>CM022709.1:14958477-15558477 GCA_012295165.1 Asparagus setaceus | reverse complement strand
TGGAGAGTCCTCTATAAGATTAGTGTTCCCAGTTTATGTAGTCACTTATGCAGTATATGTGGAACTTACGTACACATATACAGACTATTTGGCCACATATGGCCATTTCTATGCGGTTGATGAAAAATTCAGATTGAAGTAAGATGTAGTTGTATTCTGTATAGCTGATAACTTATTTCCCAAATTTTAAGCTAAATGCAAAAATCCCATAAAGTTGTGAACTTTTGACGATTGTTGGATGAATCGATGAATTGACTATCACTGCCTGATGTGTCCTTGAAATTACATACATCGAACATGGTCAGATATAGATGTGGAAGGAGTCTCAAAATCGGATATTTATGTAGGTGGTTGAATCAAATGGCTAGTGCCCAGTGGGGAGTTCAAAGTTACAATTAGTCGCTTTGAAGTTAGTTTGATCTTTATCTAACAGTAAGTGCTTGTCTCAATGGATGTTCTCCAAACAGTACATGGATAAAAGTATATCCTTTATAAATGGAAATTATTTTTCAAGTTTTACTTTTATTTTGATGAACTTTTTGTACGGCTTCAAGCTTTAAAAAACCTCTTATAAAAACTTGGTGAATTTGGAGCATAGATGTGTTTTCGTCAACTTTTTTACAAGGGATTTTAGCTTATAGAGAAAATCATCTCTTATTATAGTTGGAATGAAGGCTTTGTTGTTTTTATTATTGTTGTGATTTGGAGTGCTTTAGTGCTGTCGTGAATTTTTCATGCAAAGTAGGCTGTCTATAGTCTTAAGACAGTTTATCTAGAAGAGTAGGTAGAATTTCAAGAATATAGTTTTTGACAGAGTTTAAAATGTAGGACGTACGTTGAAGTATTAATTTTTTCCTTCAAAATCTGAATCTTCTGTGTCTATGCCCATCTTCACAATCAAAACAAATGATCGATGAGGACCATTTTATTTCATTAGTAAAGATGATTTGTGTCACAGAATTGCCATAAATATAGAATCTAAATTATCTTCGTTTGAATCTGATAGCAAATTGTTGATTGTTCCTAATATTTTTCATCCATGTCATTCTCGCTTATCGAAAATATCTGCAAGAAAAGAAAGAGGAAAATGTCATTAGAAACCACTGGTCGGACTCCAACATTGTGGATAAACTGGATAGATATTGAGCAAGCATGATGAACCTTATGCTTATAAGAATGCAGACATCGAAAATGTAGGGCTCACTTATCAAAATTTAAGTCATTGCCGTAATTGGAAAGTCGTGAAGACGTGTGTATGCTTAAGATCCAAAGCTTAATTATTTATGGTTCCTATTTGGAGTGATTTTGTCGGTTAACTTGATTGTTCTTGAACTTATCAGCAGTAATGAATTTATATAGCCGAGCTGCTAGAATTGCAAAACCTGAATTATTTTCTTTTGATCCTCATGCATATTGCTGATTGCTGATTGTCATGCAGGTCATTCATTTCTATAAAATATCAAAAGAAAATAATAAATGTCATTGCTTTAAAATTTAAACAGAGGTCATATGTTGTCGATAAACTCGATAGATTGAGTTAACGACATGGACTTATATGATCATACAGTCTAGAAGGACATACTATGGCCCAAATGGTAATCTTATTCCAATTCAAATATCAAAATTGTTTTATAGATTCTGGATTCATTTTTTCAAAATTTTACTTAGCTTTAGGAGTATAATGATTTCTAAGTTCATTTCTACTTAGAATTGCTCATGCTTAAATATTGAAAGCTTAATCATCTATCCTCTGTTATTTCGTGACATTTCAGATGCTTACTGTCGGCCCTTGTCTATTAAATTGTTGACTACATTTAAATTCACCCTAGAACAGTATTTGTTTTAATGTTTCATGTATATCCTTGACTTTATGTACTCCTTATCCTTATCTTCTTAATCATTTTGAATGCAAGTGCATTCAAGTTGAACACAATTTGATTCAATAGATAAAGAGACCAACACCGTAACTAACAAAAGAAGGGAGGGCGAAAAAAGAAAAAGAAAAAGACCAACACCACCATTGATGGCTTTGGCCCCAACTTGAAATAAGGTTGTCTACTTGTCTTGGAGAGTCATATTGTATGTATGGCTAAATCTCTCTGTAAGAAAAGGGATAAGGAACAAAGATATGTCAATAACTTATACTTCAATTTCTAGTGTAGTGATTAGATAGACTTTAAAATGGTATTAGAGCAATTCAAGTTTAAATCTCACCGCCACCTAATTTCAAATAGATCTACTAAAAATTGATATCACTGTAAATCCAAGATTCAGCCATAAAAGAACGCTTTAACATTCTACCCTCACCATAACTTTGGAGTTTTGGTCTATGGTTAGAGGGAATTCAAGACTTTCTTGTTTTTATCTTACTTCACAGTGTAGCTAGGATGTTTACAAAATCCAGAGAGTTGTAACATATGAGCTCCATGAGAATTTGAGAGGCGTTAGAGTTACGGTTGGGATCGGAGTTATGGTTAAGATCATATCAAACATTACTGCCTATTAGAGTTCACGTTAAGGTTGTAATGAAACTTTAATGAGTAACAGTTGCTATAATCCATCTTAACTCCAACCCTACTGCTAACTCTAACCAATACACTACATTAACCTAATGCTAATTGACATCCAACATGTGAACGTGGGTGGGGGCCACCCATGTGGCCACGCGCGACACAACCCCGTGCGACACGAACCCCCCCCGGTTCGTTCCCTGCGCGACACAGAAATAAAAAAAAGATATTTATTTCCCTATAAATAGGTATCTAAACCTAGGGTTTTGTGGGGGGAGAAAAAGAAGAAAAAGCTAGAGTTTTCTTGGCGGCGGCTAAAGAGAGAGCTTGGAGAGATTTTATAAGAGAGAGGTCAATTTCTTTTGGGTAAAAATCAAAGCTTTATCTCGGGGCGAGTTTGAGGATTGTACAAGTCGTCGGTGTTCTTCTTCATAGTAGAATCTCCCTCACCCCTCCCGTGGGCGTAGGCAAGTTTCTTAGAATCACGTAAATCTCATGTCTTTCTTGTTTCTTGTGTGTTGGCTATTGTTTGTAGGTTCCCTTGATTGATCCAGAAGCTGTTGAGAGGAAGAGTGGATATCTTACTTTGTTGAGATATTTGCTTTCTATTCTTGTTTCCTTGTGAAAGCGGAATCTTATTCAATTCAAATATCAAAATTGTTTTATAGATTTTGGATTCATTTTTCAAAATTTTACTTAGCTTTAGGAGTATAATGATTTCTAAGTTCATTTCTACTTAGAATTGCTCATGCTTAAATATTGAAAGCTTAATCATCTATCCTCTGTTATTTCGTGACATTTCAGATGCTTACTGTCGGCCCTTGTCTATTAAATTGTTGACTACATTTAAATTCACCCTAGAACAGTATTTGTTTTAATGTTTCATGTATATCCTTGACTTTATGTACTCCTTATCCTTATCTTCTTAATCATTTTGAATGCAAGTGCATTCAAGTTGAACACAATTTGATTCAATAGATAAAGAGACCAACACCGTAACTAACAAAAGAAGGGAGGGCGAAAAAAAGAAAAAAGAAATAAGAAAAAAAGACCAACACCACCATTGATGGCTTTGGCCCCAACTTGAGATAAGGTTGTCTACTTGTCTTGGAGAGTCATATTGTATGTATGGCTAAATCTCTCTCTGTAAGAAAAGGGATAAGGAACAAAGATATGTCAATAACTTATACTTCAATTTCTAGTGTAGTGATTAGATAGACTTTAAAATGGTATTAGAGCAATTCAAGTTTAAATCTCACCTGCAATTTCAAATAGATCTACTAAAATTGATCTTCTTTGTGTAAATCCAAGATTAGAGCCATAAAAGAACGCTTTAACATTCTACCCTCACCATAACTTTGGAGTTTTGGTCTTTGGTTAGAGAATTCAAGACTTTCGATTTTTATCTTACTTCACGGTGTAGCTAGGATGTTTACAAAATCGAGAGAGTTGTAACATATGAGCTCCATGAGAATTTGAGAGGCATTAGAGTTACGGTTGGGATGGAGTTATGGTTAAGATCATATCAAACATTCGCATATTAGAGTTCACGTTAAGGATATATTGAAACTTTAATGACATAGGCGTGAAAGTTGAAGATGAGGATCAGGCGCTTCTACTACTTCTGTCTCTACCGAAGTCTTATGAGAACATGGTGCAAACACTGATGCTTGTAAGAGACGATTTGACGATGGATGAGACTAGAACGGTGCTTCTAGCGGATGATCTTCGAAAGATTGCAGCCAGTGACATGACTACTGGTGGTAACAAAGATCAAGCGCAGGGATTGTTTGCTAGAGGAAGGAGTAATGAGTGAGGAAAAGGCAAAGGAGGAAAGTCTAGATCTAAATCGAGACCTCTTGCGGGAAAATCGTATTTCAAATGCGGTGAAGTTGGGCATTTCAAGGTCGACTGCCCAAATAAGAGAGTAGGTGGAAAGAAGAAGAACAACAAGACTGAGAGAAGAGAGGGTAAGGAAGAGGCGAGTTACGTTTCAGAGGAAGGGAGCGATAAGGAGTGCTATGTCGTCACGGGTGGCGAGGATATCTCCGGAAAGTGGATACTTGATTCTGGTTGCTCTTACCACATGTGTCCAAATAGGAAGCGGTTTACTACCTACAGAGGTATTGATGGTGGAACCGTATTGATGGAAAACAACCATGCTTGTAAAACGGTGGGGCTAGGTAATATTAAGATCAAGATGCATGATGGAGTGGTCCGAACCTTGACGGATGTGAGGCATGCTCCGACTTGCGAAGAATCTTATCTCAGTTGGTGCATTGGACTCCGGCGGTTGCAGAATTGTTACGGAGAATGGAGTGAAGAAGGTTGTTCGGGGTTCCCTTGTAGTGATGAAGGGTGTTCGTCACGGTAATTTATATACTCTCTCAGGTACGATAGTGACGGGAGATGCAGCGGTTAGAACTGAAGGAAGTGGTGGAGACCCATGTGAGCACACACGATTATGGCATAGGCGGCTTGGGCACATGTCAGAGAAGGGTCTAGTTTTGCTTGGTAAAGAGGGTCTCACAAGAATCAAGAAACCTAGCATGGATTTTACGAGGATTGTGTGTATGGAAAGGCACACAGGTCCGGGCCGAGAAGCAAATCTATGAGCGAGGGATACTAGATTATGGGCACACGGATGTTTGGGGTCCCATCGCATAACTTCTAAGGGTGGTTCTAGATATTTTGTCTCGCTCATAGATGACTATTCGAGGTATGCTTGGATTTACTTTGAAGTATAAGAATGAGGTGTTCGAGACATTCAAGAAGTGGAAAGCAATGATTGAGAATAGGGCGGAAAGAAATTGAAGACACTGATACGATCTCCTGAGATGGTGCTTTCAAGGAGTTCGTGATCGAGGGGGAATTGTTCTTGGGACGGTCAGTCAACACCACTGCGAGAATGGGATCATGAGAGGCGACGAACATTGTGGGAGAAAGCAATGAGTATCCGATCATCTGTTGGATTAGGCAGCGAATGGTGGCGGTGGCTACAACTTGTTACATTGTGAACCGCTCACCACATTCGATATTGATGTTGATACACCTTATAGGGTGTGGTGGGAGTATCAGATTATGATAGGTTCAAAATTTTTAGATGTACCGCTTACTATCCGTCAGCGAGGAAAGCTTGTGAGGGCCAAACAATATTTTGGGATATCGAGAAGCGTAAAAGGCTATCGACTTTGGTGTACGGAAGATTCAAGTTCGTGATCGCAAGGATGTTACATTTGATGAGAAATCCATGATTGCTAGGGCTCAAGGATGATGGTGTTAGGACTGTTGAGATTTCTAAGTCTCGTGTTATTGAAATAGAACCTAAAGACCAACCAGGTTCTAGTAGGTGTTCAAGTGGGAAGTCGTAGATGATGAGCTTGGCGGGGAGGGAGGTTCAGCGGAGGAGAATACAACACTAACAGCTTGAGGATAGTTTGGCTTTCACTAGGCCAAGATGAGCATACAGCAGTGCAGGGCTGAGGCTGATCAACCCTAAAGCACTATGGGCAGGTTAATTTGGTTGAATCGCCTCTCGGTGGAGGAGGGCGAGTCGGTCTCCTTCAAAGGTTATTCAGGACAAGGATAGTGAGAGTTGGTTGGCTGCGATGGAGAATGGAATCTCTTTGAAAGAACCAAACATGGGAGGTGGTCCCATTGCTCGTAGGAAAGAAACTGGTTATAAGTAGGTGTATAAAAGAAAGGAAGATCTTTGAGCTTCGCGGTACAAAGTACAAAGCGAGACTAGTAACTAAGGGCTTTGCCTGAAAGAGGTGTGGATTACAATGAGATCTTTTCTCCGGTAGTGAAACACACTTCTATTCGGGTGCTATTGAGTATTGTTGCTCATGGTGATCTTGAGCTGGAACAACTCGATGTTAAAACGACCTTCTTGCACGGAGACTTGGATGAAGAGATCTACATGCATCAACCTAAGGGCTATAAGGTTGAGGACAAGGAGCATCATGTGTGTCGTTTAAAGAAATCACTCTATGGATTGAAGCAATCTCCCCGACAGTGGTACAAGCGATTTGACTCCTTCATGTTGAAGCATGGGTTTTCCCGAAGCGACTATGATTGTTGCGTTTACATTCGAAAGCTTCGTGGAGGTAATTATATCTATCTCCTTTTATATGTGGATGACATGCTTATTGCTTCTAAGAGCAGAGTAGAGATAGATAGGTCAAATCTTAACTTGGTGAAGAGTTCGAGATGAAGGACATGGTATACTAGAAAATCTGGGTATGGAGATTAGAAGAGAGCTGAGACCGGCAATTGTTCTTGAGTCGGGCCAGGCTACATAGAAGGTGATCGCGAGTTCGGATGCAAAGTGCTAAGTCGATGGTGACTCTATTGGCTCCACACTTTAGGCTTAAACAATCTCCCTCTGTGGAAGAAAGTGCACATGGGCGTGTTCCCTATGCTAGTCGGTTGGCGGCTTAATATGCGTAATGGTGTGTACACACCTAGATATTTCCTGAGCGGTCGGTGTGGTGGTAGATTCATGGCGAATCAGGAAAGGCATTGGGAAGCGGTGAAGTGGATCCCGAGGTACTTAAAGGGTATCGCTGATATGGATCGTGTTTTGGTGGAGAAACATGTCGATTGATGGGTTTGTGAACTCGACTATGCGGCGATCTAGATAGAGCGACGATGACTCTTGGTTATGTATTGAGAATACATGGGGTTCGGTTAGTTGGCGTCGATGTCAGACTACAATGGTACTTTCTACTCTGATGAGTACCTAGTTATGGTAGAGAAGTGAAGGAAGCATTGTGGTTGTGGGATCTTCTAGATAATTTGGGGATTGAGTAGGAGTGAACTTGTGGTGCGACGGTGAGTGCAATTCACTTAGCGAAGAATCTTATCTCAGTTGGTGCATTGGACTCCGGCGGTTGCAGAATTGTTACGGAGAATGGAGTGAAGAAGGTTGTTCGGGGTTCCCTTGTAGTGATGAAGGGTGTTCGTCACGGTAATTTATATACTCTCTCAGGTACGATAGTGACGGGAGATGCAGCGGTTAGAACTGAAGGAAGTGGTGGAGACCCATGTGAGCACACACGATTATGACATAGGCGGCTTGGGCACATGTCAGAGAAGGGTCTAGTTTTGCTTGGTAAAGAGGGTCTGCTGAAGAATCTGAAGAAACCTAGCATGGATTTTTACGAGGATTGTGTGTATGGAAAGGCACACAGGGTCCAGTTTCTGAGAAGCAAATCTAAGAGCAGAGGGATACTAGATTATGGGCACACGGATGTTTGGGGTCCGGCTCAGACAACTTCTAAGGGTGGTTCTAGATATTTTGTCTCGTTCATAGATGACTATTCGAGGTATGCTTGGATTTACTTTCTGAAGCATAAGAATGAGGTGTTCGAGACATTCAAGAAGTGGAAAGCAATGATTGAGAATAGGACGGGAAAGAAATTGAAGACACTAAGATCTGATAACGGTACAGAGTATACAGATGGTGCTTTCAAGGAGTTCTGTGATCAGGAGGGAATTGTTCGACACTGGACAGTCAGGTCAACACCACAGCAGAATGGGATCGCAGAGAGACTGAACCGAACATTGTGGGAGAAAGCAATGAGTATGCGATCATACGCTGGATTGGGCAACGAATGGTGGGCAGAAGCGGTGGCTACAACTTGTTACATTGTGAACTGTTCACCACATTCGATATTGGATGTTGATACACCTTATAGGGTGTGGTCAGGGGAGTATGCAGATTATGATAGGTTCAAAATTTTTAGATGTACCGCTTACTATCACGTCAACGAGGGAAAGCTTGACGCGGGGCCAAGAAGGCAATATTTTTGGGATATGCGAAGTGCATAAAAGGCTATCGACTTTGGTGTACGGAAGATTCGAAGTTCGTGATCAGCAAGGATGTTACATTTGATGAGAAATCCATGATTGCTAGGGCGCTCAAGGATGATGGTGTTAGGACTGTTGAGATTTCTAAGTCTCAGGTTATTGAAATAGAACCTAAAGACCAACCAGGTTCTAGTCGTGTTCAAGTGGGAAGTCAGGTAGATGATGAGCTTGAGCAGGAGGAGGTTCAGCAGGAGAATACACAGACACTACAACAACAGCAGCTTGAGGATAGTTTGGCTTTCACTAGGCCAAGATGAGCATACAAGCAGGTACAGAAGCTGGGGGCTGATCAACCCCTAAAGCACTATGGGCAGGTTAATTTGGTTGAATACGCACTCTCGGTGGAGGAGGACGAGTCGGTCTCCTTCAAGGAAGTTATTCGGGACAAGGATAGTGAGAGTTGGTTGGCTGCGATGGAGAAAGAGATGGAATCTCTTTGAAAGAACCAAACATGGGAGGTGGTCCCATTGCTCGTAGGAAGAAAAGCTATTGGTTATAAGTAGGTGTATAAAAGAAAGGAAGATATTTCGAGTCTTCGGCCAAGCAAGGTACAAAGAGACTAGTGGCTAAGGGCTTTGTACGTAAAGAGGGTGTGGATTACAATGAGATCTTTTCTCCCAGAGTGAAACACACTTCTATTCTGTGCTATTGAGTATTGTTGCTCATGGTGATCTTGAGTCGAACAACTCGATGTTAAAACGACCTTCTTGCACGGAGACTTGGATGAAGAGATCTACATGCATCAACCTAAGGGCTATAAGGTTGAGGACAAGGAGCATCATGTGTCGCTTAAAGAAATCACTCTATGGATTGAAGCAATCGGACAAAGGTACAAGCGATTTGACTCCTTCATGTTGAAGCATGGGTTTTCCGCTTAATTATGATTGTTGCTATCTCGAAGCTTCGTGGAGGTAATTATATCTATCTCCTTTTATATGTGGATGACATGCTTATTGCTTCTAAGAGCAGAGTAGAGATAGATAGGTCAAATCTTAACTTGGTGAAGAGTTCGAGATGAAGGACAGCTAGGAAAATACCGGTATGGAGATTAGAAGAGAGCTGAACCCGGCAATTGTTCTTGAGCCCTACAGAGCGGGTGATCGCGAGGTTCGGATGCAAAGTGCTAAGTCGATGGTGACTCTATTGGCTCCACACTTTAGGCTTTTGGTAAACAATCTCCCACCGGAAGAGAAGGTGCACATGGAGCGGTTCCCATGCTAGTGCAATTGGCGCCTTTATCGTACGAATGGTGTGTACAATAACCTGATATTTCACGACGGTCGCTGGGTCGGATTCATGGCTTAATCCCGAAAGGCGATAGCGGGAAGTGGATCCTGAGGTACTTAAAGGGTATCGTTGATATGGATCTGTGTTTTGGTGGAGAAACATGTCAGATTGATGGGTTTGTGAACTCTGACTATGCGGGCGATCTAGATAGACGACGATCGACTACTGGTTATGTATTCAGAATACATGGGGTTCCGGTTAGTTGGCGATCGATGTCACAGGCTACAATGGTACTTTCTACTACAGAGGCAGAGTACCTAGTCATGGTAGAGGGAGTGAAGGAAGCATTGTGGTTGTGGGATCTTCTAGATAATTTGGGGATTGAGTAGGAGAACGTGAACTTGTGGTGCGACAGTCAGAGTGCAATTCACTTAGCGAAGAATCAAGTTTATCATGCTCGTACCAAGCATATCGATGTCAGGTTTCATTTCGTGCGAGATGTCATAGAGAAAGACGATGTTTCTCTCATGAAGGTGCACATGAATGAGAATCCCAGACATGTTAACCAAGTGTACAGGTAGTAGTTTAAGCATTGCTTGGACTTGCTTCATATCAGCCCGGTGTTGATCCGCCTAAGAGGGCATGGACCTTCTGGCCGGATGGGGTGAGGTGAAGATTATATGGAGCTTGATCCCTGGGTGGCAATGAAGGCAACCATGGTATAATGGTGCTACCGATTAGCCTAGTTTACCGATGGAGATCTCTAGTAATGTTCTGTTCTCGTTTGTCCAAAATTTGAGGTTTATCAAATGATGTACGAGGTGGAGAATTGTGAACGCAGGGCGCCATCGCTACATGCTACACACAATCCCACATGACACCTAACCCCCGATTCGCTCTCGGACACGTAAACAAAAAAAGATATTTATTTCCCTATAAATAGGTATCTAAACCTAGGGTTTTGTGGGGAGAAAAAGAAGAAAAAGTTAGGGTTTTCTTGGCGGCTAAAGAGAGAGTTTGGAGAGATTTTATAAGAGAGGTCAATTTCTTTTGGGTAAAAATCAAAGCTTTATCTCCGGGACGAGCTTGTGGATTGTACAAGTCGTTTCTGCTTCTTCATAGTAGAATCTCCCTCACCCTCCCGTGGACGTAGCAAGTTTGCCAATCACACGAAATCTCATGTCTTTATCACATCAGGTTGGCTATCGTTTGTAGGTTCCTCGATTCAAATTCTAGAACAGTTGAGAGGAAGAGTGGATATCTTACTTTGTTGAGATATTTGCTTTCTATTCTTGCTTCCTTCGCTAAACGGGAATCTTATTCCAATTCAAATATCAAAATTGTTTTATAGATTTTGGATTCATTTTTCAAAATTTTACTTAGCTTTAGGAGTATAATGATTTCTAAGTTCATTTCTACTTAGAATTGCTCATGCTTAAATATTGAAAGCTTAATCATCTATCCTCTGTTATTTCGTGACATTTCAGATGCTTACTGTCGGCCCTTGTCTATTAAATTGTTGACTACATTTATATACTCTCACGCATGCTGACTGGGAGATGCAATTAGAACTGAAGGAAGTGGTGGAGACCCATGTGAGCACACACGATTATGACATAGGCTTGGGCACATGTCGAGAAGGGTCTAGTTTTGCTTGGTAAAGAGGGTCTGCTGAAGAATCAAGAAACCTAGCATGGATTTTACGAGGATTGTGTGTATGGAAAGGCACACAGGTCCGGTCGAGAAGCAAATCTAAGAGCAGAGGGATACTAGATTATGGGCACACCTGTTTGGGGTCCCATCGCACAACTTCTAAGGGTGGTTCTAGATATTTTGTCTCGTTCATAGATGACTATTCGAGGTATGCTTGGATTTACTAAGCATAAGAATGAGGTGTTCGAGACACCAAGAAGTGGAAAGCAATGGTTGAGAATAGGGGAAAGAAATTGAAGACACTAAGATCCGATAATCCATGAGTATACGATGGTGCTTTCAAGGAGTTCGCGGATCGGGAGGGAATTGTTCGACACCGACAAAGTCAACACCACGCCAGAATGGGATCGCAGAGACCGAACCAACATTGTGGGAGAAAGCAATGAGTATGCGATCATACTGGATTGGGCAACTAAATGGCGTAAGCGGTGGCTACAACTTGTTACATTGTGAACTGTTCACCACATTCGATATTGATGTTGATACACCTTATGGTGTGGTGGAGTATGCGATTATGATAGGTTCAAAATTTTTAGATGTACCGCTTACTATCACGCCAACGAGGGAAAGCTTGACGCCGGGCCAAGAAGGCAATATTTTGGGATATGCGCGGCGCATAAAGGCTATCGACTTTGGTGTACGGAAGATTCAAGTTCGGATCGCTAGGATGTTACATTTGATGAGAAATCCATGATTGCTAGGGCTCAAGGATGATGGTGTTAGGGCTGTTGAGATTTCTAAGTCTCGGGTTATTGAAATAGAACCTAAAGACCAACCAGGTTCTAGTCGTGTTCAAGTGGGAAGTCAGGTAGATGATGAGCTTGAGCAGGAGGAGGTTCAGCAGGAGAATACACAGACACTACAACAACAGCAGCTTGAGGATAGTTTGGCTTTCACTAGGCCAAGATGAGCATACAAGCAGGTACAGAAGCTGGGGGCTGATCAACCCCTAAAGCACTATGGGCAGGTTAATTTGGTTGAATACGCACTCTCGGTGGAGGAGGACGAGTCGGTCTCCTTCAAGGAAGTTATTCGGGACAAGGATAGTGAGAGTTGGTTGGCTGCGATGGAGAAAGAGATGGAATCTCTTTGAAAGAACCAAACATGGGAGGTGGTCCCATTGCTCGTAGGAAGAAAAGCTATTGGTTATAAGTAG
Organism: Asparagus setaceus; assembly: GCA_012295165.1. Taxonomy (NCBI): domain Eukaryota; kingdom Viridiplantae; phylum Streptophyta; class Magnoliopsida; order Asparagales; family Asparagaceae; genus Asparagus; species Asparagus setaceus. The sequence goes on along the minus strand of CM022709.1, from coordinate 15,545,997 downwards.
GTGTATAAAAGAAAGGAAGATCTTTCAGAGCTCGGCGGTACAAGGTACAAGGCGAGACTAGTGGCTAAGGGCTTTGCACAGAAAGAGGGTGTGGATTACAATGAGATCTTTTCTCCGGTAGTGAAACACACTTCTATTCGGGTGCTATTGAGTATTGTTGCTCATGGTGATCTTGAGCTGGAACAACTCGATGTTAAAACGACCTTCTTGCACGGAGACTTGGATGAAGAGATCTACATGCATCAACCTAAGGGCTATAAGGTTGAGGACAAGGAGCATCATGTGTGTCGTTTAAAGAAATCACTCTATGGATTGAAGCAATCTCCCCGACAGTGGTACAAGCGATTTGACTCCTTCATGTTGAAGCATGGGTTTTCGGCGACTATGATTGTTGCATTTACATTCGAAGCCGTTGGAGGTAATTATATCTATCTCCTTTATATGTGGATGACATGCTTATTGCTTCTAAGAGAGTAGAGATAGATAGGTGAAATCTCAACTTGGTGAAGAGTTCGAGATGAAGGACATGGGCCGCTAGGAAAATACGGGTATGGAGATTAGAAGAGAGCGGTGAACCGGCAATTGTTCTTGAGTCGAAGGCTACATAGAGGCGGTGATCGCGAGGTTCGGATGCAAAGTGCTAAGTCGATGGTGACTCTATTGGCTCCACACTTTAGGCTTTTGGTAAACAATCTCCCACTGTGGAAGAAGGTGCACATGGAGCGTGTTCCTATGCTAGTGCGGTTGGCAATATGCGTAATGGTGTGTACACACCTAGATATCCTGAGCGGTCGGTGTGGTCGGTAGATTCATGGCGAATCCGGAAAGGCATTGGGCAAAGTGAAGTGGATCTGAGGTACTTAAAGGGTATCGTTGATATGGATCTGTGTTTTGGTGGAGAAACATGTCAGATTGATGGGTTTGTGGACTCTGACTATGCGGGCGATCTAGATAGACGACGATCGACTACTGGTTATGTATTCAGAATACATGGGGTTCCGGTTAGTTGGCGATCGATGTCACAGGCTACAATGGTACTTTCTACTCTGATGATACGGTCATGGTAGAGGTGAAGGAAGCATTGTGGTTGTGGGATCTTCTAGATAATTTGGGGATTGAGTAGGAGAACGTGAACTTGTGGTGCGACAGTCAGAGTGCAATTCACTTAGCGAAGAATCAAGTTTATCATGCTCGTACCAAGCATATCGATGTCAGGTTTCATTTCGTGCGAGATGTCATAGAGAAAGACGATGTTTCTCTCATGAAGGTGCACATGAATGAGAATCCCGCAGACATGTTAACCAAGGTGGTCACAGGTAGCAAGTTTAAGCATTGCTTGGACTTGCTTCATATCAGCCCGTGTTGATCTGCCCAAGAGGGCATGGCCCTTCGGGGCGCTGATGGGGTGAGGTGAAGATTATATGGAGCTTGATCCCGGTAGGGTACGTAGGCAACCATGGTATAATGGTGCAGCTGGATTAGCCTAGTTTGGCTGATGGAGATCTCTCTAGTAATGTTCGCGGTGTTCTTCTGGTGTTTGTCCAAAATTTGAGGTTTATCAAATGATGTACGAGGTAGAGAATTGTGAACGTGGGTGGGCGCCACCCACGTGGCCATGCGCGACACAATCCCGCGCGACACGAACCCCCCCGATTCGTTCCCTGCGTGACACAGAAACAAAAAAAAAGATATTTATTTCCCTATAAATAGGTATCTAAACCTAGGGTTTTGTGGGGGGAGAAAAAGAAGAAAAAGTTAGGGTTTTCTTGGCGACGGCTAAAGAGAGAGTTTGGAGAGATTTTACAAGAGAGAGGTCAATTTGTTTTGGGTAAAAATCAAAGTTTTATCTCTGGGACGAGTTTGAGGATTGTACAAGTCGTCGGTGTTCTTCTTCATAGTAGAATCTCCCCTCACCCCTCCCGTGGACGTAGGCAAGTTTGCCGAATCACGTAAATCTCATGTCTTTACTGTTTACTGTGTGTTGGCTATTGTTTGTAGGTTCCCTTGATTCAGTCCTAGAACTGTTGAGAGGAAGAGTGGATATCTTACTTTGTTGAGATATTTGCTTTCTATTCTTGTTTCCTTCGCGAAACGGGAATCTTATTCCAATTCAAATATCAAAATTGTTTTATAGATTTTGGATTCATTTTTTCAAAATTTTACTTAGCTTTAGGAGTATAATGATTTCTAAGTTCATTTCTACTTAGAATTGCTCATGCTTAAATATTGAAAGCTTAATCATCTATCCTCTGTTATTTCGTGACATTTCAGATGCTTACTGTCGGCCCTTGTCTATTAAATTGTTGACTACATTTAAATTCACCCTAGAACAGTATTTGTTTTAATGTTTCATGTATATCCTTGACTTTATGTACTCCTTATCCTTATCTTCTTAATCATTTTGAATGCAAGTGCATTCAAGTTGAACACAATTTGATTCAATAGATAAAGAGACCAACACCGTAACTAACAAAAGAAGGGAGGGCGAAAAAAGAAAAAGAAATAAGAAAAAGACCAACACCACCATTGATGGCTTTGGCCCCAACTTGAGATAAGGTTGTCTACTTGTCTTGGAGAGTCATATTGTATGTATGGCTAAATCTCTCTCTGTAAGAAAGGGATAAGGAACAAAGATATGTCAATAACTTATACTTCAATTTCTAGTGTAGTGATTAGATAGACTTTAAAATGGTATTAGAGCAATTCAAGTTTAAATCTCACCGCCACCTAATTTCAAATAGATCTACTAAAAATTGATCTTCTTTGTGTAAATCCAAGATTCAGGCCATAAAAAGAACGCTTTAACATTCTACCCTCACCATAACTTTGGAGTTTTGGTCTTTGGTTAGAGGGAATTCAAGACTTTCTGATTTTTATCTTACTTCACAGTGTAGCTAGGATGTTTACAAAATCCAGAGAGTTGTAACATATGAGCTCCATGAGAATTTGAGAGGCATTAGAGTTACGGTTGGGATCGTAGTTATGGTTAAGATCATATCAAACATTACTGCATATTAGAGTTCACGTTAAGGATATATTGAAACTTTAATGAGTAACAGTTGCTATAATCCATCTTAACTTCAACCCTACTGCTAACTCTAACCAATACACTACCTTAACCTAATGCTAATTGACATCCAACAAGAACTGCAAATCAGCAAAAAGCAAAGGTTTTCTTTTTCCTTGAAACCACCTTAAAATAGGGTAATTATACACAAACCACCTTTGTCAATTTATACATAAACCACTTTGAAATGGATTTGCATTGCAATCAATGACCTCCCAGTCAAAAAAAAAAAAGTCCTCACATTCAAGACATGACTCATTTTGTTAGTGTTCAGATCTAATTCAGATACAAGTCACATACCTAAAATGTGAGCTGTTAAGGCTCTTTTTGGTTTTTTTACTAAAAATTTGATCTGAAAATTTGATTGTAATACAAACCCACTTTAAAGGTTGTTATGTATGAATCGACATTCAAAGGTGATTTCTATATAATTACCCTATTTTTAAGGTGGTTTCTAGGATAAAACCAAATTGGTGTTTTAGCCAATACAAGTTTTAAGGATATCATGCGATTTTATGTAATCTCTTAAACAGGGCGAGCTCTCTTGACATATTTTCCAGTCTCAACTTGCACCCATGGCCGAAATGAGGTCATCCAGAACCTGCCACATATTGCTGTGTTTCGCCTACGTGGTCGTTCGAGGCTGTAGGCTTGACATTTGGATTGAATCTCTTTTCTCTATGGACCCTCATGGTGAGTGATGACTAGGCATTCTGGTTGCCGACTTGGATACACATGTGGCAAGATCTAGTGGACTCAGATGTTAGGAAAAAGTTATATGCATAACAGGCTTATTTGGGTCTAAGGCTTGACATGAGTTCTTTCTTTCTTTCTTTCTTCTTCTTCTTATCAGTTCAATTATTTCTGTATTTTCCCTAGGCTTGTCCAAGCGGGCCGGGTTACAACCTCGCCAAACCCTACCCTAGACCGCTGGTCGGATCCGCATTTTTAACATTTTTTTAACTTAAATATTTTGTTTTTAACTAAAAAATCAAAATAAAGTAGATTTTTTTGCAAAAAACAAGGAACTTTAGAACTTAGAAGTATTTACAAATTACAACTCGCAAAGAAATTGCATGTTATTAATAATCTCATAATCTCTAACAACTACAAAGTAACAATATTTTTTAAAAATTATCGCATCACAATAGATGAGTACATCTCAACTAGTTTGGCACCTACCCATCTATATCAATATCATTTGCAACTCTTTCCAAAATAATTTATCACAGATGAGTACATCACAATTAGACTAGCTTGACATCTTCTATTCTTGTTCTATTGCAGCATTTGCTATCATCAAATCTTGAATTCTATCTTGGATATTAACAACACAGTCGAGGTTTTGACGTTTCTTTTTCGACACGATCAACCGAGCGTTGGGGTGTAGGATAATTTTTTGTGATGTCTTGGAGAACTGTTTCTGTTGTTTCTCCAATAGTTGTGGCTTCCCCATCAGTCGACTCCGTGCATAATTTTCTTCCAATGACTTCATATAGTGAGCCGTCATCATTAAAGTCTTCAACAGGGGATATTATGTTCGGCTATGAGTTGTCTGACATTGTTTGAAGGGATGGAGGCATGGCGGAGATGAACAAAGTGATGGAATATCAGATGAGAAGAATGGAGAGTTGGAAGGGATTGGATTACGGCGGCACCTTTGGGGTTAGGGTTTAGAATTGGGGGTGGGAGAGACGAGAGAGAATAGGTACTATGGGGGCACGGTTTACGAGTAAAGAGAGTGGAGTGGGGGCGGTTACATCAAAAGGTTTTGTTTTAAAAAAAGGGTCGCGTGGAACACTATTTAGGGGTTAGAGGGATAAAAACTTGGGCTTTGGGGATTTTTAGGTTGACCAAGTCTTGGGTGGGGGGTTTTGGGGATTCCATTGAGCATTTGGGGGGCTACAAGCATTTTTCCCTACGAATTATTAGAATGCATGTTGGGAGTCACGATGATAAGTCGTGATGGATAGAATGATTGAATCTCTCCTATTTCTTCTTGTCCTCTCTTTCTTGCTCATATGGGATCATAGACATGAGAACAAGCTTACCTCCCTGTGTTTCACAATTTTGACGTAAACTTTCTTGTGTGCCCAAAATCAATTAATAGGGAAAGAAATATTGCCATCTACAGTCTATTAGCATTGTTGATTCGTTTCAAGCTACAAGTCGTGCATAGAGTTGTTGTAGAAGTTAGAAATTACTAGAGCACTTAATCTTGCAACATAGAAGTTACTTTGCTGGTGGTTTGAATATAGAAATGACAATAGTAATTTAAGGTAGGACTAATTGAAGTTCGGTACCCTAAGCTATGGTGTAAATACATAGGTAACCCAGAAGTCTGTGTATCTACACAGGTAACCATGATGAAGTTAACATTATCTGTTCTTTGCTGATTTGAAGTTCTTTGTGGATATTAATGCATATTGTCCAAATTGTCGGTGTAACAAGCTCAAGAAATTGCAAATATAATAATGATATTTCGTTGTAGCCGACTTTGTTTGATTGCAGAGGAACTCGTGTGTTTTTCCCCCTCAGAAATTGGCGGTGGTTGAGCTTGTAGAAATCACCATAATAGCTTGAAATAGTTGTTTGTTGGTTTGGCTTTATCTCTAACAATTATTATACTAATGCTTCAATCTGATTGTTAAGTGCATGTATTTTTTGAACAAAATGATGGCGACCCAATAAAGTCAGCTTTGGATGATCTTTTCTAGGATGAAAACAAATTAATAATCAAGGAAGAAAATTTTTAGCTAGCAGTGAATTATAGTGTTCCTTTTTTTTTTTTTTGCTAGTGATGTGGTTAGATAACAATCAAAGGTAGCTGTTGTTATGAGATTAAATATAACAGACATGAAATTTAATAGGTCAAGCCAATATTGGATCCTTCCCACTTTTGTTAGGTATATGGTGATAGGTTAGGATTGTTTTCCCATATAATTTTGATATGAGAGTCCACCAAGCATTTGCAGCTTCAAATAGGGATGCGTACTTGGTGGGGTGTCTCTATAGATAGTATTCTATCAGTATCATCAATATATCAAATCTGCACAGTCACTTAAACACAGTGCAAACTAACTACTAAATCAATGCGATCAGACTAGCGCTATATGGATCAGTGCAACTTTAAAACTGATAATGAGACATGTGTCAGCATTCTGTTTAAGATTCCTCTTTGTGGTTGAAAGCTCTTGGCCAACCAACCATAATTGTGGCTTGTGGGATTTTGAGTATCACTTTTTTTTTCTCCCTCTTGAAAAAAGTACTTAATTGTGGGGAATAGTCCCAAACATGCCCTGGCAGGAGAGAAATCTGAGGATTTTTCAGCACAAACAGCGTGTGCCTGAATTGTTATTCCGAGCAGTGAAGACTTGCATATATACTATCATTTTGAATATTAGGGTTCCTGATTACATACAATATAGAATAGAGAGATTGCAGTGAGGATTTGTCTTTATAGTTGATTACCAGTTTGTTATCTGGAAATTCTTGATGTACTATAATTTCCCAATTGGTAAATGAATAAAATTACTTTCATTGACCAAAAAAAAAACATGCCTAGGCTTGTGGGATTTTGAGTGCACATTTTGTTTTCTCTTGAAAAAAGTACTTAAGTGAGGGCAATGGTCCCAAATATGCCTAAGTATGTACCTCTAAAATAGTGGTTACGCTATTTATCAAATTTACCAGAGATGAGATGATTAAGACATTACTTTCTCAAATTGCTTTACAGATTTTTATACTTGTGCTCAATTTTGTTATTCTATGAAATGATCTCGTGGAGGTTTTTCTTCTTCTTTGTTTCCTTGCTAATTGATCGATGATGGAAAGGAATCTAAATGTTATATGAGCAATGGATTAGATAGATAAATTACATTATCAAAATAATTTCAATTTTCTCATCGGTATATCTTAATAGCCTAATACAGATCTAGGCATTTTACTTACAGCGTGTCATATTTAAATTATGTATGCAAATTGTATGGGGAAAATATATTTTATTCGTATACTTTTGGATACAGATCCGAGATGTCCATGTCCTTTTGCATCCTTATAGAAAGCTTTGAGTTGATTTTAAGAAAGTAATCAACTACTTTTCATATAAACGCTACAAGAATGATAAAACAAGAATCTCTCAAGACTCTCCTACTTAATTAATTCAACGATGTTACTGTGAAGCCTAAAGAATTCAAATTCAAATTTTCCCGTGCTTTGCACGGGTTGAATACTAGTTATATTAATTGTATATAGGTAAACTTTAGAGTTCATAAAAGTTAATAGTTTTTGAGATATTAACACGACAAAAAGGACTTGTTTGAGCCGGTGAGGGAGCGTGGGGCAATGAATTGGAATTGATGGTTGGAGGAAAAAGCACGGCTTATTCTTTTTATTGGGATAATGTTATGCATCTTCTCCTTGCACCTCTTTACAATAAATTGAAGGAAACAAAGAGAGATAGTTACCTAAATATCACACCGATGTCCACATGAGATAATAAATATTATGAGAAGAGCGAGAGTAGTTTTATAGGCATAGGTGTGGTAAATGAAGAGATAGGGAATTTTTCCACGTCTCTCTTCATTCATTAGAATAAGCTATATGTTCCTTTTTTATATAGTAAATAAATAAACTAGCAGCAAATTACCAAATCTTAAAATTGAACCAAACAAATATGCCTGTATATGACAACAATTGCAGCAAGTGCAGTTGCATGTAACTAGTATTTACATTTTTTTAAAAAGAAATACATTACATTTACCATTATAACGAAGCAATACAGCCCCTATATCAATATGCTTTTATTAGAAAAACTCATCGGTTAAGTTTCAAAGATAACCTCTGCCCTCTTAGAGTTCTATTTCCATTCTTAGGAGAGATACATCATGATTCATATATGAGCTTTCTCCAAAAATTAACAAGAAAGAAATAAAGAAAAGGAAGTTAAGTAATCCATTCAACTCTTTTCTCTATAAAAAACTGCTTTGGATGCACACCATTGAGTTAGACAAGATGCCACAACAATAGAGTCATGTTATGTTGACCTGTTTAAGCATCAAGCTGTTAGCTGTGGACCATAAGCACAAAATTTGGAAAAAGATGCCTCATCATAGACCAAGAAATGATTAAAATTCCTAATCAAGATTTTTGTTAAGAGATCATAGATATAGTTGCTATAGTGAAAAAATATGTTTGGTGATATAGACAACAATCTGTTCCTTTTAAAGAAGAGATATAGACATCATAGTCTCCCTTTCAAGTGTTTGTGGTAGGACCAAAATGGATTAGAAAATAGCCATGCGCTCTCTTTTTCAAAGGGGAGAGTGGAAGTATCCCTTCATAGAGGTAGGGTTGGGCATGGGTCGGGTCGACCCGCGGGTTGATCCGGCCCAGCTCGCCATGGGTCACAACCCCGACAGGACTCAGAGGTAATGCCGGCTCTAATTCGCCCATGATATACTCACGGGTCTCGAGTCCCACTCGCACTGGGGTCGCAGAAGAGGCCCAACCCACGCCGACCCGCCTACCTCTACCATGATTATATTTTTTTTATTAGTCTAAATTGCCTTTAAATTTCTGGCTCAAGAAATACCGCCAATAAAGCTAAAGTGTCATAGGTCTTTGACTCGTGGGCTTTTTGGCCATTGAGAAACAAAGCAGCGATCTTTAAGCTCACTGCTGTCTACTTGGAAGAATTAAAAGTTTAATACAAGTTTTAAAAAATTTAATACAAGTTTAAATTACTAAAAAATAAATTAGAAATAATTTTATAATTATAAATACAAGTTTTATATAATTTAAAAAGTAAAAAAAATAGGAAAAAAAGTGGGATGAAAAACCCATAAGTCAATCTGCAAGTCATCAACTGGTCGTGACTCCAAATTCGCACTCCTAATATGGGTCGGACTGGTCCACCCCCGCACCGGATTAGAGAAGTAAGCCCGACCCATTCTCGACACTCCAGGCCGGATCGCTCAGTCTCGGCCAACCCGAGTTGCCAGTCACTGCCCTCAACGGGCTTCTACCATCCCTACATAGAGGGTTCTTAAGGGGACACATGTCCACTTTAGGAGAGCAATCAACTTTTGTCACCTATCTTTTTTTGATGAAAACCACCTTAAATTGCTTACATGCTTTCAATGTCACACCAACTTATATTTTTTTTATCGTTACCACCTAAACTTTTGTATCTCTTAACACCTAAACTTTTATATCTCTTATGGTTACCACCTTTACAAAACACAACTTGATATGTATACCACCATACCTTTATAAACTTTTGACATAAACCACCTGCTATGTTAAGAAAATCACAATTACCACCAAAATTTTGAAATATGTACCAAACATAACCACACATGAGACATTAGCTACAGAAAATAGGTGGTTTTGATGTGACAAAAAAAAACATAGGTTGGTGTGACATTGAAAGCATGTAAGCAATTTAAGGTGGTTTTCAGAAAAAAAGTAAAGAACCATCAATTGGGCAAACGCTAGTGATTTTGATGTAAAACCATATATATATATATATATATAATTTTAAATAAAGAGTTTTAAATAGGAAAAAAAATAAATTAAATATAATTTTATAAATATGAATATCAAGTTAATATAGTTTAGAAATGAAAAAAATAAAAAAAAGGTCGAAAAGACCCACCACGTCAACCCATCACTCATGGGCCGTGGCCTGCATGGTCCGACCTTCTAAAGTGTCGGCCCGGCTGGATCTAGTCCCATACCCGGGATCAGAGAAGCAGGCCCGGCCTAGTTAGACCCGTGCGGGCCCAAGTTAGACCCGGCTCAACCTTGAACCCGACCGTCCGGGTCACGGGCCTGAACCCGGCCTGCCCACGCCCACCCCTAGCTTATGTGGTGTAGCATTTAGTTTCGCCTAGCACTTAGCTCCACACTTCTGGATGGTAAACTACTCGATACCATTTGTCCCCCCAGCCCTTGAGCCCGTTGGTGCATAGTAAGCTATGGGACCCACTGAGTACAACATATTTTTTGGTTCAAACCACTGCCAAAATCGACTAGCCGATACTACACTGAGCATTAGACTTCACTATATAAACCTTTCAAACTCTTACTATCCCAGATGTGTGCCTATAATATTTGGGGTATCACAAGTGAAAGGAGTCTTTAACCTGGTGTCATAACAAATTCAAATCTCATCGTTCTCGTAGTTAAATCGGATTTTAAAAAAAGATACTGAAATATTAAAATATTTTTCTGTTCCATAAGGAGGACTTGCCCTTATGGATATAATAGAGGTTAAATTACAAGTCTTAATCTTCAGTCTTCACCATAACTTTGCTATAATGGAAGGGACTTTCAAGCCACATTAATTGTTTTTTTAGTAGAGAGGAGTAGACTCTTCTACCATGCTCAATGTATAATTTTAATTCACCCTCAAAATAATAGCATATCATTATTAAGTATCAAAACCACTGTAATTTTGTTATCTTTCTTTTTCTTTCTCAAAATAGGTCAGGAACATCTATAAAAAATGAGAGAAAGAAACCTTATACATAGCTGCAACGAATGGTTGTGATTCAATCTTAAAACCTTAGAATTAGTACATGAATCATCGATGATCGATTTCAGTCATCGATCATCGATGATGGTACTGTGTCATCGATGATTAGAAAACGCTCGATATTTCTATCATCGATAGTTCATGAGTCATCGATAAAAATATTTATTTGTAAAGTTGAATCATTGATGACCAAAGCTCTCATTTATGATCAGCTTGGTCATTGATGATCAACTTGTGATAACTCCTGTTTGGTGAATTACATTCTATTTAGCCTCAAACTTGATCCTTATTTGTTTAAACTGTACTAATCATCCCAAACACAAATTAGACTCAAATAAATATTTGTTATTACTCAAACAAACAAAAATTTGAACGGATAAGATCCTAACGCTAACTTCTGTTTTGGAACAGCTCCAACAAAACCATATTTCACAACTCTGGACCCAACCAAATGTTATTTCATAAAATAGATGTCCATCAAAGGGTGGACAATTCAAGCAAATTTAGGAACACGTTAACTTATAACTAGTGCCATGGACACGAATGAAACGAAATCACGGGCTCATCTGCTGCTTTGCCGCGTCCATTTCCGAAAGGCCATTTTCGTCATTTAGGACGAAACTTTATATTTGGTTCAATTAAGGACAAGCGTTTTAATAATAGTTGTTTCTTTCACATTTTGTCCTCCTTCATGAGATTTTTATTAATTTTTATAATCCTTCATCAGAATTTTAGTTACTACTTAGTAGCCCAGTTAATTGATAGTGGAGTTCTGCAATATGCGCAAATATGTCATTTGAAATTTGCAACGGACAAAAAGTGTAACAGTGTGTTTGGCAACTTCAAAAAGAATCTAGGCCAAGTCTAGTTTTCTACTAAAATAGGCTAAAGTTCGTCCAAGTAGAGAGTGGTTCCAAACAACTAAAAAAAAAAAATAGTAAGCCTAAATTTTGAACTAAACAAATCCAGTTCAACTTTGGCCCCATTGTTGCCAAACTAAAGACTACATTTTGGACCAAAGTTGTATCCATTAAAACTAGTTTTGTAAAATTGCATGGCAACACTTCAAACCTGACCAAGATCAACCCTACCAATTTGCTTCCCTGTTGCAACAAACCGGGCCAATGTTGGTCCAATTTTTGTGAGCAAAAAAAAAAAATGCCCTAAACTGGTTTTAGTTTGGATCAGCCCTCCCCTGGTCCAAATTAAAACCAGTTTAGGATGAAACTAGGTCAGGACTGATCTGACTCAGTGTTTAGCATTTTGCCAAACACACCCTAAAAGTGATAAATTGAATGATGATAATAACAAATGGAGGCTTGATGAGATATTATCATTTTAATAATCTAGACATTTCTAAGTTAAATAAAAATCATGAGAACAAGTGTATAATTAACAATATAACTGGTTAGCATAAAGAAATCATATATCTCTTTTTATATGGATTTATAATGTAACCCCTTTTTGTTCACCATCACCGTCACTTATAAGTTTGATCAAATATCTCCGAGGTTAAGAAACCTTTGAAAGTAGAAAGTGACAGCCAAGTTTTTACTTTTTGAAACGCAACTTTCCTTAAATTCTGATCTGAAACTTTACCAACTGTTTTTCATCTAAAATTTCCCCAACTAAAATCACATGAAAAATAAAATAGAAAGAGAAAACTCACTCCTACATGATCACTCCATCCACGTCAACAATCAGTTATTGGAGTACAAATTTTATCATAATAGCCTCTAAATGAGTGAGATGTTTGAACCATAATGAAGACGGTAATAATCTCCAAATCACCCTCCTACTCTTCGCCTCTTTGTGAACGACTTAAAATACTTTATTCATGCGAAAGTTCTAATAAGATTTATACTCGGACGCAAATGAAGTTAAAATCTCTAATCCACCGGGTTGATTCTAATCCACGAAGAGCTTCAATCCACCTAAGAAAATATATTAAACTAAAATTTTATTGATGAAAAGATATATTGATTCTAGGGTTACATGACTCTTCTTAAATAGAAAAATAAAATAGACTCCTAATAAGAATAGAATTCCTAAAAGAAAGAAACAAGACTCCTAATAAGACTAGAATTACAAAGAAATAAAAGTATCAAATCCAACCCTAAAAGACTCCTATAATATAGGAAACAAATCATTCCTAATTAAATCAAAATTGATTTTGTTTCCTAATCTAAATTGACTCTAACTTTATTACTAAAATAAACTAAAAGCTGATTATTTTCGATTTCAGCCAAAACTGAGGATTACTGATGAGATTATAAAAATCGACAATCTGGTTGGCTCCTCCTCGAGATAGGCGATTTAAGGTGGTTTTAAGTAAAAAAGTAGGTGGTAACCATCAATTTGGGCAAAAGTTTAGGTGATTTTGATGTAAAACCATATATATATATATATATATATATATATATATATATATATATATATATATATATATATATATATATATATATATATATATATATATATATATATATATATATATATATATATATATATATATATATATATATATATATATATATATATATATATATATATATATATATATATATATATATATATATATATATATATATATATATATATATATATATATATATATATATATATATATATATATATATATATATATATATATATATATATATATATATATATATATATATATATATATATATATATATATATATATATATATATATATATATATATATATATATATATATATATATATATATATATATATATATATATATATATATATATATATATATATATATATATATATATATATATATATATATATATATATATATATATATATATATATATATATATATATATATATATATATATATATATATATATATATATATATATATATATATATATATATATATATATATATATATATATATATATATATATATATATATATATATATATATATATATATATATATATATATATATATATATATATATATATATATATATATATATATATATATATATATATATATATATATATATATATATATATATATATATATATATATATATATATATATATATATATATATATATATATATATATATATATATATATATATATATATATATATATATATATATATATATATATATATATATATATATATATATATATATATATATATATATATATATATATATATATATATATATATATATATATATATATATATATATATATATATATATATATATATATATATATATATATATATATATATATATATATATATATATATATATATATATATATATATATATATATATATATATATATATATATATATATATATATATATATATATATATATATATATATATATATATATATATATATATATATATATATATATATATATATATATATATATATATATATATATATATATATATATATATATATATATATATATATATATATATATATATATATATATATATATATATATATATATATATATATATATATATATATATATATATATATATATATATATATATATATATATATATATATATATATATATATATATATATATATATATATATATATATATATTCAAGCCACATTAATTGTTTTTAGTAGAGAGGAGTAGACTCTTCTACCATGCTCAATGTATAATTTTAATTCACCCTCAAAATAATAGCATATCATTATTAAGTATCAAAACCACTGTAATATTGTTATCTTTCTTTTTCTTTCTCAAAATAGGTCAGGAACATCTATAAAAATGAGAGAAAGAAACCTTATACATAGCTGCAACGAATGGTTGTGATTCAATCTTAAAACCTTAGAATTAGAACATGAATCATCGATGATCGATTTCAGTCATCGATCATCGATGATGGTACTGTGTCATCGATGATTAGAAAACGTCTGGATATTTCTATCATCGATAGTTCATGAGTCATCGATAAAAAATATTTATTTGTAAAGTTGAATCATTGATGACCAAAAGCTCTCATTTATGATCAGCTTGGTCATCCATGATCAACTTGCTGATAACTCCTGTTTGAGCTGAATTACATTCTATTTCGCCTCAAACTTGATCCTTATTTGTTTAAACCTGCACTAATCATCCCAAACACAAATTAGACTCAAATAAATATTTGTTATTACTCAAACAAACAAAAATTTGAACGGATAAGATCCTAACGCTAACTTCTGTTTTGGAACAGCTCCAACAAAACCATATTTCACAACTCTGGACCCAACCAAATGTTATTTCATAAAATAGATGTCCATCAAAAGGGTGGACAATTCAAGCAAATTTAGGAACACGTTAACTTATAACTAGTGCCATGGACACGAATGAAACGAAATCACGGGCTCATCTGCTGCTTTGCCGCGTCCAATTTCCGAAAGGCCATTTTCGTCATTTAGGACGAAACTTTATATTTGGTTCAATTAAGGACAAGCGTTTTAATAATAGTTGTTTCTTTCACATTTTTGTCCTCCTTCATGAGATTTTTTTATTAATTTTTATAATCCTTCATCAGAATTTTAGTTACTACTTAGTAGCCCAGTTAATTGATAGTGGAGTTCTGCAATATGCGCAAATATGTCATTTGAAATTTGTGACGGACAAAAAGTGTAACATTGTGTTTGGCAACTTCAAAAAGAGTCTAGGCCAAGTCTAGTTTTCTACTAAATAGGCTAAAGTTCGTCCAAGTAGAGAGTGATTCCAAACAACTAAAAAAAAAATTAGTAAGCCTAAATTTTGAACTAAACAACTCCGGTTCAACTTTGGCCCCATTGTTGCTAAACTAAAGACTAAATTTTGGACCAAAGTTGTATCCATTAAAACTAGTTTTGTAAGATGCATACAACACTTCAAAAGCTGACTATATTGTGCAATTTTGGTTCTTTCCTGTTTGGCAACAAAGGAATGATGTTGGTCAATTTTTGTGAAAAAAGAAATGCCTAAAACTGGTTTAGTTTGGATCACTCTTCCTTGGTCAAATTAAAACCGGTTTAGAAGAAACAAGCCGGGACTGATTTTCGGTTTTAGCATTTTGCCAAACACACCCTAAAAGTGATAAATTGGATGATGATAATAACAAATGGAGGCTTGATGAGATATTATCATTTTAATAATCTAGACATTTCTAAGTTAAATAAAAATCATGAGAACAAGTGTATAATTAACAATATAACTGGTTAGCATAAAGAAATCATATATCTCTTTTATATGGATTTATAATGTAACCCCTTTTGTTCACCATCACCATCACTTATAAGTTTGATCAAATATCTCTGAGGTTAAGAAACCTTTGAAAGTAGAAAGTGACAGCCAAGTTTTTACTTTTTGAAACGCAACTTTCCTTAAATTCTGATCTGAAACTTTACCAACTGTTTTTTCATCTAAAATTTCCCCAACTAAAATCACATGAAAAATAAAATAGAAAGAGAAAACTCACTCCCTACATGATCACTCCATCCACGTCAACAATCAGTTATTGGAGTACAAATTTTATCATAATAGCCTCTAAATGAGTGAGATGTTTCGAACCATAATGAAGACAGTAATAATCTCCAAATCACCCTCCTACTCTCTTCGTCTCTTTGTGAACGACTTAAAATACTTTATTCATGCGCGAAAGTTCTAATAAGATTTATACTCGGCCTTGTTGTGAAGTTAAAATCTCGAATCCATAGAGGGTTGATCTCGAATCCAGAGCTTGAATCCACGAAGAAAATATATTAAACGAAAATTTTATTGATGAAAAGATATATTGATTCTAGGGTTACATGACTCTTCTTAAATAGAAAAATAAAATAGACTCTAATAAGAATAGAATTCCAAAAGAAAGAAACAAGACTCCTAATAAGACTAGAATTACAAAGAAATAAAAGTATCAAATCCAACCCTAAAAGACTCCTATAATATAGGAAACAAATCATTCCTAATTAAATCAAAATTGATTTTGTTTCCTAATCTAAATTGACTCTAACTTTATTACTAAAATAAACTAAAAGCTGATTATTTTCGGATTTCAGCCAAAACTGAGGATTACTGATGAGATTATAAAAATCGACAATCTGGTTGGCTCAGTCTCATCGAGATAGGCGATTTACATATATAATTTGTCGAATCGCCTTGGATCAAAAGATATGATCGTTTCTTTGTAGAAGCCAATAATATGTATAACTCATTTAGCTTCATTGATTGTCAGCTCCTCCATAAGATTGTTCGTTAAGCGTCATACATCAGTCTCCCCTTGTTGAACGTCCCCGAGCTCATATTTGCTTGAATAGTAGCTTCATCGATAAATATTTTTCTTCTCCTGCATTGATCGGCATCCGCCTTATACTTTGCATTGATTTTCTCCATTTGTTCTTTTACCTTCTAGGCTAGGAATTCTTACGCATCAAACTTGTGTACGAATCTTTTGGCGGCATGTATATGTAACGGATATGTGGCTCTGTAGTTGACATGAAAACTCCTCCAAATATTTTTCGTGTTGGTCCTCATATTCTAGTGCCGGTGGCGTCATCTCATTATTGTTAAAATTATTGATGCTCATTGCTTCTAAAGAAGAATTTTCTCCCTCATACTCCATACACAATTCTTTCACCTCCTTTACCTCGAGCCCTCCACCAAGCAATTCACACATATCATCAATTGTCTCACTCTCTAATTTATCCTTCTCCTTCATCGGGACAACATCAATAAGTGCAATATCACTCACAACCTCTTTGGGAATATCATGCATAATATCCATCTTCATTATCATATCATCATCAGCACCATATATCTCATGCATAACGAGTGTTTGCACCTTAGGAGGAATTTCGGCAAGGGTAGGTTCTTCTTTCGTTGTTGCTACTTCAATGCTCGTCACAAATCTAGGCTCTTTCTCGGAGTCAAATTGGGGCTGCTTAATCCTTCCATGACCATGGTTAGAGTGTGAACTAGGATGTTGGTTGAACATATAATAATAGGTTGGAAGGAAACGAGCTTTTAATAACTTTTTCATCTTCTCCCACCTATCGACCTTCGGCCTCATGAGATCGATTCATGCATACCGATTCCCACCAAGCAGATGCTCCACCCTTAAGTTTTAGACCACCAACTTAACCTTTCGTTCATCCGGATCTCCATATACTCAAAAATCTCTCCACTTCGCAATCCAACAAGAAATTCTTCAATATGAAGTTGTTCGCTGAAAGATGGCGATCCATCTTCATCTTGAACCCTCCAAGATTTAATTGTCCCTGCCGACGCTGCCTCACATCATAACCGCCACATAGTATCGCCAGGAAATTCATCTTGTGGAGTCGGATCATGCCAAGCACCATCAACATTTTGAACTCCCGCGGTTCGACGCTCCAGCTTAATTAAGTCGATCTACTTAGTCTTAATCAAAAATATCGGTCTTCATCGATTAACATCAATCTTCAACTTGTCGAACTACCGGAAATAGGCTTCACCACCGCTTATGGACGGAGGAACAAGTCTCGATACCAATTGACGCTAGCCATTTAAGTTAAAATCTCTAATCCATGGTTGATCTCCAATCCACTAAGAGTCAATCCACGAAGAAAATATATTAAACAAAATTTTATTGATGAAAAGATATATTGATTCTAGGGTTACATGACTCTTCTTAAATAGAAAAATAAAATAGACTCCTAATAAGAATAGAATTCCTAAAAGAAAGAAACAAGACTCCTAATAAGACTAGAATTACAAAGAAATAAAAGTATCAAATCCAACCCTAAAAGACTCCTATAATATAGGAAACAAATCATTCTAATTAAATCAAAATTGATTTTGTTTCCTAATCTAAATTGACTCTAACTTTATTACTAAAAATAAACTAAAAGCTGATTATTTTCGGATTTTAGCCAAAACTGAGGATTACTGATGAGATTATAAAATCGACAATCACGGTTGAACAGTCAAAGTCGAGATAGGCGTTACATATATAATTTGTCGATCTGCCGATCAAAAGATATGATCGTTTAACTTTTAGAAATGGATAATATGTATAGCTTCGGTTTGTTCATTGTTGATTGTCATCTTCGGTAGAGATTGTTCGTTAAAGTCCTACATCATACTCCAATAGTTTCATATAAAACATATTGTAGATTTATACTCTAATAAGATTTATACTCCAATAGTTTCATTAACGATTCATATAAAACATATTGTATATTTTGTTTACACGGATGTTTTTTACTGAATTGCATTCATTTTTATTATTTACATCAATTTAAAATTTATGATTAATTACAATATGGTATCTTAATGTACGGTGTAATTATAGATGTAACTTTGAAGTCACGAATCTACACGGGTAACTTTGAGATTACAAATTATAACTACAAGGATGATCCTGGAGCCCAGACGACAAGCAACTGCTAGTGTTATCGGTGTAAATATAATCAGTAACTCCTGAGTTACTCATATAGATACACAAATCCTAAACTTATATGTGTAATGACACCATATATCTCAAGATATCAGATTGTAATTAATCCAAAAATTTATTGCGCAACACATGTATCCCACACTTGTTTTTTACTCCTAGCAAGAGCTTCGTGTACAAGACTGCCCTTTATGTCTATATGCACAGTGGTCCTTCTATAGGACTTTTTTTCCCCTCCTCTATTTATATTCAAGCATTATCTCTGATTCCAAAGGCCACCTCTGTCCCCCTCTGTCCTCTTGCTAGTATAATAACAGCCACAGTTGTACAATACAACAAGAAAGAGGGATTACAAAAAGAGAGCCAAAACCTTGCTCTTTATTTCGAATGAACCCTCCACCGTTGTCTTCATCCTCTCTCTCCTCGGCAATGGCTCTCAAGTTAGTGATACTAGCAGTGGCTCTGCTGGCGGTATGGTCACCACCCCCGGTGACGGCAACCGTCACCTACGACCACAGGTCATTCATCATCAACGGGCAGAGAAAAATCCTCATCTCTGGCTCCATTCACTACCCCAGGAGCACTCCTGAGGTCAATGCAGCTTCTGGGTCTTTAATTTTTTTCACCAAATTATCATATTTTTTTGTGTTGATGTTTGATTTGTTCATGTGGGTTTTGTTCAGATGTGGCCTGATCTCATACAAAAGGCTAAAGATGGAGGCTTGGATGTAATTCAGACCTATGTGTTTTGGAATGGGCATGAGCCTTCTCCTGGCCAAGTATGCAAATTTCATTTGCTTTTTAGATGTTGGTCCCTTAAATCTTTCATATTCTTCAGTTAGTACTCTAAATCACTGAAATTGTTTTATTTTTCCAATTCATATATAAGTGACTTCAAATTAGTCTCTATCTTAGTTGTTCTGTCCAATTTTTTTTATAACTGTTGTCGGGTTAGTAATTAACCATCAAGGTAAATTACTGTTTTACCCTGAATTCCTTCATTATACCATAATCACAAACTTCTGATCTGGATTTAAAAGACTGGTTTGGATTTAGATGTAAACTTGAAGAAAAAGTATAACTGGAAAATCCTCAGTTAAGTTTAAATATTCGGTCCAATTGGATAGTTTAGCTAAGATTAATTTGGAGTAACTTACATGAATTGAGAAGTGAAATAAAAATTTCAATGATTTGGGGACTAATTTAATAATACGAGATATGTGAGGGACCAATATCTAAAAAAACATTTTATTTTAGAAAAAGTACAAATTTTGGTAATGTTGGTTTTGTTGCAAACAATTGATTTGATTTGGGTTTTTCTGGTAGTATTATTTTGGTGGAAGATATGATCTTGTTCGGTTCCTTAAGCTTGTGAAGCAAGCCGGCCTCTATGCTCACCTCCGCATTGGGCCTTATGTTTGCGCTGAGTGGAATTTTGGGTAAACTTCTGATTTTTTTGAGACCCATTTTAATTTAATATGAAATTTTGCTGATAATTCTTCTCTTTGATTGACAGGGGTTTCCCAGTTTGGTTAAAATATGTTCCTGGGATCAGTTTCAGAACCGACAATGGCCCTTTCAAGGTCAGAATCATTCGTTATCAACACAAATTTTACTCGCAAAATTTGTTGATTCTTTAAGTTTTATTGTGAAACAGGATGCAATGGAGAAGTTTACAGCAATGATTGTATCAATGATGAAAGCTGAAGGTCTTTATGAATCACAAGGTGGTCCTATTATCCTCTCTCAGGTATAAATTTAATATCCATTTCTTATCTCAATTGCGACAGTTATCTGATTGAAGAAGAAAATAACATTATCTTGCTTGGTTTGGGAAGATTGAGAATGAGTATGGGCCATTGGAGAGCTACAATGGAGCCTCAGGGAAATCATACTCCAATTGGGCTGCGAAAATGGCGGTTGGACTCAAAACTGGAGTCCCATGGGTTATGTGCAAGCAAGATGATGCTCCAGATCCAGTTGTATGTTGATCTTCCTTTATCTTTGTTCTTCCATTGAAATCCATGCTTTGTGCAGGTTGATTAATCAATAAAATTGTAAAGGATAAATTTCACAAAATTACCATAAACTTATTTTTGTTAGCAAAAACTTACTCTAACTGTTGTCAAACGTGAGGGAGTGAAAATAGTCCATGCTAGTTTTTAATAAAAAAATAGTTTATGATAGTTCTGTCCAAAACATTCGAAATCTCATGGTAGTTTTGTGAAATTTTATCCAATTATTGTTGCCACTTTTCATCACAACTTAATAGTCTTGGTGTAGTGTCAGAGGCTGAGCTTCCCTTTTATGTGTTGAAATTTAGGCTAGCTTCACACAGCGGTGCCTGGAGTTTTGATGCCATGAGAGTGACTTCAAGACAACCTCCTACTATTTTTATGTAATGAGAGATTGAGCTTCCTCTCAAAATCCGCTAATCCTCAACCGTCAGTTGGAATTTCGATGTAATGAAAGGGAGTTTAAGATGATAAGCAACCAAATTTAAATCCTGCCAGACACATACACAAAATAGATTTGAAAAATATGATTCTTCAACCTCACCATGGCTTTAGTGGAAGGGACTTTAAGAATAACCTCCTACTTATTTTGAGGCCCCATAACACATGATTTTGAAAACTTTGTTTATTTTAACTGCACTTCTGCTAGTTGCTTATGTTGTTCAAACATCACTTTCTCTTGGTCACCTTAGCCTTTACCATCAGAAAGCCATGCTTTGGATTTCTGTTCTGTCATTTCCATTTTTTTTTCACTCCTCTGACTTGCATATTTCTTGATGAGAATCCTTTCCCAATCATTTTCTAAAACTTTACATTTGGAATTTTCCATGACAGATTAACTCATGCAATGGTTTTTACTGTGATAAGTTCTCACCGAATAAGCCTCACAAGCCCAAGATGTGGACTGAGGCTTGGAGTGGCTGGTAATTGTTTCTTGGTGTTCAAACACATTCATCAATATTTCAGTAAGGGTAAATTGAAAAAATCCCCTGTGGTCTGTAGGATTGATAGAAAATCCCCATGATGAGGTTTTAAAAGTGACACTTTAGCCCCCTCATTTTCAATTCCTAGTCAAATAATCATCACTTTCTTGATGTAACCATTAATTTTTGTCTCCAAACTAATTTTGTAGAAAATGAAGAGGGGGTTCAAATGGTCACTTTCGAAACCTTAGGGAGATTTTTCGTCACTCATACAAACCTTAGGGAATTTTTCGTAATTTACCCATTCAGTAAATAATGCATTTCTTATCTTATACTTTTTTGTTCAGGTTCACTGGTTTTGGCGGTCCAGTCCCTCATAGACCCAGAGGACTTAGCCTTTGCAGTTGCAAGGTTTGTACAGAAAGGTGGATCTTTCATTAACTACTATATGGTATCTTAATGTGCGGTGTAATTATAGATGTAACTTTGAAGTCACGAATCTACGGGTAACTTTGAGATTATAAATTATAACTACAAGGATGATCTTGGAGCCCAGACGACAAGCAACTGCTAGTGTTATCGGTGTAAATATAATCAGTAACTTCAGAGTTACTCATATAGATACACAAATCCTAAACTTATATGTGTAATGACACCATATATCTCAAGATATCAGATTGTAATTAATCCAAAAATTTATTGCGCCACACATGTATCCCACACTTTTTTTTACTCCTAGCAAGAGCTTCGTGTACAAGACTGCCCTTTATGTCTATATGCACAGTGGTCCTTCTATAGGACTTTTTTTCCCCTCCTCTATTTATATTCAAGCATTATCTCTGATTCCAAAGGCCACCTCTGTCCCCCTCTGTCCTCTTGCTAGTATAATAACAGCCACAGTTGTACAATACAACAAGAAGAGGGATTACAAAGAGAGCCAAAACCTTGCTCTTTATTTCGAATGAACCCTCCACCGTTGTCTTCACCCTCTCTCTCCTCGGCAATGGCTCTCAAGTTAGTGATACTAGCAGTGGCTCTGCTGGCGGTATGGTCACCACCCCCGGTGACGGCAACCGTCACCTACGACCACAGGTCATTCATCATCAATGGGCAGAGAAAAATCCTCATCTCTGGCTCCATTCACTACCCCAGGAGCACTCCTGAGGTCAATGCAGCTTCTGGGTCTTTAATTTTTTTCACCAAATTATCATATTTTTTTTGTGTTGATGTTTGATTTGTTCATGTGGGTTTTGTTCAGATGTGGCCTGATCTCATACAAAAGGCTAAAGATGGAGGCTTGGATGTAATTCAGACCTATGTGTTTTGGAATGGGCATGAGCCTTCTCCTGGCCAAGTATGCAAATTTCATTTGCTTTTTAGATGTTGGTCCCTTAAATCTTTCATATTCTTCAGTTAGTACTCTAAATCACTGAAATTGTTTTATTTTTCAATTCATATATAAGTTACTTCAAATTAGTCTCTATCTTAGTTGTTCTGTCCATTTTTATTTTATTTTATAACTATTGTTGGGTTAGTAATTAACCATCAAGGTAAATTACTGTTTTACCCTGAATTCCTTCATTATACCATAATCACAAACTTCTGATCTGGATTTAAAAGACTGGTTTGGATTTAGATGTAGATTTGAAGAAAAAGGATAACTGGAAAATCCTCAGTTAAGTTTAAATATTCGGTCCAATTTGATAGTTTATCTAAGATTAATTTGGAGTAACTTACATGAATTGAGAAGTGAAATAAATATTTCAATGATTTGGGGACTAATTTAATAATACGAGATATGTGAGGGACCAATATCTAAAAACATTTTATTTTAGAAAAGTACAAATTTTGGTAATGTTGGTTTTGTTGCAAACATTGATTTGATTTGGGTTTTCTGGTAGTATTATTTTGGTGGAAGATATGATCTTGTTCGGTTCCTTAAGCTTGTGAAGCAAGCCGGCCTCTATGCTCACCTCCGCATTGGACCTTATGTTTGCGCTGAGTGGAATTTTGGGTAAACTTCTGATTTTTTTGAGACCCATTTTAATTTAATATGAAATTTTGCTGATAATTCTTCTCTTTGATTAACAGGGGTTTCCCAGTTTGGTTAAAATATGTTCCTGGGATCAGTTTCAGAACCGACAATGGCCCTTTCAAAGTCAGAATCATTCGTTATCAACACAAATTTTACTCGCAAAATTTGTTGATTCTTTAAGTTTTATTGTGAAACAGGATGCAATGGAGAAGTTTACAGCAATGATTGTATCAATGATGAAAGCTGAAGGTCTTTATGAATCACAAGGTGGTCCTATTATCCTCTCTCAGGTATAAATTTAATATCCATTTCTTATCTCAATTGTGACAGTTATCTGATTGAAGAAGAAAATAACATTATCTTGCTTGGTTTGGGAAGATTGAGAATGAGTATGGGCCATTGGAGAGCTACAATGGAGCCTCAGGGAAATCATACTCCAATTGGGCTGCGAAAATGGCGGTTGGACTCAAAACTGGAGTCCCATGGGTTATGTGCAAGCAAGATGATGCTCCAGATCCAGTTGTATGTTGATCTTCCTTTATCTTTGTTCTTCCATTGAAATCCATGCTTTGTGCAGGTTGATTAATCAATAAAATTGTAAAGGATAAATTTCACAAAATTACCATAAACTTATTTTTGTTAGCAAAAACTTACTCTAACTGTTGTCAAACGTGAGGGAGTGAAAATAGTCCATGCTAGTTTTTAATAAAAAAATAGTTTATGATAGTTCTGTCCAAAACATTCGAAATCTCATGGTAGTTTTGTGAAATTTTATCCAATTATTGTTGCCACTTTTCATCACAACTTAATAGTCTTGGTGTAGTGTCAGAGGCTGAGCTTCCCTTTTATGTGTTGAAATTTAGGCTAGCTTCACACAGCGGTGCCTGGAGTTTTGATGCCATGAGAGTGACTTCAAGACAACCTCCTACTATTTTTATGTAATGAGAGATTGAGCTTCCCTCTCAAAATCCGCTAATCCTCAACCGTCAGTTGGAATTTCGATGTAATGAAAGGGAGTTTAAGATGATAAGCAACCAAATTTAAATCCTGCCAGACACATACACAAAATAGATTTGAAAAATATGATTCTTCAACCTCACCATGGCTTTAGTGGAAGGGACTTTAAGAATAACCTCCTACTTATTTTGAGGCCCCATAACACATGATTTTGAAAACTTTGTTTATTTTAACTGCACTTCTGCTAGTTGCTTATGTTGTTCAAACATCACTTTCTCTTGGTCACCTTAGCCTTTACCATCAGAAAGCCATGCTTTGGATTTCTGTTCTGTCATTTCCATTTTTTTTCCTCCTCTGACTTGCATATTTCTTGATGAGAATCCTTTCCCAATCATTTTCTAAAACTTTACATTTGGAATTTTCCATGACAGATTAACTCATGCAATGGTTTTTACTGTGATAAGTTCTCACCGAATAAGCCTCACAAGCCCAAGATGTGGACTGAGGCTTGGAGTGGCTGGTAATTGTTTCTTGGTGTTCAAACACATTCATCAATATTTCAGTAAGGGTAAATTGAAAAAATCCCCTGTGGTCTGTAGGATTGATAGAAAATCCCCATGATGAGGTTTTAAAAGTGACACTTTAGCCCCCTCATTTTCAATTCCTAGTCAAATAATCATCACTTTCTTGATGTAACCATTAATTTTTGTCTCCAAACTAATTTTGTAGAAAATGAAGAGGGGGTTCAAATGGTCACTTTCGAAACCTTAGGGAGATTTTTCGTCACTCATACAAACCTTAGGGGAATTTTTCGTAATTTACCCATTCAGTAAATAATGCATTTCTTATCTTATACTTTTTTTGTTCAGGTTCACTGGTTTTGGCGGTCCAGTCCCTCATAGACCCGCAGAGGACTTAGCCTTTGCAGTTGCAAGGTTTGTACAGAAAGGTGGATCTTTCATTAACTACTATATGGTAAGAAGAATCAATATTTCAATGGCATCCAATGTTTAGTTTAGTTCTCTGGAAATAGCTTATGCTCTTAATTATTTTTCAGTATCATGGAGGAACTAACTTTGGCCGGACAGCTGGTGGTCCTTTCATCACAACTAGCTATGACTATGATGCTCCAATTGACGAATATGGTATACATTTGAGTCTATCTTTCTTTATATTCATCAATAACAGTTTCAAATTCATAATTTAGTTGCTTATGAAACTGAACTTTAGTTGTTTCTGATATTTCTGATATGTGCTTTGTCTGCCAAACTGTCTGCACGTCGATATGAATATGAAACAAATTGCACATTGATTCTCCAGATGCGTCAAGTTCTGTTGGATAGAGACTTAGATATTCAAGAATAAAAATATAAAAAACTGATGTATCCATAAAACTACGCCGTGTTTATTTGAACTGTTGAAGTTTTTCTTTCTTAATGCATCTTATGTTCGAAATTTACAACTCTTAAAGTTTTTCTTTCTTAATGCATCTGATGTTCAAAATCTACAGCTCTTAAAGTTTTCCTTTCTTAATGCATCCAATGTATAAAACTTACATGCTAGTTGACACTTTGTCAACTCTTCCGACACTTCAAACCATATAACCAATCAAAGTAACATTCTAATGTAGGTTGCAATCAATTTCAGTATTTTTCTGCCTCTTATTACTCAATGTAGTCACTCTCCCTATAACATTACTAAGTATCAACTCGAACTCTTAATAATGTAGGTCTACTGAGGCAACCAAAATGGGGCCATTTGAGAGATCTGCACAAAGCAATCAAACTATGTGAACCAGCTCTGGTTTATGGCGATCCAACAGTAACAGCACTCGGACATTATCAAGAGGTTTACTTTGAGACCTTCTATCTCCTTTAAAAGTTTTCAAGTTATTAAATGCTAAAATATTTTTGTTGCTTCTTGTTTAGTCTCATGTCTACAGGTCAAAATCATCTTGTGCAGCATTTCTTGCCAACTTTGATTCACAATCTTATGCAAGGGTTGCTTTCAATGGAATGCACTACAATCTACCTCCTTGGTCCGTTAGCATCCTTCCTGATTGTAAAACTACAGTTTTTAACACTGCAAGGGTAAGAAAGAAATCAAGGTCAAACATTTGATGGAAATTTTACTTTATTGCACTACATATCTCCTGTTTAATTTCTATAATATCATTTTGGGCTCGCGGTTACATGCCTTGTACTCCGGTGGTTTATAGTACCTTTTTCGCCCTCAATTTAGAGGGCAATTTAGTTTTTAGTTTTTTTTACAGTTAAACTGAATGCAAAAGGTAATTTATCATCACATGATTCACGCATGACCTCTCAACCTATGATGGATAATAATGTCGTCCGGAGTTTAGGGGTATACGTTCTAAAAAATATTTTCAGGGGTATGAGTGGCTACAACAACAACAAAGTCTTTTATCCTAAACGTTTGGGGTTGGCTATATGAATTCTATTCTTCCATTTCATTTTGTTATGGGATATCTCCTTCGTTAAGTTAAATATAATCATATCCTTCTTAATTGCTTTCAACCAAGTTCTTTTAGGTGTGCCTCTAGATCTCCTAACCTCATTAACTATAATACTATCACTTTTCCTAACCGGTGCACTAAGAAGTCTCTGTTGTACCTAACCAAACCATCTTAGTTTATTCTCTCTTATTTTATCCTCAATAGGAGCAGCCTCTAATTTACTATGGATGCACTCATTTCTTATCCTATCTTTTAGTTTATACTCACAAGACCATCGCAACATTCTCATTTCTGCTACACTCATATTTTGCACATGTTATTTTTTAATTGCCCAACACTCTGACCCGTAAATCATTGTTGGTCTTATAACCGACCTATAAAATTTTTCTTTAGTTTTATTGGTATTCTTAATCACATAAGACTTCCGAAACACTCCTCCATTTCAACCATCCCGATTTGATTTGATAGACAACATCATTCTCAATCTCACCATCATACCAAATGATTGATCCTAAATAGAGAAAATGATTACTTTTAGATATTTCTTGACCATCAATATGTCTTGAAGGCTCTTTTTTAAACTAAAATGCACTCCATATATTCTTTTTGTTCTATTAATTCTAAAACCTTTAGATTCAAGAGCTTGTCTCCACCTTTCTACTTTAGAAATTATATCTCTTTTAGTTTAGATCAACTAACACTATATCATTCACAAATAGCATACACCATGGGATTTCATCCTGCATGTGCCTAGTAAGTTGGTCAATAACTAATGCAAAAGATAAGGACTTAAGGTTAACCATTGGTGTAAACATATGGTAATAGAAAATAATTTAGTCTCTCCTTCATTAGTTTTTACTCTAGTTGTTACTCTATTATACATATCTTTAATCACATTAATATATATACTAGATACATGTTTCTTTTCTAAAATCCACCATATTACCTCTCTAAGCACTCTATCATAAGTTTTTCTAGATCTATAAAACCATATGTAAATCCTTTCTCTTCTCTGTATATCTCTCCATCCACAGTCTCAAAATAAATATAGGTTTCATAGTTAATCTCCCGTGTATAAACCTAAATTGATTTTTAAATACACTTGTCTCCTTTTTTAGTCTTTGCTCAATTACTCGCTCCTAAAGTTTCATAGTATGACTCATGAGTTTTATACCACAATAATTTAAGTAACTTTGTATATCTCCTTTATTCTTATATATCAGTATCAAGTACTAATCCTCTACTCATCGGGCATCATCTTTGTCTCGATAATCTTATTAAATAATTTAGTTAACCATCCTAAGCCTATCTCTCCAAGATATTTTTAAACTTCAATAGGTATACCGTCCGATCCTACGGCTCTTTCACTTTTTATTTACTTTACAGCATCTTTAACCTCACTAATCCTTATTTTTCAATCATGAGTTTTATACCATAATAATTTGAGTAACTTCCTTTATTCTTGTATATCGGTATCAAAGTACTAATCCTCCACTCATCGGGCATCCTCTTTGTCTCGATAATCTTATTAAATAATTTAGTTAACCATCCTAAGCCTATATCTCCAAGATATTTTAAATCTTCAATATGGATACTGTCCGGTCCTACGGCTCTTTCACTTTTATTTTCTTTAGAGCATCTTTAATCTCACTAATCCTAATTTTTGACAATATCTATAGTTTCTTTCACTCACTATATGGTCAAGTTCTTAATGTTGCTCACTTGTTTGATTATCATTAAACAATTTCTAAAAGTAACTTCTCCACCTCTCTTTTATTTCCCCATTTGTTACTAAAACTCTTTGATCTTTGCTTTTAATACACCTAATGTTACCCAAAGGTGTTTCTGCAAATAGCCCTTTTATATGTTACATTTTTAATTAATTTATTAAAAATTTATGTGATATGTAGGTGGGATCTCCGTCTGCAACTATGAAAATGCAAAGGCTTGGAGGGTTTTCTTGGAAGGCATACACCGAAGATACCGAGTCCCTTAACGATAAGACATTCACAAAGGATGGATTGTTGGAGCAGTTTAATACAACATGGGATAGTTCGGATTATTTGTGGTACACAACATAGTGAGTATCTAATTCATTATTATTATTATTTTGGCTTACTTTGGTACCCAAAAGTTTTGCCCATTCTTTCTCTTTGATACCCTCAAAGTATTTTTTTAACGCTTCTATACTCCAAAGTTTCAACCTTTTTTTCACTTTGATACCCCCATCCAGATTTCATTAGATTTTCTATTTTTTATACCATGTATATAGCACGTGATACCCCGTCCACTGCTACTGGAAACATTTGGTTGTGTGAACCCCGAGCAACTGAGTAAAATGAACCTAAATGTAATACAAATATTATAGAAAATCTAACGAAATCCGGGCCGGGGTATCAAAATGAAATGGAATTGAAACTTTGCGGGCATCAAAGCCGTTGTTTCCTCTGCTTGAAAGTAAACCTAAGGCTCTTATACATTGCATTTTTAGTGTCGACATAGCCAAAGATGAAGAATTTCTAAAGACTGGGCAATATCCTTTCCTCACAGTGATGTCAGCTGGTCATTCTTTGCATGTGTTCATCAATGGGCGATGGAGCGGTAAGCTACTATGACTACTAAAGAAAAAAAAAACGATTACACAAACAAGAGAACAAACCATATTCAGCCTTATCTCCATTTAAACTTAAAATTTCGAGAATTTCAATTATACTTAATAATCACACTTCTTCTTGATTTTCATATGCTTAATGCCTTTTTACTCTCGGCAGGGACGGCATATGGAGATCTGGAAAATCCCAAACTGACATATACCGGGAGTGCAAAGTTGTGGGAAGGCAGTAATAAGATTTCTATTTTGAGTGTAGCTTGTGGGCTGCCGGTATGTTGTTTATTTATGATTATCCATCATTATTATAAAAAAAATAATTGATGAATATGACCAAAATTGTCAAGTTTATTTTAGAACGTAGGAAACCATTTCGAAACTTGGAACGCAGGGTGCTTGGCCCAGTGACACTAACTGGCCTTAACAAGGGAAAAGAGATCTTGCATGGCAAACATGGACTTACCAGGTGAACATACTTAAATTTACTTTGTCAATTGTTATGGTATATCAAAATATCAATAATTTTATGACGATGGTATAGATTGGTTTGCACGGAGAGACTTTGAATCTTCATTCCCTCACTGGAAGCTCCTTCGTTAAGTTAAATATAATCATATCCTTCTTAATTGCTTTCAACCAAGTTCTTTTAGGTGTGCCTCTAGATCTCCTAACCTCATTAACTATAATACTATCACTTTTCCTAAGGGTGCACTAAGAAGTCTCTTGTACCTAACCAAACCATCTTAGTTTATTCTCTCTTATTTTATCCTCAATAGGAGCGACCTCTAATTTACTATGGATGCACTCATTTCTTATCCTATCTTTTAGTTTATACTCACAAGACCATCGCAACATTCTCATTTCTGCTACACTCATATTTTGCACATGTTATTTTTTAATTGCCCAACACTCTGACCCGTAAATCATTGTTGGTCTTATAACCGACCTATAAAATTTTTCTTTAGTTTTATTGGTATTCTTAATCACATAAGACTTCCGAAACACTCCTCCATTTCAACCATCCCGATTTGATTTGATAGACAACATCATTCTCAATCTCACCATCATACCAAATGATTGATCCTAAATAGAGAAAATGATTACTTTTAGATATTTCTTGACCATCAATATGTACTGAAGGCTCTTTTTTAAACTAAAATGCACTCCATATATTCTGTTTTGTTCTATTAATTCTAAAACCTTTAGATTCAAGAGCTTGTCTCCACCTTTCTACTTTAGAAATTATATCTCTTTTAGTTTAGTCAACTAACACTATATCATTCACAAATAGCATACACCATGGGATTTCATCCGCATGTGCCTAGTAAGTTGGTCAATAACTAATGCAAAAGATAAGGACTTAAGGTTAACCATTGGTGTAAACATATGGTAATAGAAAATAATTTAGTCTCTCCTTCATTAGTTTTTACTCTAGTTGTTACTCTATTATACATATCTTTAATCACATTAATATATATACTAGATACATGTTTCTTTTCTAAAATCCACCATATTACCTCTCTAAGCACTCTATCATAAGTTTTTCTAGATCTATAAAACCATATGTAAATCCTTTCTCTTCTCAGATATCTCTCCATCCACAGTCTCAAAATAAATATAGGTTTCATAGTTAATCTCCGTGTATAAACCTAAATTGATTTTAAATACACTTGTCTCCTTTTTTAGTCTTTGCTCAATTACTGGCTCCTAAAGTTTCATAGTATGACTCATGAGTTTTATACCACAATAATTTAAGTAACTTTGTATATCTCCTTTATTCTTATATATCGATTATCAAGTACTAATCCTCTACTCATGGGCATCATCTTTGTCTCGATAATCTTATTAAATAATTTAGTTAACCATCCTAAGCCTATCTCTCCAAGATATTTTAAACTTCAATAGGTATACCGTCCGATCCTCTGACTCTTTCAATTTACTTTACATCTTTAACCTCACTAATCCTTATTTTTCAATCATGAGTTTTATACCATAATAATTTGAGTAACTTCCTTTATTCTTGTATATCGGTATCAAAGTACTAATCCTCCACTCATCGGGCATCCTCTTTGTCTCGATAATCTTATTAAATAATTTAGTTAACCATCCTAAGCCTATATCTCCAAGATATTTTAAATCTTCAATATGGATCTTGTCCGGTCCTACGGCTCTTTCACTTTTTATTTTCTTTAGAGCATCTTTAATCTCACTAATCCTAATTTTTTGACAATATCTATAGTTTCTTTCACTCACTATATGGTCAAGTTCTTAATGTTGCTCACTTGTTTGATTATCATTAAACAATTTCTAAAAGTAACTTCTCCACCTCTCTTTTATTTCCCCATTTGTTACTAAAACTCTTTGATCTTTGCTTTTAATACACCTAATGTTACCCAAAAGGTGTTTCTGCAAATAGCCCTTTTATATGTTACATTTTTTAATTAATTTATTAAAAAATTTATGTGATATGTAGGTGGGATCTCCGTCTGCAACTATGAAAATGCAAAGGCTTGGAGGGTTTTCTTGGAAGGCATACACCGAAGATACCGAGTCCCTTAACGATAAGACATTCACAAAGGATGGATTGTTGGAGCAGTTTAATACAACATGGGATAGTTCGGATTATTTGTGGTACACAACATAGTGAGTATCTAATTCATTATTATTATTATTTTGGCTTACTTTGGTACCCAAAAGTTTTGCCCATTCTTTCTCTTTGATACCCTCAAAGTATTTTTTTAACGCTTCTATACTCCAAAGTTTCAACCTTTTTTCACTTTGATACCCCCATCCAGATTTCATTAGATTTTCTATTTTTATACCATGTATATAGCACGTGATACCCGTCCACTGCTACTGGAAACATTTGGTTGTGTGAACCCGAGCAACTGAGTAAAATGAACCTAAATGTAATACAAATATTATAGAAAATCTAACGAAATCGGGCGAGTATCAAAATGAAATGGAATTGAAACTTTGCGGGCATCAAAGCCGTTGTTTCCTCTGCTTGAAAGTAAACCTAAGGCTCTTATACATTGCATTTTTAGTGTCGACATAGCCAAAGATGAAGAATTTCTAAAGACTGGGCAATATCCTTTCCTCACAGTGATGTCAGCTGGTCATTCTTTGCATGTGTTCATCAATGGGCGATGGAGCGGTAAGCTACTATGACTACTAAAGAAAAAAAAAACGATTACACAAACAAGAGAACAAACCATATTCAGCCTTATCTCCATTTAAACTTAAAATTTCGAGAATTTCAATTATACTTAATAATCACACTTCTTCTTGATTTTCATATGCTTAATGCCTTTTTACTCTCGGCAGGGACGGCATATGGAGATCTGGAAAATCCCAAACTGACATATACCGGGAGTGCAAAGTTGTGGGAAGGCAGTAATAAGATTTCTATTTTGAGTGTAGCTTGTGGGCTGCCGGTATGTTGTTTATTTATGATTATCCATCATTATTATAAAAAAAATAATTGATGAATATGACCAAAATTGTCAAGTTTATTTTAGAACGTAGGAAACCATTTCGAAACTTGGAACGCAGGGGTGCTTGGCCCAGTGACACTAACTGGCCTTAACAAGGGAAAAAGAGATCTTGCATGGCAAACATGGACTTACCAGGTGAACATACTTAAATTTACTTTGTCAATTGTTATGGTATATCAAAATATCAATAATTTTATGACGATGGTATAGATTGGTTTGCACGGAGAGACTTTGAATCTTCATTCCCTCACTGGAAGCTCCAATGTCGAGTGGGGAGAAGCATCTCAAAAGCAGCCATTAACCTGGTATAAGGTAATAACAATCGAATTGATATCGATGATTCAACATTATACATAAAAATGTAGGCTAAGTTTGTTTTTGTTTTCTCCATCAGACTTTCTTCAATGCACCAGAAGGGAACGAACCGTTGGCTTTAGATATGGGCAGCATGGGAAAGGGCCAAGTTTGGATAAATGGACAAAGTATCGGTAGATATTGGCCTGCGTATAAAGCATCCGGTTCTTGTGGTGCTTGTGATTACCGCGGGCCCTATAGTCTTAATAAGTGCCAAACTAATTGCGGGGAGGCCTCTCAACAATGGTAAGAGACCGAGTTTTCATCAATTTTTATAACCCCACAAAGTTTGACCCTTTTTTGTGATAAACCTCTTAAACATTATAAATGTTACTTAACCCCCTCAATCTTTGGGACTTGTCACAATACCCTCCAAACGTTTTCAATTTTTCAACATAGCCCCTAATTGTGTAACCCCCAATTTTTCAACATACCCCCTTAACTTTCAGCATTATTTTTAGAAAACCCAAAACTTACAACATTATTTACAAAAACACCAACTTCCAACATTATTTTCAAAAAACCCCATGAACATTTGATGAGGTTTCAGAAACCCCCAGTTGTGCCGTTAGGGGGATATGTTGAAAAATTGCAGACATTTAGGTGGTTTTGTGACAAGCGCCAAAGGTTAGGAGGGTTAACTGACATTTATAAATTAGGGGGTTATCTCAGATGGGCCAAACTCTAGGGAGTTGCATGAAATTTACCCTTCTGTAAGTTTATGAATGTAATAAACTAATTTTGTTTCTTAATTGTTTAGGTATCATGTTCCTCGTTCTTGGTTGAGTCCAATGGGGAATTTTTTGGTTGTGTTGGAAGAATGGGGTGGTGACCCGAGTGGGATATCAATGGTGAAAAGATCGGTAGGGAGTGTTTGTGCTGAAGTTGAGGAGTGGCAACCAACAATGTTGAATTGGTATACCAAAGCATATGGTAGACCAAAGGTTCATATATCTTGCGATCGAGGCCAAAAGATTACTAACATAAAGTTTGCTAGCTTTGGAACTCCTCAAGGCACTTGTGGGAGCTTCTCGGAGGGTAGATGTCATGCACACAAATCTTATGATGCTTTTGAGGAGGTAAATTTTCAACATAACATATATCCGAAAACAAAAAATAAGTGTAGCAAAAATGAGAATGTTATGATGAACTTGTGGATACATATTAAGAGATATGATAATAAATGAGTACATTCGTAGGAGGTTAGAGGTTGCTCCTATTGAGGAAATGCCACAAAATCCGGTAATTAGGAGAACTGATGAGATTGTAATTAATAGAATAAAGAGGACTTGAGATAAACCTAAAGGAACCTGGTTGGGAGGAATTAACGACCGGCATTGGTTAACTTAGGAGAAGACTAAAGAACATAATGAAAGAATAAGATTCATGTAGCCACAAAATTTGGGATAAAGGTTCACTGTTTATATACATTATACACCCAACAAACATAAAATGAACTTGGAGATATTTTTATGAGTTACAATTGCATTTGTTATCCATTCTTTTTAGAATGTTAACATAAGAGAGACTATTGCAGAATTGTGTAGGTAAACAATTTTGCTCGGTAGTTGTTCTTCCTGAAGTCTTTGGAGGAGATCCTTGCCGGGAACTATGAAGAAGATTGCAGTCGAGGCCATATGTGAATGATTTCTGACGGTGATCCACATACTATTCGTTGGTATACATATACATCTCAATAACAGAGTTTAAGTTATGCCTCAATTGGAAACAAAATGATTCCAAAATTTTGAAGTTATCAGTGTACAGTGGCTGATATAAGAAAAATGGAGGGAAAAATGAGGTATAGTTTAAATTGGTTCTTCATACATTGTAATATTATTTATATGTTGCATATGAACAATTGGATTGTGTAAGACTTGAAATTAGTTTGTTTTATATTCTTGTAAGATACCTAAATTGTTATGTTATATATGTAATAAACTTTTGTGATTCTCTTTTCTCAGTGCGTATGAGATTTTTCTATCATAAGTTTGCTTGTGCAACTTCTGAGCTCTAAGTTTCAGGTTCCTTGACTCTTAATTTGTTCAGTTTCTCTTTGTAATTCTAACCGGTATACTTGTTGTTTATGTCAGAAAGTTAATTGTATGGGTAAGTAGATATTTAGAGGAGTTTAGGGTCCCTTAATCTTTCTTGATAGCTTATCAATCAGAAGGAAGTATATTCCTGCACAGAAAATACCCGTTAGAGGGCGGAGTTTGTTGCTCGGTGTGCCCTTCAATGTACAAGTCAGTAATAGATTAAGCAAGTTAGCATAATCTAGTTTTAGATGTTATTCAATAATTTTGCATACCTTAGAATAGTGGAGATTGCTCACTATTTATAGAGAGTTGGCAAGGGCACATTAGTAATAATGGAAATAGAATTCGGTCGCGGTCGATTGATTAGGCCATTGTATGTCGATTATCGGTTGAGCGAGTCACAAATTTTAATGTGGTGGTGGAGCGGTTGAAGTCTTGGTGTCGTTAAAGTCATAACTTTGGCCTAAAGAGTCATGTATGGCTCGACCCAATAATCACGATGGTGATTGGGTGGTTGAGTATGGTTGTTGAAGGCGATAGGTCATCTCATCATTCAAGACATTCCTTGCGAGGGCGAGTAGAATCGCCTTTCGTCTTGGACTTGGGTCGAGGGGCGGTGATGCTCAAATCAGGGTCGAGAGCCTTGACTTATAGGACTCTGGCGGACATGACATGTGGCTAACTCTCAAAGTTCATTAGAACTCTCAAAGTTCATTAGGCTTAGTAATTCTCAAGATATAACAGAGCCCCTTTCACTCGGACCGAGCCAGAGTTTGAGAGCGAATCGTTCACCTTTTAGCCACCTCGGAGGCTAGAGTTAAGAGCTGAATCATCCACTTTTCGCCACCTTAGAGATCTGAACCGGTTTTGGAAGGCAATTTGTGATGTGACATTCTAATATCAGAAATCATGCACAACAATTTGAAGATATGGCCGGTTGGCGGCGAGCGCCTCGATTGATGAGTGGCTTTAGTTTTGAATATTGTCGGTGGCTTTTAGGGAACCGAGTCGGTAGCTTAGATTGTGCCCGTGTCTTTTGCCCACGCTATATATCCACCCCTCGATGCCTTCTCATTTTCTAAACTCTAGAATTTTTTATGCTTTGTCGGTGAGCACTTCAGCCATCTTTTTGAGTTTTTGCTACTTCCAATCACAGCTTGACTACGCCGATGGCCTCGGCCTCAACCCTCCACTATTTCTAATGAGGATAGAATTGCACTACTCTTTAAGTACAAGTCAGCGGGTGCTCGGACCCATCTCGAACAATATGCCAAAGATTTTGATATCGGTGCCTTCATCTTGTTAGTTTCGTGAAGGATCATCGCAGGTGTATCATCATAGCGGTGACTTAGTGCGATGTGGCACCAGTTCTGCTTCGGCCTTTGTGCGCCCTGCACTTGTTCCTCTAGCAAGTTTTGGGACTTTGGGGTATTGCCGGCATAGTTGAAGCCTAACTCCATCATGTTTTAGTCGCCTTCCTCATCATCTTCCATCAGTGAATGTCGACGTTAGGCATTTTAGGCCATTTGTTGTCTGTAGAAATTTGGTAAAGAGGCGACCACTTCTACAGGCGATTCGGTGACTTCTAACTAGTCTCAACATCCCTAACACAAAGAAGGGGTAGAAGGAGAAATTTTTCTCTCTTCAGCACCGACCGGTCAACTTGCCACATGAGAGATAAAGAAAGAGCTTGAAACATGAAGCTCGGAGGCAAAGAGGAGTTAGTGCGGAGAAGATATGAGCCTACAAAGGGTCTCATGTTGTAAAACTCTTCGACAGCGCCGTGCTTGAGCCGACATCTCACACACTACCACCTAAGTGAATTTGGCTCAAGCTCTTTTGCCCCTTGAAGAGGCAGCTTGTAGAGATCCCCATCCGGCGGCTCCTCTGGGGGCGGAAGCATCTTCCTAGAGTTAGGAAAAGAGGAGGTCTAGGCTTTGGGCTAGGACCCGGTAGAACTTGTAGTCCGACTGGTCCTAGGCTCAAGTTCCTCCACAGCTAGGACTGAGAGGTCCAAGAAGAAAAAGAGAAAGAAGTCCGTCTCGAAGGGTTGTCGCCAACCTGAAGGCGGCATGCAGAGCTTCTTCACTCTAGATGAGGAGGCGGATGAGGCAATACCCGGACAGACGAGTGGGCCCCCGACCTTAGAGGCTCCTCCCGTTCCCCCACCAGAAGTCATTGATGTAGGTGGCGGGTCCCGACAGCCGGCTACCGAGTAGGAAGAAGCTAAAGGGAATCTTCCTGTCTTGGAGCCGACAGGAGTTAAAGCTCCAAATGTGGATGAGGCTAGTCTTTGGTGCATAGGCAGGTGAGAGGACGAGGCCTTCCAGGAGAACTAGGAAAGAGCCTATCATAGAGGAACCGGCTGCTAATGAATAGTCGGCTACCATGGAGGAGGAACCGGTTGTGATAGCATAGTCGGCTATAGGCGAGGGTGACTTTTGAGATCTTGTGACAAGAGTCGTTATGAATGGTCCTTCCTCCACCCACAGGGGGCTCACCCCTCCAAGTGGGAGAAAATGAGGCGACTCTAATAGGGGCAACAAAGACTCACCCCACCATAACAAGGAGCCATTGGATGAGAACATTTTTGTACTAGGTCATCAAGGCACTTGTGGGAGCTTCTCGGAGGGTAGATGTCATGCACACAAATCTTATGATGCTTTTGAGGAGGTAAATTTTCAACATAACATATATCCGAAAACAAAAAATAAGTGTAGCAAAAATGAGAATGTTATGATGAACTTGTGGATACATATTAAGAGATATGATAATAAATGAGTACATTCGTAGGAGGTTAGAGGTTGCTCCTATTGAGGAAATGCCACAAAATCCGGTAATTAGGAGAACTGATGAGATTGTAATTAATAGAATAAAGAGGACTTGAGATAAACCTAAAGGAACCTGGTTGGGAGGAATTAACGACCCGGCATTGGTTAACTTAGGAGAAGACTAAACAGAACATAATGAAAGAATAAGATTCATGTAGCTGGCCACAAAATTTGGGATAAAGGTTCTGCTGTTTATATACATTATACACCCAACAAACATAAAATGAACTTGGAGATATTTTTATGAGTTACAATTGCATTTGTTATCCATTCTTTTTCGAGAATGTTAACATAAGAGAGACTATTGCAGAATTGTGTAGGTAAACAATTTTGCTCGGTAGTTGTTCTTCCTGAAGTCTTTGGAGGAGATCCTTGCCCGGGAACTATGAAGAAGATTGCAGTCGAGGCCATATGTGAATGATTTCTGACGGTGATCCACATACTATTCGTTGGTATACATATACATCTCAATAACAGAGTTTAAGTTATGCCTCAATTGGAAACAAAAATGATTCCAAAATTTTGAAGTTATCAGTGTACAGTGGCTGATATAAGAAAAAATGGAGGGGGAAAAATGAGGTATAGTTTAAATTGGTTCTTCATACATTGTAATATTATTTATATGTTGCATATGAACAATTGGATTGTGTAAGACTTGAAATTAGTTTGTTTTATATTCTTGTAAGATACCTAAATTGTTATGTTATATATGTAATAAACTTTTGTGATTCTCTTTTCTCAGTGCGTATGAGATTTTTCTATCATAAGTTTGCTTGTGCAACTTCTGAGCTCTAAGTTTCAGGTTCCTTGACTCTTAATTTGTTCAGTTTCTCTTTGTAATTCTAACCGGTATACTTGTTGTTTATGTCAGAAAGTTAATTGTATGGGTAAGTAGATATTTAGAGGAGTTTAGGGTCCCTTAATCTTTCTTGATAGCTTATCAATCAGAAGGAAGTATATTCCTGCACAGAAAATACCCGTTAGAGGGCCGGAGTTTGTTGCTCTGGTGTGCCCTTCAATGTACAAGTCAGTAATAGATTAAGCAAGTTCGCATAATCTAGTTTTAGACTGTTATTCAATAATTTTTGCATACCTTAGAATAGTGGAGATTGCTCACTATTTATAGAGAGTTGGCAAGGGCACATTAGTAATAATTAGACCGGGTCGGTGCAGTCGGTTGATTAGACCGCACGTTACATGTGTCAGTTATCGGTTGAACGAGTCACCTTTGCATTTAATGACAGCCATGTAACTACCGGCGTCACGTCGCTCGGCGAGTCATAACTTTGGCCTA
Source organism: Asparagus setaceus (assembly GCA_012295165.1). NCBI lineage: Eukaryota > Viridiplantae > Streptophyta > Magnoliopsida > Asparagales > Asparagaceae > Asparagus > Asparagus setaceus. The sequence continues at coordinate 15,505,917 of CM022709.1, read as the reverse complement.
AAGAGTCATAATGACTTTGACCCAATATTAAATGCGATGGTGATTGGGTGGTTGAGTATGACTGTTGAAGCTGATAGGTCATCTCATCATTCAAGACATTCCTTAGCGAGGGCCTGAGTAGAATACGCCTTTCGTCTTGGACTTGGACTGTCAGGGAGGGCGGCGATGCTCAAATCCGGGTCGGGCCTTCAGACTTATAAGACTCTGGCTAATCATGACATGTGGCTAACTCTCAAAAGTTCATTAGAACTCTCAAAAGTTCATTAGGCTTAGTAATTCTCAAGATATAACACCGGCCCCTTTCACTCAGACTCGAGAAGCCGAGTTTGAGAGAAACTGAATCGTTTCACCTTTTCGCCACCTCGGAGAAGCCGAGTTCGAGAGAAACTGAATCATTCCACTTTTTCGCCACCTTAGAGATCTGAACCGGTTTTTTTGGAAGACAGCTGTGATGTGACATTCTAATATCAGCACAAATCATGCACAACAATTTGAAGATATGGCGCTTCGGTTGACGAGCAGACGCCTCGATTGATGAGGAGTCGCTTTAGTTTTGAATATTGTCAGTGGCTTTTTAGGGAACCGAGTCAGCCGCTTAGATTGTGCCACGTGTCTTTTGCCCACGCCTATATATATCCACCCCCTCTGATGCCTTCTCATTTTCTAAACTCTAGAATTTTTTATGCTTTGTCGGTGAGCACTTCAGCCATCTTTTTGAGTTTTCTGCTACTTCCAATCACCTGCTTCGACTACTTCGATGGCCTCCAGCACTCAACCCTCCACTATTTCTAATGAGGATAGAATTGCACTACTCTTTAAGTACAAGTCAACGGTGCTCCAGACCCATCTCGAACAATATGCCAAAGATTTTGATATCCCCAGTGCCTTCATCTTGTTAGTTTCGGCGAAGGATCATGCCGTGTATCATCATAGCGGTGACTTGGTACTGATGTACTGGCACCAGTTCTACTTCGGCCTTTGTCTGCCACTGCACTTGTTCCTCTAGCAAGTTTTCAGGACTTTGGGGGTATTGCCAGCATAGTTGAAGCCTAACTCCATCATGTTTTTAGTCGCCTTCCTCATCATCTTCCATCGAGTGAATGTCGAGCCGACGTTAGGCATTTTGGGCCATTTGTTGTGCGCCGAGGCTGGTAAAGGCGACGACCACTTCTACCTGTAGACGGTCGGTGACTTCTAACTAGTCTCCAACATCCCTAACACAAAGAAGGGGTAGAAGGAGAAATTTTTTCTCTCTTCAGCACCGACCCGATTCTGGCTTGCCCTACATGGCCAGAGATAAAGAAAGAGAGCTTGAAGGCTGTGAAGCTCTCGGAGGCAAAGAGGAGTCGGTCTGGAGAAGATATGAGCCTACAAAGGGTCTCATCGCTGTAAGAAACTCTTCGACAACGCCGTGCTTCGAGCCGCCGACATCTCTCACACACCTACCACCTAAGTGAATTTGGCTCAAGCTGCTCTTTTGCCCCTTGAAGAGCAGCTTGTAGAGGTCCCCCATGCCGGCTCCTCTGTGGGGCCTCAGAAGCATCTTCCTACCGAGTTAGCAGAAGAGGAGGTCTAGGCTTTGGGCTAGGACCCGGTAGAACTTGTAGTCCGACTGGGCCTAGGCTCAAGTTCCTCCACAGCTAGGACTGAGAGGTCCAAGAAGAAAAAGAGAAAGAAGTCCGTCTCGAAGGATTGTCGCCAACCTGAAGGCGGCATGCAGAGCCTCTTCACTCTAGATGAGGAGGCGGATGAGGCAATACCCGGACAGACGAGTGGGCCCCCGACCTTAGAGGCTCCTCCAGTTCCCCCACCAGAAGTCATTGATGTAGGTGGCGGGTCCGGCCACCAGCACCGTAGAAGCTAAAGGGAATCTTCCTGTCTTGGAGCCGACAGGAGTTAAAGCTCCAACTGTGGATGAGGCTAGTGCTGGTGCATAGGCCGAGCTGAGAGAGGACCCCAGGCCTTCTAGGAGAACTAGGAAAGAGCCTGTCATAGAGGAACCGACTGCTAATGAATAGTCGGCTACCATGGAGGAGGAACCGGTTGTGATAGCATAGTCGGCTATAGCTGAGGGGTCGACTTTTCGAGATGCGCGGCAAGAGGGTCAGTATGAATGGTCCTTCCTCCACCATACCGGGGAGCTCACCCCTCGCAAGTGGGAGAAAATGAGGGCGACTCTAATAGGGGCAACAAAGACTCACCCTCACCATAACAAGGAGCCATTGGATGAGAACATTTTTGTACTAGGTCATCGGCTAGACTCTAGGGGATCGGTCCTAGAATTCAGGTCCGACCACACCAAAGCAGTCAAGCAGTTCCTCCTTCCCGATGATCAGACTTTGTTGAGCAGGGTACCCGATGCTGGCCTTCATCAAGCTCTTTGGGGCTATATTATCAGAGGGGCACTCATAGACTGAGTTTTTCAGTTGATATGAGCAATCCCGAGACCTCTTTTTAAAGCTCTGGGGGGAGGCGACGACTCATAGGAATGCTCGAGAGGCAGTCGAGCTGCTGACCGCTACCAAGGGGAGTGAGCTGGATGAGCTCAAGAGGAGTCCAACAGAGATGGAATGCGAGCTGATTCATCGGAATGAAAATATCAAAACTGTTGTTGAAGTTTCCCGACAATGAACGGCCCATCTTGCTGAAGCCCAGGAAGATCTCAACCACTCCCATCATGACTTGGGCCTTGCATAGGAGAGGATTAATTACCTCGAGTTGGAAGTCCAGGGTGAGAAGAGGGAAAGGGAGGATGCTTATGAGGGGCTTGAGTGTCTCGTCTCGACTCAAAGAGTTTGAGGGCAATGTTGAAGGAGGAGGCATCTCTTCAAGAGACTCTCCGACAAGAAGCTGCCCTGATTGCTCAAGAGGTAAGGGAGCAATGCAACTCCCTCCTTGCTCAGGTCCAGATGCTGCAAGACCAGGTGGCCTTCTTGGAGTCAGACGCCCACCAGATTGAAATTGTCGAGAAGTATCATAATGATATTCTCGAAAAGGTGGAGGTCACTCTTGCTTGCAAGGTAGGGTTCGATTACCTAATGCAGTAGCTTCCCCACGAACTCAAGACCAACCCTGACTGATTCAAGTATCCCTCCCGGGTGAGCGTCTATCTCGACATCCTCAAGGGAATCGAGATGGCAGGAGGATGAGACTGGTGGAGGAAGGAGCGGAAGCAGTCGGCGGGTCAGATGAAGATGCGGCTGAGGGCTCCGGTGATGAAGCCAGTTCGTCCCCCTCATCTGACTAACCAGGGACCCCTCCCAACACTCTCGACCTGAGTTCTGCTCTTGCTCTGGCTTCTTCTTTGAGTTTTTCTCCAACTATCGCCCCGGGCTCCACTCTTGCTCCCTAAAGAGATTGTATATTTTTTCTCTCTTTTTTTTGCTGAGTCATGTAAAAAGTCCTATAAGATTCTTGTGAATGAATAAAAAACATAATTTTGCTGACTCAAATCTTTTGCACTTTGTTCTGAGTTGCTTCTCATTGTGTGATTTTATTCTGAAATATCATAAGTATTTCTATTTTAAACGAGTCAGTAGGGACCGAGTGATACCTTAGCGTTTTATGCTTAAGGTCTTTGGGATACCTTGGACGAGTCAGTGAGGACCGAGTCGCAAGAGTTTTGCATCGTGCCTTGATCTTACTCGTGAGAATGATAGCAAGGTCTTTGGATGCCTTGGATGAGCCGGTAAAGACCAAGTCACAAGGGCTTTGTTCGTGCCTTGAGTTTACTCTAAAAATAGACACCAAGGTCTTTGGATGCTTTGGATGAGTCAGTGAAGACTGAGTTGTAAGGATTTTATGTCGTGCCTTGGTCTTACTCATGAGAACAATACCAGGGTCTTTGGATGCCTTGGACGAGTTGGTGAAGACGGAGTCGCGAGGACTTTTTCACCATGCCTTGCTCTTACTAGTGAGAATGATACCAAGGTCTTTGGATGACTTGGATGAGTCAGTAAAGACTGAGTCGCAAGGACTTTTACGTTATGCCTTGGTCTTACTCATGAGAATAATACCAAGGTCTTTGGATGCTTTGGACGAGTCAGTGAAGTCCGGGTCGCAAGGACTTTTACGTGCCTTGGTCTTACTCGTGAGAATGATACTAAGGTCAGTGGATGCCTTGGACGAGTCAGTGAAGTCCGGGTCGCAAGGACTTTTACGCCGTGCTGCATACCTTAGGTTTACTCTGAAAATAGACACCAAGGGCTTTGAGTACCTTGGATGAGTTGGTGGAGACCGAGTAGCAAGGGCTTTGAACAGATTTATAGAGAGAAATAACACTTTTTCATTAAGATGGAAGCCCTGCGATTAAATTTATTAGAAGTAGTTTTTGAGATGTTCTATATTTCAAGGATGTTTCAGGACCTTCCCATCTTGAATCTACAACCAGTAAGTTTCTGGGTGAGCTTGTCTGATGACTTTGTTAGGTCCCTCCTAGTGTGCGGTGAACTTGCCATGGTTGGTTTCTTTATTGAATGTGGCCTTTTGAAGAACCAAATCTCTAATTCTGAACCTCCAGGGTCGAACGTGGCTGTTGTAGTGTCGAGCGATGTGTTGCTGACTAATGACTTGTGATCGAAGCACTTATTCTCTAACTTTGTCGATGAGGTCGAGTTCGCTTCGCAGACCGATTTGATTGGCCTCTTCATCAAAGTATTATAGTCGCATAGTAGGCACGCCGACCTCTACTAGGATGATCACTTCCACTCTATATGTCAGTCTGAATGGAGTTTCTCCTATGGAGTTTTGGTGAGTTGTTTTGTATGACCATAAAATACCAGGGAATTCTTCGACCAAAACTCCTACTGCTTCATCCACCCTCTTCTTTAATGCTTGCAGTAGGCACTTATTTTTAGCTTCTGCTAGGCCATTGCACTGGGGATGTGCCACCGAGGCAAAATTGAGTTGGATTTTTCATTTTTCACAAAAGTCGTGGAACCCATTGCTATCTAATTGAGTGTCGCTGTCTATTATGAGAGCTATCGACACTCCAAATCTAATGATGATCAACTTCTATACAAAATTGCTATTGCTTTCACCAATTTTTGTTAGTGGCTCGGCTTCTATCCACTTGGTGAAGTAGTCTATAGCTACAATCAGGAATTTTCGCTGTCTGGCTACCATTGGAAGCGGTCCTAGCAAGTCTAACCCCTACTAGGTTAATGGGACAAAGTTGATGAGAGGAGTGAGCTTGAATGCCAGAGCTCGCGGAATATTTGAGAAGAGTTGGCAGGTTTTGCATTGGGTTGCGAGTTTTCTAGACTCGGCCAAAATGGTCGGCCAGTAATAACCCTACTTGATGACCTTCTATGCTAGGGTTCTGGCCCCTATGTGGTTCCCACATATCCCCTTGTGGATCTCTCTCAAGACATAATTCGCTTCTTCAGGTCGGAGGCACAAAAGATAGGGCCCCATTGCTACTACTTGTGTAAGAAAGACGGTAGAGTTGGTCTTCGATTATGAGATATTTCAAGGCATTCCTCTATAGACTTTTGGCTTCTGCTCGGTTCTCTGGCAGAGTCTCATTTGTTAGATATTTGATGAGTATATCCATCCAACATGGCTCTGTTTGGTGTAAAAATCTCCTCTCGGATTTGTATTGTTTGAATTGCTTGTTTACAAATCAAGAATCGCTTTTCACAACAGAAGCGAAGGGAAGGCCCTTCTTGTTTAACGTGGGTTCGTCGGTAGCGGTAGACCTCCTCGATGCTCAAATTGAGTTCGCTTCCTTTGACGATCCGATCGACGCCTAGGCCGAGCTTCAAGACGCTAGCAGAGAAGCTCTGTTGATGGAGTTCGGGTACACCGAAGCTTGATGAATTGCCAAGGCTGGATTTGTGCTCCAGAGGCTATGATAATCACATTTTAATGACATTTTAATAACCTCATTATCTATTTTATATCAATAAATATGTTACTAATAATATGTTTTATCTTATTTTGAATAATGGAGTATTAATGAATAAAAGCTCAAATGACTCTAATTCTCGAATTTCTACCAATTTTGAAGCCCAAATCTGAAGACAAACAAAGGCCCAAGATACCATAGTGATCCAAGAGAAATTCGTGAAGAAAAATCAAGAAAAGACAAATTCGGTTGGAAACCAACCGGCTAATAACCGATTGGCACAACCTTGGTTTGCAGCAGATTCTAATTGCTATTGATTTCTTCCCTTTGGCCAAGTTTGATCCAATGGTTCACATCAACTCCGTTGGGCTATAAATAGGGGTGAATGTCGAGGGTTTAGAGGTGTGAAGTATTTTGTAAAACTCCTTTTGGAGAGAAAGGGTTGCTCTTGTTTTAGAGTACCTTTCATTGTAATAATTTTTCCTCAATAAATAAATATTTTCGCCTTCAATCCCATCTTCTTCTTCTTGTTCAAGGACCAAAAGGAGGATGAGTTGATGATGATGAGCTGCGTGTTTCTCTTTATTTCTCTTTATTATTTCTTTTTCTTTCTTGTTATTTATTTGCTTTGTAGTTTAGATTTAATAGCTTTTGTAGTTTAGATTTAATTGCTTTGTAGTTAGATTAGTTTAGAATTTTCTTTTTCTTTTTATTTTCTTTCTTTTCTATTTGTTTGAATTTCCCAAGATGTTGAACTAAACTCTTGTGGGGATCTAGGTTGCATGAAACTAGTCTAATCTCTTTTGTGTTTATGAATCATCTCTCTTATGCTTAAAAGATCATGTTTAGGTTAATCAACTAGAGAACTAATCGATAGAAGAAGAATTTGATAGTTTATGCTTTCCTTAAGTGGTTTGATAGGCTATGCTTATGAATTCTAGGATTATTATCTTGTTATTACTCTCTTCATGAGTTTGAATTTCAATTAGGTGATAATTTGATAAGTTATGCTTTCCTTAAGTGGTTTGATATCTTATGCTTAATAAATCTAATATGAGATGTGGTAAAAGAGAATTTTTAAGTAGATTATAATTTGAGTTAGCTAGTGGATTCAATTCTAGATTCCTTCATCTCTTATTGAATTCTCGTCTTTTTAATTGTGATTCCTTTCACACACAATCCAAATCCACTCTCATCACTTCATCATATTTTCATATTATCTTGAATAAAACCTAATTGTCCGCATAATTTGAGAACCGAACTTGAATCAAACACTTCCTATTTCCCGTTCCTCGTGGGATCGACAATCTTAAATACTATAACTTGACAATGGTTGTGCACTTGCGACTATAAAAGGTAAACACTCGTTTTTGCCCATCAGGCTAGCATGCAAGAGTTTGTGAAGAGCCAAGAGTCTCCAAATCTGAGAATTCAGATTAAGACCTCCCCCCTTTGCCAAGCCCCTGATGGCTTATAAATAGACAAGGAGAGGCATGGCCACTTCCTTGATTTGTGGGATATGGCCATGCCCAGTTGAGGAGAGCCATACTCTCTATGGTGCCATCCCTTTGACTTGTGGGATGTGACCACTAATGGGTGAGGAGCACCATGCCCTCTGTGGAATGTGACCACTATGGGATGTGACATCTCCCATGCTTCAAGTGGGCGGTCTTGGGAAGTCTCATGGGCGAAGCTTGCCTTATGCGTGCGAAGCTTCAAGCATGCGGGCGATCTGGCGACCCTGAGCGAAGCTTGGTCTTTGGCGGCTCGCATGCGCGAATCAAGGGTCTCAGGCGAAGCCTGGCCTTCAAAGGGCTTCCAAGCAGGCGAGCAGTATGGATGGCGAGCTCGAGCATTGGTGGCTATCTGAGTTCGCCTGCAGTAGGCAATCTCATGCACACCTCGGCGAAGCTCCGTTTACAAGACGAAGCTCTTGGTCTTTAGGCAAGACTAGATCATACAGCGAAGCCAGGGTCGCGCGAGCTTGGTTCAGCGAAGCCTTGGCTTAACTCATGCCTTCAGCGAGCTTGAGCTTCAACCTTCAGCGAAGCTTATGCGAAGCCTTCGCGGCAGACGAAGCTTCAAGCACGCAGCGAAGCCTGTGTCTTCTCGCGAAGCTTGCTCTTGAGGCGAAGCTAAGCTCCTTTGCGGTGAGCTTGCTCTACAAAGCAGCCTTAACATGCTAATGCAAGAACAGTGTTTAACTTTCAAAACCGCACGCCGGAATTGGACGAATTATATATGAAAATCGACTATCTCGACGAGACGGAGCCAACCAAACCCACCCGAAGGGTTCGGTTTGCTCCGGTCATTTTGCCCAATTCCTTCCGGTTTGAGAGATATCAGCACTTTTGTCTATTTTGTAAAGTCAAGCATTCAGGTGAACTTAACCCTCAGGTGGGCCCGACTTTCCTCGGGTGGGCCTGACTTCACTCAGATGAACCCCTAAGCTCTTTTGCTTGTTCCGAGTTGCTTGTGCAGGGATCAAGGCAATTTTTATTGCCTACAGAACCCCCTCCAAAGTTTTCAGACCTGAATGTGGTCGAATGTGGTCTGGAACACTTTGGATATGAAATCCTGCAAAATGGTCGCCGTGTAGACGGAGCGAGGAACCTTCTAACGAACTCGGTAAAGTTGAATTCTTCACTCGCGGCTAATGATTGCCCTCTAGGATTTTTAGCAAACCCTCAGCTATCAACGGATTTGATGTGCCTTTACCGACACCGCTGATCTGCTAGCATGCGATTGTCTAAGTCCGTCTCACATGTAACGTTGTGCTAAGAGAGTTAACTCTCTTAGTGCTATGATGTTGAATACGTAGTTCATCCTATAGGTAGTTCATCACATTAGAGACAATTAGGTTAATATAAAAAAATTGACTTTCTTTTCATTTATCATAATTAAAAAAAATATTTTTCTTTCTCATCCTTTTTAGTTGCTTTTAATTTCTAGGGTCGCATTGCATATAATAGTAGGAATTCACCAAAGTGATTTGATCATTTTGAATTGACACTCACTTGAAAATATTTTTAAGGGCAAAACCCATTAATCAAGATAAGGTGAGGGATTTCATCACCCTTTCCTTCAAAATCATCGATTCCTCACTACACAAACCCAAGCCTCCTAAAAGAATTAGGCGTTGGCCTAAGGATTCGAGCTCAATAAGGAACAAGAAATTCTTGAGTGAACTGGTCTAAGTTTATTTGGATTAATTGGTGTCTAAGGCAAGGTTTAGGGTTATGTAGCCCGCAAGGAACGAGGTACTTAATTGATCTTTGATCTCCCTCTAGTACTATCCTTACGGCTAATTACCCACGAACCGGATTTTTCACTTAGGGAGTTTTTGGTTAGAGTCGGTCTAGCCGAAGTTTAGGCTTAACCCTAGAGTTAGGGTGATTGAAAAGTGATTGCCTTGATTTGTTAATTTTTCTTTTTCTTCTTCCCTCTTCTTCTCTTTTCACCATCTCACTAACTTTTTCATTTTTTAATTAAAAAAAATCTCTTGATTTTGGTTCATGCAAACTTGGGTTAGGGATAATACCAATCGCTTCGCCTTCGATTCAACTTCTCAACCAAACGAAATGGCCAATCCTCCGCTCTTCAAGATATCTGCTATCCAACTAGGAATGCTATCCCGTCATGCATTAAGCTTCGAAGCAAATGGAACTAATTTGAACTCACCACATTTCATCAACATGCTTCAAAATTCTTAGGAGCGAAGGCATATATATTTTCATCTGAATTTGAAGAAGTCGCCTCATGATTAAAATGAAAGACCTAGCGAGGATGCAATTAAGCTTGATTTATTCCCTTCACTCTTAAGGACAAAGCAAAAATGGTATCTGAAACACCGATTCGATTTCAACACTTGATTTTGTAAAAGTTTTTCTAAAAATTCTTCCCAATTCACAAAGCGGTCAAGCTCGAAGCTTGACATTCAAAATTTTAGGATTGTCGAGTTCGTGGAAGTATTTCGATAGGTTTAAGGATCTCCTCATCCAATGTCCTCACCATGGTGCGGAAAAATGGCGATTGTGCCAAATCATTTCTGAAGGATTGGACTATCTGCAAAAACTTCCTTAGAGTCTATGTGTCAAGGGATTTTATGAAGAAAAATGCCGATGAAGCGTGGGATTTCTTAGAGAGTCCGAGAAAAAACCATGCAATGGGAACACTGCGTGATGACCGGGTGCATCGGTTCCTCAAGCCAAATCTAGTGGTCCTTCCTTAGAGCGGCCGGCCAGAAGCAAAGATGGCGGCGATCATGCGTAGGCTAGAAGCTCTCGAAATCAAAGGCGCTCCTGCTCAAGTCAATCAAATCTCGCTCGAGGTTGTCACAATTGTGATTCCCATCTCATGTTGCGATGAATGCCCTCTTTTAGGATCCGATCAGCCACTAGATCAGTTAGCACATTCCGGCATAGAAATGATCCTTTTGCCCCAACCTACAATCCGGTTGGCGAAATCATCCCACTTTGCGTGGAACCAAGGAAGTTACCCGAAATCAAAGCGTCAATCCCACCTCAAACCAACAAATTCCTAGGGGAAACACGATTCGTTCAATCCACCAAACAATTTCCATCATTCAAATCTACCTTTTTCAAATTTCCCTCCTCATCAACCGATGAATCTTTCTAACCGGATCGAGCGTCTTGGTGTCATAGAAAAGGGTTTAGAAGCCATGATCAAAACCACCACCTTTGTTGACTCAATCATCCAACACTCTAAATTCCTTCATGCAAACAACCAACCAAGCGATCAACTCGAACACTCAAGCCATCGGGATAGAAACCCAACTAGGGCAGCTAGCAGTGAGTGAAGAGAAAGGAACATTTCCAAGTCAACCTGTGGTCAACCCTAACAACTGGTTCAAACCCAAATCACCTATCTCGGTAAATGCAATCCATCACGTTGAGATCCGGAAACAGATAGATAACCAAGTCAGAACACCTTCAACTCAAACTTCGTCTCCCATCCAACACACTCCTTAGATGACCAAGGCAGGCTGGCCGAGTCTAATCCAGGATAGGAATACACCCGTTGCACCCTTTCGGATAGACTTAGACATAGGAAAAACTCTCCCCAAGTAGAGAAAATCCTAGAAACTTTCAAACAGTCAAGATCAACATCCCTCTCTTAGATGCAATTGAACAAATTCCCTCTTATGCAAAATTCTTAAAAGATTTATGCACTAAGAAAAGAACCACAAATGTTCCAAAGAAAGTCTTTCTTCTTTGCTAATATCGGTGACATGCTCTCAAAGCCCACCCCTTTGAAATATAAGGATCGAGGTTGTCCTACTATCCCGTGTATAATAGGAAACACAGTCATTGATAGGGCATTACTAGACTTAGGAGCTAGTGTAAACCTTCTTCCCTTTTAGGTTTATCGTGACTAGGTGTAGGAGAACTTAAACCACAAGATGTACCCTACAATTAGCCGATAGATCCGTGAAGATTCCCAAGGAGAGGTAGAGGATGTTTTGATCAAGGTTGGAGAATTCATTTTCCTGTTGATTTCATTGTCCTAGAGATGAAGCCGTTCCCAATCTCAAGGGTCAAATCCCGTCATCCTAGGAAGACCATTCTTAGCAACCTCAAATGCTTTAATCAATTGTAGAACTGGTCTTATGAAACTATCTTTTGGAAACATATTTGTCGATCTCAATATTTTCAACTTAGGAAGACAACCACATGATCCATCCGATCAACCCTTAGAGGTAAACTTCATTCGGGGTATTTCGGTGAGCAACAAGAAGAGGAGTGTAGTTCCGACATCTGTTTTCGACCTAGTCATGGAGGAAACTTTCGATGACGATATAGGACTAGATTCACCAATCAATCATGTCTCGAAATCGGCAGCAGCGAGCCATTAGATATCGAGCCTCGAACTCAACAGCCCTTCCATCGAGGAACCCCTAAGTTAGAGCTCAAACCATTAGAAAATCTTGAGTATGCCTACTTAGGGAGAATGAGAATGCACTGTCATCATCTATTCAAAATTGACACCTTGGAAGGAAGCCCTCTTAGCGGTTTTAAGAGAATAGGGAAGCCATTGGATGGACCATGGCGATATCAAGGGATTAGTCCAACCATTGTTCAACACGAATCCACTTGATTGATGATGCCAAACCTACTAGAGATCCTCAACGTAGGTTAAACCCGGTAATGAAAGAGAGGTGTTAGGAAAGACATTCGAAATGTCTCGATCATGGGATCATTTATCCCATTTGGATAGTTCTGGGTAAGTCCGGTCCAAGTAGTTTCGAAAAAATCTGGGATCACCGTGATCCAAAATGATGCTAATGAACTAATTCCCACTCGAATCCAAACCGGTTGGCGAGTCTGCATTGACTATAGAAAACTCAACTTAGCTACAGGAAAGATCACTTCCGCTTCCTTTCATAGACCAAATGTTAGAGCGCCTAGCGGGACATGAGTTCTATTGTTTCTTGGATGGATATTCAGGTTATAATCAGATCCCCATTGCCCCGAAAGATCAGGAAAACCACTTTCACATGCCCATCTGGAACCTTTGCATATCGCGCATGCCTTTTGGGTTGTGTAACGCACCACCACATTCCAATTTGCATGATTAGTATCTTCTCGACATGGTAGAGCGCTTTCTAGAAATTTTCATGGGCGACTTTTCCATCTTTGGCGACACATTCTCGAATGTTTGAATCATCTTCATTGGTCCTATTACGATGTAGGAGAAAAATCGACTCTTAATTGGGAGAAATGTCATTTCATGGTCAAACAGGGCATTGTCTTAGGTCATGTCATTTCCAATAGGGGTATCGAAGTTGACAAAGCTAAGGTAGATCTTATTTGAACCTTCCCCTCAAAAATGTTAAGGATGTCGATCATTTCTTGGTCATCTTTGGTTTCTATAGGCGTTTCATCAAAATTTTAGCAACATTGCTAGACCTTTGACCAATCTCTTAGCTAAGGATCGCCATTGAATTCTCCTTGAATGCCTCAAAGCTTTTGATTATCGAAAAAGAACTAACCACCCGTCATTCATGCACCGGATTGGACCTTACCCTTGAATTAATGTGTGATGCATCGATTACGCAATTGGTGCTGTTCTAGGACAACGTATTGATGGAAAATGCATGTAATCTACTATGCGATGGGACACTAAACAATGCTCAACAAAATTACTCATCGAGAAAGAATTTTTAGGCATCGTCTTTGCCTTAGAAAAATTCAGTCCTATCTCATCGGGTCTTTGACCAAAGTATTCCTGAGATCACGCGCGCCAAAGTATCTTTTGACCAAGAAGGATGCTAAAGCACGGCTCATTAGATGGATTCTCCTACTTGAGTTTGACATTGAGATCCTTGACAAAAAGCATAGAAAACCACATGGCGGATCATCTCTCTAGACTTCCAAATGCACCAACATCAAATGTCCCAATCAATGAACTTTTTCGGACGAACAACTCCTACAAATCCAATCGTTCCATGGTTTGCGAGATATTGTCAATTACTTAGTCACGAAGCAGCTCCCCTCTCATTGGTCTAAGCAGGATAGATCTCGTTTTCTCTCGGGTAAAATACTTCTCTTGGGATGATCCATATCTGTTTAGAATCTTGTCTGATGAGATTTTAGGAGGTGTATTCCAAATGAAGAAACTAGGAGTGTTCTATCTTTTGCCACGAGCAAGCATGTGGGGCCACTTTGGCTCAAGAAAAGGTAGAAAAATTCTCCAGTGTGGGCTATATTGGCCAGCTGTGTTCAAAGATTCCTATGAGTTTTGCAAAACACATGGGTAATGCGTCTTAGGTAAAATCACTAGAAGAAATATGATGCCCTTACAACCCATTTTAAGCTGTTGAACTTTTTGATTTGTGGGGTATAGATTTCATGGGACCTTTTCCAAATTCCTTGATAATATGTACATTCTAGTGGTACGTGTCGGTATATGTCGAAATGGGTTGAAGCGGTTGCTTGCAAGACTAATGATAACAAGGTTGTTGTTCGGTTTACGAAGGAGAATATTTTTCACGATTTGGTGTGCCCGAGCAATAATTAGCGATAATGGTACACATTTACGCCGTTCCTTTGAGGCATTAATGAGGAAGTACTCGATCACACACAAGCATCAACTCCTTATCACCCTCAAACCCGGTGGTCAAGTAGAGGTCACAAATAGGCGAGATCAAACAAATTCTCAAAAGCGATTTCTCACATGAGAAAGGATTGGTCCTTAAAACTCTGCGATGCTCTATGGGCATATCGAGCGGCCTTTAAAACTTCGGTTAGAAATGTCACCGTCTGAGACTTGTTTTGGAAAGGCACGCCATTTACGATTGAGTTAGAACAGAGCAATGTGGGCAATTAAACAACTTAACCTTGATTTAGACTTGGCGGGAAAAATGAGAATGCTTCAATTAAATGAGTTAGAGGAAATTGAAGCGATGCATATATAAATTCAAAATTTATAAAGAGAAAACCAAGGTTTTTCACGACAATTCAATATTAGGAGAAACTTCACACCGGGACAAAAGTTTTACTTTACAACTCAAGACTACACATTTTCACGGTAAATTAAGATCCGATGGTGGAGGACCATTTATTGTCACTCAAGTTTTCTCACATGGGGCTATCGAGATTAAAGATCCTAAAATGATCATGTTTTCAAAGTGAATGGTCAACGTTTAAAACCCTTTTTAGAATCTTCTACACTTGGAGAGGAGGAGGTGTTTGTTCTCCATGAGCCACACTATCTGTAATCCAAAAAAAAAAAAATCTTGTAAATCACTGTGCATATCTGAAAAAAAAAATAAAAAAAAAATAAAAAATAAAAAATAAAAAACAATAACAATTGGTTTCGTCTCCCCTCATTACCGGTAAATGCAGTTTTCTTTTGGTGTTCCGGGTCATCAGAACATCATAGAAGTGCTTCCACTCTTCTCCATGTTACTTTCTGCATTTACATTGAGGACAATGCAAATTTTAGGTGTGGGGTGGGACTTAGTCAAATTTCTCGTATTTTAGTCATTTTCTCATTTTTCATTTTATTTTTTATTCATTATTCATTTTCTTTTTCTTAAAAAATAATAATAATAAATAAATAAAAAAAATTGTCACTTGCCAACTTAATAGAGTTGATTAATAGTCTTCTAATCACGAGTTAGTTATGCACTCAAGTTTACCTTTTATGATAATTTTAAATAAATTTCGAAAGAATGATTTTCAAAGTGGTATACTTTACTAAAGTTTAACTTGGATGTTTAATCGAGTGATGAAATTTTAGTGCTTAACTTAGAGTTGAAAATGATTCTTTAAGTTGCATTAATCCAAATATTTTTCAAGACATATATACATATACACATATATATATTATACTAACTTAACAAAAGAGTGGAAAAATGGGCACCAAATAAATTTCTCTTAAAATCATCGGTAGTTCTTTGTTACTAAGCCTAAGTTGGTGAGTAATTAAGCAGAGGAGTATTTTATGCTTAATGACCTAAGCCCAATTGGGTTAGGATTCATTGGCCCAAAACTCGCTAAATGGTCACTTAGAAAGCAGATTAAAAGAACAAGACTACCAAAAAAAAAAAAACTAACCATGTTTTTATATATATGGAAATAATGGTATATGTTCTTGATTTTTCAAAATGGGTTAAGAGACTTGAACATTGTTTGAAACAAAGAGTTAGCATGTTTCCTTCAAAACTTTTGAATTAAATCTTTGAGAAAAACTTGGTTTTGTATCACTACAATGGAAGGATTTTCTTAAAGTTTACTTTGGAACTCAAGACTACACATTTTCACTGGTAAATTAAGATCCGATGGTCGGGACCATTTATTGTCACTCAAGTTTTCTCACATGGGGCTATCGAGATTAAAGATCCTAAAATGATCATGTTTTCAAAGTGAATGGTCAGCGTTTAAAACCCTTTTAGAATCTTCTACACTTGGAGAGGAGGAGGTGTTTGTTCTCCATGAGCCACACTATCGTAATCCAAAAAAAAAAAAAATCTTGTAAATCTTGTGCATATCTGAAAAAATAAATAAAAAAAATAAAAAATAAATAAAAAACAATAACAATTGGTTTCGTCTCCCCTCGATTACGGGTAAATCACGGTTTTCTTTGATTTGGTCATCCAGAACATCTGTAAGTGCTTCCACTCTTCTCCATGTTACTTTCTGCACACATTGAGGACAATGCAAATTTTAGGTGTGGGGGTGGGACTTAGTCAAATTTCTCGTATTTTAGTCATTTTCTCATTTTTCATTTTATTTTTTATTCATTATTCATTTTCTTTTTCTTAAAAAATAATAATAATAAATAAATAAAAAAAATTGTCACTTGCCAACTTAATAGAGTTGATTAATAGTCTTCTAATCACGAGTTAGTTATGCACTCAAGTTTACCTTTTATGATAATTTTAAATAAATTTCGAAAGAATGATTTTCAAAGTGGTATACTTTACTAAAGTTTAACTTGATGTTTAATCGAGTGATGAAATTTTAGTGCTTAACTTAGAGTTGAAAATGATTCTTTAAGTTGCATTAATCCAAATATTTTTCAAGACATATATACATATACACATATATATATTATACTAACTTAACAAAAGAGTGGAAAAATGGGCACCAAATAAATTTCTCTTAAAATCATCGGTAGTTCTTTGTTACTAAGCCTAAGTTGGTGAGTAATTAAGCCCGAGGAGTATTTTATGCTTAATGACCTAAGCCCAATTGGGTTAGGATTCATTATTAAAACTTCGCTAAATGGTCACTTAGAAAGCAGATTAAAAGAACAAGACTACCAAAAAAAAAAAATAACCATGTTTTTATATATATGGAAATAATGGTATATGTTCTTGATTTTTCAAAATGGGTTAAGAGACTTGAACATTGTTTGAAACAAAGAGTTAGCATGTTTCCTTCAAAACTTTTGAATTAAATCTTTGAGAAAAACTTGGTTTTGTATCACTACAATGGAAGGATTTTCTTAAAGTTTACTTTGGAATCATGATAAAAGCGTTTTCTTGAGTATTAACCGACTTGTGGAATTTTTGAATTATTCAATTAGCTTCTTTAAATTGGCAAGTAGAAGCTCGGTGTTGATGGAGTTCGGTGGGGCCTCCCTCGATGCTCGAATCGAGTTCGCTTCCTTGGACGATCGATCGGCGTTGCGGTCGAGCTTGATCTGTGATGGCTTCGGTGTTGATGGAGTTCGGTTCTACGAGCTTGATGAATTGCCAAAATTTGGATTTGTGCTCGAGGTTAGCATGCAAGAGTTTCGCGAAGAGCGAAGTCTCGGATCGAGAATTGATTAAGACCTCCCCTTGCGAAACCCGATGGCTTATAAATAGACAAGGAGAGGCATGGCCACTTCCTTGATTTGTGGGATATGGCCATGCCCGGTTGAGGAGAGCCATACTCTCTATGGTGCCATCCCTTTGACTTGTGGGATGTGACCACTAATGGGTGAGAGCACCATGCCCTCGTGGAATGTGACCACTATGGGATGTGACATCTCCCATGCTTCAAGTGGGCGGTCTTAGGAAGTCTGCAGGCGAGCTTGCCTTATGCGGCGAGCTTCAAATCTTGGGGCTGGCGACCCGCGAGCGAGCTGGTCTTTGGCGGGCTCACGGCATGCAGGGAATCAAAGTGCAGCGAGCCCAGTCTTGGCGGGCTTCCAGAGCGAGCGTATGGATGGCGAGCTTCGAGCATTGGTGGCGATCTCGAGCTACAGTGTAGGCAATCTCATGCACAAATTCGGGCGAGCTCCAGCTACAGCGCGAGCTCTTGGTCTTCAGGCAAGACTAGATCATACAGGCGAGCTTGGGGCTGTCTAGGCGAGCTTGGTTGGCGAGCTTGGCCTTGGGCGAACTCATGCCGAGGCGAGCTTGAGCTTCAACCTTCGAGGCGAGCTTGCAGGCGAGCTTACTGTGTGAAGGCGAGCTTCAAGCAGCGAGCTCAGTCTTCATGCGAGCTTGCTCTTGAAGCGAGCTAAGCTCCTTTGCGGCGAGCTTGCTCTGAGCGAGCTCGAACATGCTCGAGAAGAGCGGTGTAACTTTCAAATCGTGCGTCGAATTGGGCCGAATTATATATGAAAATCGACTATCTGAGGCAGGAACCAAACCCACGAAGGGTTCGGTTTCTCGGTCATTTTGCCCAATTCCTTCGGTTTGAGAGATATCGATACTTTTGTCTATTTTGTAAAGTCAAGCATTCAGGTGAACTTAACCCTCAGGTGGGCCCGACTTTCCTCGGGTGGGCTTGACTTCACTCAGATGAACCCCTAAGCTCTTTTGCTTGTTTCGAGTTGCTTGTGCAGGGATCAAGGCAATTTTTATTGCCTACATGCTCCAGCGGAGGATCTATCTGCATGATCGAGTCTACCGTTGCTTCGACAATGTTGAGTTATTTGAGTGTGTCTTTGTACACTGGCCCTGACCCACCCTTGAGCTTGAGGAGCCTAGTTTGGACAAGGCATCCACATGAGCGTTGTGGGCTCTTGGGACCAGCTCAATTATGAACTCCTTTAGTTTACCTAGCAACTCTTTGACTTTCCCCAGGTATCATCCTATGGTCTTTTGCTTCATATTGTCCCCACATTTGGTAGACAATAAGCTGAGAATTGGCAACAATAAAAATAGACTCTTATCTTGACTTTCAGGGAGGCTTTGAGTCTGACCAGGAGAGCTTCATGTTCGATACCGGAAAATCAAAGGCAATTGAATACTCATGGATGTGTTCCTCCGGGCTGCGCAAAACTACTCCTACTTTGCTACTACTTTCTCTTGAAGATCCATCGACTTTTAGCAATCACCATGATGAAAACTCTGGCAAATCACACTCGAGAGAATTGTTCTTCCGAGATGGGGTCCTTGACCAGCTTCTGGACCGAGCATGGAGTGCCAGGGGGAGGAGCTAGTCTCTGAGTTGGCAAGCAATCTTCTACGTTAAATGACTCTATCAGGAAGTAAGCTAGGACCTAGGCCTTTATGGTTATCCTGGACTTGAACTGAACATCATACTCGCTGAGTTCGATGGACCAATTGATCATTCGTCCGGAAGTGGTAGGACTACCGAGTATTTTTTTAGAGAAAAATTGGTCCGCACAATCACTATGTGAGCTTGAAAGTATGAACAGATTCTTCTGGTTGTGATGACGAGAGCGAAGGAAGCTCTCTTAATGAGGATGTAGTTGAGTTTGGCTGCCATCAAGATATGGCTGACATAGTACACCGACTTCTAGATGTTCTCTTCTTCACGGACCAGGACCGCTCTCACAACTTCAGATGAGATGGCCAGGTAAAGGTAGAGTGGTTCCCCTTCCATAGGTCTACTCAGTAAGGGCTTAGAGGTCAAATACCTCTTGAGCTCTGTGAAGGCATTGCTACACTATGCGGTTCATTCGATGTCATTTCTGGGTCCTTTGAGCCCCCTCAAGGCCTAGGGAAGGCTTCTTTCAGCCAACTTAGGGAGAAAATGGCTCAAGGCCACTATTCTTCCATTTAACTTATGGATGTTCCTTACTGTGCGAGGCTCGGACATTCCTTCAATAGAAGCTATCTTTTCTGGATTGACTTTGATTCCTTATTGAGTTATCATGAAACCGAGAAATTTGCCCGATTGAACCTCAAAGGCGCCCTTCGTAGTGTTGAGCTTCATCTGGTATAGACAAAGAATGGAGAAGGTTTCTTCGAGATCCGTAACGTGGGAGTTTGCCAGTTTGGACTTCACCAAGATGTCATTTATATAGGCTTCCACATTTGCAACCAGATTGATCTTTAAATATCTTGTTGATCAACCTCTGATATGTTGCTCCTGCATTCTTCAGGCCAAAGGGTATCACCTTATAACAAAAGGTACCTTGATCCGTAATGAAAGAGGTATTCTCTTCGCCATCTTCTACCATCTTTATTTGGTTGTAGCCTGAGAAGGCACTCATGAAGCTAAGCATTTTATGGTCAGCACTCTCATCGACTAGCTGATCAATCCGGGGGAAGGGGTAACTATCTTTGGGACAAGCTTTGTTGACGTCGGTAAAGTCAACACACATCATCCATTTATCACTAGCTTTCTTGACCAACATCGCATTAGATAGCCACTTTCGAGTCTTGGACTTCGGATGAAATCGACTTTTAGCGGTCGGTAGACTTTTCCACTGTGCCAGGTTGTCTCTCAGATTTGAGATGTCTCTTCTTTTATTGGACTGGCTTGCTGTGTCGACCGAAGGATAACTCATACTTCTGGGGTGATTCCTGGCATATTCTTAGGTCCTAAGCAAAAACATTAGCATTAGCGTGAAGAAACATACTGATTGCTCCTTACTGCGACTCGATTAACTCTAACCTGATCTTAACCTTCTTGGTTTCATAGGGGCCGAGCTGAATTTATTCTAGTTTTTTCTATGAGATTGGTTCGCTCTCTCTCTCTTCATCTTTCTGCAGGTAAGCTTGAGACTTCTCGATGAGTAGACAGCAGGATCTGGTTTCTTGCTGATTGTTCCACACGAGGCTTACTCCTTCTATGGTCAAGAACTTTCTCATTTGGTGGTAGGTGAAGGGAATAGCTTGGATGTCATTCAACAAAGTCCCCCCAACGATGATATTGTATGCTGATTTAACGTCCATCATAATAAACTGGACCCGAATCATGGACTAGTAGCCACCAACTACTATGGGTAGGGTGATCAATCATTCTGGCCGAACCGAATGTCCTAAGAAGCCTATAAGGGGACTTAGGCAAGGTTGTAGCTTTGATTTGTCAACCTCCATCTGGTTGAATGCATCCCTGAACAGGATATTTGTAAAACTTCATGTTTCCATTAAGATCCTCTTGACCCAGAATTCATAGATTTGCGCGAAGATGATGATGGGATCATCATGAGGTGTCATTATGCCTTTCAGGCTGGCGTTGCTGAAGGAGATGGGCTAATATACTTTGAGCTTTTTCTCACAGAGATTCACTTTCAAGGCTCATCGGGCATACTTCTTTCGAGCATTGTTTGACCCCTGCTGCAGGGCCACTTTTGATAGTGTTAATGGTGCCCTTATCATTGGCTTCTTTCAGCTAATTAGTTTGCCAATATGGACAAGGTGATCTTGACCTAGGTCTTCTCCTCTCTAATTTCTCTTGGGCTGGCTCCTCCTTGCTGCGGTTGGTGAGGAACTTCTTCAACAAACCCCTCTGGATGAGGTCCTCGATATCTCTCTGGAGGATTCTACGGTCATCAATATTGTGGCCATGATCCCAGTGGTATCGACAATACTGTCGGATGTCTCTCATCTGAGGGTTCGATTTCGTGCGATGTGGGGTCTTGGTAAGATGTCCCTTCTTCTAGATCAAATTAATACTTGTAAAAGGGGAGCATTGAGGGGGGGCAAACACCGGTCTCCTTCTCATCTCCTGCCTCTAGTTTTTTCTATCGACTAGGCCATATCTGGACTTAGATTCGGGCTGATTGTCTTCTGCCTTCTTGCCCTCGAAAGACTCAACTTCTGCGGCTTCCTGTCAGGCCACTTTCTTATTGGACCAGCTACCTTCCATGTCCATGTGTGATTGGGCTTTGGTCATGAGCTGGTCAAAGTTGGCCACGGGGTGCATTATGAGAGAATCAGACAATTTCCCATCTTCCAAACCAGCAATGATTGCTGCCATGGCTACTATGTTACCAGGATCTTCTACTTTCAGGAGATTAGCTTAGAATCTCTTGGAGTACTCTCATAAGGTTTCTCTGGTTCTCTGCTTAATCTATAGTAGTAAAGCGAAGGGTGCCTTCTATTTTGTATCTGCTAGAAAGTGGTGCATAAATTTCTAGCTGAGTTGTTCGAAGCTATGGATGGATCTCTTCTCCAAATAATTCCACCACATCTTCAAACTACTATTGAGGGTGATAGGAAAGGCTCTACAAATGTTCAGATCAGTCACATGCTGCATGCACATCAAGTCAAAGAAATTCTATGCATGTTCAATCGGGTTGCCTTCGCCGTATTTCTCAATGTGCGGCATCTTGAACTTAGGGCAGGAGGCATTCATGATCTCTTCTGAGAGGAGAGTATTCCTCCTAATGACATCGGTCACCGTGTTGAATATCCATCGGGAAGCAGTTGGCGTAGAGGTAAACCTAGAACATCGGGGTTTGAGACTTGTAAGTGTGTCCTACACCTCGCGACATCGCCTGTGCGGCTTGGTTTGGGCCATGGCTTGAACTCTCATCTGTTGCGTCTAGATGAGGCTAAGGTTGTCGTGGATCTGCAGCAAAGCAGGTTTGCTACCACAACGGCTGGGGGTGATTTCCCTGACCCGCTCCTCTTGCTCCTGTCGCATGTGCTACCCTTCATGGAGAGGGTTGGCCGGCGATGGAGGAGGTTGAGAGAGAAGAACATGGCTGAGAAGTTTGTTGGTAAATGAAGCGAACTGCTGCTGGAGAGATTGAGCTATCCTTTGGGTAGATTCAACCAACTGGGCCTGAGTGACGTAGCCGGAGCTAAAAGATTCTCCAAGAGTGCATGAACTTGGAACCGTAGAACGGTTAGGATCAGCCATTTTCTCAAAGGAAGAAGAAAAGGTCCCATGGTGGGCGCCAAACTATTTATGTTAGAAAGTTAATTGTATGAGTAAGTGGATATTTAGAGGAGTTTAGGATGACTTAATCTTCCTTGATAGCTGATCAATCAGAAGGAAGTAGATTCCTTGTAGGCAATAAAAATTGCCTTGATCCCTGCACAAGCAACTCGGAACAAGCAAAAGAGCTTAGGGTTCATCACGAGTGAAGTCGAGGCCCACAGGAAAGTCGGGCCCACGAGGTTAAGTTCACTGAATGCTTGACTTTACAAAATAGACAAAGATCTTGATATCTCTCAAGCCGGAAGGAATTGGGAAAAATGGCCAGAACAAACCGAACCCTTGGTGGGTTTGGTTGGCTCCGTCTCGTCGAGATAGTCGATTTTCATATATAATTCGTCCAATTCGGCGTCACGGTTTGAAAGTTACGACACGCTCTTAAGTAGCATGTTACGGAGCTTCGCTGTAGAGCAAGCTCACCGCAAAGGAGCTTAGCTTCGCCTCAAGAGCAAGCTCGCATGAAGACACGGGCTTCGCTCGTGCTTGAAGCTTCGTCACGCCGCGGGCAAGCTTCGCCCCTAAGCTTCGCTGAAAGGTTGAAGCTCAAGCTTCGTCGAAGGCATGAGTTAGCTGAAGGCCAAGCTTCGCTGAACCAAGCTCGCTGGCTGACCCAAGCTTCGCTGTATGATCTAGTCTTGCACGAAGACCAAGAGCTCGTATTTGTAGTGGAGCTTCTTGGTGTGCTTGAGATTGCCTACTGCTGTAGCTTCGAGATCGCCACCAATGCTCGAGCTCGCCATCCATACAGCTCGCTGCTTGGAAGCCGCTGAAGGCTGGCTTCGCTGCGGACCCTTGATTAGCGCATGCGAGCAGCCAAAGACCAAGCTTCGCTGCTTGGTGGCATTCGCTCCCGCATGCTTGAAGCTTCGCTGCATAAGGCAAGCTTCGCCTGAACTTCCCAAGACCGCCCACTTGAAGCATGGGAGATGTCACATCCCATAGTGGTCACATTCCACGAGGGCATGGTGCTCCTCACCCATTAGTGGTCACATCCCACAAGTCAAAGGGATGGCACCATAGAAGTATGACTCTCCTCAGGCTGGGCATGGCCATATCCCACAAATCAAGGAAGTGGCCATGCCTCTCCTTGTCTATTTATAAGCCATCGGGGGCTTGGCAAGGGGAGGTCTTAATCTGAATTCAGATCGGAGACTCTTGGCTCTTAGCAAACTCTTGCATGCTAGCCTCGGAGCACAAATCCGGCCTTGGCAATTCATCAAGCTTCGGGTAGAGCCGAACTCCATCAACAGAGCTTCTCTTTGCGTCTTGGCTTCGGCCTTAGCGTCGATCGGATCGTCAAGAGAGCGAACTTCGATTCGAGCATCGAGGGAAGTCCTACATGCAAGCGAACCCGTTAAACAAGAAGGGCCTTCCCTTAATTACATTGTGGCGATTCTTGATTTGTAAACAAGCAATTCAAACAATACAAATCCGAGAGGAGATTTTTACACCAAACATTCCTATACAGGAAACACTCATTAGAGGGCTGGAGTTTGTTGCTCCGGCGTGCCCTCTGACGTTCAAGTCAGTAATAGATTAAGCCAGTTTGCATAATTTAGTTTTAAGTTGTTATTCAGTAATTTTTGCATACCTTAGAAGTGGAGATTGCCTACTATTTATAGAGGGTTTGCAATGGCACATTAGTAATTTGACCGGATTGGTGCAGTCAGCTAATCAGACCACACTTTACACGTGTCGATAGTCGATTAAATAAGCCACCTTTGTATTTAATACGATAGTGATAAAGTGGCTGAAGTGCTAGAATCGCTTGAGGAGTCATAACTTCGGCCTAAAGAGTCATAATGACTTTGACCCAACATTAAATGCGATGGTGATTGGGTGACTGAGTATGATTATTGAAGCTGATAGGTCATCCCATCATTCAATACATTCCTTAGCAAGGTCCCGAGTAGAAGATGCTTTTCATCTCGGACTTGGGTTGTCAGGGAAGTCGGCGATGCTCAAACCCGAGTTGGGTCTTCAGACTCATAGGACTCGGCCAATTAATCATGACATGTGACCGACTCTCAAGAGTTCATTAGACTTAGTACTTCTTAGGATACAACACTTATTATTTATCCTGTAATTTTAGAGAGATTTGAGAGAACTTGATAATATTATTCATTCTAATAAGGTGTTTAAATATAAGAGAAAGTAGAGAAGTTCTAATAACGTAAGCAATAAGGGATTAAAATAAAATAAGATAAGAGAGTCTAACAACTATAGTTAACACCCCCTCTCAAACTGTATTTGGGTCCCAAAGGCAGTTTGTCGAGAAAGAGTGCGCGGTGATGGTGAGGACGTAGCTGTCCGGTGAGACCTTGGACAAAGAGAGGTTGGCTAGGGGTACTTGGCCAGAAAAGCATGGTCGGGGGTGATGGTCAAAGGAAGCGTGGTGAGAGTCTTGGCCGGAGAAAAGTGTATCGAGTCTTTGGACGATGGCGTCGTCGAAGTCTTTGAGAAGTAAAGAATGCAAAGGTAAAGCTTTTCAGTTAAAGTCTGGCAAAGTCAGCATAGCGAAGTGTTAGCGAAGCATAAGCGGGGAGTACTAACGGGGAAGTGTTGTGCTAGCTGGGGACCGGAGGGAGCTTGGCTATGGATGCTGGCCGGGGGAAGCTTGGCTGGAGGGAGCGTGGCTGGGAAAGAGTGAGGCTGAGGGTACTAGCCAGAAGAAAGCTTGGCCGAGAGGATGAGAGTGAGGAATGTCGCTCGGGTATTCCATCAAACGGGTTGTGTGCGTCTTTCAAACGCCTTGTGTGCATCATAGTCGATGGGCATTGAACGGCCATCGAAGGTGAGGGTGGTTGTGGTTGTTGTTGGCAGCGAAGTCGACAAGGGAGACAGTGGCAGCCACTGGAGATGGCGGGTAGTAGCGATGGTTGTGAGCTGTGGAGGTCTTTGCTGGCAAAAGAGTGGAGGGTAGGAGGTTGTAGAGCTAGGGTATGGTTTGGGCTGCAGTGCGACCTCTCATCAAATGTTTGGTGGGCCAGAGCTGTTTGTGTCATGTTGGGTTGTGGCTACAGCGGTGATGCACAGCAACAAGCTATTGCTGTGGCTTGTGTTCTTGTAGGTGGCAGTGCGGGTAGGGGATGAGAGGGGTTTGCATA
Organism: Asparagus setaceus; assembly: GCA_012295165.1. NCBI lineage: Eukaryota > Viridiplantae > Streptophyta > Magnoliopsida > Asparagales > Asparagaceae > Asparagus > Asparagus setaceus. The sequence continues at coordinate 15,480,358 of CM022709.1, read as the reverse complement.
GGGGTATTTGTAAGTGAACAGAGGTGGTGCTTGGGCGCTAGGGACAGTAGTGGTGTTGTGGTTGTGCAGAGCGTGCTTGCTAATGGTGACTGCTAAGATTGTAACGAGTGAGGGCTACTGCAATGTTGCTGTGAGCGATGACGATGATAATGGAGGGTCGCTGGTTTGCGCTCAGGTAGGGCAAAGGTTGCAGAGGCAGTGATAGTACTAATTGAGGGTGGGCAATGCTAGGGTTCTTCCATGACAGCGGACGGTGGCACTTTGGATGATAGTGTCGCCAATTGAAGCAGAGGATGTTAATAGCTGTGCAAGGGCTGAGGATTGGGCTGCATTGGAACATAACATCAAACAATTGGTGGGCAACAGAGGCGGTGTAGCGGCTTTGATCAGCGCTCATCAATGGGCTTACTGCGATGGTGTTGCTGTTGGAGATCTTCAGGGTGGTTGAGAAGGGCAGACTGTGAGCAGTGAGAGTGGCGGAGTTTTGGTTTTAAACCGGTTCGTTTAGAGTTTATAAATAACCCTAAACGATTATTTGAAAGCTAGAAGCACGTTTTGGAGCGACCTTTGAGAGGGTTTTGTGCATCTTTGGAGAGGAGATCTTTTGAGAGATTGAGAGGTTTGTTTTAGGGTTTCTTTGTGAGAACTTGTAATCCTAATTTGTATTCTCTCTTTCTATTAGTGAAAATCCCCTCCTTACCCGTGGGCGTAGGCAACTTAGAACCACGTAAATCTCGTGTCTTTACTCTTTTATTGTGTTTTGCTATCGTTTGTGGTGGTTTCTCTCGGCGGTTCCGTGCGCTTAACAATTGGTATCGAGCTATTGTTGATTGGAAGTGGTGTAATTTCTAATTTGAGGGGTGTTCGGTGATTCTGAGAGAAGCGGATTCACGAAGACAAGCGAGAGGATGGCGTCAACGATGCATCGATCAAAGTGGGAAAATTCGAGATTGAAAAGTTCAATGGGAAGAACGATTTTTCTTATTGGAGGATGCAGATGAAAAACTTTCTAATTTCGCAAAAATTGCACAAGACTTTGGATGGAAAGGAGAAGAAGAACAAGGATATGTCGATGAGGATTGGGAGGAGTTGGATCTGGAAGCCGGCGTCGATTATCCTATGCCTCGAGAGGGATGTAGCTTTCTTGGTAGATGGAGAGAAGCAATTTGCTTGGTGTGGAAGAATAGAGGTACCTTCATGACTAAGAGTCTAACTAACCGGATCTACTTAAAATCAAATTGTATACTTACGAGATGGAGGAGGGCTCATCAATCCGGAACACATCAACAAGTTTGATAGGATATAATTCTTAGAAATCAAATGAGATAGGCATATAATAATAAAGTTAGGAAATACATGACTATACTTTCATATTATTGTAAAAATAAGCAGAAAAAGATAGATACAATTAAACATAAAGTAAATACCATACAAAACTAGACAATTAATAAGACAAAAGTCAGTTTGTTGTACTAAATCTTTTGGAATTGTTTTGAGTTGCCTTATCCGTTTAAAATAACACGTAAATAAATAAAATGAAAATTACATTAGATATATAAGGAAATTCATAAAAAATTAACTACCAATTAAAAATTATTTAGCCCATAACTATAACTAGCATAACTACCATATTTATTGATACAATTTTAATTATGATTTATTATCTTTTAATTTTTAACTTTATCATGATTTTCGAACAGCGATATATGATATATTTTGAACCTCAATGGGGTTAGTGCTTGAAAGGTAGGTATGTCCTTTGTATTTGTTTATATTACGTAGAACATGCACAAAACATGCACAAGCGGTTTTGGGCTTAGTAGTCGACTAATCTGCGGTAGTAGTCGACTAATCTGCGGTAGTAGTCGACTAATGCGTGTTGTAGTCGACTAATGCGTGTTGTAGTCGACTAATCTGCGGTAGTAGTCGACTAATGCGTGTTGTAGTCGACTAATCTGATGAGTAGTCGACTAATCTGCGGTAGTAGTCGACTAATCTGGCGGTCAGCGGGTTTTGGTTTTAAACCGGTTCGTTTAGAGTTTATAAATAACCCTAAACGATTATTTGAAAGCTAGAAGCACGTTTTGGAGCGACTTTTGAGGGTTTTGTGCATCTTTGGAGAGGAGATCTTTTGAGAGATTGAGAGGTTTGTTTTAGGGTTTCTTTGTGAGAACTTGTAATCCTAATTTGTATTCTCTCTTTCTATTAGTGAAAATCCCCTCCTTACCCGTGGGCGTAGGCAACTTAGAACCACGTAAATCTCGTGTCTTTACTCTTTTATTGTGTTTTGCTATCGTTTGTGGTGGTTTCTCTCGGCGGTTCCAGCGGTCCTTAACAATTGGTATCGAGCTATTGTTCAAATTGGAAGTGGTGTAATTTCTAATTTGAGGGGTGTTGGTGATTCTGAGAGAAGCGGATTCACGAAGACAAGCGAGAGGATGGCGTCAACGATGCATCGATCAAAGTGGGAAAATTCGAGATTGAAAAGTTCAATGGGAAGAACGACTTTTCCTATTGGAGGATGCAGATGAAAAACTTTCTAATTTCGCAAAAATTGCACAAGACTTTGGATGGAAAGGAGAAGAAGAACAAGGATATGTCTGATGAGGATTGGGAGGAGTTGGATCTGGAAACACGGGCGTCGATTATCCTATGCCTTGAGAGGGATGTAGCTTTCTTGGTAGATGGAGAGGAAAGCGGTGAGTGTGGAAGAAGTTAGAGGTACCTTCATGACGAAGAGTCTAACTAACGGATCTACTTAAAATCCAAATTGTATACTTGCAAGATGGAGGAGGGCTCATCAATCAGGGAACACATCAACAAGTTTGATAGGATCATATCAGATTTGAAAGACATAGATGTTAAAGTAGGAGGCGAGGATCAGGCTTCTACTACTACGTCTCTGCCGAAGTCTTATGAGAACACAGTGCAAACACCGAGGCTTGTGGGAGAAAATCGAAGATGGATGAGACTAGAACGGCACTTCTAGCGGACGATCTTGAGGAAGGCGCAACTAGTGACATGGCCAGCGATAACGAGGAACAAGCGAGGATTGTTTGCAAGAGGAAGGAGCAATGAGCGAGGAAAAGGCAAGGGAGGAAAGTCTAGATCTAAATCAAGACCTCTTGCGGGAAAAGGATGTTTCAAGTCGCGGTGAAGCTGGGCATTTCAAAGTCGGTGTCAAATAAGAGAGTAGGTGGAAAGAAGAACAACAACAAGGCCGAGAGGAGAGGGCAAGGAAGAAGCGAGCTACGTTTGAGGAAGGGGCGATAAGGAATGCTATGTCGTCCGCGGGTGGCGAGGAGATCTCCGGGAAGTGGATACTTGATTCGGTTGCTCTTACCATATGTGTCCAAATAGGAAGTGGTTTACTACCTCTGAGAGGCATTGATGGTGGAAGCTGTATTGATGGGGAATAACCATGCTTGTAAAAGCAGTGGGGCTAGGTAATATCAAAATCAAGATGCATGATGGAGTGGTTCGAACCTTGGCGGATGTGAGGCATGTTCCCGACTTGCGGAAGAATCTTATCTCGGTTGGTGCTTTGGACTCGGTGGTTGCGAGGATTGTGGCGGAAAGCGGAGTGAAGAAGGTTGTTCGTGGTTCCTTAGTAGTGATGAAGGGTGTTCGTCACGGTAATCTATATACTCTCGAATGCAGCGGTGGCGAGGAGATCGGCGGTTGGGCGAAGGAAGTGGTGGAGACCCATGTGAGCACACACGGTTATGGCATAGGCGGCTTGGGCATATGTCGAGAGAAGGTCTAGTTACGCTTGGTAAAGAGGGTCTGGCGAAGAATCTGAAGGAACCTAGCATGGATTTTTGCGAGGATTGTGTGTATGGAAAGTCACACGAGGTCAAGTTCGAGCAGCAAGTCTAAGAGCGAGAGGATACTAGATTATGTGCACACGGATGTTTGGGGTCGGCTCGGACAACTTCAAGGGTGGTTCAGGTATTATGTCTCGTTTATAGATGATTATTCTAGGTATGCTTGGATTTACTTTCGAAGCACAAGAATGAGGTGTTCGAGACATTCAAGAAGTGGAGAACAATGGTTGAGAACGGAGACGGAAAGAAATTGAAAGCGAGATCGATAGCAGTGCAGTATCTGAGATGGTGCTTTCAAGGAGTTCGTGATCGAGGAGAATTGTTCGACAGGCGGTCGAGTCTACACCACGTGAGAATGGGGTGTGGAGAGCTAGGCAAACACCTGGAGAAAGCGGTGAGTATCGCGATCTTATGCGAGGATTGGGCAGCGAATGGTGAAGCGGTGGCTCTGACTTGTTACATTGTGAACCGTTCACCACATTCGACATTGGATGGTGATACACCTATAGGGTGTGGTCGAGAGCATCTGATTATGATAGGCTCGAAATTTTGGATGTACGCCTACTATCCGTCAGCGAGGAAAGCAGCGAGGGCCAAGAAGGCAATATTCTTGGGATATGCAAAGGCGTAAAGGCTATCGCCTTTGGTGTACGGAAGATTCAAAGTTCGTGGTCGTGAGGATGTTACCTTTGATGAGAAATCCATGATTGCTAGGGCGTCCAAGGATGATGGTGTTATGGTGGTGAGACTTCTAAGTCTCGAGGTTATTGAAATAGAACCTAAAGACCAACTAGGTTCTAATCGTGCTCAAGTGGGAAGTCGGTAGATGATGAGCTTGGCGGGAGGAGGTTCAGCGAGGAAAATACAGGCACTACAACAACGGCTTCGAGGATAATTTGGCTTCCACTAGGCCAAAGCGAGCATACAAGCGGGTTTTGAAGGCGGGGGCTGATCAACCCCTAAAGCACTATGGGGCTAATATGGTTGAATCGCACTCGGTGGAGGAGGGCGAGCGGTCTCCTTCAAGGAAGCTATTCGGGACAAGGATAGTGAGAGTTGGTTGGCTGCGATGGAGGAAGAGATGGAATCTCTTGGAAGAACAAACATGGGAGGTGGTCCCATTGCAGTAGGAAGAAAAGCTATTGGTTGTAAGTGGGTGTATAAAAGAAAGGAAGATCTTTGAGCTTCGGTGGTGTAAGATACAAGGCGAGGCTAGTGGCTAAGGGTTTTGCCTGAGAAAGAGGGTGTGGATTACAATGAGATATTTTCTCCGGTGGTGAAACATACTTCTATTCGGTGCTATTGAGTATTGTTGCTCATGGTGATTTTGAGTTGGATCAACTTCGATGTTAAAAGCGACCTTCTTGCGGAGACTTGGATGAAGAGATCTACATGCATCAACTGAGGGCTACAAGGTTGAGGATAAGGAGAATCATGTGTGTCGTTTGAGGAAGTCCTTGTATGGATTAAAGCAATCTCCCGGCGGTGGTACAAGCGATTTGACTCCTTCATCTTTGAAGCATGGGTTTTCGGCGATCATGATTGTTGTGTTTACATTGGAAGCTTGGCGGAGGTAATTTTATCTATCTTCTTTTGTATGTGGATGACATGCTTATTGCTTCTAAGAGCGGGGTGGAGATAGATAGGTTGAAATCTCAACTTGGTGAAGAGTTGAGATGAAGGACATGGGTCTTTGCTAGGAAAATCTGGGTATGGAGATTAGAAGAGAGCGGCGAATCGGCGATTGTTCTTAGTCGAAGGGCTACATAGAGCGGGTGATCGCGAGGTTCGGGATGCAAAGTGCTAAGTCGGTGGTGACTCCATTGGCTCCACACTTTAGGCTTCGGTAATCAATCTCCCACTGTGGAAGAAAGCACATGGGCGTGTTCCTATGCTAGTGCGGTTGGCGGTTTAATGTATGCAATGGTGTGTACACGCCCGGATATTTCCTGGCGGTTAGTGTGGTCGGTAGATTCATGGCGAATCCGGAAAGGCGACCGGGAAGCGATGAAGTGGGTCCTCAAGTACTTAAAGGGTACCGTTGATCACGGATCGTGTTTTGGTGGAGAAACATGTCGATTGATGGGTTTGTGGACTCGATTATGCAGGCGATCTAGATAGGCGGCGATCTACTCTGGTTATGTATTCAAGATACATGGGGCTCCGGTTAGTTGGCGTCGATGTTGCGAGCTCTGATGGCACTTTCTACTACAGTGAGTACATGGCCATGGCGGAGGGAGTGAAGGAAGCATTGTGGTTGTGGGGTCTTCTAGATGATTTGGGGATTGAGCGGAAGCGTGAACTTGTGGTGTGGCGGTCGAGTGCAATTCACTTGGCGAAGAATCGAGTTCATCATGCTCGTACCAAGCATATCGATGTCGGTATCATTTTGTGCGGGATGTCATAGAGGAAGGTGATATTTCTCTCATGAAGGTGCACACGAATGAGAATCCCGGACATGTTAACCAAGGTGGTCCGCAGTAGTAAGTTTAAGCATTGCTTGGACTTGCTTCATATCACTTCGTGTTGATTTGCCCAAGAGGGCATGGCCCTTGAGGCGGTAATGGGTAAGGTGGAGATGATTTGAGGTGAACTACGGTGAGCTTGATCCGGTGGAGATGCGTAAGCGTCGCGGTGTAGTGGCCTTGTTGGATTGGCTGGATTGGCTAATGGTGATCTCTAGATGTTCTTGGTGTTCTTACGGTGTTCGTCCAAAATTTGAGGTAAATCAAATGATGTACGAGGTGGAGAATTGTAGAACATGCACAAAACATGCACAAGCGGTTTTGGGCTTAGTAGTCGACTAATCTGCGGTAGTAGTCGACTAATCTGCGAGCGACGAAAGGTGTGTTTGCGTTGGAGTGCAGTAGTCGACTAATCGTGTTGTAGTCGACTAATCTGATGAGTAGTCGACTAATCTGATGAGTAGTCGACTAATGCAGGCGGTCAGCGGGTTTTGGTTTTAAACCGGTTCGTTTAGAGTTTATAAATAACCCTAAACGATTATTTGAAAGCTAAAAGCGTTTTGGAGCGACTTTTGAGAGGGTTTTGTGCATCTTTGGAGAGGAGATCTTTTGAGAGATTGAGAGGTTTGTTTTAGGGTTTCTTTGTGAGAACTTGTAATCCTAATTTGTATTCTCTCTTTCTATTAGTGAAAATCCCCTCCTTACCCGTGGGCGTAGGCAACTTGCGAACCACGTAAATCTCGTGTCTTTACTCTTTTATTGTGTTTTTGCTATCGTTTGTGGTGGTTTCTCTCGGCGGTTCAGCGGTCCATGCCAACATATTCTATTGGGAAATGAGTGATTGGAACACTCTGAGCGTTGGTGAATTGCGATAAGATCGTGCTTAACACGAGCTAAAAGACTAGTTATACTTAACGAGTTTTGCTTATTATTAGCAAAGAGAAATTAATTTTAAAAAATTAGAGAATGTTTTCACAAGTAAGTAAGTTACATATGTATTGTACTCTTCAGTTGTTTCGTTAAACTCTTTTAATTATAAAAGAAAGGAGAAAAAAATCATGCTCCTGTTTTCTTCATAGAATATTCTAGACGTTCTTTTAGGAGGCTACAAGCAGAAACTTTAGAAGATTCAAACAAAATTATTGTGCTTTTAATTGAATATAATCTCCCACTCAGTGGAAGGAAGAAACATGGAGGCGTGTTCCTATGCTAGTCAGTTGATGGTTTAATGTATGCAATGGTGTGTACATGAGATATTTCCTGGCGGTTAGTGTGGTCGATAGATTCATGGCGAATCCGGGAAAGGCGCCGGGAAGCGTGAAGTGGGTCCTCAAGTACTTAAAGGGTACCGTTGATCTGGTCTGTGTTTTGGTGGAGAAATATGTCGAGTTGATGGGTTTGTGGACTCGATTATGCGGGCGATCTAGATAGACGACGATCTACTCTTGGTTATGTATTCAAGATACATGGGGCTCCGGTTAGTTGGCGTCGATGTTGCGAGCTCTGATAGCACTTTCTACCGGTAGAGCCGCACCATGGCGAGGGTGTGAAGGAAGCATTGTGGTTGTGGGGTCTTCTAGATGATTTGGGGATTGAGCGGAAAAGCGTGAACTTGTGGTGTGGCAGTCAAAGTGCAATTCACTGGCGAAGAATCAGTTCATCATGCTCGTACCAAGCATATCGATGTCGGTATCATTTTGTGCGGGATGTCATAGAGGAAGGTGATATTTCTCTCATGAAGGTGCACACGAATGAGAATCCGCGGACATGTTAACCAAGGTGGTCCGAGTAGTCGACTAATCTGCGGTAGTAGTCGACTAATCGTGTTGTAGTCGACTAATCGTGTTGTAGTCGACTAATCGTGTTGTAGTCGACTAATCGTGTTGTAGTCGACTAATCGTGTTGTAGTCGACTAATCTGATGAGTAGTCGACTAATCGTGTTGTAGTCGACTAATCTGGCGGTCAGCGGGTTTTGGTTTTAAACCGGTTCGTTTAGAGTTTATAAATAACCCTAAACACGATTATTTGAAAGCTAAGAAGCGTTTTGGAGCGACTTTTGAGAGTTTTGTGCATCTTTGGAGAGGAGATCTTTTGAGAGATTGAGAGGTTTGTTTTAGGGTTTCTTTGTGAGAACTTGTAATCCTAATTTGTATTCTCTCTTTCTATAAGTGGAAATCCCCTCCTTACCCGTGGGCGTAGGCAACTTGCGAACCACGTAAATCTCGTGTCTTTACTCTTTTATTGTGTTTTTGGCTTTTCTGTTTGCGGTGGTTTCTCTCGACGGTTCCGCGGTCCGCGCGCCCAACATATTCTATTGGGAAATGAGTGATTGGAACACTACAGAACGTTGGTGAATTGCGATAAGATCGTGCTTAACACGAGCTAAAAGACTAGTTATACTTAACAGAGTTTTGCTTATTATTAGCAAAGAGAAATTAATTTTAAAAAAATTAGAGAATGTTTTCACAAGTAAGTAAGTTACATATGTATTGTACTCTTCAGTTGTTTCGTTAAACTCTTTTAATTATAAAAGAAAGGAGAAAAAAATCATGCTCCTGTTTTCTTCATAGAATATTCTAGACGTTCTTTTAGGAGGCTACAAGCAGAAACTTTAGAAGATTCAAACAAAATTATTGTGCTTTTAATTGAATATATAAATGTACTATTTCAAGAACCATTGCTTCAAAATATGCATCAAATATTTCTCCATGTCCACAATTGGGTAGCTTTTGTCCTTAAATATATATGAATGGATCCAATAGCCAAATAATGCATAAACCTTTTAAATTTTCGGACAGGAGAATTATTAAACCCCCACCCCTCCCCAAAAAAAAAAAAAATCAGAGCATTAAGAGAGCATAACAATATCAAATTAATCAATAAAACAGTGCTTGAGCTCATGTCCTTTTAATGTATGCACAGAGCTCTAATGTTCATAGTAGTATAATCTCTACTAAGCTGAGGTGGGTGGTGAGTAGCTTTCTATTCCACCTACTCATTTTTGAATGGGCTAATTGTGTATAGACCCTCTTTAATTCTATTGTTGCAGATAGAACCAGATTGAATTTTTTATTTTATTTTTAATTTACTTCTTTTACCATCGGGCAAAAGAAGAAAATTGTTTTTTTTTTTTGACAAATAGAGCTCCTGAGGGTAATTTCATTTAGAGGGTCTATATGCAACAATAAAACTATAAGGATTCTATCTGCCATTGGGCAATAGAACTGGGGTCTATTAGCAATTAACTCTTTTTGAATTCTCTGAACTGCACAAGTCTAGAAATGTATGGCTATTGTTATGGGCAAGATTTGGAATGAACAAGACCATTGGCGATTGGTGGGAGGTGCTTAGAGGCCGCAACCAGGACAATTAATGGTGAGAATCACGAGCTATCACAAACCAGCAATTGCATTTTGTACTTGCTTAATAGGGAAAGATAAAAGTTCTGCCATTTTTTGAAGGAGAGGTGAAAGAAGCAAGCAAGATTATTGATGAGGCATGGAACATGGCACTGGAAAAAATTAACTTGTTAATGTAGGGAACTTGAGGCCAAGAGGAGGATAGATGATGTCGATTGCATGACTACTCGTCTTGTTCGATCGATGGGTGATTTAAAGCAAATTTTGATGGCTATTTTGATCCTATTACTAGAGCAGCAGCGGCATGTTATATTATTAGAGATTGGAAAGGAAAACTTTTGAATGCTTGAGCAGTTATTATTCATAATTCATGCTCGATCGGCATTGGAGGCAGAAGCAAGAGTAGCTTGGAAGGCTACTAAGGCAGTAAAAGCTCTTATTCCAGGCGCATCTCTATGCTTTGAGGGTGATGCAAAGGAGATTATAGAAAGTTTGCTAGCAGATAATATGCGAGGTTATCCCATGCTCATTGAGGATACTAGTAGACTCCTTCTATCGTTCATTAAAGCGGAAGTGATTCATACTCTACGAGAAGGCAACAAATGTGCACATTGAATAAAGCAATTCATAATGGAAGAGACTTGTGTGTTCAGGATGTTGTCCCCCATGAATTAGCTTGGTTTATTCATCAAGATGCCAATGACAGAAATTATGTAAGAGAGTAATAGTTTTGAGTGCATGTTTAAAAAAAAAGGCTATTAGGTTGCATTGTTCTTGTATCATATATTGTCTTGTTTCTTTGTCCTGTGGAGATAATTAGGGATGTTGATTGACACCAACCGATGGGATATTGCAGAATGCATTATCTTAATATCTAAGTATTTGTATTTTTGCACCACTAGAATATCGTTAGGTCATGTGTTACCCTTTCAAACCATACACTTGAATGATTTTAAGCTTAAAATTATGGTATCCTAATAATATAGATACATGCAGATGAAAATTTAATTGGACTGATACTTGACGGCTTTCAATGAAAATTTGACTCTTTTGAACGTGCACAATCATATATATATATATATATATATATATATATATATATATATATATATATATATATATATATATATATATATATATATATATACTCCTTTTAAAAGTGGGAGTTTAGGAAAAAATACCCTAATCCTTTTAGCTATTACATTATTATCCTAACCTATCCTATCGTAATTAACTCTAATTAATAAGTATATAAGCTAAGATTTCAATAAGTATAAGCTTCAATTATCCTATCCTAATTAATATGTATATAAGCTAAGATTTTATTTAAGTATATTAAAAATTATTATTTTTAACATTATATTAAAAATTATATTAAGCTATAGATAATTGTTCAACATCCACATTCAACTACTTCTCGAAGTTATTAAATAGAAAATCTAAGAACTTACAAAATTTATTTAGGTTTTTTTCAGGAAACCACCCATAACTTAGACCCTATTACCGTCACGTTACCACCCATAATTACTCAAGTTTCAGAAAATCACCCTAACCACCATTTTATTAACATAGAACCACTCATGCCATTTTCCACCCAATTCTCTATCCAAAAATTAATACTTTAATAGTTTTACCTCTAAAGGCTTAATTTGCTAACTTTGGGTATCAAAATTAAATTTCATACTTTTTAACTTTGACAATAAAAATTAAATTTTATTAAAATTTAGTATATCAAGATCATATTTTGTTTAACTTGTAGGAAAGTTAAATTTTGTTAAACTTTTAGGTATTTTTCAGCAAAATTTTTTTGTGGTGTCAAATGAAAAATATTGTAGACTCAGAATTATTTATGGGCAAAGAAATATTTTATAGTATCAAAGTTAAAATAAAAATAATTTAGAATATTTAACTCTAATACCCAAAGCTCAACAAAGTTAAAAATGTGTAGGGCTAAAATTATCAAAATATAATATGTTGGATTGAGAACTGGATGGAAAAGTGCATAAGTGGTCCAATGTTAATAGAATGGCAAATAGGAGTGGTTTTTCTGAAAATTGGTTATTTAAGGGTGGTAACATAGAATAGTGCCTAAGTTAGGGTTGGTTCCTAGAAAAAAACCATTTATTACAAGAAAAAAATAGACAAAGGTTTAAAATTTTGACAATCTAAAAATTTAAATTTGATACCTAACATATCAAAAATAGAACATTTTATCTTATCATTCGTTCCTTTATATTAAAAATTTAAAATAAAGACAAAGCTTAGATGATATTATGAATTATTCTCTCCTCCTAAATTATCTTCATAATTAAGGAGACAAATATTATGTTGGAGCGACCAAGGTAGAAAATATCTAAAATCCATAAAATTTACACAACTCATAGAAATACTCAAAAATATATTTAAAGATTTTACTAGAAAAATCAACTTTCAAAATTAGTAGAAATACCCAAAAGGCTTTCGAAATGGTATATTTTAGACCGAAATATAAAATACTTCAAAATATTAAAAATTTTGTAGAAAATTTATTGATTTTACAAAATCTGTAGAAATCATAGATTTTTATAAATTTGCACAAAAATCAAAATAGTTTCATACATGTCAAATTATCCTTATTAATAGAAATATCTTTAACATGATTTCATTGCGATCGTGTTCCAATTAATTGAAATATCTTTAATAGGATACAAGTTATACATAACTTTTCAATCTCAACGTTCAACCACTTCTCAAGAAATTATAAAATAAAAATTTCATAACTTACCAAGTTTATTTACTAAAGAAAACATATGAAGATTTATAATTTCTCTGAAGATTTAAATTTGGTACCTAACAAGTAAAAAAGAAAGAACAATTTATCTTATCATTCGTTTATATTAAAATTTGAAAACAAAGATAAAGATAATTAAATGATATTATAAAATATTATCACTCTAAATTATCTTCATAATTAAGGAGATAAAAGTTAATTATGTGTGATTAACCAAGCTAGAAAATATTTAAAACTATAGAGCGTACTCAACTTGTAGAAATACTCAAAAATATATTTAAAGATTTTACTAGAAAAATCAACTTTCAAAATTAGTAGAAATACCCAAAAGGCTTTCGAAATGGTATATTTTAGACCGAAATATAAAATACTTCAAAATATTAAAAATTTTGTAGAAAATTTATTGATTTTACAAAATCTGTAGAAATCATAGATTTTTATAAAATTTGCACAAAAATCAAAATAGTTTCATACATGTCAAATTATCCTTATTAATAGAAATATCTTTAACATGATTTCATTGCGATCGTGTTCCAATTAATTGAAATATCTTTAATAGGATACAAGTTATACATAACTTTTCAATCTCAACGTTCAACCACTTCTCAAGAAATTATAAAATAAAAATTTCATAACTTACCAAGTTTATTTACTAAAGAAAACATATGAAGATTTATAATTTCTCTGAAGATTTAAATTTGGTACCTAACAAGTAAAAAAGAAAGAACAATTTATCTTATCATTCGTTTATATTAAAATTTGAAAACAAAGATAAAGATAATTAAATGATATTATAAAATATTATCACTCTAAATTATCTTCATAATTAAGGAGATAAAAGTTAATTATGTGTGATTAACCAAGCTAGAAAATATTTAAAACTATAGAGCGTACTCAACTTGTAGAAATACTCAAAAACTTCCATAATTTTAAGATTTTTACAATAAAATTAATTGACAAAATTAGTAGAAATATCCAAAAGACTTTTAAAAATTGTATATTTGATGAAAAAGTTCACAGAACTTATGAAAACCGAGAGCCTTAAAAATATTAAACAATTATAGAAAAATCCTTGATTTTATAAAATTTGCAAAAAATCTAGATTTAGAAACATTTCAAATTTTCATAGAAAAGTCCCTAATTTAATAAAATACCTAAAATTTACAAAATTTATAGTAAAGATAATATCCCTAAAATTTTATTAATTTATAAAAGAATCTTGGAGCTTCACAAAATTTGGTCAAGTAGCGTGAATCTGAATGGTAAGAAAATATCATAAAACTTGATGAAACAAGCTCAAGAAGGAACAACATTAGAATTTGAAACTCATATATAATCGTCATCTGAACAATAACTTTTGCAAACATGTAGTCCATTTACATGTACTATAACACGTCCTCAGTTGCCATTTATTCATAAATTATATATATTAATAAAGATATTAATACATATATATAGGTGTCACTTAATTAAAACAATTTATTGAGGTGATGGCTACAATAACAATTAGGAATCGGTCAACCGTTCACCAACCCTGATTCACATGAATTCGGTAGATTTTTTTCTACTCATTTCATTCTTAAATTTATGTATTATTATATGTAAACACTCAAAGTTTCTTTGTAATATTTTATCCTAAATTTAATTTCTTTCTTTTTAATCAACTTTCTCATTTTTCTGGTCAGAAAACAAATCCAACCTATAAAATAATTATGTCCACAACGTAGTTATAGTGAAAATATAAACTTAGTCAAAATATTTGACCACGTGCAATGCACGTGCATCTGACCTAGTAAGATAAAAAAGAACGTGTCAAGAATTGTATCTAAACTATCAATTACCCGCATAAAAAGGTGTTTTGTTTGGCATGCAAGCCTCTAATGGCATGAACTAGATAGAAGGTAAGTTAAAAGAAATAATATGAAAAAGGGAGTGCATTGGTAAATTTTGTTCATTAATAAGTAGGTCAAGTTTAATTAGCTTGAATTATTAGGGGTTTTGAATAAAAATAAAATAAACTATTTATTAGAGGAAAATATCATGAACTATAATATTACCAGGAATACCATAAACCTTAAAAAATATCTACAAATTGAATATGTCAGTAACTTTTTTAAACTATCATGGATAATTATTATTTTCAGATGATTATCATGAACTTTCAGATATTATTACAAAGTTATAATGTGGTTTTATAGCACATGATATTTTCTTTTAGGATTTAAAATCTAAAATAGTTTTGAATAGAATAATTTATGATAGTTTCGCCCAAAATCTTTAATAGCTAATGATTTTTTATTATTTTATGTTTTTCTTTGATAATTAAAGGAGAAAATTGTCTGAAGCTCTAAAGCTTAAGTAAGGGGGCTTAAGATAATTTCTGAGTTTGGATCCTATTAGAACATGCCGCATGGTACGAGATGTTCAGAGTCGTTGATAGATCAAATAGGAGGATAATTTGAGTATTTCCTAGCGCCTGTGTGACAAAGAATCCCGCACGATTCTGATAGGATCCGAACTCACAATTTACCTCAGATAAATTTTAATCTTGAACAAAACATATATCACAGAAGACTCTTCTGTCTGTGGATAATAAGTCAAAGTTGTGGACTAACAAAAATGGACAGTCAACTGCTGAAGGAAGAAAACACCTCAATTCAAGCATGTTATCACGCGGACACGTGATGTAGCTCATTTTTTCTTGCCTAAATTTGACACTTTAGCGTTTAAAAATCCCGTGCATGACGAATTTACTTTCTACTTCTTAGCTTTGGATGAAGATCAAGTAGGATAGCAAATAAAAGTTACTAATTAGCAGACCCAATTGTAATTTACACATGGCCATTGTTCCATCAGTCTGGGTCCCAACTGGAGGTGCATTCAAATGATCAGCTCCTAGTGGACCCCAACGGCGCTTGATATTTCTCATATTGATTGAGATTGGTTCACTATAACTTAAAATACTTTATCTATCCGTAATAATTGATGGACATATTACATATAGATATATGTTTTGTATTCACATAAAATTAATTGTATGAACTTCTGTTCTGGATTTATGTTTTTTATAATAATAGGTTAATAGCCCGGAAAGTCCCTATAGAGATTAATTTTTAGGAAGTTAACATGTCTCCATCATTTTGTCCCTTCACAAACCAACTAGATTATAACAAGCAGTTCTTTCTATGGTAGAGAATGAAAGAACTTTTGGAGAATTTTTATGCTAACAATCTTAGTGATAGGTATAGACCAACGATCCTATGGGTGGAACCCATGAGGATGAAAAATCTTAGAGCAATCATCTCGTCAATAAGGGTTTCCTTTGTGAAACCCCAAAACTAACAAAACTGACAAAACTCTCCTAAGCTTTTCCTTTGTGAAACCCCAAAACTAACAAAACTGACGAAAATGCATCTAGTAAAAAAAAAAAAAAAATTTCCCTCTTTTAGTTTCTTTTTACAAAAAGAGCCCACACTACCTAATTAAGGCTCACCCTCTCTCTCTTCACCGATTAATGCTTACCCCTAATTATCAAAAACAACCACGATTTTTCTCTTTATGTACATCTACTATGTACTCCAGTGTCGGTTGGGTCACCGTTTCGGTTCCTTCCATTTTAGGTACACTTACAATTCTCACCTCCAACTCCACACACACTCTCTCTCTCTCTCTCTCCTCGCTTTCATACTTCAAGTTCCTCAGAATCTTTTTTCTCTCTCTCTCTAACCTCCACCAATGTTCTCAAAGGCAGAACCCACTCCCCCTCATCGCTCAACACCCACAGTCCTCCTCCTTGCTTGTCTAGTAATCCTCTCAACTCTCTGGTACTCCCTCCCTCAACCCAACAGACCCACCTCTGTTTCTTATGATCACAGAGCAATCACAATCAATGGGCAGAGAAAAATCCTCATCTCTGGCTCCATTCACTACCCCAGGAGCACTCCTGAGGTCAATGCTGTTTCTGGGTTTCTCTCATTTTTCCAAATTTACCACCTATTTTTAATGTTAATTTTTGGTTTATTTCATCTGGGTTGTCTGCAGATGTGGCCTGATCTCATTCAAAAGGCTAAAGATGGGGGCTTGGATGTTATAGAGACCTATGTGTTCTGGGATAGGCACGAGCCTTCCCCTGGCCAGGTGATTTTTAAATTTCATTTGGGGTTTCTTGGTAAAATTTTGGTCATTTTACACTGATTTTTGTTTGGTATACATATATGTAGTATTACTTTGAGGAAAGATATGATCTTGTTCGATTTGTTAAGCTCGTGAAGGAGGCTGGGCTCTATGTTCATCTCAGATTAGGCCCTTACATTTGTGCTGAATGGAATTTTGGGTATTTTTCTGAATAAATTATGTTTAAATTCCAATGTTTTTTTTGTGAGGAATTGGGATTAACTTACATGGTTTTTGCTGTGTTTAGGGGATTTCCTGTTTGGCTGAAGTATGTACCTGGTATCAGTTTCAGAACTGATAATGAGCCTTTCAAGGTTGGAATTGACCAGGCACTTTATTTAATTTAATTTAAAAAAAATTTTGGTGAAAATTGATTTTGATTATGGGTACTAGGCTGAAATGGAGAAATTCATAAAGAAGATAGTTTCCATGATGAAGACAGAAGGGTTATATGCTTGGCAAGGTGGTCCCATTATCCTTTCTCAGGTATCCTCAATCTTTCTCCATTTAGGCTTTTATTGTGTCACACACTTTTTGTACAGAAAACCCCATGATTTTGGAATTTATTAATTAGAGAAAATAGATAGAATATACATCAGGAAGAAGAGGAAGAAGTATAGACTGTATAGTAGGAGGAGATAAGAGGAAGGATTAGAAAACTTATGTATTGCTTTTTATGGCTAAACTTCATGATTGCTTTATGGATTGCTTGTTATGACTAAAATTTATCAGATTGAGAATGAGTATGGACCTGTGGAGCACTATGGCGGCCCCGGTGACAAGGTGTATGCATCATGGGTAGCAAAATTGGCGCTTGGTCTTGATGTTCGCGTTCCGTGGATTATGTGCAAGCAAGTTGATGCCCCTGATCCAATTGTATGTTTATTCCCTTTCCACTCTTCGTGCATTCAGTTTGTTTCTATTGCGATCTTGTGAACTATGTTGTTAAAGTCCCTTAGACGTGAGGGTTGAGAATTATGATTTTATATTATAATATGCCTCTGCTAGTTTATCGCCCTTTTCTTGGACCGAAACACGGACTGTTGTGTGGTGGTGATTTTCTCTTAGAATGCGCTTTAAATGCGTGTATGTTGGGATTTGAACAGGGTTGCTCTGATGTTATTTTAAATATATCTCCCACTTTACCAAAACTTTGAAGTTATGGTGGGGACTGAGAAGTGAAGAGTTACAATTTCATATTCTAATATGCTCCTGCTGAATGAGCATCCCTTTTATGGGTGAAAATGGGGACTACTTTATGCAACGGTTTTTAAATCCGCTTTAAATGTGTGTAAGATGAGGTTTGAATCAGGATTCATCTGATACCATCTTAAAGATACATTTCACTGCTTGAAAACTCTGAAGTTGTGGTTATATTTTTAAGTTGTTAGGTGTGGATAGACCCCCTGTAGTATCACCCAATTGTTAATAGGCCCCCTGTAGTTCTATTTGTGCGGATAGATCCTCAGGGTGAATTTTGTTTTTTGTTTTTTTTTTTAAACTCTTAAAAGAAGAGTTTTGAGGATGCAGGTAGACCCCTTCTAGTTCTGTTGTTGAGGATAGATCCCCAATTGCTGAACTCTTTTGACTTTGAAAAGAGCTGAAAAAATTCACTGACGGCGTCTATGTGCACTTAGACAAATACTACAAGATCCACACAAATAGAACTACAGGGGGTCTATCCGCACCTAGCTGATAATACAGGTTCCATTCGCAATTAACCCTATTTTTAACATATGACACTGAAATGGAATTTGCAATACCAGATTGATACTTGCAATGGATTTTACTGTGATGGTTTCACTCCGAACAAGCCTTATAAACCGAAGCTGTGGACTGAAGCTTGGACAGGCTGGTACCTGTTTCTTGCTCTTCTTGGTTTCATATATGCATCTTAGTGTGGATTCTATGAGTAACAAATTCATATGTCTTGATGTTAATTGCAGGTTCTCATCATTTGGAGGTCCTATTCCTCATAGGCCTATTGAGGACCTGGCGTATGCTGTTGTGAGCTTTATACAAAATGGTGGATCTTTGGTTAGTTACTACATGGTAAGTAGTTCAATGCTTAAAGGTTTGGTTGATGAATTTGTAACTGAATTAATATTACTGATAACATTCAGTATCATGGAGGAACGAACTTTGGCCGGACAGCTGGCAATTTCATTGCAACTAGCTATGACTATGATGCTCCCATTGATGAATATGGTATGTTGTAAACTATAATATATTGCAAATTGAATCTTTTTTTTATTGCACTTGACTATTGAGAACACCCACATTTGGATTTGGGAAGAAATAGAGGTTATTCATAGTGTTTTGTCACCACAACATGCCTACTTTTATTTGATCATAATTTTTTTCGTGGTTACAGTGGGGACAAACAAAAATGATGGTAAATTTGGAATAAGAATGAAAATTGAGTATGAAAGGAGATTTTAAATTTCCAACCCATAGCAAATGTATACTATGTGATGCAGCATGGAAGCAAAACTTCGGAATCCACCAATGGGCGTTTTTTGAATACACAAAGAATAATCTTTGAATCCACGAAAAGACAACCTCAAATCCACGAAGTAATATGAAAGAGGAATTTATTAATCAAAATGTAATAATTCTCAGGTTTACAATCATTTACTTAAATAGGAAAACAAAAGTTACTCCTAATAGGACTGAATTAACAGAAATGGAAAGTATCAAAACTACCCTAAAAACTCCCTATGATTGAGAAACTAATCGGTCAAACCTGAAATCAAACCATATTCATTTCCTAATAAAAACCGACTCCTATGTCATTACTAAAAATGGCATAAAAAGACACAAGGTTTGATATTTCTCAATTAGGAGGGAATTTTATGATTTTGGCAGCTTCAAACTGAACTATCAGTCGGTTTGGTTGAATCCGTCTCGAAAAATACGCGATTTTCATTTATGATATGTCTGATTTTGACCTATGGATTGGGAGAGACGGCGTGTTCTTTTTTGCAAGTTAAAAACTCTTTCCGGTCCCCCATTTGGACTTCTGTCGGTCCAGATGCTCTATAAAGTGTCTGTGATGCGTGCTGCATCACTATATATAAGAATGGATCTTCTGGAAAATTGGTTTGGAGGTCGACTTTATACATGATAGAATAACACAGTCAATGTGTGTATCTTAAACTTTTGGATTAATTTGGTGTTATTTTTTGTTTCCTCATGATCAGGTCTAATACGTCAACCAAAATATGATCATTTGAGAGACTTACATAAAGTTATCAAGAAGTGTGAACCGGTTTTGGTCTATGGTGAGCTCACAGTGGCATCTCTTGGGGACAATCACCAGGTTGAATTGCAAATTAGTTTCTATGCTTTCTTCCCCTGATGTTGCATTAATCTGAGATGATCAAAGTAAATACTTTTTTAAGCATCTTCCATCAGTCTTATGTGTACAGGTCAAAATCGGGAGCTTGTGCTGCATTTCTTGCCAACAATGACACAAAGTCTAGTGCGAATGTAACATTCAATGGAATGAGCTATGAGCTTCCTCCTTGGTCCATCAGCATTCTTCCTGACTGCAAAACTGCAGTTTATAACACTGCTAGGGTGAGAACAGTTTACCATCATTCTACAAAAGTATTTTCCTTTTTGGCACTCTGCCATAAGAACAATTTTCATACAGGGTCAAAGTGGTACTTTATCTATCTTTCGTTAAGGAATTCATTTAGTGTCATTCTATAGATTTCATTGTCAGCATAAACGAGAATATTCCGATGGATGAGTGGATATACAATTAGAGATGGGATAATAAATACGTGCATTTGTAGGAAGTTAGAGATTGCTCATATTGAAGATAAAATGAGAGATTTGAGGAACTGAGGCTATTATATGCACAAATTGGGAGAAGTGATAATATTATTACAATGAGGATAGGATGACTAGAGGTAGGTCTAAAAAAATTTGGCTTGGAAGCAATTAAGAAGTATATGATGGTGAAAACTTGGTGGAGGAGATAAACCTCAATATAAAACAGCTGAATAGGTGAACATTATTCGTCTAGCCAACCCCAAAAATTTTGGATAAAGCTTTTTTGTTCTTGTATCTGAAATTTCCTAAACAATTCAAAACTATGAATTCTACAGAATACAAAAAACTAAACTATTGTGGTGGTCAATTTGGTAAGATGCTGATATATTAAAATGTACAGGTTAGAGGCAACAAGGTGCAGATGAAAATGTCACTTATCGGTGGATTTTCCTGGAAGTCATACAAAGAACAAACTTATAATGATGATAAAAAAGCGTTCATGACTACTGGATTGTTGGAGCAGGTTAACATGACAAAAAATTTTATGGAATCTGATAAAAACACATTCACAGACACAGGACTGCTGGAGCAGGTTAATGTAACCAGAGATCGCACAGACTATTTGTGGTATACGACACAGTGAGTAGCTTGTGTCACTTATCTAATATTTTGAGATAAAATCATAACTTCTATGTTCATAAATTAACTATCTCTATTTTCAGTGTAAATATAAGTGAAAATGAACAATATCTGAAGAACGGGCAGTATCCAGCCCTCACTGTGTCATCCGCTGGTCCATCTATGCATATTTATATCAATGGTCAACTGACTGGTTTGTAATATCCTACAGTTTGTAGATTTTTAATAACAAAAATTCAGGAGATATAAATATTTATTAATTTTTGTAATGTTCTCTTCTTGGTAAATTAGGAATTGCTTTTGGAGGTCTAGAACGTTCGACATTGACATACACTGGAAATGTAAAGTTGCGCGCAGGCATCAACAAGATTTCCCTTTTAAGTGCTACAGTTGGTCTCTATGTATGTTGATTTTTATGTGACTTGGTTATCGATTTTCATCTATATTTGATAATTTTATATACTAAAAGTTTGATAACTGAAACTTTTCTTTTAATTTTAATAGAATGGTGGGACACATTATGAGTCATGGAATTATGGGGTTCTTGGTCCTGTTATCCTTGATGGTCTTAATGAGGGAAAAGAGACCTCTCAACGGGACAATGGATTTATCAGGTTAGTTTCCTTGTATTTCTATTTTCTTCCGCCTTACAACTCTCATTGAAAACTGCTATGTTAAACCTAATATAACTTTGGACTGTCTTGAATTGCATGGTAAATGATAAAATCTTTATTTATATATATGGAAAATATAAGTAACCTATTACAAATAACAACAAAAGCATATAACATGCATATCCTTCATCAGATGTAGAGATCTCCTTGAATTCATTGATGAAGAACCACACTAAATCTTGACAATGTGTGCGAATATGAATCGTTCCCATTCTAATTGTAACAAATTATAGAGATCTTTTTTACTCAAGTAGGAGCCATGCATGGAATAGTTAGAGTATTATTATTTCATTTCTATATATTCGTGTATCTGTAGAATCAACAGATGGCCTTTTTCTAGCATTAGGTCACCATTCGCTTGAAGTTAGATAAGAAACTAGACTAGGTTCATGTAATACTCAACAACGGATCTAGAACGTTGTATGCGACCGTCAAGAAAACCTAGAAGCAATGATCTATTATATCATTACTATTGTTTGGAAGCAATTACAACAATTTCTAGCTTATTTAAGACAAATAATATCTTCGGTACTCCTTATCCAATAAACTATATTTATTGCACAATCTTGCAATCCCTCTACATGTATGGAAAAGGTATGCTCAGGTATAGTGGACTGCCCGAGTCCTCACTTTGTCAAAATGAAGGTGTAGATTCAAACTACAGTGCATACATAATTGGTCTTCTTGCACTAATGTAATTTAAGTTAAAAACCAACCGCTTTCTTAATCCTCTCGCATAGGACTAAATTAGACATGTCAGTTAGGTAGGAGTTAAAAGTGGTAACGTGGATTTTAACCTATTTGAAATAGTCGAATTAACACTAAGAGTGTAAGGAATAATTAACCTGTTCTTGTATATGTTTGACCCGGTGGAGAAGTAGTGATTCAGCTGTGTATACATGAATTATTGTGAACCGAAACTCTCAAAGAAAATGTATCGATGTCAATGATGTAAAGATCTTGACAAATACTAGTTCATCACACTTAAAGTTGGTGCCTCTTATTGAACAATATGTGCCAATATTTACAAAATCACAATCTAGTAAATGTTCTAATCACAAAATTGTCTCATTTATAGATAAAACAAATTTCAATTGATTAGATCTATATCACACAATTTTTAGGATAAGATTCGGCTCATTAAGAATACAACAACAACAACATCAAAGCCTTTATCCCAAATGTTTGGGGTCGACTACATGAATCCTATTCTTCCATTCCATTCTATTATGAGACATTTCCTCTGTTAAGTTAAACATAATATAACTTTGGACTGTCTTGAATTGCATGGTAAATGATAAAATCTTTATTTATATATATGGAAAATATAAGTAACCTATTACAAATAACAACAAAAGCATATAACATGCATATCCTTCATCAGATGTAGAGATCTCCTTGAATTCATTGATGAAGAACCACACTAAATCTTGACAATGTGTGCGAATATGAATCGTTCCCATTCTAATTGTAACAAATTATAGAGATCTTTTTTACTCAAGTAGGAGCCATGCATGGAATAGTTAGAGTATTATTATTTCATTTCTATATATTCGTGTATCTGTAGAATCAACAGATGGCCTTTTTCTAGCATTAGGTCACCATTAAGCGAAGTTAGATAAGAAACTAGACTAGGTTCATGTAATACTCAACAACGGATCTAGAACGTTGTATGCGACCGTCAAGAAAACCTAGAAGCAATGATCTATTATATCATTACTATTGTATGGAAGCAATTACAACAATTTCTAGCTTATTTAAGACAAATAATATCTTCGGTACTCCTTATCCAATAAACTATATTTATTGCACAATCTTGCAATCCCTCTACATGTATGGAAAAGGTATGCTCAGGTATAGTGGACTGCCCGAGTCCTCACTTTGTCAAAATGAAGGTGTAGATTCAAACTACAGTGCATACATAATTGGTCTTCTTGCACTAATGTAATTTAAGTTAAAAACCAACTGCTTTCTTAATCCTCTCGCATAGGACTAAATTAGACATGTCAGTTAGGTAGGAGTCAAAAGTGGCAACGTGGATTTTAACCTATTTGAAATAGTCGAATTAACACTAAGAGTGTAAGGAATAATTAACCTGTTCTTGTATATGTTTGACCCGGTGGAGAAGTAGTGATTCAGCTGTGTATACATGAATTATTGTGAACTGAAACTCTCAAAGAAAATGTATCGATGTCAATGATGTAAAGATCTTGACAAATACTAGTTCATCACACTTAAAGTTGGTGCCTCTTATTGAACAATATGTGCCAATATTTACAAAATCACAATCTAGTAAATGTTCTAATCACAAAATTGTCTCGTTTATAGATAAAAACAAATTTCAATTGATTAGATCTATATCACACAATTTTTTAGGATAAGATTCGGCTCATTAAGAATACAACAACAACAACAACAACATCAAAGCCTTTATCCCAAATGTTTGGGGTCGACTACATGAATCCTATTCTTCCATTCCATTCTATTATGAGACATTTCCTCTGTTAAGTTAAACATAATCATATCCTTCTTAATTGCTTCCAACCACGTTCTTTTAGGTCTACCTCTAGATCTTCTAGCTCTATTAACTATAATACTATCACTTTTTCTAACCGGTACACTAAGAGGTCTCTGTTGTATATGAACAAACCATCTTAATCGATTCTCTCTCATTTTATCCTCAATAGGAGTAACCTCTAAGTTACTACGGATGCACTCATTTTTTATCCTATCTTTTGGTGTACACTCACAAGACCATTGCAACATTCTCATTTCTACTACACTCATTTTTTGCACATGGCCACACGTTTTTTAATTACCCAACGCGTTGACCCATAAAGCATTGTTGGTCTTATAACCGTCCTATAGAATTTTCCATTTAGTTTTATTAGTATTGTACGATCACATAAGAGTCTCGAAGCACTCCTCTATTTCAACCATCCCGATTTGATTCGATAAACAACATCATCCTCAATCTCACCAACATGCCGAATGTTTGATGCTAAATAGCGAAAATTATTACTTTTAGATATTTCTTGACCATCAAAAATAACTATTTTAATTAGTTTTGCTAAGCTGATTGCAAAAGAAAATAAATATAGAATCCTATTCTTAATATCACAGGATTCACAACATATCTACCTTTTGTAATTAATTATCAGACTACAATAAATCAAGACCTTTCAAATAATAACATAGATGTTGTGATCATGAGTAGCAAAAAAGATCACTGCAAATCTAATTGTTTTGTTGTGCAGATCCTTTATCTACATGAGTTAGCATTACCTAAATAACACAGATTAGAATCAGTTTTTTTTTCATGATCATGATTAGTCATAAAGCAAGTTATGTGGTATATTGTGATCTAGCATAATTTTCCCTAATGACATGATTAACAAACAATAATGAAAGCATAGCCAATGTTTTTGTGCACTGTGCAGGTTGGTTTGCAAGGTGAGGCTCTTAATCTTTGTTCTCTCGGGGGAATTTCGTCAGTTGATTGGGGAGAAGCATCTAAAGCTCAGCCCTTAACATGGTATAAGGTAAGTGCTACAAATTTAACTTATCTTGCACATTGGCTAATATATGAGTGTTAATTTCACTATGTGTTTATCCTCTTGTATAATGATTTCTTCCTTTTTAGGCATTTTTTAATGCTCCTGAAGGAAATGATCCATTGGCTTTAGACATGAGTAGCATGGGAAAAGGTCTGGTGTGGATCAACGGTCATAATATTGGTCGTTACTGGCCCAGTTATAAAGCCCATGGATCCTGTAATGGTTGTGATTACCGTGGTCACCATAATGAGACAGTTTGCATCAGTAATTGTGGAGAGTCATCTCAAAGATGGTGAGTTAACCTTCGCATTGCAAAAAACTGTATTATAGGATGTTTGCCACTTATTATCGCTGTACTTTTTTATTAGCAATTAGACCAGCTGATGACCAAACAGAGTTATCTCTATGTATATTCAACACCTATAAGAAAATAGAGGGTCTCTCTGCAACATATTGATGTCACCATCAAGTGATGAGGGGGTCTAAATGGTAATGACAAAGTTTAGGGGTAATAAGTGGCTAACCCCCTATGATACTAGGGGTGTATATGCAATTAACCCTTTTTATGTGTTATGTACGGGAGCTGAATAACTTTCATTATCTAGGTATCATCTTCCTCGTTCTTGGCTCAATCCAACGGATAACTTGATAGTTGTGTTTGAAGAGTGGGGTGGTGACCCAAACGGCATTTCTCTAGCAAAGAGAGTTAGAGATTGAAGAAGAACGATATAGAAGTTAAAATATACTACAATTTTATAGAATATACTCAAGAAATATACCTGTTATACTCAAATCTTGACCACATTTGTCATGACATTGTCAGGAATTGCAATAAGCCAACTTTTCAAAGTATTTGAGAAGAGATGTACATATTCATGTAGATTCTATGGCAACTTGTGAAGCATTATATTTATAGTGAAGGTTGGAAAGATAGAGAAGAGATGAAATGCAAATGAGCATACATACTTGGCCTAGTACTTGTAAGTAACTTGTGTAATTGAAAGCTTGTGATCATTATTTTTTTTATTGATGAGTTGGTATTATGATTTATGAAGCAAGGAGCTTATTGTTCATATTGATGCCTATAAAAATTATTATTGGATCTTTTCGGGCAAATGGAAATCCTAAGTAGCCTTGCAATTTGGTCCCTCAATGATGAAAATACTCCTCAACTAATAACACAAAGGGACTGAGAGCTATTTTGGTCAACGGGGGACGAAATTACATGATCCCTTAAGGATGTGAGTGCTTTATGGGCAATTTCAGAGATTCCAAGGACTAGTATGTAATTATTGAACGTGTAAGGGGCTAATATCTTAAATAACCCTATTTCTTTAATCAAATTTATCAATTCTTCTTTTTACTGTTATATTGTGTCATGAAGTTTGAATTGGGTTTTATTTAAATAGCCATGATTGAAAATTTTAACTTGAGTATGAAACAGAAGTTGATGCCATGACTATACCAAGCATGAAAATTCCTATTGAAATTTGAATGGCTGACACATTTTATGCATTGATTGATATTGAGCCTGTGAACAGTTGTCACTTATCATGTTACACTTTTATAACGTGTACTTGCCTGTAATATGCCTTATTTTGGATCTCAAATTATATCCTGCAGATAGCTACGGTCCATCTTCACCTATAATTAACGTCAACTTGCCATGTTGCACAAATCACCACGAATACTGATTTTATTTATTTATTTATTTAATTTTGTGCATGCGTGTAGTTCACTTTTTTTTTAATAGATTTCGTAAACTCTTTCTAGTCTTACCGTACCTGTTGTTTATTTCAAAATGTTATCTATATGTTTTTACAAATTTGGATACAAAAAGTATGTTTATGGATTGGGACTCCTATGGCTACTCTCAATCATAATAACCCTCTATGGCTACTTATCACATATGAGTGTGTTATGCTTATTTCGCTTTGCAGTTTGCACTCAAGATGAATCACGATTATCCATTAAACAAGATGAATCACGATTATTCATTAAGCAATAGATGATTGTTATCTAAACAGTGGTCTCTACTACTTTTTCCATAATGGAGAAATTTAGATCTTTTATTTCTCAAATATTGGGCAAAATGGATGGAAAATGGACAATAAAGGGTTTGACAAAATAATAATAATAATAATAATAATAATAATATTTTAGTCTCTTGGTTTTCATTTTCATAACAAAGTGACATAGACAAAGTAATGTCATCTCAACCCTCATATCAACTCATCTTTTCACTTCTAATAGTAAAGCAGGCTTTGAAAATAAAAGGTGAAATAATATTATTCTTTTTTTAAAAATTCTTTCAAAGTTCGTATTTTCATTTACCTTTTAATCTTCAAGTAAGATCCAGAAATTCTCAGCCTACTAGCCAGTCTTAGAAGAAGAAGAAGAGATTATTTACATTCTTAATTGTCAAAAGCTCTATAATTACTATAATTACTTATGTGGATGAATAAGATTGATTCTAGACGTCACAACT
This sequence comes from Asparagus setaceus, assembly GCA_012295165.1. Classification (NCBI taxonomy): domain Eukaryota; kingdom Viridiplantae; phylum Streptophyta; class Magnoliopsida; order Asparagales; family Asparagaceae; genus Asparagus; species Asparagus setaceus. The sequence goes on along the minus strand of CM022709.1, from coordinate 15,452,622 downwards.
AACCGAATTTTTATATAATTTAATTAATTAATATTATTTATGAATAGATTGCTTCTAGGCGTCACAACTAGCGAATTTTTATATAATTTAATTAATTAATATTATTAACGAGATCCACTAACTGAATAAAATTTATTGATAAACTGTATGCATTTTCTACGATAACTAGAATGTAGATGATTCCATTGGGCTTACAAGGAATCTATGCTTAAAAAGTCATCAAATCAAGAACCCAGAATATATGATCATAATGCAAGAAAAACTCAAGACAGAAAAGAAAATACAAAATATCAGAAACTTAAGTACATTGTACATAGTAGCACGTTCATAACCAACACAAAGCAAATTCTCAAAACAGAGTCTCATTAATACCACATAACATCATGATACAAGTATCCCTGCAACATTCACCTAATTATGAAGAACTAGCAGTGTTGACCTTGGTGACTCCGGTCACCGTCGTCGTAACGTCCTCCATGGCCTCCGAAACTTTTCCAGTGATCGTATCATACCTCTGAAATACGACGACCAACAACAGCCGTCCTATCATCACCCCCAAATCTTTCCCGGGACAGATCTTGTCGGTCGCCTTCACGTTCTCCGTCTCCGGTCCATTCGACCAGTATACGTACCTCAACATCTTCTTCCCCTCCCCCATAAACCTCTCCGGCACAAACTCGTTCGCCCTATCGAACACCTTCGGGTCCCTCGTCGCCATCGGCTGAAACCCTCCGAGCATCTCGCCCTTCTTCACCTCGAACTTTGCATCATGACTCTCAATAATAATATCAGTCTTCGCCCTGGCGAACTGCACTTGCACGGGAGGGTCGAACCTGAAGGCCTCGTAGGCAACGGACTTCGTCAGCTCCATTTTCTCTAGACCGGATGCCGTCACCTTGCCATTATCGGCGGCAATGACAGACCGAATCTCGTCGGCGAGCCTCGCGTGGAGGTCGCTACCGGCGTGCACCACCCACTTGAACAGTCTGGGCAGGTACGCGTTAACGCCTAGGTACGCGTTGGATATCCAGGCGAATATCAGGTTGTGGCACGCCTCGTCGCGTGGCATTCCTCCTTTCTCAGCATTGTCGATGATCCAAGCTCCCGACGAGCTGAAGTAGTCATATAGAACCTTGGTGTTCGATTTCGCGATGAAGGTGGGGAAGGGGAACATGTGGAGGGCAAGGTCCTCAATGAGACTGGGGATCGGGCCAAGCTTCGACATGTTTTGGTGGAACTGGAAAAAGATGTACTTGAGGGCGGCAGAGGTGATGGCGGGGGAGGGGGTGGAGCCGAGGAGGGCCTCACAGACAAAGCGGAATCCAGCGGCCTGGAACGGCTTGTTGAATGAAGTGCCAGTGGGGGTGGATTGGAGGTTGGATTCGATGTCGTCGAAGAGGGTGTTGAAGACGGAGAGGAAGGTCGGGATGAAGAAGGATTTGCGTGCCAATTGTGCATCGAGATAAACCTGTTTCAAAGAGGGAAAAAATTACTATAAAAATCCTCAAATAGTGACCGTAGAAAGGGGTGAGCAAATGGTCAGTTCGATCAGTTTTTGACTATTTTTCGTCAAATCGAATCCAAATCGAATCCAATTGAACTAGATCCAAAACAGAACCGAACTAGATCCAATTCAGTGCAATTCAGTTTAGACATAAACATGCCAACTTATTAGAGAATTTTCAGGTAAAAGAGTATAGTCTTACTTCTTCAAACCTTTCATTCATCTCGTATCTTAAGTTGAAAAGCAAATTCATCAAATCAAATACTTTACAAACTAAAATTAAAAATTTATCAATTAATATACATAAAACTTTACTATAAATTATCTTTTCACTAAAAAAGAGACTACGTTTTTAGACAATTACGTTGAGAGCGGTTGGTTCAGTTATATATTTCAGTTTTAAATATTATAAAATCGACTTTATCAATTGAGATACATAAAACTTTACTATAAATTATCTTTTCACTAAAAAGAGACTACGTTTTTAGACAATTACGTTGAGAGCGGTTGGTTCAGTTATATATTTCAGTTTTAAATATTGTAAAATCGACTTTATCTATTGAGATACATAAAGCTTTACTATAAATTATCTAATCACCAAGAAAGAGTGTTTTTAGACAATTACATTGAGAGTGGTCGGTTCAGCTATTTTGGTTTCATATTCCGAACCGAACCAAAACTTTTCTAAAATTGAACCTAACTGCCAAAATTTGATAAAAAAGAATGCAATTAATTTTATTCTTAACAAGGATTTATTAACCCATTGTGGATTCAACCGGTCTAAACGAAGGGTTAACAAACTTCAACCATTAACAAGGGCTTGCTAACCAGACCGATTGGACCAATCTAAGGCTGTTAAGACTGGATTAAACCACCTTAATCCGCTTCTTAAACCCTTGCGGAAGGATGCCTTAGATTTTGTAGTAGCCGACAGTAGTATACTCTTCAATCCTCACGATGACTATGAAGTTTTGGTATAGTGACCCTTTGACATGGTATCAAAGCAACTCAGGTTAAAATCTTATTGGTGAAGTTCTAAAGCGGATTAATAAAAATGGATATTGCTCCCTGGGTCTAGGTTTCAACCCATAAAAAAGTCACTTAATCTATGAACACATACTAAAGTATAAAGTTTTGGTGTTCTGGCAAGAATCTTTGACAAATTGTGTAGAAAGCGAAATTCATTGAATAATTTCTATGAAGTTAGGTCACTAGTTTTTCATTTCATCTATCATTTAATCTGTCTGATTAAAAATAGAAACAAGTGAAACGTCGCGAGAAATATGTATTAGCTATGTCTATAACGCCAAAAAATTTTCTTATTTACAACTAAATCCAACCACTTCCAAATCTTTCTTAAATTCAAAATATCCATTCTGAATTATTTTCAAACCCTTCCTCTCAAAAACTTATTTTCAAACCCAACTACAACATCTTAAAATCTAAATCAGCTACTGATAAACCAAATATAGTAACTTAGACCCAAATATAACGACTAATACAAAAATTATAGCAAACTAGACTTAGTATAGCAAATGAAACAAAAACCATGCATCTATAAAAATGAAAATAAGTAATAAAAAAAAAAATCCAAACCTGTTTAATTAGAGTATGATTAGGCTCAGACGGATCCAAATAAGCACAGACCCGATAACCACCGGTAAACCCAAGCGAAGGCATAAAGTGCCCAAGCAAAGTGTTCATCTTAAGCACCTTGGTGGGATCATGAAGGGTCGGGTACGACTTCGCACAGCAAAGTGCAATTATCCGCGGATCCGCCGAGAACGGGCCGGGTATGGAGTGGGTCCGAATGACCGTAGACCCGTGTTGGGCTACACGGGTGGCGAAGTATTTGTACTGCCCTTGGTTGTAGTAGAAGTCTAGACGGTCCCTTATTGCTGAAAATATCGGTATGCCGTAGCTACCGGGTATCTCCCGTAGCGGCTTTTCGACGGTTTGGTCATCGCCGGAGATCGTCGACATCGTCGGAGATATGATGATGATGAAGGAAAAGGAGGAGGAGGAGGATCGAAGCAAGATGTGTGGGGGTTGACGGCGCTTGTTGTGTATGTGGAGTGTTTATATAGGGCTTTTGTGTTAAGATGTAAGTTTTGTGACATTAATTAATAGAGAAACTTTTACGAAAAACCCCTTGACCTTTTGTTATTTTGTGAAACTACTCTAATATTTGTGGAGTTGCACAAGTCTCTCTGAAATTTAAGAAAGTATCATTGATAGAGTTAAGTAGTAAGACGAAATGTCTAAAGTATGTTGCTAAAACGGTAAATTTTACTGAACTCCTAATAAAGTTAGATGTTTGATATTTAACTCCTAAAATTTTTGTTACTTTCGTTAAACACCAAATAACTTTCGGAATTTTAGAAAATCCCACAATATGTTTATTCTTTTCACTTAGCCCTCATAATGACGACAACCCACACTTTTAAGTTCCCAAAAAGAGAGTATCAGATAAATATCATAAAATAGTCATTGGGTTAAGTGAAAAAATTCAAAATGTTATGATTTGTTTTCTAAAATTCTCAAAATTCTTAAGGGTTTAATGAGAATTTCAAATTTTTTGGGAGTCAACTGCTGAACACCCAAACTTATTGGAGTTTTGATGAAATGAAATTTACCCTAATAAGTATACCAAAAACCAAAAGTTCATCTCTATTTTAGCAAAACATAGGAAAAAAACTACTGCCCACAAATTTTTCCCCAGCTTTCCTCTCTTTTTCTTAACTCGGTTAAAGATAATTTCTTAAAGTTCAGGAGTCTTTTTGAAACTCTCCAGAGTTTAGAGATGTAGAGTCTACAAATGTCGAGGGACTTTTGTGCAAAAGCCCTAGGTCAGTGGGACTTGTGAAACTTGCCTAATTATTACATTCACATGTATAGATATTTTTATTGTTCTTGGTGAGGATAAGTCTTGACCAGGGAGCATGTGGAGTTGCAGTTGGAGGTGCAAGTTGGACGGATTGAGTTTATAATCGATTTCCTGTAATAGAAAATCATTATGCTTAACTTCCATGGGTGGAGTCATGAATTCCTAGGGGCTGCTTGACTGGGAAATTTTGCTTTTTATTATTTAATTAAATTATTTCAAATAATTCTTTAAAATACTCACATTTTTAAAAGGAACTTGATGATAATCATTTTAAACTTTCCCACCAACTCCCTATGATTCTTTTCAAGTGACAGAGAAAATAATATCTATTTTTTATTATTATGATCATAATCAATCAGTCATAACAAAAAAATATCTGTAAATAAAAAATTATAGATTCCATGTGAAGTGGAAGAGATTAGGAAAGACCTCGAGGAAGTTTGGGGGCCATGAGCACTGTTTATATAGGCATGTGTATAAGTATTGCAATATTACATTATGTGCACATGTGTAGCTCAGAAAGTAATATAATTTGTATGTATAATGTTGTTATCGATGACTGTAAAGTTTGTCGGCATCACATTTTAGAGATTTACCATGTTTCATTTGGACATATGGGTAAAACTAAAAAAAACTTGAGTTAATGAACTTTACATCAACTTGAAATTTCAAACTAATTTTTAGCAATTCTTTACTAAAATCTAGAAAATAAAATCAACCAATCTTTTATTTTGATCAAAATCAATTTAAACATTTCTGACACAGAATATATGATTTAATAGCTAACAATGATTACCATTACTTACCACTAACGGGGAAAACGGAAGTATCAAACAATTATAGCAGAGGTGCATCGTGTAAACTAAGCGTGCATACATAGAATTGAGAGTGGAAAAAATGACATTAGTATATTATTCTCTCATTTTTAATCTCTAAATAAGTGCATATATATATATATAGAGTAGAGAACAAAACTCTAAACTTTTAAGATTAGGAACCGGTTCACTAAAAAACTAGTTTGAGCCCATTTAGGATCCGCTAACTCAATTGGGCAGACCCCACCAATTATTAATATACTCCCACTCGTACAAACTAGTGGGTGTCATCTATCGCTTTCTAAGCCGACTCCCTGAGCCATTAACTCCCCAAGCCAAAATCTCTCTGAGATTCTCCTTCCTTATCAATATTATGTCCACACATCGTAGTATGGCATGGACTGTTGAGAATCTGCAAACGAGTAGCCTTGTAGCTAGATCTGTTAGGATCGACATAAGGATCTCCCTAAAGAAATAAAAATACACAAATAAAAGCATAAGTATGCGGTATCTTGTACCCCAGATCTGATCAACCATGTCTGCTCAAGTACCTTCGACCCCTCAAAGAAGTGTACATGAACGCCCGGGTCTGCCCTCGATTCATCGCACTCTTAGAACCTGGTCCTTGGCGTAAATAAGAGTTATGCATATGATGCAATCAAGAAACATGTCAATTGATCTTCCTCTAGCCCTAAATAGTTGACCGTGTTAAACATCTGCTTTTCTAACACTGCCACATATGTGCGGTATTGTCTCATTGCAGCAAGAAACAGTAGTCAAAGTAGCGAACTCTCATAACAACCTTCCCCAACTGGTGGTCGTCTATAAGGGCTCACATAGCAAGGGAGTAGGGATTCATTCCTTGACCTCCTTATATCAGGTTCAAGCACACGTCATATGGCAATGTGCTATGGTATTACTGCTCTCTCTGAGAGTATACATCATTAAATGAATACGTACAGACCCAAGTTCCATTACTCCGTTATGAACTTGTCCAGACATATCGCGCCACGATATGCTTGGGATCTCTCGACAAGCCTACACCCCGTGCACCAAGTCAGACCCCTAGTCTGGCTAATAGTAAACAGGTAAAGTGGATGTGGGGTTTCCATTTTGGTCACTTTAACATATAAGTATACAACAATCTCATCCTAACCCAGTCACGGCGACCAATATAGTGCTTCCACTATCATCCTATCTAGTAACATGATAATGTAGTCATTGCTCCAAGCCACATGACATCTGACACTTAGTCTCAGCTTCGGCAACTGTCACAGCTCCGAAGGGGATCTCTTGTGTGATAAGACTTCCTATCTGTTGATGTAACTTTCTAATGGTGCACCCAGTGCCTTTTGTGTACCTTGTACACATCATATACTCATATACTCCATATCGTGATAATCAAGCAATAATAAGACATAAGCAATCTTATATATGCATATAGATGGGAAAAAGACAAAATAAATATAATGTACTATAAAGTCGTCTTCCATAATATCCCAATTGTCTGAGGTCTCAACAAGTATAAAGTAAAAGTCATCACTAAAGATGTTGCCCGTAAGCTCAAATGTTCTGCACTAGTTGCTCCTCAGCTATTCCCTTTATCAGTAGATCCCTGATCAACTCACTCATAGGGATACACTAAGCACAACCTCTTTCTTCTATTAGTTCTTAATAAAATGGTACCTAATCTGAATTTTATTCAATTTTTCAAACTAATTTGGGCCTGTCATCTAACCAACCGTTCGACATGATTTTACGATAGAGAATCACATCATCCTCTACTTGTAGCGCTACAGTCAAATTCTCTAAGAATTTGTACAACTAGACTGTATCTAATACTACTATATATAGCACCATATATTTTGCTCCAAGTGAAAAAGGGCTATACACTACTGCTTCTTACTACTCCAAGAAATGACCCTGTCATTTAATAAGAAAGCATAACCAGACATTGACGCTCGTCCATCCATATTATCGGCCCGTCGAGATCTAAATATCTCTATAGGTAAGAGTCCGTGCTATCATAGTATAACACACAAAGTGCATTCTGAATCAAATATCTGAGGATCCTCTTCACTCATCCCAGTGAGTCATATTATGGTTGGACCGATGCTTACTCATCTGTCTGTTCGTGAGAAAATTTGAGAAATATAAGATCGGAGTTATTCTCTCTAACTGACTTAGAAAAAGAATGAATACAATCCCTCAAAGTAATCCCTCTCTAACTGACTTAGAAAAAGAAATTACAGAATTCCTCGATCGGTTGCCCGATTTACAAAGAAGGAAAGATCAACGGAGATCCTTCCCTTTGTTTAACCTGGGTTCTTCACGGTAGCGATGAGAGCTTGAATCTTGTATCCCATTGACTATCCGAACATCTCGACTCGTGGAACAACGTTGAAAAGAACTCGCAAAGCAAGTTTGGAACTCTAACGAGTTTGAGAACTCCGTAAAAGAGTTAACCAAGGCCAAGAAGCTTTCCGAAAAGCTCTTCTTAAACTCCTCCAAGCTAATCTCTTCAAGCCGAATGCCCCCTCACCAAGAAAATCCTATTTTCTAAAAAGAGAAGCCCTCCCTTGACTGATCCAAAGAACCCCTTTTTATAGGTGATTTAGGGGTGTAACCGCCCCCCTTAAAACTCTCCTTGATGAGGGTTTAATGGGGTGTAGCCGCCCCCCTTAAATCTCTCCATGATGGGGTGATTATCCCTTAAATCATGGGCAACGGTTTAGAAATCGTTCAACTCGTGTTTGAACGAGTCAAACGCAGAGGTTGCGTTCTGAAAATGACCTCGGCGTCTTAACTTAAAACGCAGAGGTGAGCTCTGCGTTTTGAACTTGGAAACGGTGGTGAGCCTTGCGTTTTGAGCTTGAAAACGTAGTGATGAGCTCTGCGTTTTGAACTTGGAAACGGTGGTGAGCCTTGCGTTTTGAGCTTGGAAGCGGTGGTGAGCTCTGCATTTTGAACTTGGAAACGGTGGTGAGCCTTGCGTTTTGAGCTTGAAAACATAGTGATGAGCTCTGCGTTTTGAACTTGGAAACGCAGTGGTGAGCTCTGCATTTTGAACTTGGAAACACGGTGGTGAGCCTTGCGTTTTGAGCTTGAAAACGTAGTGATGAGCTCTGCATTTTGAACTTGGAAACGGTGGTGAGCCTTGCGTTTTGAGCTTGGAAGCGGTGGTGAGCTCTGCGTTTTGAACTTGGAAGCGGTGGTGAGCTCTGCGTTCATTTTTTGACAGCCTACACTGTCCTACTGCAAAGGATATATTGATTATTGTACACATACAAGACTATCAACTACACTCCTTGAAGGGATGGTTATAATAAGCTTCTTCTCTACTTTGATGTCAGGAATTGCTCTATACTTAGAGCTTGATACTTAGCAACTGGATCCTCAATGGTCTCCATGCTACACCTAGTCAGCAATATGCTATTAGTATGCAATGACAGACCTCAAATTTCTATCAGCTTAGTGTAGGTGCTAATTGTCCTGATTAATCATCTTGAAAAAATGACCCAGCATAATCTAATGGTATCAAAAACACTACACAGTAGGAAACAATTTGAAGTCATATGTGGGATCCTTTAACTTGTACTCCTTGTGCTCAAGTCCTTTGGCTATGAAACATAGGTTGATCCACATAGATCACTTTTTCTAGTTCTGTATAGGTAAAAGTTATCTCGATGTATATCTGGACTAGTTCAAGATCAATTTATGCTACAAGAGACAATATCATGCGAATAGAGCCAATTCTCACCACCGAAGAAAACACCTCTTTTGGTGGTCTACCTTACTACTTGGGTGTGCTCTTTTGCCATCAAGCATATCCTACATCACTTGAACGTCCCGTCCTGCTTGACCTTGAAGACCCGTTTGTTTTAGTAGTCTCATTCGGTTAGAAGATTCACCAAATCAGTTTGATTCTTCCTCATGAACTCAAGCTCCTCATCCATTGCTGATTTCCACTCTTTTTCTACACACCAAGAAATAGTATCCTCACATGACTTAGGCTCCATAAAATATGCGGTGCTACCATGAACACTTTCCCATAGTTCTCATATATCATTTAGGTACTAGTCTATGGAACGGTCTCTGAGGCAGCTGAGATTCAATAAATGACTCCAAGTCATCTAGAAATATCTCACTCTCATTGTCCCCAGCGCTAGGGTTCCGATGACGAACAGAGGGAAGGCTGGTAGAGAAACGAATTCCTCTTTCATTGTTGGATCAAAGAAAATCTCCTTGATCTCATATGAATCTAAATCTTGACCTATTTTTTCTTTGTGTAGAAAATCCTCCCCAAGGAACTTAATCCACCACAACTCTTTCAGTCATAGTTTCATCATATTGCTCATATGTAAGCACAACCCACCGAGTATCTAAAATAGTGTATGGAAATACACATTAACATTCTAGGGTTTAAAGTTCTCATCCAATGAAAAGTAGTGTATGAGAGCAACACTTCCACTGGGCGTGGTGATCCAACACTAGCCCTCCGATCCATGACTCATAGGGTATTAACGGTACCAATCTCAAAGGTACACGATTTAGAATATATGTTGCTATCATAACACATCTCTCTAAAACCTAATGGGTAGCTATTGTGAACCATATCTAGCGAGTCATATTCCTCATTTCGTAAAACCATTTTGTAGCGAGAATATGAGATATCATCAATCGTATGAATTTTTCTTTCTCTTGACATAGTTCCCTCAACTTAAAAGATAGATCGCTCTCATTATTAGTGTGCAAAGTCCTAATACTTTTGATTAACGATTATCCACCTTATCGATTTACGCTTGAAATAAATTCAAGCACTCCACTAGGTCTAAGTCATGAATCTTCATTAACACGTACATTAAGATAAAACATATTATTAGTGGTATATTCATTGATATAAACTAGATAATGAGGATGTAAAATTGTAATAAAAAATGTGATTATCATAAATCCACGATCAACTGACTCATAGGGACACACTAAGCACAACCTCTTTCTTCTATTAGTTCTTAATAAAATGGTATCTAATCTGAATTTTATTTAATTTTCCAAACTAATTTGGGCCTGTCATCTAACCAACCGTTCGGCATGCTTTTATGATAGAGAATCACATCATTCTCTACTTATAGTGCTATAGTCAAATTCTCTAAGAATTTGTACAATTAGACTGTATCTAATACTACTATATATAGCACCACATATTTTGCTCCAAGTGAAAAAGGGCTATACACTACTACTTCTTACTACTCCAAGAAATGACTCTGTCATTTAGTAAGAAAGCAAAACCAGACATTGATGCTCATCCATCCAGATTATCGGCCCGTCGAGATCTAGATATCTCTATAGGTAAGAGTCCGTGCTATCATAGTATAACACACAAAGTGTGGTCTGAATTAAATATCTGAGGATCCTCTTCACTCATCCCAGTGAGTCATATTAGGGTTGGACCGATGCCTACTCATCTGTCCTACTGCAAAGGATGTATTGATTATTGTACGCATACAAGACTATCAACTACACTCCTGGAAGGGATGCTTATAATAAGCTTCTTCTCTACTTTGATGTCAGGGAATTGCTCTCTACTTAGAGCTTGATTCTTAGCAACTAGATCCTCAATGGTCTCCATGCTACACCTAGTCAGCAATATGCTATTAGTATACAATGACAGACCTCAAACTTCTATCAGCTTAGTGTAGGTGATAATTGTCCTGATCAATCATCTTGAAAACATGACCCAGCATAGTCTAATGGTATCGAAAACACTACACAGTAGGAAACTATTTGAAGCCATATGTGAGATCCTTTAACTTGTACACCTTGTGCTCAAGTCCGTTGGCTATGAAACATAGGTTGATCCACATAGATCACTTTTTCTAGTTCTGTATAGGTAAAAGTTATCTCGATGCCTATCTGGACTAGTTCAAGATCTATTTATGCTACAAGAGACAATATCATGCGAATAGAGCCAATTCTCACCACAGATGAAAACTCCTCTTTTGGTGGTCTACCTTACTACTTGGGTGTGCTCTTTTGCCATCAAGCATATCCTACATCACTTGAACGTCCCGTCCTGCTTGACCTTGAAGACCCGTTTGTTTTTAGTAGTCTCGCATTCAGTTAGAAGATTCACCAAATCCCAGATTTGATTCTTCCTCATGAACTCAAGCTCCTCATCCATTGCTGATTTCCACTCTTTTTCTACACACCAAGAAATAGTATCCTCACATGACTTAGGCTCCATAAAATATGCGGTGCTACCATGAACACTTTCCCATAGTTCTCATATATCATTTAGGTACTAGTCTATGGAACGGTCTCTGAGGCAGCTGAGATTCAATAAATGGCTCCAAGTCATCTAGAAATATCTCACTCCCATTGTCCCCAGCTGGTTGAGAAACGAATTCCTCTTTCATTGTTGGATCAATGACAATCTCCTTGATCTCATATGAATCTAAATCTTGACCTATTTTTTCTTTGTGTAGGAAATCCTCCTCGAGGAACATAATCTACCACAACTCTTTCAGTCATAGTTTCATCATATTGCTCATATGTAAACACAACCCACCGAGTATCTAAAATAGTGTATGGAAATACACTTCAACATTCTAGGGTTTAAAGTTCTCATCCAATGAAAAGTAGTGTATGAAAGCAACACCGCACATTGATGCTCATCCATCCAGTTATCGGCCGTCGAGATCTAAATATCTCTATAGGTAAGAGTCCGTGCTATCATAGTATAACACACAAAGTGCATTGAATCAAATATCGAGGATCCTCTTCACTCATCCCGATGAGTCATATTATGGTTGGACCGATGCTTACTCATCAATGCGTTAGTGAAAATTTGAGAAATATAAGATCGGAGTTATTCTCTCTAACCGACTTAGAAAAGAATGAATACAATCCCTCAAAGTAATCCCTCTCTAACCGACTTAGAAAAAGAAATTACAGAATTCCTCGATCGGTTGCCCGATTTACAAAGAAGGAAAGATCAACGGAGATCCTTCCCTTTGTTTAACCTGGGTTCTTCACGGTAGCGATGAGAGCTTGAATCTTGTATCCCATTGACTATCCGAACATCTCACTTCGTGGAACAACGTTGAAAAGAACTTCATAAAGCAAGTTTGGAACTCTAACGAGTTTGAGAACTCCGTAAAAGAGTTAACCAAGGCCAAGAAGCTTTCAGAAAAGCTCTTCTTAAACTCCTCCAAGCTAATCTCTTCAAGCCGAATGCCCCTCACCAAGAAAATCCTATTTTCTAAAGAGAAGCCCTCCCTTGACTGATCCAAAGAACCCTTTTATAGGTGATTTAGGGGTGTAACCCCCTTAAAACTCTCCTTGATGAGGGTTTAATGGGGTGTAGCCGCCTTAAATCTCTCCATGATGGGGTGATTATCCCTAAATCATGGGCAACGGTTTAGAAATCGTTCAACTCGTGTTTGAGCGAGTCAAACGCAGAGGTTGCGTTCGAAAATGACCTCGGCGTCTTAACTTAAAAGCGGAGGTGAGCTCTGCGTTTTGAACTTGGAAGCGGTGGTGAGCTCTGCATTTTGAACTTGGAAGCGGTGGTGAGCCTTGCGTTTTGAGCTTGAAAACATAGTGATGAGCTCTGCGTTTTGAACTTGGAAGCGGTGGTGAGCTCTGCGTTTTGAGCTTGGAAACGCAGTGGTGAGCTCTGCATTTTGAACTTGGAAACACGGTGGTGAGCCTTGCGTTTTGAGCTTGAAAACATAGTGATGAGCTCTGCGTTTTGAACTTGGAAACGCGGTGGTGAGCCTTGCGTTTTGAGCTTGAAAACGTAGTGATGAGCTCTGCGTTTAGACTGAGAACGCGGAGGTGAGCTCTGCGTTCATTTTTTGACAGCCTACACTATCCTACTGCAAAGGATATATTGATTATTGTACACATACAAGACTATCAACTACACTCCTTGAAGGGATGGTTATAATAAGCTTCTTCTCTACTTTGATGTCAGGAATTGCTCTATACTTAGAGCTTGATACTTAGCAACTGGATCCTCAATGGTCTCCATGCTACACCTAGTCAGCAATATGCTATTAGTATGCAATGACAGACCTCAAATTTCTATCAGCTTAGTGTAGGTGCTAATTGTCCTGATTAATCATCTTGAAAAAATGACCCAGCATAATCTAATGGTATCAAAAACACTACACAGTAGGAAACAATTTGAAGTCATATGTGGGATCCTTTAACTTGTACTCCTTGTGCTCAAGTCCTTTGGCTATGAAACATAGGTTGCTATCATAACACATCTCTCTAAAACCTAATGGGTAGCTATTGTGAACCATATCTAGCAGAGTTATATTCCTCATTTCTGTAAAACCATTTTGTAGCATAATATGAAATATTATCAATTGTATGACTTTTTCTTTCTCTTGACATAGTTCCCTCAACTTAAAAGATAGATACTCTCTCATTATTAGTGTGCAAAGTCCTAATGCTTTTGATTAACTGATTTTCCACCTTACTGATTTAGCGCTTGAAATAAATTCAAGCACTCCACTAGGCGTGAAATCAAATGCACATTATCATAAATAGCGTACTAGCCTATAAATATAAGGAATTAACGTGCTCCCCTTTGTACCTTTATAAATATCAGTCTGTATATATCAGAGTGAACAAATTGCAATTAAGGTGCTCAAGCCTTGCCAAATGACTTTCTAGTGATTTTACCAATGAGATCATACTCGTAGAAGGACAAATACCTTAGTACATATACCAAGAAGGTCACCCCTAGCGAGTCTTCACATGTCCTCTAGTATGACTTAGTCTACTATACCATAAATCAGATCCAATATTAATTCAAGGCACAATGTAAAGTAGAAGATAACACAGTTATCTAGTAATGAGTCACATTCTAAAATCAACTGAGTGATTAGCTTGGCTTTTATAAGTAGAGAAATCTTGAAGCAAATCTAAGTAAGTTATCCATAAATGGGAAACCAACTAGAATCCCACAAGCTTAACAACAGAAATGATTCCTTCTTGGTGAGAGCATATAGAATATCCTAAAAGATCTATTTATGCTACAAGAGACAATATCATGCGAATAGAGCCAATTCTCACCAAGAAAATCCTATTTTCTAAAGAGAAGCCCTCCCTTAGTGATCCAAAGAACCCTTTTATAGGTGATTTAGGGTGTAACCGCCCCTTAAAACTCTCCTTGATGAGGGTTTAATGGGGTGTAGCCGCCTTAAATCTCTCCATGATGGGGTGATTATCCCTTAAATCATGGGCAACGGTTTAGAAATCGTTCAACTCGTGTTTGAACGAGTCAAACGCAGAGGTTGCGTTCTGAAAATGACCTCGGCGTCTTAACTTAAAACGCAGAGGTGAGCTCTGCGTTTTGAGCTTGAAAACATAGTGATGAGCTCTGCGTTTTGAACTTGGAAGCGGTGGTGAGCTCTGCATTTTGAACTTGGAAACACGGTGGTGAGCCTTGCGTTTTGAGCTTGAAAACATAGTGATGAGCTCTGCGTTTTGAACTTGGAAACGCGGTGGTGAGCCTTGCGTTTTGAGCTTGAAAACATAGTGATGAGCTCTGCGTTTTGAACTTGGAAGCGGTGGTGAGCCTTGCGTTTTGAGCTTGAAAACATAGTGATGAGCTCTGCGTTTTGAGCTTGAAAACATAGTGATGAGCTCTGCGTTTTGAGCTTGAAAACATAGTGATGAGCTCTGCGTTTTGAACTTGAAGACCCGTTTGTTTTAGTAGTCTCGCATTCAGTTAGAAGATTCACCAAATCCCAGATTTGATTCTTCCTCATGAACTCAAGCTCCTCATCCATTGCTGATTTCCACTCTTTTTCTACACACCAAGAAATAGTATCCTCACATGACTTAGGCTCCATAAAATATGCGGTGCTACCATGAACACTTTCCCATAGTTCTCATATATCATTTAGGTACTAGTCTATGGAACGGTCTCTGAGGCAGCTGAGATTCAATAAATGACTCCAAGTCATCTAGAAATATCTCACTCTCATTGTCCCCAGCTAGGGTTCGATGTGAGCAGGAGGGAAGGCTGGTAGAGAAACGAATTCCTCTTTCATTGTTGGATCAAAGAAAATCTCCTTGATCTCATATGAATCTAAATCTTGACCTATTTTTTCTTTGTGTAGAAAATCCTCCCCAAGGAACTTAATCCACCACAACTCTTTCAGTCATAGTTTCATCATATTGCTCATATGTAAGCACAACCCACCGAGTATCTAAAATAGTGTATGGAAATACACATTAACATTCTAGGGTTTAAAGTTCTCATCCAATGAAAAGTAGTGTATGAGAGCAACACTTCCCTGTGGACGTGGTGATCCAACACTAGCCCTCCGCCGTCCATGACTCATAGGGTATTAACGGTACCAATCTCAAAGGTACACGATTTAGAATATATGTTGCTATCATAACACATCTCTCTAAAACCTAATGGGTAGCTATTGTGAACCATATCTAGCAGAGTCATATTCCTCATTTCTGTAAAACCATTTTGTAGCAGAATATGAGATATCATCAATCGTATGAATTTTTCTTTCTCTTGACATAGTTCCCTCAACTTAAAAGATAGATACGCTCTCATTATTAGTGTGCAAAGTCCTAATACTTTTGATTAACTGATTATCCACCTTACTGATTTAGCGCTTGAAATAAATTCAAGCACTCCACTAGGTGCGAAGTCAGATGCACATTATCATTAATAGCGTACTAGCCTATAAATATAAGGAATTAACGTGCTCCCCTTTGTACCTTTATAAATGTCAGTCTGTAAATATCAGAGTGAACAAATTGCAATTAAGGTGCTTAAGCCTTGCCAAATGTCTTTCTAGTGATTTTACCTATGAGATCATACTCGTAGAAGGACAAATACCTTAGTATATATACCAAGGAGGTCACCCCTAGCGAGTCTTCACATGTCCTCTAGTGTGACTTAGTCTATAAATCAGATCCAATATTAATTCAATGCACCATATATAGTAGAAGATAACACAGTTATCTAGTAATGAGTCACATTCTAAAATCAACTAAGTGATTAGCTTGGCTTTTATAAGTAGAGAAATCTTGAAGCAAATCTAAGTAAGTTATCCATAAATGGGAAACCAACTAGAATCCCACAAGCTTAACTACCGAGAGATGATTCTTACAGTTAGTGAGAGCATATAGAATATCCTAAAAGATCTATTTATTCTCTGAACTTAGAGGAGACCTCTATTCATTAGTGCCTAGCACCATTACATAATACCCAGCTATATTTTTCTGCTCTCATTCAGGACTCAATCCTGCATCTGTCCTTCAGATATGATAAGTGAGTCTCTAGTTTTCTCGGTTGTGCGCCCTCATGTGCGAAATGATCGAATTATTTGTGGTGAAATCAATTGATCTTGCTCTTATTAATTGGACTTTTCACCTTTTAATTGGCTTCTTTTATGTTAGAACCTATTTCGAAAAATCTCGGTATACCCTTTGTAACTAGGCTCTCAACCTTGCACCTCGGGTATTAAGCTTCCGAAGCTGAACTAGACATTTTTGCCTTAACGCCCCCTGGTGTTTAGACTCTAAATTCACTTTTATTTGCACATCCCTCGATGTTATTGCGTCTACAATTTGCAATAAAAGTAATAAATGTATTTCATGGAGTTATGTAAAGTCCTAATAACAGCCAAGATCTGCCGCTCCAAGCTCGACGCAGCTCCAGATAGCTCATGATCCCTAGTCATGGAGGTCATCATACATAGGTGAATTTGATGTTCTGCCCACTAGTTATCTTGTTTGAATTCAACTTAATAATAAGAACTCGGATCCTTATTGAAGAGACTTATCTAAATCTCACATTAAGAGCATCCCGAAAGCTCTTTGCATTAGGATTATCCTTGTACTTCTTGATATGATTGCTCCTCTTTGCAATTCACCTAGTGAACCACATCAAACAATCTCGTCACTCCCAGAACTTGTACTGACTGGCCTCAAATCTCTGAGTCCGAGTTGAACCATGTTCCGACTCAGATATTGTCGCCTCAATATTCACCAAAATCTCCTGATCTCAGGGGAAAGTGGATCTTCCAACAAAATTATCTCAAGCTACTCAGTCCCAGTCTGACATCGGAATAATTATTTTAGTACTTAAGAGAAGAATCCATAAAATATAATTACGGATATGTTAAGATTATTGGCATCTACGTGGAGTAGTATTCTTCCCTGAAGAATATTCCATCTCATCAAGCCTTTTCTACTGATAATAAAATTACATCTCAAACAAAGATAAGAAGGTCTAGGGCCCCAACTATGGTGTTCAAAGATATAACTTTTAAAATCATTATAAATTTTTTTAAAATGGAATATTAGGTTTCTTAGAGATAGACTAGATTTGATAGTTAAATCATAGTGTCATCTCTATGTGAAATCTCCCACTTGAAATTATTTATTTATATAATCCTGTATGCATCTGAACATGCAGCATGACATCATAAAGAAACAATTTCATTTTAATATACTACCCTATTTTAATCTTGTCAATTTTATTAGGGTTTTTCGTTTCTCATGAAATTGGTATACGCCCTTGGTGCTCCCATTTCACCAGCTATCCATCAAACTCTCCAAGATTTTTATTATGATTTAATCAAATAAATTTCGGTGTATAAAAATAATTTTTAAAACTTCCAAAGCTCAATAAATTTACTTTTCTAAAATTTAAATACAATTTTGTTATGAAATCTAGTGGGCTCCTCATGAAAAATTTCCCAAATCTCTAAAGAAAAATAATAAAAATATTTTTGAAAATTTTTAAACTTTTTATAGATATTTTTATTATTTTTAAATAATTTTTGATGTAAAATATTTTTTCCAATTTTTAGAATTAAATAAACTAAAAAAATATAATAATTATGAATTTGCCCCTAGGGTTTCAGAGACCCTAAGGGATAGATCCGGTTATGGCAGCGGCGCCGAAGCATCCACCCATAGATCCCGCCACCGCTGCCACCGGCCTTGGCGCTAGTGGTGGCGGGATCTAGGGTTTTTCTTTTTTAAAAAGAAAACACCGCCGCTGGCGCCCCGCGCCAGTGATGATCAGACAATGGTCTCTGGCGCCTAGCGCCGGAGCCTCCTTGGTTGGGTCCCTTGGCCAATAAGCACCCTAGGCGCCGACAGCGGATCCGACCTAGGGTTTCAAAATAAATTTATTTTTATTTTTTAGAAATTTGAAAACAAAATTTTAAAAATCTTTAAAAAATTTTAAAAAATATTTTTAGATCTAAAAAAATAATTAAATCTCTAATTTATTAAAATTGTCCACTAGGTGGAAGAAAAATAGATCTAACCCTAAAACAAGAAGATAAAAAATGCGAGCAACCCTTATCTCGCTCTAATACCAATGTAAACTAAGCATGTATACATATGAATACACAAATCTCTTGTTTAGATATTACCTTTTTAGGATCTTTTGAGAGAATCACAACGCATCTTATCTTGATATGCTACAACGACCAGAGGGCGACTACACCGATATGGCGAGAAGCCCCCGCATATCGTCCTGCGACTAACGCATAAATCATAGAATTGAGAGAGGAAGAAGATGACATTATTATATTTTTTCTCTCTCTCTTTTTCATCTCTACATAAGTGTATATATAAAGTAGAGAACAAAATCCTAACCCTTTAGGATTAAGAACCGGTTCACTAAAGAACTGGATTGAGTCCACTTAGGATCCACCTACTCAATTGGGCGGACCTCACCAATTGCTAACACACCAAAATACTGTCTATCATTAGATTAGGCAATAAAAGAGGTTTAAATATTACATAATGAAGTAATTACTTTTTTCCCCATGTTGGTCCATTAATGCAATGCTCAAGAATTACTAACAATGAGTTTCGATACAAAGGATGATAGGGGAGGGAAATAATTCAAGTAAAATCCCAAGGGGAGGGTGGTTGGGGGATTGGGATCACCTATTTCATGATAGTGTTCACAATATTTCTTGTCATCTTCACCTTTCATTTGTGGGATCCACCTTTCACTTTGTATTTGTCCACAAAATCAAAGGTGGAGATGCATTAGCAAATATTAGGAAATACTATTGATGAGTAGAGGATCCCAATCCCGTTGGGGGAGGAACAAAATAAAATTAATTGTGTTTGGATAGATACCAACGGGAAGGGAGGGCATATTGCAATCTATTTTTGTTCGGAATGGAATGGGAAAGAAAGCTACGCATAACTGGGACCACAGCATATTAGTACAAAGTGATTGAACATAAATCCATTACATTTATTACAAAGATGTGATGTGTTGCATGCATTCACTGTGTTTATGATGGATTGAAAAATATGTTTTATCCCTGGATGTAGATCTATTAATTCAAAGATATAAATTTGGATTCTTTTTCAATGCACTAGTTCCTTAAATCTTTTAAATTTGGAAATTAATCTCTCAAATTGTTGTAGTTATATTAGGTCCCCAAAATCTTATAAAGCTGTCCAAATTAGTCCCGCTAACGTTTGATTTGGAGTGAATATTGTTTTTAAATTAACTTTTTTGATATGAAATCTCAGTTATACCCTTATGTTTACTCACGTCCATCTCAATGAAACATGGTTACATTCCAAACGCTTTTAAAACTCATAACCAATAAAATTATCTTTCTTCTCTAGTGATCACCTCATCTCCTAAGCCATCTACAATGACTCTCTTTGTCGAGAATATAATAGGTACATATTTAGTGAGGATCAAAATGTAAATAGCCATCCATAGTACTAATCTAAACCGAGATCAATACAGTGGACGGAAATTCTATTGATGCGACTAATTTGATACAACTTATAGAATCTGGGGACCCAAGAGAAGTTTCAATGATTTAAATATTAATTTCAACATATTATAGACTTTAGGGACTAATACCAAAAACCTATAAATTTTGGGATTTTGTGATATTAGACCACAATATCTTTGTTAGTTCTATATTAGGCCATCAAATTTTCACATTTCTAAGTGAGATACTCAAATCTTCATGGCTTGTTTAAGTTTTCTTTTAAAGAATTCGGTCTACACTAATTTGTGGTTACTTCTCCTTAAAGCTCTCTATTTTTATTGATCCAAGTTAAAAATTATTCATCGGAACTGAACATCACTTGTCTAGTGAGTTTGATCCACTTTATACTTTGTCAAAAAATGGAAGCTCTATGTTTAATTAATCCTTAAAATATAGTTTTCTCACAACTACTGCTTGTTCTTTCAAATTAAAGTTAAAACTAATTTTTTACCATTATAAATGCAGGAAATATGTCCACATCTTTTTAATTTACAGAATTTCTCGTTGATGCTGACAACGAATCTAAATATATAATTTTTCATAAGAATATTAAAAGCTACGGGAAGTTGTTTATTGAGATAGATCTCAATTTATAGTTGGTTTATTAGGAAAATGATATTTCCTCCAAAAGCCTATAAAAAGCACTCAGGCCCCTCCACATCAACTGTATAGAGGAAAGCTACGGTATTTCCTCCAAAACCCTAAAATGTCCTCCTCCCTTCTCGTTTTAGCAGCTCATGACTACCAAGGTTAAAGAGTGGAAATCAGATCGCATTTATGGCGATCTGATGGTCAAATTGGAGGGAAATAATGGCGCTTTTTCCTCCATTTTTCTCTCTCAAGAGTCATAACTCTCTCATTTAATAATTCAGGATTTTCGTTCTTGAACAATTGGTCCTCCTATTGTCCTAAAATATCCTCAATTACTTCTCCTACCTTCATTTCATTAATGGCCAAGAAGGCTTTCATCTGCATAGTGTCCTTAGGTGAGAAAGCAATTTTCTCAATGATTAACTCTTCAACCACCTTTATGGAACTAAAGTTTGATGTGTCAAAAAGGTTAAAATTTCCATATAATCTTTGTCATTGGTATAAAAAGATGGAGCATAACCACAATATTGGGTGTACAGAGATTCATATGAAAGCTATTCAAAATATAGAGCTTTTGAATTCCCATAACACCCATAAAAATTTACAAGACCTGTAAGTTATCGTTTATTTTTAATGGAATTTAAGATTTCTCCTAACCATGGTGGAATCATGAAAATTTAACCAGATACGTATTATTGATACTTGTACCTGTTAAGTATGAGCATTAACGTGTCAAGTATGAGCAGTAACATGTTAAGTATAAGCTAGTAACCTATTAAGTGTGAGCAGTACATGTTCACAATCTGGTGTTAACTTTTATGTGTTGGATGTCAACTTTAATGGGTTGAATGTTAAGCATATGAGATAGATGTTATGTCTTTAGAAACACATGTAATCATGAAAAATTTACCATATACATGCCAATGATACTTGTACCAATTAAGTATGAGCATTAACGTGTCAAGTATGGCGGTAACATGTTAAGTATAAGCTAGTAACCTATTAAGTGTGAGCGATACATGTTAACCATCACAGTTTGATGTTAACTTTTATGTGTTGGATGTCAACTTTAATGGGTTGAATGTTAAGCATATGAGATAGATGTTATGTCTTTAGAAACACATGTAATCATGAAAAATTTACCATATACATGTCAATGATACTTGTACCAGTTAAGTATGAGCAGTAATTAGTTAAGTGTGAGCAGTACATGTTAACCATCACAGTTTGATGTTAACTTTTATGGCTTGGATGTGAACTTTAATGGTTTGGATTTTAAGCATAGGGGATACACATGTAATCATGAAAATTTTACTAGATATGTGTAAATTATACTTGTACTTGTTAAGTATGAGCAGCAAATGGTTAAGTGTGAGTAGTACATCTTAACCATCACAATTGGTGTTAACTTTAATGTTTTGGATGTTAACTTTAATGGGTTGAATGTTAAGCATATGAAATAGTTGTTATATTTTCAAAAATACATGTTAAGCATATGAAATAGTTGTTATATTTTCAAAAATACATGTTAAGCATATGAGATAGATGTTATGTCTTTAGAAACACATGTAATCATGAAAATTTTACTAGATATGTGTAAATTATACTTGTACTTGTTAAGTATGAGCATTAACGTGTCAAGTATGAGCAAGAATTAGTTAAGTGTGAGCAAGACATGTTAACCATCACGGTTTGATGTTAACTTTTATGGCTTGGATGTGAACTTTAATGGTTTGGATTTTAAGCATAGGGATACACATGTAATCATGAAAATTTTACTAGATATGTGTCAATGATACTTGTACCAGTTAAGTATGAGCGACAAATGGTTAAGTGTGAGTAGTACATCTTAACCATCACAATTGGTGTTAACTTTAATGTTTTGGATGTTAACTTTAATGGGTTGGATGTTAAGCATATGAAATAGTTGTTATATTTTCAAAAATAAACCAAAGCGTATTCGAGTTTTTGGCCGATTTAATAAAATCAAAAGTTGCCCGTGGATGTTATTTGCTTCTCCTCTTAGAAATGAAACTAGACTTGCTATAAAGAAGTTCGTGAACAATCATGCTTGTGGGCAGCATGGTAACAATGCCAGTCAATCAAGGGCCTCTCAAAAATTCATTGCGACCTAATTACAACTCATGTTGAAGGATCGGCCAGACATCCATCCTATTGGTGTGCAAAAAGAGTTTCTCAAATAGCATGGCCTAAGGATCGAGTATAGTAAGATGTGGTGGGGAAAAGAGAGAGCACAAGAGTAGCTAGATGGTGATGCTTATGAGGCATACGATCAATTACAATGGTAAAATTATTAGTTCTTGAAGTAAATGTTTTACATTAATGTTTAGAGCTTCGTTGTTAATGTTTAGAGCTTCGTTGTTAATGTTTAGAGCTTCGTTGTTAATGTTTAGAGCTTCGTTGTTAATGTTTAGAGCTTCGTTGTTAATGTTTAGAGCTTCGTTGTTAATGTTTAGAGCTTCGTTGTTAATGTTTAGAGCTTCGTTGTTAATGTTTAGAGCTTCGTTGTTAATGTTTAGAGCATGGGTGTTAATATTGTTATCAACTACGCTCCAGAAAACTGGGCTTACGATTTCTTTCTTAGAATTAGGTAAAGTATAAGTCATTTCATGTTAAGTCTAAGCCATTTGCTGTTAAATAAAAGTCGTCTCTGTGAATGTTAAGTCTAAGCCATTTCTTTGTTAAATAAAAGTCGTCTCTGTGAATGTTAAGTCTAAGTTATATCTGTTAAGTATAAGTCTTTTCTGTAAGTGGAAGTCATCTCGTGTTAAGTCTAAGCCATTTCTTTGTTAAATAAAAGTCGTCTCTGTGAATGTTAAGTCTAAGCCATTTCTTTGTTAAATAAAAGTCGTCTCTGTGAATGTTAAGTCTAAGTTATATCTGTTAAGTATAAGTCTTTTCTGTAAGTGGAAGTCATCTCGTGTTAAGTCTAAGTTATATCTGTTAAGTATAAGTCTTTTCTGTAAGTGGAAGTCATCTCGTGTTAAGTCTAAGTAATTTCTTATTAAGTATAATAGGTTTCCTGTGAAGTATAAGAAATTTCTTGTGAATTATAACTCCTTTCCTACTAGTATAAGTCACTTTCTTTACATGACATGTTAATGTTAGAGCAAGTAAATCATACGAATGTAACATCAAACACAATAGACTATATAAGTGCAAAGTAATTGAGAAAAAAAATATAAATACACAGGAGTAGCAAACACAGTTAAATGTAAGTTATTTCAGTCTACATATCATTTCTCTTTATCCCTTCATCAGTTTTCAAAACATATTCAAGATCATCTTCGTCTAGTGCCCCTTGTCACTACTTTTGTTCGTATGCTTCAATTAGTAGTTCTGCTACAAGTCTGGCATGAACAACCTCCGATGAATCATCGGCAGGAGTAACATGCAATGTATCACGTCCAAGGAGTATAGCATGTATATATAAGTCCACATAAATTCCACAATCATAGCTACAATTTGAGAGCATAAAATTAGTTAGTAGTTAGTTAATGTAAAAAAATTTAACATGATTGTGTTATCATGATACTAACAATCCTTGTTTTTGCTCGCATGGGATGGCTTGATATTTGTATGTTCGATACACATTATTCTTATCAAATGCGAGCTTCATGTGGTCCATATAAGTGATGATTTTTCTGAACAGGTTCAATGTAACTTCTATGACCAGTTGAACTTTAGTGCCTCACAACTTCTTCATTCAATCTATCTTCAGCAAGATGCCAGTTGTCATGATGCACGATAGGAACTAATAGAATCTTTCGCCCAGCAACAATATGTGTTTGTATATATGAGCAATATATATCCGCAAAATTAGGCGAATCGACATAAAGTGAATGCTTTGTAACAAATAAAATTAGAAATAAATATACATGACGAGCATTAGGTATTATTTTTAATACTTACAAGGAAATAGGTTGATACTATCCCATATTCACTATCCAATGCTTTATTCTCGGACTTCCCTAACCATAATCTTAATCTATCTATCCAAGCCTCTGTCATCTGTAAAGAATCAAAATATTAAAACAAGTCATATTTAAGGGCCCTAAAAATATTTAATTTCAAGTATTACATGGTCATCGAGGCGTCCTCCACGTAACAAGTAAAGAAGCTCCATTCTGTCTATGTTGTTGTTATCTGTGTTGATGACAATATACCTCCTTAATAACATGCAGTATAACATTATTATTTATATTAATATGAGATACTTATAAAGTTCTAAGCTATTCACAAATATTTCTGCTACGAATAAAGTTAATATCATCTCTTATAAACTTAACGGTTATCGGCTAACATTATGACCACAAATCAATAACTAACAGCTACTGTCAAACATTAATATATACTATAATAAACTTAACACATAATGACATAGATTTAACCGTTAGCAAAAAAGGTTAACACAAATATGAATAAAGTTAACTGCTATATTCAAACTTACGCATGACATTTCTGCTGGAAAAATGTGATAGCCATCTATTTTTGTTAGTGTGAGTTTTGACGATCTGATGGGAGGTATCCTATAGTTGTGTAAGAAAGTCCATGTGCTATCCGGTAGATGTATGCTAAAATTTAAAACATCGGGGATTAGCTCATTTAACACCTTCAATGAGCTTGTTCCTTTTTAGTAAATTTTTTGCCTCAACACATCCTAATTGGCTTCTTCATTTGTTGAAGTAATATTTGATGGCTTCTTTCTCATTATTCTTATCAAATCACGAGCTTCATGTGGTCCATATAAGTGATGATTTTTACGAGCAGGTTCAATGTAACTTCTATGACGGTTGAACTTTAGTGCCTCACAACTTCTTCATTCAATCTATCTTGACAAGATGCGGTTGTCATGATGCACGATAGGAACTAATAGAATCTTTAGCCCAGCAACAATATGTGTTTGTATATATGAGCAATATATATCCGCAAAATTAGGCGAATCGACATAAAGTGAATGCTTTGTAACAAATAAAATTAGAAATAAATATACATGACGAGCATTAGGTATTATTTTTAATACTTACAAGGAAATAGGTTGATACTATCCCATATTCACTATCCAATGCTTTATTCTCGGACTTCCCTAACCATAATCTTAATCTATCTATCCAAGCCTCTGTCATCTGTAAAGAATCAAAATATTAAAACAAGTCATATTTAAGGGCCCTAAAAATATTTAATTTCAAGTATTACATGGTCATCGAGGCGTCCTCCACGTAACAAGTAAAGAAGCTCCATTCTGTCTATGTTGTTGTTATCTGTGTTGATGACAATATACCTCCTTAATAACATGCGATATAACATTATTATTTATATTAATATGAGATACTTATAAAGTTCTAAGCTATTCACAAATATTTCTGCTACGAATAAAGTTAATATCATCTCTTATAAACTTAACGGTTATCAGCTAACATTAACAGCCACAAATCAATAACTAACAGCTACTGTCAAACATTAATATATACTATAATAAACTTAACACATAATGACATAGATTTAACCGTTAGCAAAAAAGGTTAACACAAATATGAATAAAGTTAACTGCTATATTCAAACTTACGCATGACATTTCTGCTGGAAAAAATGTGATAGCCATCTATTTTTTGTTAGTGTGAGTTTTGACGATACAGTAGGGGGTATCCTATAGTTGTGTAAGAAAGTCCATGTGCTATCCAGTAGATGTATGCTAAAATTTAAAACATCAGGGATTCGCTCATTTAACACCTTCAACAGAGCTTGTTCCTTTTTCGTAAATTTTTTTTGCCTCAACACATCCTAATTGGCTTCTTCGCTGTTGAAGTAATATTTGATGGCTTCTTTCTCATTATTGACATGATCAATTACCTCAATTACTCCATCATCTTTTTCTTTGTTCTTCTTTCCTTCGGTGAATGGGGTCCTCATAAGCTGTGATCTCTTTGTAGCTCTGTTGCTTGGTACCCTAGTTCTCTGATGTACGTTCTTTTTTCTGAGTACCTTCTTCATTCTTCTCACATATGTAGCTTTGTTGCTTGGTGCCATAGGCTCTTGCGAACAGCTCAAACCCTCTTCAATTGCATTCTCATTCACATTTTTCACCATATTTATCTTCTAATCATCTCCTACATTTTGATTCGTGTCCCCAATCTATTTTTCTTTAACTTTCTTCTCAACTTCTTTCTCAATGTGCAAATCCTCCTCTCCTTTATGATCTCTGCCGTCATAGTCTTTATGAAAATTATTTCTAAAGCTTCCTCTCTCATCATTCTTATCCGTAGAATCTGCATGATGTTCCTTCTCTATTGCTTGTGCCTTTACTTTCTTGCCTTGTAAAATTTTCTTCTTAATATTCTCCTTTAGCACCTCCGGGTCTATAACATCAGCAGTTCCTTCATAGCTTTTAAAATTTTTATTAAGTCTAATAATCTCAATCATAAATGCTTGACAATATATACTCTTTGAACATTTTGTAACTTTCAACAACCTTCGGTAAAATTTAGCGAATTTCTCTAAAAATTAGTTGTTTTTCAATGGGTAAAGTCTCAACCTCATCTTCTTTTTCAAAAGTATCATCAATATGTTTTGAAACAACTGAAATTTATAGACATTAAAGTATATCAAGAAAACTAGTACTCTATAAATTTAGCATGAATAAGTATAAACTTAACACTTATACTTCTAACATGAAAGACAATAAATATAACATGATCTCTGTAGACATAACAGCTATACTAAAAGAGTTAACATGAAAGGCCAGAAACATAACATGAGCTCTAGATACTTAACTGTTATCCAAAATAACTTAACGTGAAAGGCCAGAAATATAACATGTTCTTCAGAAATACTTACATAGCCTATTGAGTCTTTCTTCTTGACTTCATTAGTCTTCTCCTTCCTCTTTAAACTCTTTTTAGTGACAACTCTTTTCGAATGATAATGCATATTGTGTTTCCTCAATGTTGGTGTTGGGATTCTTTTTCTTTTGTGCCTTGAAATATCGGCATTCCTCATATTAGGGTCCCTAAGTGGGTATTTTGAGAGCCATGGACCAACTTCAATGATAGGTTTCTCAACTAATGCTATGGAAGCTTTCCTGCCTTTGAAGCTATCGTCCCCTTCTTCAGAAATCCAACATTTTCACCCTCTAATACCCAAGTTGTCAATGGAGGCTTGAATCTATTGCTAAGGGCATATTTCTTTTTGCCTGTCATCTCATAATACCAAAGCTGTAAAAATACAATCACAAATCTAATTATCAGAAAATGACCATATTTAAAATAATATTTATATCTTATAAAATAACATTCATATCTTATACTTAACATGAAATAAAAAAACATGTGCATACACACTTTACTACCTAAAACAATTTAAAATTAAAACTTACTGGAATTAGTAGCATGCAACTAGGGATATATATAACCATGGCTTCTTCAATCCCTCCAATGCAGTTTTAATGCCTCTCATAGTTTCTGTGTAAATAAATTTTCCCCATGCAACTCTGTTCACCTTTTCAATGCTATCCACATACTTGAACAATAACCTAGGAATAACTTGCACACTTCTTGGGCACCATATCATCGAGCATTGATGAAGAATTTATAGTAAAATGAAGTCCTGAATATCCTTCTTCTTCTTTTCTTCCACAGACTTTCAAGTAGTTCTTCAACTTGTCTTCGCATGTTCATTGGTGCTCTCTTTTTTTACCCTTGTCTCCTTTTTCAAGCTCATTATGTTTGGCAAAATATTCCCTCCATATTCGGCTATAGGGGTCTCGATTGGTATAAATAATTTCTCCATCAATTGGGAAATCAGTATTCTCATGAACCCAATTGAAGTCAAAATTGACGATTCTTTTTTGTTTTTACTTTTTGCATCAGGGATACAAAATGTTTCATTACCTACTTTATAATAACTCAACACTAACTCAAGTGGTGGACGATCAAGTGCAAGAGCACCGAATATAATATAAGGCTCAAATGTCGAACTCTCATAGGCATCCCTATGCCACTGACAAACCTTAGGAGCAAGATGCTTCATGAATTCATAATATGCAGTGAAACTAGCAATTGGCCTAATTTCAGCGGGATCACCAACCTTTTTTCTGAAAAAGGATAAATATACACTTAGCAATCTTTCAACCTATGCATAACATGCAACCCACCATACTTAATATATACTAATTAAGGTTAACATGTACAGCCATAAAATTAACATGTATTGGTAAAAAGTTAACATGTATTGCTTTATGGTTAACATGTACTTGTCTAAAGTTAACATGTACGCATAGAGTTAACATATAATTAGTTTATTTAACATGTATTGGAATAAACTTAACATATACTTTATCATATTTAAAATAATAATTTAAACTCTTCACAATTATTATATTTAATACAACAACATCTTTGACCTTACAAGCAGGTTTCAAAGTTAACATGCACTAATTTAGGTTAACATGCAATGAATATCATTCATTATTCTAAAATTAACTTTTTCTGCAACATGTAAAATCCATTTGTAATAATTCAAAATAAAAATACTTATTCTACAATAATCTTTAACTTTCCAAACATGCACAAATTTAACATCGCTAATTAGGTTTAATATATACTAATATAAAGTTAACATGTATTGGAATAAAGTTAACATATACCGGTTATAATTATACTTAATACAAAAATATCTTTGACTTTCTAAATAGTTATAAAGTTAACATGTACTAATTTAGGAATGGCAAAGATGAATATCATTCATTCTTCCAAAAGATAATTATAAATTAAACCAATACAACATCTTTGGCTTTCCAAACATGCACAAAGTTAACATGTACTGATTAATGTGCTGCTAGAAAATCTTAACATGTACTTCAATAAACTTAACATTTATACTTAAATAGTTAACAAGTAATACTACAACAAGCACTGTATATCTTTCATTTTCAAAAGGCTAAACTTACTTCTTTCTACTACAGGAACTATACCCTATTGAACTTTGTTTCTTGCCTTTGCCAAGTTGTTCACCCTTTTGCATATCTAAAAGGGTTCTTGTCGCTTCATCCGCACTGCCATTCCCTGAGGAATGGCGTGATTCACCGTCGCTCGAAGAGACACCATTGTCATCGCTCGAGGAAGCCGTCGGATCACTTTCAAATTCACCATCAACAGCGATACTACAGGGGTCACGAACGACCTTAGACGATGCGAAATTATTTTCATTC
The DNA here is from genome assembly GCA_012295165.1 of Asparagus setaceus. Taxonomy (NCBI): domain Eukaryota; kingdom Viridiplantae; phylum Streptophyta; class Magnoliopsida; order Asparagales; family Asparagaceae; genus Asparagus; species Asparagus setaceus. The sequence goes on along the minus strand of CM022709.1, from coordinate 15,422,777 downwards.
CGGTATTTTGACCGCCGTTCATGCAAAACATGATCATGCTCCGGCCGTCCACTGCGATGAACCACTTCAAAATCTTCTGCAATTTCATCCTTTGTCATTGAATCTGATGATTCCCTGCTTAAAATGGTTTTAACCATGTTTCACTGAACAAGTCCTAACCCTCGATTGAATTTCGAGAGGGAGAAAGAAAGGGGTTTTTGGGTTCTCTGGGTTCTTATTAAGAATAGAAGAGAGAGGGAGAGGGTAATTGAATTTGGGTTGGGGGCAGGTGCGGTTACCAATTATTGAGGCGGTCAGAAACATTGAGGCGGTCAGAAACATGTCATTAGGGACAGTTTGGGAATTGGGTTGTGTCTTTTCTCTCACTGCTTACTTGGCAGTGTATTTGGGCCTTAAAAATAAATAAGTTTTGTATTTGAGGCTGAAACACATGCCTCAAAATACAAAGGGCCTGCTCACATGGGCTTCTTATTATTGAGGTCTGGGCATAATTTTTCCTTAAAATAATCGATTTGAAATTCTTTTTTTCTATGATACAAATTTGAAAGTCTAATTTAAAAATATAAAGATTTAATGGTCTAATGTAGAATTAAGAAAGATGTGGAGGTCTAATATAACAAAAAGAACCTAAATTTTAATATGATTGTTGTTCTTTCCAAAACCTCAAATCCATGTCATATTGAAGTGACGTCTTCCACATTAATTTGTCTCCATGTGGGCTCTCGGGTCCAGCTTCACCTTTGGATGCATGGACCCTCAACTGTACTTTTAATATAAATTTATTCAGCGTGGCGTAGTCACAGGCCACTTCCTGTGCTTATCTAGAAGTAGAAATAGTACTAAGACGATAGGAAGCAATAATGTGAATTTTGGAGGTTAAATTTCATAACTTTATTGTAGGTCATAAATAAAGCTTCTCATTAATAAATTTGTGGACTTGTAAATAATTTTTCTAGACTTGTCTTAGGGCCAATGTGGTGTTACTGGAGCTTACAATAAATTGTTTATAAAAGTACCCAATAGAAGTAATTTATATAAACTGTTGAAAATAGTTGTTTGATAATTAAATATTAAAAACTGGTCAAAAAATAGTTAAGGCGTTTGATAAAACTATGCTTATTGATAATTATATATATATAGAGCAAATCTCCTATAAACTTAAGTTTATAGGGAATAGTCATACACCAACTTTTCTGTCCATTGATGTTGCCTTGGGATCCATGAAAGATATGAATGCCATTTTGAGATTTGTGCATCTCTTGATAGCACAAATCTAAAAGCAACATCAATGAATAAAAAGTTGGTGTATCTATTCCTTATAAACTTAAGTTTATAGAGATTTACTATATATATATATATATATATATATATATATATATATATATATATATATATATATATATATATATATATATTAAAATTATAGTAAAATTCCTATAAATTTAAGTGGATAGAAGCCCTTTGTCCACCACCTTTTTATCCATTGATTTTATATTGAGATTTGTACCTAACCATGAGAATGTGTATGAACATTCCATTCTCACGTTTATTCTATTCCATTCCTTACTTCATTTAATACTGACTAGACTCTATTCCTACATACTAAACGAGCTTAAGTGTTTATAAATTAATCACCATGATTAGATCCCATTTGAAGTATATGAGATGTTCCTTCAACTTACTTTTTAGAGTGGAAAACCAGTTATACCCTTTTTCATACTAACCCAAACATGAGCGAATGAGAGTTATTTTGGTGTTGTTTTCGGGACGATAAAGAGGGTTATTTTTGCTTTTCTCTCATAAGATGACGTAGGAACTAGAGAAAGAGATTGAAAAATGACATTGACGAGGAGAGAGGGGAGAGAGTTATTTGTGAGGATGATTCAGTAATTATATATTCATAGTTAAGCACTAACCCAACAATGATTAACAGGTTTTGATGAATTTAGTAGAGGATGGACTAATTTTAAGCATCTTATAAGATTTTATAGACCAAATAGCAATTTCAAAGAGTTGAGGAAATAATCTCAAAATATGAAAGATGTGAGGGACTAATATCGAAATAACACAATAGACATAGTCATACACATATCATAACTCCCAGAATTAGCATTAATCATATTGTTTTCCATCCACTTGCTGGCTGCTGCAACAAGCCCACCAGCTTTGAATAGGACTTAGATGCATTTACTTCGAATAGGACTTAATAAGATGCGTGTCATGTGTGTAGATCACGACCTTTTCAAACAATGTTGGCGTAAATTTCGTAAAACTATATATTAATATGAATTTGAACATTTTTATTTGTGAACTTCAGCGTGAAATGTTTTGAACGGTTGACCCTTAAGTACTTCATATATATGTCATTACAATAAAGATTGTAAATTATGATATATATTTTGTCTCTATGCGACACATTTTTGTGTTGCACAAATAGAGCGCGACACATAACAAAAGTGTGGTTAGAGCATGTGTGGAGAGCGCCTTTCTACACATGTGCGAATGTGTCACAAAGTCACAACACATATGTATGTCGAGCATTGTGACACATACAAGTGTCACGAAAACTCGTGACACATATATGTGTCAAGAGTGGTGACACATAGTTGTGTCTATACCATTAAAAATATAAAGAGTATCATCAGTGAACACTATAATTTCCCAGAAGGTCACCCATCCTAGAATTACTCTCACCAAAACACAATTAACTATGGAGCTTTTTAGCTTATACACTATCATAAATGTTTAATCATCATTATAATTAAAATCTAAGATTTATTATTTAAACTCATTAATAGATCTTCTCACTATCCATGTTGGACTATTAGCCTATTTCAATTATATTTAATTGTATATCTAATGACACAAATATGTGTCGCGATTTGCCACATTTTTTTTGTGTCACTATCGTTTAATCTTTTACAAATAAAATGACACTTTTTATATGTGTCATAAAATAAGTATGGATAAATACAACTTTTGTTGTAGTGTGTACTATATATATTATTACCTACTGAAGTTATACAGAAGGATAGATTATAAATAAGAATAGTAAAGACCTTTTATCTAAGATATTAATATTTGTTATAACCCTTCAAATCATCCAAATCCTAATCTAGGATTAGTGGCAAACAAGTATCCCGCATTAAGAGCTTAATCTAGTTAATCCGCTTCCAGAGGGTTTGAACCAGCGTTTCAACCGACTCAAACGATGGCCTCAGCCGTTGAAACCCACTCTCGAAGCCGAGTCTTCTCTGCCGACTCTTTGCGAGGACGACTCGCGAGGCGGTACTTGCCGACACCTCGACACCCGCTGGATGGATTGACAAACGGCTTATTTAACCATCCCCTTTGTCGACTCCTTGCAAAGATGACTCGCAAGGCGGTACATATCGTCACAGAGATGACATCACGAAGCCGCCTCGAAGAGTGATTCGAGTCAGCCTCTTCGAATATGCTGGCTCTATGGACGACCCACTCGGCCGGTTCGCCGACACCTCGCGAGTTCGACTCGAAAGGCGGTGCTACTCGGCACGCCACCTAGGATAGGAAGACGACACCGTGCCTCGAGCCTCCCGCCCTAGAGGAGTCGCCGCCGCATTGAATACGAGATCGGAGCCATCAATTCTCTAAGCTCATGGATCTTTAAGACACGTCGTACCACGTGCCCCTGCTTCGCATTAAATGCTGACGCGACCTCATCCACTCAGACGGCAACACTTGTAAAGATGAATCCGATTCAGCCGCCGACCCATGCCTAATCGAAGTGACCCTCGTCTACTCGGTAGGCACACAGTAAAGCGGTGACTTCGGCCGCCGACTATCGGTCGACCAAAGTTATAAGCGCCCCTTGATCATTGCTATAAATAGGGAAGCTGTTTGCAAACCAAGGTAAGCAATTTTTGACACATTTGGAACCTATTTTAGAACTTTTTGTTCAATCTTTGCTTCCCCACTCAAGATCGTACACTAACTTGATCGTCGAAGGAACCACCGAGGATCTAACACCAACCTCTCACGATTTGTGACATGTGCAGGCTGTCTCAGGAAATTTCCATCTTGGACATCCAGAGGAGTTAGAGGACCCTAATCATCTATCAACCTAATTAATTGATTGTGTGATCCGTAGCATCAACAGTTTGGCGCCCATCGTGGGGCCTTCTTTCTCCTCTGAACAACGATGTCCGGTCGTGATCAGCACCCTGGGTCACCTGTCCGCCACACTTCAGATAACCAACAAATTGGCTTTGTCACTCAAGCCCAGTTACAAGAGTCCACCCGTCAAATCACTCAATCCTTCCAACAGCAGGTCAACGCCTTCTCCCATGAGTTCCTCAGCCGGCTCACTCCTCAACAACCCAGAACGACCCTTCTTCAGCCTCTGCAGGAGCGGCGGCGGGACGCTTCTCCATCACCCGAGCATATGGATCATCGCGCCCAGCAGCAGAGTCACGGTGACCGTCCATCCCCACAGCCACGACAGTAGGCGCACTTCGAGGAGCATCATCGACAACCCTCTCCTCGCAAGGAAGGGATGGGAGAGAGCTCCAGTCCCGAAAGGAGCCACCAAGGATGCACCACCAGGAGGACTTCTCGGACTCCTCACCCTCATCATGTTGCCCCGCGACCATCCGCTACCATTGCAGCACTCGGATACGATCGGACCTACCGGCCCATCGCCGAAGCTATTTGTTGGTACCCCAAAAGATTTTTTATTAATCCCTATATGAAAATCAACACGAGTCCAACCTCACGCCAATGCAAAGCCGAATTCAGGACCTAAGGGGATCTCTATGTTCTCACAAGCATTCGGTTACTACGATGGCAGTCGCTCTGATCCCCACTTGTATGCTACGGTAGTCGGCGTTGTTAGTCATCACCTTTCTGATGCAGGCGGCGCTCACGATTGCCCGACTCATTGCTTTCTGATAGGCCGACACGAAAATCGTTGTTAGTCGTCCTGCTACAATAACCACTCGCACTTTCAATTTTGGCCGTTGCTCTGATGGCCAGGCTTCGTTGCTACAATAGGCCGACACGAAAGCCGTTGTTTGTCGTCCTGCTACAGTACCCACTCGTATGCTAAAGTGCCCACTTGACTGCTACAATACCGACTTCGTTGCTCTGATGGAGTCGGTAGCGAAAGCGTTGTTAGTCGTCACGCTACGGATGCGCGGCGTGCGCTTTCTGATGCCACTTGGCGCTACAATACCGACTTCGTTGCTGATGAGGCGCCGCCAAAGCGTCGCTGGTAGATCTGCTATAGTGGCCGATAGCTCTGATGCACACTGCTATAATAGTTGACCTTGAGCCCCCCGCGCCAACAACAAGTCACCATCACAATTAATGGCACTGTGCTAGCCACATGGCCTTTGTAGCCCATTATCCATGCCTCATTTACATCAAATCAGTGATGACTCATGCCATACAAAAGCTAACATGTGTAAAGTAACTTTGACTCTACCTGAAGTGACCAAACTGCCCCTCGGTCATGCCCAAAAAGAGAGGAACAATCCTCAGGCCAAAGGTATGCCATTTTCTCCCTGCACACTCCATTAGAGAACTCTTACTGTTCATTTTCTTCTCCACTCAAGCTCACTTACTGACTTGATCGTCGGAGGTACAACGGGGGAGACCAAGCCCCATCCTCTTACAAACTTTTGCCTGTGCAGGGAAAAGATCAACCCAACTCAGAACTAGAGAACCCAACTCCAACCTCTAGCAATTTCTTCCTTTGCGCAGGACGTATCATCTCTCCTCCAGCCAAGCGATTTGGAGAAAGAAAACGAATCCCCATCATCATCATTATAAACCTCAAACCAGTTTTGACCGAGCATCAACTCCATTGGAGGCAATACTCCCCTAACGGATGATATCATGAAGGCCTCCTGTGAGAAATTCAAGATGCCGCAATTCGAGAAGTATAAAGGGGAGGGAGATCCTGCCGAGCATGTTCAAAATTATTATGATACAATGAGCATGCTGCAGGTGCCTGAGTCGTCATCTGCAGGTGCTTCCCTATCACTCTGACAGGGAGCGTCAAACTCTGGTGGAATGCTCTGGAGAAGAAATCCATCAGAATTTTGGAACAACTCAGCCAGAAGTTTGTGCATCACTTCGTGGCCGACACCAAGCAGAAGTTGCCTCCGCATGTCCTGATACAGATGAGGCAAGAGCCCGGAGAGAGTCTCCGGAAATATATCAAGAGGTTCCAGGCCAAGAGACTAGAAGTCGATGACCCAGGGAGCCAAGTTGCCATGTCGGCCATTATTACCGGCTTGCTGGACAATGAGTTAGCCGACTATCTCGCCAGAAAGCGAGTTACCAGTTATGAGCAGCTGATGGCCAAAGCTCATGGCTACATGGACATGGAAGATGCCAGAGAGCAAAGGTCGCGGGCCATGCCAGCTGATGGCAAGAAGAACAATGCAGAACGGCAGAAGCAAGGCGAAGCAACACGACTTCAAAGACCACCACCTCCAATACCAGCGATCCCAGCGGCAATACCAATCTCCCCAGCGACAGAGCCAGTGTGGGAACTAGCAGTGGTCCCTCAGCCCAGGCAGGAGCTAGAAAGGGCTCCTCCTAGGACCGACTACCGTCCAAGCCGGACTGACCGGAGAGACCACAGAAGAGAGCCTCCCGAAGCCAACCCTCACAGCTCTTAACACCTCTCTCTCCGATGCCCTTTATTTAGCACAGCAGGAAGGGCTTCTCACTTCTCCACCTCTAAAGATGCGGTCAGATCCTCACGACCGAGATACTCGACAATGGTGTCGATATCACCGCAATCACAGCCACAATATTGATGACTGTCGGATCCTCCAGAGAGACATTGAAGACATGATTAAGAGAGGATTCCTGCAGAAGTACCTCGACCCCAGAGACAGGAGAGACCCCCACCGGAGAGAGCTGGCAGGAGGTCCCGCTCTAGGTCGCCTCGTCCTCAGCTGCCTCTTCCTCAGCAGTCGACAAGCAGCATCCTGGAGGAAGCAGCAAGGGCACCATTCTGGCCATCAGCGGTGGCCCTGCAATAGGAGGAACATCCAACAATGCTCGCAAGAAGTATGTCAAGCGAGCTTTGCAGCTCGATCGAGCCGGCAAGAAGCCCAGGACAGAGGAGTCTATCTCCTTCAGCGATGCGGATCTAGAAGGCATTGAGACGCATCATGAAGACCCCATCATCACCACAGCCGGGATCAATGGCTACCATGTGAAGAGGGTCATGGTCGACACTAGTAGTTCAGCCGACATCCTTTATATCGATGCCTTCAACCAGATGGGTATCGATCGGTCCGAGTTGCAGCCTTGTCTAGGCCCGATCATTGGATTCACGGGGAACGCAATCATACCGAACGGGATTATCACTCTCTCCTTAACGGTTGGTGAGCCTCCCTGACAGTCCACAGTGCAGACCCAATTTCTGGAGATGAATATCAAGTCAGCCTACAATGTTATCTTAGGGAGATTAGCCCTAAATAACTTGTGGGCAATACCCTCTACATACCACCAGATGATCAAGTTTTTAACTCCTATGGGGGTCAGAATGGCCAGAAGCAACCAGCGGGAGGCTAGGTCCTGCTATATGCTCTCGATAAAAGGGAAAGGCACCTCTGAGACCCTACCATCGGAAAGACAAGCCTCCTGTTGGAGAAGAAGATGGAGTGAAAAAGGATGACTCCTGTAGAAGAGCTTCTAGAGATACCGATCGACCAAGAAGGGGTGAAGAAGGTCAAGATCGGGTCCAGCCTTGCCGAGCCACAGCGGAGCACTATCATAGCATTCATTCTTTCAAACATGGATGTGTTTGCTTGGGGCCCTGAGGATATGCCAGGAATTCTTCCTGGGGTGGTGAGCCATGAGCTCTCGGTCGACCGACATGCCAAGCCGGTCAGGCAGAAGAAGAGGCATCTCGGCCCCGAGAGACAGAAGGCGGCTGCAAATGAGGTCGACCGACTCTTACGAGCCGGTTTTATTCGGGAAGTCCAATATCCCGATTAGTTGTCTAATGTAGTACTGGTGAAGAAGACACTCAACAGATGGAGGATGTGTGTCGACTTTACTAATCTCAATCAAGCACGCAGAAGGACTGACTACCCACTCTCGGATTGACCCGGGATGGAGTAATGCTGGCCAGCCCTCTTGAGCTTCATGGATGTCTTCTCAGGCTATAATCAGATCCTTATGGTGAAGCATGACCAAGAAAAGATAGCCATCATCACAGACCGGGGAACGTATTGCTATAAGGTGATGCCCTTCGGTCTCAAGAATGCGGGGGCCACTTATCAAAAGTTGGTCAACAAGATCTTCAAGCCCCAGCTCGGCTGCAATGTGGAAGCTTATCTTGATGACATCCTAGTGAAGTCAAAATTGGCGTCATCCCACGTGGCAGATCTGGAAGAGACCTTCTCCGACCTCCGGCGCTACAGCATGAAGCTCAACCCAGCCAAGTGCGCCTTTGGGGTACAATCGGGAAAGTTCTTGGGATTTATGATCACGCAGAGAGGAATTGAGATCAACCCTGAGAAGATAGCTGCCATAGAGCAACTGCTCGAACCCCGCACTATGAGAGATGTGCAGAGGTTGAATGGGAAGATAGCATCACTGGGTCGCTTCCTTTCCAAGTCAGCCGAAAGGAGCCTCCCATTCTTTACGATCCTAAGAGGGAGCAAGGAGCTGAAGCAGAGCATGAGCTGGACGACGGAGTGCAGTGAAGCCTTCAAAGACCTCAAAGCATACTTGAGTACCAAGCCGCTGTTGAGCCAACCCATAGCAGGGGAAACTTTGTTCCTCTATGTGGCTGTCTCGCCCGAAGCTGTTAGCTCCATCCTAGTTCGAGAGGAGGACAATATCCAGAAGTCGGTGTATTATGTCAGCCGGATCTTGAATGCGGGTGGGCTCAACTACCCCCTCATTGAGAAAGCTTCATTCCTCCTCATTATCACGGTGCGGAGACTCCGCCCATACTTTTAAGCACACTCCATCATAGTGCGGACAAACCTACCACTGAAGAAAGCTCTCGGCAGCCCAACCACTTCGGGGAGGATGATCACTTGGTCAGTCGAACTTAGTGAGTATGATGTATAGTTCGAGCCAAGAAAGACTATCAAAGCCCAAGCTCTTGCTGACTTCCTCATTGAGTCTGCCACAAATGAAGATGAACAATCCCCTCCCTTGCTTCCTAGCCAATCCAAACCTCCAACACCTCGAACCATCCGAGCTCCCACTTCCCAAGCGCATCACCTCGAGCACAACTCGCCAGAGTTTGAGTCCTGGTGGCTGCTAAGGGTGGACAGATCCTCTAGTGAAGCCGGCAGCAGAGCAGGAGTCGTCCTGCGTAGCCCCGATGGGATGATGCATGAGCACTCCATTGCCTTTGATTTTTTAGCCTCCAACAACGAGGCCGAATATGAAGCACTTTTGGCAGGCCTTCGAGCCGCCTTAGCAGCGAAGGCTGAGTGCCTCTATATCCTGGCCGACTCCCAGCTCGTGGTCCACCAAGTGAATGGGGAATATGCAGCTAAAGATCTGAGAATGATTCTATATCTGAAGGCGGTTAAGGAGCTGCTGAGCAAGTTTGCAGAATCCCGACTTGCCCAAGTCCCCCGAGCTCTTAACGCTCGAGCAGACGCCTTGTCCAAACTCGGGTCCACCAGCTCAAGAGATGATCTGAGACCCATCCTCATTGACACTCTCTAGTGCCTAAGCATTGTGAAGACACCAAAGTCGGTCATGCAGGCCGAGACATCTGCGGAACCTTGCTGGATGGATCCCATCATCCAATATTTAACCAAAGGGATTTCGCCAGAGCATGCCGCTGAAGCCCGAAGTCTGCGCAGGAATGCCCTCAGATACCTCATGCTTGATAATCAGCTCTATAGGATGTCCTACTCCAGCAGTGGAGTGGGGCCTTATCTCCGGTGTCTTCGGCCGACTCAGGCCAGCTATGTACTCAAGGAGATCCACGAAGGGACTTGTGGAAATCACCCAGGGGCCCGTACTCTTGCTCAAAAAGTCATCCGTCAAGGATACTACTGGCCCACCATTGTAGCCAAATCCAGGCGACTCGTGTCCCGCTGTAAGAAGTGTCAGCTCTTTTCAAGCATCCCTCGAGCCACCACCACCGAGCTAACCCGCATATTGAGGCCAATTCTATTCGCCCAATGGGGGTTAGACTTGCTTGGGCCTCTCCCAATCGCCTCCGGGCAGCAGAGATTCTTGGTCGTGGCCATCGACTATTTCACCAAATGGATTGAAGCTGAGCCCTTAGCTAAGATTGGAGAGAGCAACATCACCAATTTTGTGTGGAGATCCATCATGTGCCGATTCGGCGTCCCTCTTGCTTTCATCACCGACAACGGCACCCAGTTCAACAGCAAAGGCTTTCGAAGTTTTTGTCAAGAATGGAGCATCCGACTCAAATTTGGCTCGGTGGCCCATCTAAAGTGCAACGGACTTGCGGAAGCCGCCAACAAATGTATTCTCCAAGCTCTCAAGAAAAAGGTGGGCAAAGCAACGGGAAGTTGGGCCGACGAACTGCCCAGAATCTTGTGGTCTTACCGCACCACCCACAAAAACTCAACAGGTGAAACCCCTTTCAAACCGGCCTATGGAGCTAAAGCAGTTGCCCCAGTTGAAGTCGGCATGCCAACCATACGACTGAGGCATTTTGATGAAGACTTGAACGTTGAAGGGCTTCAACTCGGACTCGATCTCATTGATGAAGTCTGAGAGAAGGCTCTTCAATCCCAGATCATCAACCAGCAACGCATCTCCCGGCACTACAATAGCAAGGTGCGACCCCGAAGATTCAATATAGGTGACCTCGTCCTTCGTTGGGCCATCTTCGACGAAGACACCAAGCAAGGCAACTGGCCGCCACTTGGGAAGGACCCTACACCATCCTGGAGGAGATATGTCCTAGAACTTATCGCCTCAAAAGTTACAATGGGAGGATTTTATAACATCCTTGGAACATCGAACACCTTAGAAAATACTGTCAATAAGTGGGTACTTAAGTTCCATTTATATTGTAAAATCTTTTTGCTAATAACTATGCGTTATTCTGTCTAAATTTTGTCTGGACTACTCAACAAAAGACCTTGGCGTCTCCATAATACCAAGGCACTCGACCTCTCGGTCGTCATTACCGCAAAAGACCTTGGCGTCTCCATAAGACCAAGGTACTCGACCTCTCAGTCGTCATTACAACAAAAGACCTTGGCATCTCCATAAGACCAAGGCACTTGACCTCTCGATCGTCATTACCGCAAATGACCTTGACGTCTGCATACGACCAAGGCACTTGACCTCTCGGTCGTCATTACCGCAAAAGGCCTTGACGTCTCCATAAGACCAAGGCACTCGACCTCTCGGTCGTCATTACCGTAAAATACCTTGGCATCTCCATAAGACCAAGGCACCCTACTGATAGGTCGTCGTTGCTAAAAAGCCCTTGGCGTCATATTCATGAGTAAAACCAAGGCAATTCAATCTTTCGGTCGACGCCGACCCAAGAGACCTTGTTTTCCTCTTGGGATAAAACCAAGGCCTCTTAATTATCTGACCAACCGCCACGTACAAGAAGGCTATGATGCCCCCTGGGGGGCAACAATAAAACAGATTAAGATCTATGAACAAAACTAAGACATTCCTTTGTTTCGACAAATCGTAGTTCTTACATAAAATGTTATTGCCCTTTACTCAACAAGAGGACCGACCCCAGAGATGCTAGAACGAGTCGTTCGACGCATCCATGGATGACTCATTTGACTCGTCAAAAGAGGACTCACTCAACCCAACCCAGACAAGCCCGACTCATTTTTTAGTAATCATCTCATTCGGTTAAAGTGTTTTTCAACAATCATTACAAGCCACAAATAGATGATTCAAACAGAAGAGAAAAGCTTACTAACAATAGGAAGAAACAAAGTCTAAATTCTTATTCATTCACGAACTAAACTTTACATCATAAAAAAAAACAAACACGATAAGATACAAGTGTTACACCCCTTGGTCCGAAGCAGGAGTAGGGCTGGGTAGGTCGGCGCTTGCATCTAGAGCTAGGGCCTGATGAACTGTAGGAGTCTCGGCAGGAGGGGCTTCTACTTGATCATCCCCAGCCTCATCAATTCCCCCCTTGTCCACCTCCAGCGTTAATCCCCCTCCTTCTGTCTCTATCTCCTTCAAGAAGTTGAGACAGACAGAGACTCGAGGGGGACAATCACTATCGGTAAGGGTACAGAATCCAAGGGGGAGCAAAGAAGTGAGGTGATCAAAATCGGCTTTGCAAGCCAGAGCCACTTCGACTTTTCCTAGAGGACTGTGGCGATACTCCTCTATCACCTTTGTCTTGTAAGCCCCCGAGTCAAGAGAAGCGACACGAGCCTCGAGAGCCTGGACGGTGGCTTGGGTGGCTTTATGAGCCGCTTGCTCCTCCTTAAAGTTGAGCCTGGCTTGGTCGGCTGCGAACCGTTCCGATCGAGCCTCATCTTGGGCTTTAACCCTGTGGCGCCTCTCCAGCTCAACCTCCTCATCCAAGTACTTGATGCGGGCATCCCGCTCAGCAACTTCTTTCTTGAGGCGGCCTAGCTTGTTCTTGAGCTCGGCGATGACGGCAAATTGCTTAGAGCGATGCTACTGGAGCCCCCTGATCTGGCTATCTTTGATCTCCAGCTCCGCCACCACTTACCGTCCCTTCGGCTCATCTCGGCCTCAAGCTCTTTAATCTTGCTTTCGGCCACCTCCTTAGTGCTTGTCACCTCGGCTACCCGCTGCACGAACTCCGAAGGAAGTCGACGCGTGTGAGATAGCTGAGAGAATAACTCTTGCTTGATTAACACCCCTCAGAGAAAATAACTCTTGAGGGCGAAGTGTAGACTGACGGTCGACACCTATTCCAATAGCTGCTGGTCCTTGGGGAGGGAGAATTGCTCCACGGCCCTGACCTGAGCAATGCTAGACCGCAGAACAGAGCCCTCCTTGTTGAGTGGTACCTGAGCTACGAACTGAGTGCCCCCGGGAACCTCTTCCCTGTGAGGGGAATTATCGCCCGTCTCCCCCATAAGGCAGGCTCGGAATTCCTCCCACTTTTGGGATTGACGTTCGAGAAAAAGTAGGGGTAGCGCCAACTGAAACCACCCTCTTGAGCTGAGACAACATCAACCCTTGGAGGCTCAGCGGGTTGGGAGTCGGTTGTCCCCTTTCTAACAGTGTCCGTCACCCTCGCCGGCTCCTTACCCGCCCTAGTAGCGGGTTCGGGCTGTGAAGCGGGGACTGCCGACTCTCCGGGTCGGTCGGCTTGCACAGTAGCCCCCATCATCTGATCTCCCCTCGCTTGCTGAGGGGGGGAAGCTTCATCGAGTACGACAATCTCGACTTGAGCTAGAGAAGGGCCTGCTGATTCACCCTCAATCGTTGTAGCTGAAGAGGACTCAGCAGTGGTCCTCTTCCTCTTCTTCTCTTGCTCTTCATGCTAGACCGCTAAGCTCGGTCCTCCCAATGCGGCCAGGATTTTCACCTTGTTCGACCGCAAGCCTGCCAAGTCTGTAGTGGCTACGACCCTCCTCATCCGTTTGGGGCACGCTGGTTGGGCGATCCTTGTGATGGAGCGTCTCCCTCAGTGAAAGGGTCCTTATTCAGAGGAAGGGCTAAGAGAGCCGCCCTCACCTTATCGCTCTCCGAAGGAGGAAAGGATGAGATCCCGGCCGCTCGGAGAGTAGAGGAGTCAAAAAGATTGTTCATCTCCCTCGACCCAGCATAGTTGCGGATCTTCTCCAATTGCCAGCCCTCCTCGGCCGACAGAATGCAAGGCCTCAATGCCTCCCTTTTGATTTCTGGCCATGTTGGACATGCCAGGATCTCCTCGGCACCCATCACCCACACATAACGTTCCTTCCAGTCTCTGTTCAACTCAGGAGCGTTCGACACTATCTTGTATCCTCCAAGATAGTGGAAGTAGTAATGGGCATCCTTCTTCGTCGTCTTGACGCCGACGAGATTGCTGAGCAGACGCAGACTCGGCTCGACCTCAAGTCAGTGGCAAATCACCAGGAAGGCCACCAAGATGGCAATAGCATTTGGAGTGAACTAAGAAGGCAACACCCCAAGATGCCACACACTTCCTTGAGGAAAGGGTGGAGTGGTAACCAAAGTTTGAACTCCAGATGGTTGACGTAGAGAGGCAGTCGGTGGTGATCGTGGTGGTACACCGCCTCATCACCGCTTGGCACAGCCAGAGTTAACGATCTGGGAAGGTCGTACAGTTCATAGAACCCCTCTGGTTCTTGGGTGGTAATCTTCGTCCGAACGGTTCTGAGTAACGCAATCCTGGCTTCGTTACAAGCGACGTTGGAAGTTTGCACAGCCATGGAAGTTATTAAAAATAGGGGATGAAGAACTCTCTTGAAGAAGAAGGTTTGTGAGCAGCAGTTTAAGGTAGAAATTTGTGGGAACGGCCCCCTTTGATCCCAGAGCGATATTTATAGACTCTGAGGAGGACACGCTACGACATCAAGACGGATAGCGTGGCTATGTATGAACGACTCTGATCATGCCTCGACATTTGAATAGATGTCACGAAAATCCAAGTGTCGCCCCACCTCTTTTACTCCACAACCGCTTTTTCTCAAAATTCGAAACGGCAACCCCACATGACCCTCATGACGTTATGTTGTCTTTTTGAACAAAGACCTCCCACCCCCCTACGAGGGAGAGCCTCGTCACTTATTTGTTGGCCGACTATCTAAAGTTCATGTCGACTCGACCTTCCGAGTAATTCGACCCAATGGATGGGTGCCGACTCGCGAGGCGGTCCTCAACGTCAAGTCGACCGATTTGGCAAGCACCTTCTTCTGCTGACGTCTAACATAGATGGCCGAAAGCGTGGTGCAATTCTGCCTTCGAACAAATAACTCGAACGGTTGAACTTCTAAAGTTTTTGATCCTAGTACAAGTGATCACCACATGTGAAGTAAATTTAAACTTATCATCTATGCCTTAGTCTATCTCACGAGAACGAATTCATTATCAGGATTGATCCTTGATAAAAAACAAAGTGAAGACCTTAATTCCACCTGAATTCAAAAACACAAACTGGATATCGATGTAAGTTATCTCGTGAGATGGATCAACTAACAGTCAGATTTACAAGCAAGTCAATTCGTCCCATGCAACTCAGCTGACAAAGTCGCAAAAGTGAGTAAAAGTGAATCAATTCGAAAGGGACAAAAATGTATCTTTATTAACATGTCAAATATAGTTACAAGCTTGCATGTACAAAAATCTCCAGAAAAGTTAAACTAAGGAGAAGCAGAGAAGTCCATATCCACTCCCGGAGTTAGAGGAAGAGCGCTGGAAGTAGAATGCGGAGGAGTCGAACGAGACTTCGGCTCGACCCCTTCATCTTTCTGCCCTGGGGAGTCTCCATCTACTTTGGCTGTCGTGTCGACTAGGGCCACATCCTCCCCGGCATGACCTTCAGCCGCGGCCTCGTCCTCACCAAGATCAATCCCTACGCCCTGCTTCTCTAAATCCCTAAGGATCTCTGGGCAATAGGCGACACTCGGGGGATAGTGAAGATGACCGAGTATATCCCCCATCTCGGACAGAAGCTGAGCCCTCAAATAGTCATATCCGGCTTTGCAAGTGAGTGCCACCTCAGCCTTCCCAATCAGGCCTTGTCAGTACTCCTCAACAACGTCCGACCGATAAGCCTCGGACTCACAAAAGTCAATCCGACTTTGAGCTATAGCCAAGGACTCCTTGAGGCGAGCATTCTCCTCTTGAAGCCGGACCTTGGCCAGGTGCTCCTCCTCTGATTGATCCTTCGCATGCTGAGTCGCCATCTTCTCAACCTCAACTTGTGCCAAGGCGTGATCTCTCTCTTGCATTGCCTCACCTAGTCGGCGAGTCTTCTTATGAGCCTCAACAAGCTCTCGCTTAAGCCTAACAATCTCGGTGGATTTTTGGGCATCTGAAGCCTTTAAATCCTCCACCA
This sequence comes from Asparagus setaceus, assembly GCA_012295165.1. Taxonomy (NCBI): domain Eukaryota; kingdom Viridiplantae; phylum Streptophyta; class Magnoliopsida; order Asparagales; family Asparagaceae; genus Asparagus; species Asparagus setaceus. The sequence goes on along the minus strand of CM022709.1, from coordinate 15,406,780 downwards.
TCTTTTCCCTCACCTCCATCTCGTTACACCAGGTAGTCAACTCTTCCTCTTTGGCCGACAGCGCCTCAAGAGCCCTCTCTAGGTCGGCCAAAACTTTAGCTCTCGGACTCCCAGCCGCCTCCTAAAGCTTAGCATATACCTCTCAAACTTGCTCCAGTCAGCTGAAAATTTCCTGCTCCACCAAAGTCCCGCGAATCAAGTAGTTCCGAAGGATTAGATGGAGGCCCGTCGAGGATCCACCAAAACTTCCCTATCGGCTGACCAAAGCTGCTTTCGGCCTTTGATTGGGTGACTCGAGACTCCAAGACCGATGATCTTTTGTTAAGATCTCGACTTGGCTCATGCCTATCCTCTTGACTTGGCTCCCTTTCATATCGAGGACCGGTAAGGCAGTTCTCACCATCAGTGCTGTTGATGTATGAAATCACACAGTCACTAAACTCTGCTGTGTTAGTTTTTAATTGAATGGAGTCCGCCTTCTCTTCTAATATCCGGTGATGGTGTCAAGCTGGGGGTTCACCTACACAAAAGAGAGAACCTGTGGAAGGGTGGAGTTGGGATCTCCGGTGATCCCTCCGACAGTCAAGTCAGTGTATGAAGAAAAATGAGAAAATGAAAGAGCAAAAATTCACTGAGAAAAAGAGATTACCCTTGGTTCGTTGAACAGTTCGCTATTTATACATCGGGTAGGGGGGTATTTTTATCTCTTCATCTGATGAGAAAACCAATAATCGACTCAACCTATCTCCCCACGTGTTGATTGACGATTGGACAGATGCCTTTTTATTGTCGGCCACGGCGGCTTGCCTTTTCAGGTGTTAAGCGATGGGGTGACTTAAGAGTTAGGGTTGTTACTTCGTCATTAATGAGTTCATTAATGAGATGGGATTGGCGACGTCCACAGCCGGATCAATCCGAGGTGCCTTAAATACTGTGAGAGGGGGAGATATTAAGGAGTTGACAATGCATTTAATGCGACACTGACACATTGTCGGGATCAGATTTCATGTAACCGTCATTTAGATTGAGGGAGCCACCTTGGGTGAGGAAGAGGGGAGTCGAGGTCAAAGGGCCGACTCGTACCACCTTTCGCATCATCTGTGGAGATAGATAGCTGAAGGGATGACTAACACCGCCTTTTGTGTCGTCCACGAAGATAGATAGCTGAAGGGACGACTAACACCTCCTTTCGCATCATCCACGAAGATAGATAGCTGAAGGGACGACTATCACCACCTTTCACATCGTCCACGAAGATAGCTAGCTGAAGGGATGACTATCACCGCCTTTTGCGTCATCCATGAAGTTAGCCGGTCAATTTGGATAGTCGGACCATGTAGAGGAGGCGACTCGTTCATTCGGCTCGGCCGGCAAGTTTAGATTGCCTTCTAGTTAATCAGGTTAAGATGTTTATTTGCCTAAAGCATATGGGGTTTTCTCTTCTAATCAGGAATTAGCGGTTATGACCATAACAGTTGGCCCCTTTCATTTGGAGTCGGTTGGAAATGAGTGCAAATGAAATAAATATCCTGGTTCTGGTCGGGCGGGAGTGAATTTGGGAAAAGTCTCGACGGTTCTGGTGATGGGACGTGGCTGATGTCAGCGAACAGTTTTTGGACTGCTGACGCTTCATTTCCTAGGCCCGATATCCGGCCCGTTAGAGGCGAAATGGGTTGTTTCTTGATTTTCGAGACAACGCTTTGGGTTCTGAGTTTTAATCTTGGCCGTTGATCGCAGGCTGATCCATCGCTTGTGGGCCCCTCTATAAGTACAAGATACGAAGAGAGGATAAGCTCTATTCTCTACATCTCTCTGAAGGAATCTCCGGCGATCTTTCGGCAATCTATACAAGTATTCTCCATGGATTCTGATCATCGAAAGCAACTAGATGAGTTCTGCTCAAAGGTGACCGATGCAAAGATGCGGCTTCTTCAATCAAAATTTGATATTCCCAAGGAATTCAAATTGGGGGCGCCGTCGATATCAGCGCCGGTGTATTGCCATGGCAAGGGAGAGCTCCCCTCTATATCAAGCATTTGGAATGCGGTTTAAGGTTGCTGCTACATCTATTCCTCCGCAAGGTGTTTGAAGAGCTGGGAGTATCTCCGATGCAGATGAAGCCTAACTCTGTCGCTACGTTGGTCGGCTTCCTCGTCATTTGCTATTGGTTGGGAATCTGTCCTAAACTGAGCGTGCTAAGCCATCTGGTCAGCATTACGATTCAGAAGATGCCCCATTATCACCTTCAGGCGACAGGGGAGTTCAAGATTGTTCTCGGTCTTCCCACATCAAACAAAGGGTGGAAAGACAAGTTTGTCTGGGTTGAAGGTGACGACTCTAATTTAGAATTTTCGGTGGCCGAGATAAGGAGAAAGCTTTGGAGCGAAGCCTTTGTTGGTAGATGAGCAAGAAGAATTGATCACGGTCAAGTATCACGAGGGCCACGGGAGATGAGCGTCCTACTTGATAAGTCGGTCTTGCGACTTTATGGGATTTCGTCAGTTCCTCCTGGCAATCGAGATCAAGCGAGAGCTCACAACATAACTTTTGGAGGCAAGGCTGGGGTCAGGGCCGCCACAGAGTCAGCTTTAGATGAAGGGCTCCTTGAGGAGCCTCATGAGAGTGGAGACTCGGCAGGCCAAACGACAGCGACAGGAGTCGGCCCCAGTGGGAGTCATGCCCACTCAAGGGCAAGGTGGGGTGACGGCCACGTGCCGTGAAGAAATGACCACAGGCATCGCCCCAATGGTTGCTCATGGCTTTAGAAGGACTCGACGAAAAAAGACCAGCCATGGTGCGCGAGGAGCGAGACGGCTGGGTGAAAGTGCAGCGAACCCTATGGAGGTGGGGTCGTCCAAGTCGGACGAGGAGGCTGGCCCTCAACCGGCTGAAAACAAGCCCGGGGTTGACACACAGGAAAGGGTTGATTCTCAGCCGACAGGAACCACGACCCGAACTGCTGCGAAGACGATTCTCGGCGGAGCCGATACCTGGTCGGGAGAGGGAGCTTCTAATTCTCAAGCAGAACAGCCACGCCGACGAGGCAAGGAGTCGGCTGGAGACGAGGAGACGGGTTTCATCCCAGCGGGGTGGCCCTCTCCATATTATATGGCTAAATCTGAAGTGGGGGTTTGGGACAAGGCAAGCGACTCGTTAATAGGGACGCTCCCTCCGATTGACCGCTACAAGGAAGAACCCGATGCGGAGCACAGGTACAATCCTGTTAATCACTTGGATGTCCACTCGTTAGTGCTTCAATCTCGATATATGCAGGCCAAGGCTATAGAGCAATTTAGCTTGCCTAAAGACAAGGAGTTTTTGAAGAGGATTCCTGATGTAGGACTTCATGTGATCCTCCGAAGCTATTTGACTAGAGGATGCCTTGTGGATTAGGAAATATATAGTCAGTTAGCCCAAGTTCATCATGCTTATGAAAAGCTCTGTAAGAAGCACGTAACTCCAGGGATCGGCGAGAATGATTAGCTCGACCAAGTTGTTATGGAGCTTTCTGCTAAGCAAGCCGAACTCGATGACTAGCGTCGAGAGATGGAAGTAAAGGAGCAAACAATCACGGAGCTTAAGGCGTTGGGTGCCCGGAAGTCGGTTGAGATCAAAGAGCTTCGACAAAGACTTCAGGGCAGTATAGGGGATTCTGGATCAGCTAACAAGATATTTAGGGAGCGGGACCTGGCCGTGGCGCATTCGTCCACGAGCTGTTGCTTAGCCGCCAACTCTTGCTCTAGTCGTGCCTTGACGTGTTATCTTAACCCGATTAACTAGAAGGCAATCTAAACTTGCCGGCCGAGCCGAATGAACGAGTCGCCTCCTCTACATGGTTCGATTATCCAAATTGACCGGCTAACTTCGTGGACGACGTGAAAGGTGGTGATAGTCGTCCCTTCAGCTATCTATCTTCGTGGACGATGCAAAAGGCGATGTTAGTTGTCCCTTCAGCTATCTATCTTCGTGGACGACGCGAAAGGCGGTGTTAGTCGTCCCTTCAGCTATCTATGTCCACAGATGATGCGAAAGGCGGTACGAGTCAGCCCTTTGACCTCGACTCCCCTCTTCCTCACCCAAGGTGGCTCCCTCAATCTAAACGACGGTTACATGAAATCTGATCCCGACAACGCGTCAGTGTCGCATTAAATGCATTGTCAGCTCCTTAATATCTCCCCCTCTCATAGTATTTAAGGCACATTGGATTGATCCGGCTGCGGACGTCACCAATCCCATCTCATTAATAAACTCATTAATGACGAAGTAACAGTCCTAACTCTTAAGTCACCCCATCTCTTGACACCTGTAAAGGCAAGCCGCCATGGCCGACAACAAAAAGGCATCTGTCCAATCGTCAATCAACATGTGGGGAGATAGGCTGAGTCGATTATTGGTTTTCTCATCAGATGAAGAGACAAAATTACCCCCCCTACCCTAAGTATAAATAGCGAACTGTTCAACGAACCAAGGGTAATCTCTTTTTCTCAGTGAATTTCCGCTCTTTCATTTTCTCATTTTTCTTCATACACTGACTTGATCGTCGGAGGGATCACTGAGATCCTCATTTGGCTCTTGCCTAGTTTGAATGAGTACACTGGATGGTAGCTTGGATTTGGAGTTAGCTAAGAAATGATGGATAAATTTTCGGCTGAGTTCCTCAAAACTTCCGATGGACTTCTTCTCCAAGGCGTTCCACCAAAGCTTGGCGCTTCCTGTCACGGTGACTGGAAAGCAGCGACAGATGGTCTCTTCCGGTGCCTACATCATGATCATCGTGTCGTGATAGTTCTGAACATGTTCAGCTAGATCTCCTTCTCCTTTGTATTTGTCCATCGGTGGCATCTTGAACTTCTCGGTCGGCGCCTTCATAATGGAGTCAGTGAAGGGAGTGTTGAATTTCCTGGTCAGCTTCAGTACCTCCCAAGTATTGCCGACCATGTAAGTCTTCTCTCTAAATTTGAGGAAGCGGGAGTAGGTTACAATGTAAGTAAGGGTGAAGCCGAAGAGGAGGCAGAGGAAGAGATCGAGTCGTCAGCAGACGACTCTCCTGGTGGAGACGACCAAGATGTTGACGAGGATTCAGGCGGGAAGGAGAGTGACGAGGTAATGCGTGACCTTTCTACGACTCCGCCGCCTTCTGCGAATATTTCTTTGCCCCTGACTCCCGGAGCCGACCTGGATCTTTCGCAGTTTAGGTTTATGATAACAAACAACACTATGTAACATGTGTCTTTTCTTGTATTCATTTTCAAAGATATAAATAAAAGTCCTTTTCGCCATCTGAATTGTTTTTAAGATTTTCTTTGTTATTATCTGTGGTATGCTAGTAGTCCGAACAACTCGACTAGTTGAGCGACATGATTTCATTGCTCGGTTTTTTTTCCAGCTTTTCTTGTTTGAATGAATTCATAGAAGTGGTTCGTTAATTTGGTGTCAATTTTCCAAGGACTTGGGTTTTTTTCTATTGGTTTGTTTGTTGGGTTGACTAGCCAAGGTCGGTTGGACCCCAAATAATAGGTAAGTTTGATTTCCAAGATGTGGTTGGAAGGAGTCACTGTAGGAGAAAGGATATGACGCCAGTCAGATTTCGGCCACGCCGCTGATTTCTCTCGAGCGTTTAACGGGCGACTGTCCAAACCCGTAAACAAGAAGCCGATTAAGAGCTAAGAACACTTAATGGCCAAAGCTCATGCTTACATGAACATGGAAGAAGCCGAAGCTTACAAGGTAGCAGCAGAAGCAGCAAAATCCAGCAAGATGACGGTTCCTACTCCCGCGGCAACCGCTCCATGTGCAGCTCCAGTAACTCCTCAACCCACCCAACCGACTCCATTCGTGGCTCCCGCTACGACTCCAGTCGCCTCACCATCCAAGCCGACCCAAAATCCACTTCGGAGAGAAGAACCTAGAAATATTCTAAGGAATCCTCCCCCCAAGAACAACAACCGAAATGGTCGGTTCGACAGGAGGGACAACAGAAGAACCGACACTCCTCCCCCAGTTTTCACAGTCCTCAACACATCCCTCTCTGGGGCCCTTGATAGAGCCCAGAAGGAGGGGCTCCTTACTACTCCCCCACCACCGATGAGGTCAGACCCTCGAAGGAGGGATGAGCGGCGGCTTACCGATATCATAGGGACCATGGTCATCACACTAGCGATTGCAGTGTCCTCCAGAGAGACATTAAGGACCTCATCAATAGGGGATTCTTGAAGAACTTGATCAGGAGAGATCCACCTCCCAAAAGAGACGACCGGAGGTCTCGCTCCAGGTCGCCTCGACCTCGACCCGCGTCGGACCATCGAGAAGTTAGGCAAGGCAGTCGAGGAGTCATTAACACCATCAGTGCTGGTCCCGCTCTTGAAGGAGAATCTAATAACGCTCGTAAGAGATATGCTAAGCATGCTCTGTGAGTGAATAGTTGTGACAAGAAGCTGCGGACGGATATGTCCATCTCTTTTAGTGATGCCGACTTGGATGGAGTAGAGATGCCCCATGGCGATCCTATTGTCATCTTAGCTGACATTGATGGCTTCGAGGTGAAAAGGATTATGGTCGACACAGGAAGCTCTGTCGACATCTTGTTCCTAGACGCATTCAACCGCATGGGCATTGATAAATTCAAGTTGCAGCCGTCTTTAGGTCCTCTCATTGGCTTCACGGGACATTCTCAACTGCCAGAAGGGCTGATCACTCTCCCTCTAACGGTTAGACGTCCCCCCTGTCAGTCAACTGTTAATGTCCAATTTGTGGTGATGGACATCAAGTCGGCACATAATGTCATTCTAGGTTAGACGTCCCTTCATCTCTTGCGGGCTATCCCATCCACTTACCACCAGATGATCAAGTTCCCAACACCGGGTGGAGTGGGGATGGTCAGGATCAACCGGCGAGAAGCCAAAGCCTGTTATGTGCTCTCTACTAAGGGGAAGGGAGTAGCCACAGCCATGCCCATTGAGAAGACAAGCCTTCAGTTCAAGAAGAAGATGGAGCGAGAAAGGACGACACCGGTTGAAGACTTACATGAAATCCCTATTGACGGTGAAGGCAGGAAGACAATCAAGATTGGGTCAAACCTCTTAGAACCATTGTGAGGAGTGCTAATCTCTTTCCTCTTGGCGAATCTTGATGTATTTGCTTGGGGGCCAGAAGACATACCAGGTATCCCCCCAATGTCATTTGCCATGAACTCTCTGTTGATCGACATAGCAAGCCAGTTCGATAGAAGAAAAGACATTTAGGTCCTGAGCGACAGAAAGCAGCAGCAGAAGAAGTCGAGCGGCTCCTGAAGGCCGGCTTCATTTGAGAGGTTCAATATCCCGAATGGTTAGCCAATGTGGTACTAGTAAAGAAAGCCAATGGCAAGTGGAGAATGTGTGTGGACTTTACTAACCTCAATAAAGCCTGCCTCAAGGACAGCTATCCTCTCCCCCGCATTGACCAATTGGTAGATGAAAGTGCGGGACATCAACTGTTAAGCTTCTTAGATGCTTTCTCCGGCTACAATCAGATCCGCATGGCGGTGCGTGATCAAGAAAGAGCGGCTTTATCAGCGGCCGGGGCACATTACATTTACAATGTCATGCCCTTGACCTCAAGAATCGGGAGCCCGCATATCAAAGGCTTGTGAATAAGATCTTCAAATCTCAACTCGGCCGCAATGTGGAAGCCTATGTAGACGACATCCTAGTGAAGTCGAAGTCAGCTGCTGCCCACATAGCCGATCTTGAAGAAACCTTTTCCACCCTCCGGCATTATCGTATGAAGCTCAACCCGGCGAAATGTGCCTTTGGAGTGCAGTCAGAAAATTTTTGGGGTTCATGATCACCCAGCGAGGCATTAAAATTAACCCAGAAAACATAGCCGCCATCGAGCAACTTCCTGAGCCGCGCACCATGAAGGACATCCAGAAGCTCAAAGGCAAGATAGCTGCCCTGGGACGTTTCCTCTCCAAGTCAGCCGAGAGAAGCCTCTCTTTCTTCAAGATACTCAGAGGAACTAAAGACCCCAAGAGGAAGCTAGAATGGACCGAAGAATGTTGCGCTGCCTTCAGAGAACTCAAAGCATACTTGAGCACCAAGCCGCTGTTGAGTCAACCAGTTGAGGGAGAAACACTGTATCTCTACTTAGCCATCTCCTCTGAGGCAGTCAACTCAGTCTTAGTTCGAGAGGAGGACCATATTCAGAAGCCAGTGTATTATGTTAGTTGGATCGTCAGGGCAGGAGAGTTGAAGCACCCTCTGATCGAAAAGGCATCCTTTGCCCTCATTACGACTGCTCGTAGGCTTCGTCCTTACTTTCAACCACACTCCATCATTGTGCGGACAAGTCTACCCTTGAAGAAAGCTTTGGGGAGTCCGACCACTTCTGGAAGAATGGTAGCTTGGTCGATTGAGCTTAGTGAATATGATGTGCAGTTTGAGACTCGCACCACCATCAAAGCTCAAGCTTTAGCCAACTTCCTCATTGAATCAACCTCGCCAGATGGAGAACCGACAGAACTTCCCCCCACAGACCAATCCTCCCTAGCAAAAAAGGGAAGCAAAGAGAAACAGACGCCAACTCCCCTTGTATACTCCACTCCCCTGTCCGACTCACCATAATTTACCTCTTGGTGGCGGCTAAGAGTGGACGGATCATCGAATGAAGCCGGTAGTGGAGCAGGCGTCATATTGCACAGTCTAGATGGCACAGTTACTGAGCAATCCATTGCCTTTGAATTCCCTGCCTCAAATAATGAAGCTGAATACGAAGCCCTCATTGCGGCCTTGAGCATACAGCGATCAAAGGCTGAAAGCCTCTACATATTAGCTGACTCTCAACTTGTAGTCCACCAAGTCAACGGTAAATATACAGCCAGAGACAAGAGGATGGCTCAGTATATGAAGATAGTCAAGGATTTGTTGACCCAATTCACCAACTTCAAGATTGCTCAAGTCCCTCGTGCCGACAACGCTCGAGCGGACGCCTTGTCGAAGCTCGCGTCAACTAGCTCAATGACCAACCTAGGACCAATTTACACCGACACACTTAGATGCCCCAGCATTGCAGAAGCCTCTTTGGATGTCATGCAGACCGACGCAGTTCTAGAACCCTGCTGGATGGACCCTCTCATCCAGTTCTTGATCAGCAGAGTCCTGCCTACAGATGCTGTAGAAGTGAGAAGTGTCCAAAGGAATGCTCGCTGATATCTCATGATGGACAACAGTTTATACCGACTGTCCTATCATAGTGGGGGTATAGGACCTTATCTCCGCTGCTTTCGACCCACCGAAGCTGATTATGTGTTGAAAGAAATTCATAAAGGCGTCTGTGGGAATCACCCAGGAGCAAGAACACTAGCTCAGAAGGTCATTCAGCAAGGATATTACTGGCCCACAGTAATAGCCGACTCCAAAAAGCTTGTCTCAACATGTAAGAGATGCCAACTTTTTGCAGAAATCCCAAGAGCCACTGCTACGGAGCTGACTCCCATCTCCAGCCCTATTCCTTTTGCCCAGTGGGGGCTAGATATATTGGGATCTCTCCCTCTTACTTCAGGGCAGCGCAAATTCCTTATAGTTGCTATCGATTACTTCACCAAGTGGATTGAAGCTGAACCCTTGGCAAAGATTGGGGAAAGCAACATCACTAGTTTTGCGTGAAAATCCATTGTGTGCGGTTCGGTGTTCCCCGCTCGTTCATCACAGACAATAGCACCCAATTCAGCAGCAAGGGATTCAAGGATTTTTGTGAAGAATGGGGGATCTGACTCAAGTTCGCCTCAGTAGCTCACCCCAAATGCAATGGACTGGCAGAAGCCGCTAACAAGTATATCCTCCAAGCCTTGAAGAAGAAAGTAGACAGCGCAGTCGGAAATTGGATCGAAGAATTGCCAAGCATCTTATGGTCGTACCGGACGACTCACAAGAACTCTACTATTGAAACTCCCTTCAAGTTAGCCTATGGGGGGGGAAGCGGTGACTCCAGTAGAAGTCGGCATGCCTACCATCCGCCTACAGCACTTTGACGAAGATGTGAATTCTGCAGGGCTTCGGGTAGAACTGGACCTCGTCGATGAAGTTCGGGCAACAGCATTGCGCCACCAAATTGTTAACCAGCAACGAGTCGCCCGATAGTACAATGCAAAGTCCGACCAAGAAGGTTTTGCGTCGGTGATCTTGTTCTCAGAAAGGCAGCGTTCGACAAGGACACCAAGCGTGGCGCCCAATTGGGAAGGACCATACACCGTCCTTGAAGAATTTCGACCAGGCACTTACCGGCTTAGAAGCCCAGATGGAAGGATACTACAACATCCGTGGAATATCGAGCACCTTAGGAAGTTCTTTTAATAACTCTTGCATTGTAAATCTTACTCAAGATATTTCAATATAAACAGACTTTTACCCCTAACTATAATTGTCTCTCTTATATTGTGCAAGGAACGTCTTGATGATCTATCTGCTAAAAGACAACACTTCATTCACCGCAACAGATCGAAAATGTCCTTCTCGCTAAAAATGAGTTGTATCAACCCAATTTCACTTGACGAGTCGGGAAAATCTCTTGGTCGGAACCGAGTTCAGGAGACCCTTCCGGTTGGGCCGAGTCAAGAAACCCTTCTCGTCAAAATGAGTCAAGGAACCCTTCTCGCCCGGCTACGATAGGTGATCTAACTCACTCAGTCAAGAAGATACACCCCACACGCTAAGTCAAATCAGGTTATCCAACCTCGTTAAGCCGAGTTGAGACGCTCGTATCTGCATGACAAAATAAAAGAAAAAGACCTAGGCGCCACGTAAGTCCTAGGCACCCAACCTACGGGTTGTCAATTGCCGAGTCGCCGCTCCCACTGGGGCCGACTCCCAAAAATAGGCTTACTCTTTGCCTAAAAAAACAGAGTTCGGCCATGCCAAAAAAGACCTAGGCGCCACGTAAGTCCTAGGCACCCAACCTACGGGTTGTCAATTGCCGAGTCGCCGCTCCCACTGGGGCCGACTCCCAAAAATAGGCTTACTCTTTGCCTAAAAAAATAGAGGTCGACCATGTCGAAAAAGACCTAGGCGCCACGTAAGTTCTAGGCACCCAACCTACGGGTTGTCAATTGTCGAGTCGCCGCTTATACTGGGGCCGACTCCCAAAAACAGGCTTACTCTTTGCCTAAAAAATAGAGGTCGGCCATCTTTGAAAAGATCTAGGCGCCACGAAAGTCCTAGGCACCCAACCTACGGGTTGTCAATTGCCGAGTCGCCACTCCCACTGGGGCCGACTCCCAAAAATAGGCTTACTCTTTGCCTAAAAAACAGAGGTCGGCCATCTTTGAAAAGATCTAGAAGCCACGAAAGTCCTAGGCACCCAACCTACGGGTTGTCAATTCTTGAGTCGCCACTCCCAGGGGCCGACTCCCAAAAATAGGCTTACTCTTTGCCTAAAAAATAGAATTCGACCATGTCGAAAAGACCTAAAGCCACGTAAGTTCTAGGCACCCAACCTACGGGTTGTCAATTGTCGAGTCGCCGCTTACACTGGGGCCGACTCCCAAAAACAGGCTTACTCTTTGCCTAAAAAATAGAGGTCGGCCATGCTGAAAAAGATCTAGGCGCCACGAAAGTCCTAGGCACCCAACCTACGGGTTGTCAATTGCCGAGTCGCCACTCCCACTGGGGCCGACTCCCAAAAATAGGCTTACTCTTTGCCTAAAAAACAGAGGTCGGCCACGCCGAAAAAGACCTAGGCGCCACGTAAGTCCTAGGCACTCAACCTATGGATTGTGCAATTACCTAGTCGCGCCTCTACGAGAGCCGACTCAAAAAGCCCTTATCATACACGACGTTAGAACCAAGACAGCTCAGCTATAGCTTATTTGTATGTAAAGAATCACACTCAACGTGCCTAGTCGGCCAACCTAAATTGTTCGACTTTTTCGCCAATATAAACTCAGATACTTACTAAAAGTGACCACCTATTAATTCCCAAACCGCGTATATTATGTTATCTACTTGGCTTGTAAATATGTAACGAAGTCGAGACCAACAAGGCATAACAATGTTATCAGGCGTAAAAAAGTAGATGTTGCAATGTACAACATAAAGAAATGTAAAACAAAAACTTTTCATTTGTAATTAAACATAATCCATACAGTCAGCAAATGTACAATGGTCTTTTCGACCAAACAAAAGCACAAAATAACTAGACACCTAAAAAGTGCCTAAGTAACCCTAACTGTGATCATCACCATTTCCTCTGTCCCCCTCATCATCATTACCGTCCTCATCCTCATTGCTGTCCTCATCCTCGTCATCGTCGCCATCATCAACACCCAACTGCACTCCTGCCCCTCTCTCCTCAAGACCCAACAGGACGGGCAAGTAGCTTTGAACCCGAGGGGGGGTAAGTGGGGCTTGAAGATGGAAAAACATCGGAGGGTAGCTGAGCCTTTAAATAATCGAAGCCGGCCTTAACAGCCAGCGACAACTCAACCTTACCCATAGACCCCTGCCGATAGCCCTCAATGGTCTCCCTCTTCCCCTCCTCCGACATCATATATTTGAGTCGGGTCTCAATCGATTGAGCATCGGCTAAGGCCGTCTGGTGAGCCGTCTTCGACTCATCTAGCTCCTCAGTCGATAGCCTTTCACTCTTTTCGGCCTCAACTTGGTTCTCCAACTGCTCAACTTGCTCCTTCCACTCCGAAATCTCCCTTTTGAAGCCCTCGACAGTCTTCTCAAGTTTGGCCACCTCGTCTTTCAGCTTCTTTATGGTGGCCGTCTGCTTTGAGCTATGAGTCTGAAGATTAACAATCACAGATTGCTTCGCCTCTAACTCACTACGCCACTTGGCGTCTACCCCATCCTTCTCCGCCTCGAGAACGGCTGCCCTCTTTTCAGCCTCTTCTCGACCTTCCCTCTCTTGAGCAAGCTTCTTTGACAACTTGTCGGTTACTTGCATCACGTGGGCGAGACAGTTGAAAAGCTCTTCCCCAATCAGGGCCCCTCGAATCTGATAACTCTGGAGAGCCAGCCTTAAGCCAGTCGAGGGCACCTCCCTCAATAGCTCCAAGTCCCTTGGGAGTGAAAACTGCTCAGCAGCAACAAGCTGAGTCCTTCCCGATAGGAACACGGAGTCTTCCTTATAAAGAGAGCGGTTGGGGACAAACCTATCGTCCTCGGAGGGTTCCTCCTTAGACGCATACCCCTCCCATAACTCACCAATAAGGAAAGCTCGAAGTTCTTTTCACCTCGAACCGCCAATCTCGGCAACCCGATGGAAGAAAGGAAGCCGAGTGCTTGAACTCTCAAGCGAACATGAAGGAGATACCCCCGGCGCTAATTCATCTGAGACGGCCGACTCTTTACTCGGCCTTCGAGTCGGCTTGGGAATAACAGCGACCTCGGCCTGTTCCAAAGGGGCCTCCGTGTCGGCAGGGGGAGCCTCCTGCTCCCGCTGACCAAAGACTTCTCCCGGGCCAGGAGAAGACTCATCTACATTGCCAGCTCCGATCGGTGCGACAGGGCCAGCTTCGATCGGTGCGACAGGCAGCTTCTCCAAAGCCGACCCAGCTAATTCGGGGACGGACCCTTCGGGCATCTCCTTAGGGGCCGACTTCTTCGTCTTCCGCTTCTTCTTCTTCGGCTTGTCGGCTTGAGGAGCAGAGGCTTTCCCCTTCAGCATAGCAGCCATCTGGTCGAAATTTTGTTCCACATGTCGCTCTTCTTTAGCAGACAGTCCTCCCCCCTTGCCCTCTTTTGGGGCAGCTGCGACTCCACAGCTGCGGAGGAATGGATGTAGCGGCAACCTTAAACCGCATTCCAAATGCTTGATATAGAGGGGAGCTCTCCCCTCGCCATGGCAATACACTGGCACTGACATGGACGACGCCCCCAATTTGAATTCCTTGGGAATATCAAATTTTGAATGAAGAAGCCGCATCTGTGCATCGGTCACCTATGAGCTTTCGATGATCGGAATCCATGGAGAATGCTTGTATAGATTGCCGAAAGATCGCCGGAGATTCCTTCAGAGAGATGTAGATAATAGTGCTTATCCTCTCTTCGTTTCTTGTACTTATAGAGGGCCCTGGCGATGGATCGACTGCGATCAGCGGCCAAGATTAAAACTCAAAACCGAAGCATTGTCTCAAAATCGAGAAACCACCCATTTCGCCTCTAACGGGCCGGATATTGGGCCTAGGAAAACGAAGCGTCAGCAGCCCAAAAACGATTCGCTGACATCAGCCACGTCCCATCACCAGAACCGTCGAGACTTTTCCCGAATTCACTCCCGCCCGACCAGAACCAGGATATTTATTTCATTTGCACTCGTTTCCAACCGACTCCAAATGAAAGGGGCCAACTGTTATGGTCATAACCGCTAATTCCTAATTAGAAGAGAAAACCTCATACGCTTTAGGCAAACAAACATCTTAACCCGATTAACTTGAAGGCAATCTAAACTTGCCGGCCGAGCCGAATGAACGAGGAGCCTCCTTTACATGGTCCGACTATCCAAATTGATTGGCTAACTTTGTGGACGACGCGAAAGGCGGTGATAGTCGTCCCTTCAGCTATCTATCTTCGTGGATGACGTGAAAGCGGTGTTAGTCATCCCTTGACTATTTATCTTCGTGGGCGGCGAAAGCGGTGTTAGTCATCCCTTCAGCTATCTATCTTCGTGGATGGCGTGAAAGCGGTGTTAGTCATCCCTTCAGCTATCTATCTTCGTGGGCGGCGAAGGCGGTGTTAGTCATCCCTTCAGCTATCTATCTCCCGCAGGGCGCGCAAGAAGCAGCAGTGACCCGACCTCGACTCCCTCTTCCTCACCCAGGTGGCTCCCTCAATCTAAGCAGCGGTTACATGAAATCGATCCGACAGCGTCGATTATGCATTAAATTCATTGTCGGCTCCTTAATATCTCCCCTCTCCGCGATATTTAAGGCACCTCGGATTGATCAGGTTACGGGCGTCGCCAATCCCATCTCATTAATAAACTCATTAATGGCGAGTAACAACCTAACTCTTAAGTCACCCCATCGCTGACACGTAAAGGCAAGCTGGTAGCGACAACAAAAGGCATCGTCAATCGTCAATCAACTGCATTGGGGAGATAAGGCGACTCGATTATTGGTTTTCTCATCGGATGAAGAGACAAAAATACCCCTACCTAGGTATAAATAGCGGTTGTTCAACAAACCAAGGGTAATCTCTTTTTCTCGGTGAATTTACGCTCTTTCAATTTCTCATTTTCTATTTCTTTGTCTTTGCGGGGGCGAAATGGTTGAAGAGCTCATCGGCAAAGGCTTTGAGCTGGGCTTGCATGGTTTGTCTGATCTTCTCGGTAGATTCCTGGAGTTGGGCTTGAGTAACGTATCCCAAGGGTAGGTTCCCCATCCTGGTAAGATCATCATCCTCTAGTCAAATAGCTTCGGAGGATCACATGAAGTCCTACATCAGGAATCCTCTTCAAAAACTCCTTGTCTTCAGGCAAGCTAGATTGCTCTATAGCATTGGCCTGCATATATCTAGATTGAAGCACTGACGAGCGAACATCCAAGCGATTAACGGGATTGTACCTGTGCTCCGCATCAGGTTCTCCCTTGTAGCGGTTAATCGGAGGGCGTCCCACATTAACGAAGTCGCTTGCCTTGTCCCAAACCCCCTTGATTGACCATATAATATGTAGAGGCCACCCCGCTAGGATGAAACCCGTCTCCTCATATCCAGCCGACTCCTTGCCTCATCGGCATGGCTGTTCTGCTTGAGAATTAGAAGCTCCCTCTCCCGACCAGGTCTCGGCTCCACCGAGAATCGTCTCCACAGCAGTTCGGTCGTGGTTCACGTGGTGAGAATCAACCCTTTCCTGTGTGTCAACCGGGCTTGTTTTCGGCCCGGTTGAGGGCCGACCTCCTCGCCGAATCGAGCGACCCCACCTCCATAGGGTTCACTGGACTTTCACCCAGCCGTCTCGCTTCTCGCGGACCATGGCTGGTCTTTTTTTGCCGAGTCCTTCTAAATCCATGAGCAACCATTGGGGCGACGCCTGTGGTCATTTCTTCACGGCACGCGGCCGTCACCCCACCTTTCCCTTGAGTGGGCACGACTCCCAGGGTGACCCTATCATTTGTCGTTGCTTTGCCGGAGTCTCCACTCTCTCATGAGGCTCCTCAAGGAGTCCTTCATCTAAAGCTGGCTCTGCGGTAGCCCTGACCCCAGCCGTGCCTCCAAAAGTTATGTTGTGAGCTCTCGCTTGATCTCGATTACCAGGAGGAACTGACGAAATCCCATGAAGTCGCAAGACCGACTTATCAAGTAGGATGCTCATCTCCCGTGGCCCCGTATACTTCAAAATCTGCATTAATTCTTCTTGCTCATCGGCCAATAGAGGCTTCGGCTCCAAAGCTTCTCTCCTTATCTCAGGCCAGTCCGAGCATCCTAAATTAGAGTCGTCACCTTCAACCCAGACAAACTTGTCTTTCCACCCTTTGTTTGATGTGGGAAGACCGAGAACAATCTTGAACTCCCCTGTCGCCTGAAGGTGGTAATAGGGCATCTTGAACCATACTTGGTGACCGGATGGCTCGGCCGCTTCGGCTTAGGACGGATTCCCAACCATTAGCAAATGACGAGGAAGCCGACCAACGTAGCGACAGAGTTAGGCTTCATCTGCATCGGAGATACTAGCTCTTCAAACACCTTGCGGAGGAATGGATGTAGCGACAACCTTAAACCGCATTCCAAATGCTTGATATAGAGGGGAGCTCTCCCCTCGCCATGGCAACTCTAGCAGCAGCGACATCGGCCCCCAATTTGAATTCCTTGGGAATATCAAATTTTGAATGAAGAAGCCGCATCTGTGCATCGGTCACCTATGAGCTTTCGATGATCGGAATCCATGGAGAATGCTTGTATAGATTGTCGAAAGATCGCCGGAGATTCCTTCAGAGAGATGTAGATAATAGTGCTTATCCTCTCTTCGTTTCTTGTACTTATAGAGGGTCCCACAAGCGATGGATCAGCCTGCGATCAACGGCCAAGATTAAAACTCAGAACCCGAAGCATTGTCTCAAAAATCGAGAAACCACCCATTTCGCCTCTAACGGGCCGGATATTGGGCCTAGGAAAACGAAGCGTCAGCAGCCCAAAAACTATTCGCTGACATTAGCCACGTCCCATCACCAGAACCGTCGAGACTTTTCCCGAATTCACTCCCGCCCGACCAGAACCAGGATATTTATTTCATTTGCACTCGTTTCCAACCGACTCCAAATGAAAGGGGCCAACTGTTATGGTCATAACCGCTAATTCCTAATTAGAAGAGAAAACCTCATACGCTTTAGGCAAACAAACATCTTAACCCGATTAACTAGAAGGCAATCTAAACTTCGGCCGAGCGAATGAGCGAGGCCTCCTTTACATGGTCCGACTATCCAAATTGATCGGCTAACCGTGGGCGGCGAAAGCGGTGATAGTCGTCCCTTCAGCTATCTATCTTCGTGGATGATGCGAAAGGCAGTGATAGTCGTCCCTTCAGCTATCTATCTTTGTGGACGACGCGAAAGGCGGTGTTAGTCGTCCCTTCAGCTATCTATCTTTGTGGATGACGTGAAAGGAGGTGTTAGTCATCCCTTGACTATCTATCTTTGTGGGCGGCGAAAGCGGTGTTAGTCATCCCTTCAGCTATCTATCTCCACAGACGACTGTTTGGTGTAAAAATCTCCTCTCGGATTTGTATTGTTTGTATTGCTTGTTACAAATCAAGAATTGGCTTTTTGAAGCGAAGGAAGGCCCTTCTTGTTTAGCGTGGGTTCGTTGGTAGCGGTAGGGCGCCTCCCTCGATGCTCGAATCGAGTTTGCTTCCCAGACGATCCGTCGGCGTCGCGGTCGGGCTTGATCTTGTGATAGAA
This sequence comes from Asparagus setaceus, assembly GCA_012295165.1. NCBI lineage: Eukaryota > Viridiplantae > Streptophyta > Magnoliopsida > Asparagales > Asparagaceae > Asparagus > Asparagus setaceus. The sequence continues at coordinate 15,388,902 of CM022709.1, read as the reverse complement.
GCTCCGTGGTTGAGTTCGGTTCTACCCGAGCTTGCTTGGACGGGGCTACTATGCAAGAGTTTGCAAAGAGCTCGAGAGCCTCCAAATCTGAGAGTTCAGATGGAGTCTACTTCAACAATCCAAGCCTTAGCTCAGGCGAGTTGAGGAGCAAGAGTAATTCTTACGCTTGCTCTTTCTTCGGCGGTGGTTTCTTACAACGATTGTCACCCTCTCTTGTGTGGAGATGGTGGCTTATAAATAGGCAAGGAGAGGCATGGCCATTTCCCTGATTTGTGGGATATGACCACTGACAGTTAAGGGGTACCATACTCTTCTCTAACTGTGGGATGTGACCACTGATGAGGTAATGAAGACCATGCCTTATCATAACCCAAGATGTGCAGAGTGGGTAAGCAGGCGAGCCTGTCGAGTGCTCAGGCGAGCTTGCAGGCGAGTTCGCCGAACGAGGTCAACTGGCGGGCCTCTTGCGGGCGTGCTCGGTTCGTATGCGAGCGAAGCGCGCAGGCGCGGTTGAACTTGCATAGGCGAGTTCTCCTAATCAGGCGGGCTTTGAAAAGCAACTGGTCTTCCCCTCGACTTGCGGGATGTGACCACTAATAGGTGAGGGGCGCCATGCCCTCTAGCTGCGGGATGTGACCGCTATAGGGGTGATGAGAGCCTTGTCTCATCATCACCCGTGACGTGGAAAGTGGGTGGGCCCACTTCTCTAAGCCGCCATTGGCACCGTTCAATCAGGCGAGCAGGCGAGCTTAAGAGTTGTTCTAACTGTTCAGGCGAGCTTGCTGAACAAGCGGGGTCAACTGGTGGACCCCCTCGAAGTGTGAGTTGGCGCTCGTTGTGCTGGCGAACCCCTTGCAGGCGTGCTTGGCGCCCAGACAGGGTTGACTGATAGGCGACGTTGGACTCATGTGGGCGAGCTCATCGCGTGGGGCGACCTCGTCAAACCACTATTGTGGGCGAGCCTCGCCAAACCACTATTGTGGGCGAGCCTCGTCAAACCACTGTTGTGGGCGAGCCTCGTCTGAATGAGGAGCCATTTGCTCGTGAACCTCGTCAAACTACTGTTGTGGGCAAGTCTTGTGCGAATGAGGAGCTTATTTGCTCGGCGAACCTCGTCAAACTCTTGTTGTGGGCGAGCCTCGTCGAATGAGGAGCTTATTTGCTCGGCGAACCTCGTCAAACCCTTTGTTGTGGGCGAGCCTCGTCGAATGAGGAGCTTATTTGCTCGGCGAACCTCGTCAAACTACTGTTGTGGGCGAGCCTCGTGTGGCGGCGGTATGAGCTCTTGCGGCGAGTTCTTGGTGAGGGCGACCTCAGTGGAGGCGGTTTCTTCTAGGTGGCTCTTAGGCTCTTGCGGTGAGCTCTTGGCTGCTCGACCACAGAGCTTCGTTAGACGGTTTTAGGCAAGCTTCGCCCAATAAGCTATTGGGCTCGTCGCGAGCGAGCTCCTCTCTTTGGTGGCGGGGTTGGCAATTTTCCCGCCTACAAGACCCCTTCAAAGTTTTCGGACCTAAATCTAGTTTGGATATGGTGCGAATGAGAATGCAACCCCTTGGCGTCAGGCATCTAACCATCTTCGTATGGTTCGAGCTCTTTAGGCGGAGGATTTAGCGAGATCTCAAGGCTAAAGCTGTCCTTCTTCGGTGTTGGGCTGCTGACTAGATCTGGAGCCCTTTCTTGATTTTGGGACATATTGTCATAACTTTGCTCGAATGTATTGTCTTTAGCCCTTGGTGAGTGCGTCTGATCTTATGAGTGCGTCTCGTGGATCTTCGTAAAGATCACCAAGCGAGTTCAACTCTGGGGAAGCTTCGAATCATTTAGCGAGCGAGCTCCGGCTTGGGGAGTTCAAACCTTTGGTGGCGAGCTCTGTCTTGGCGAGCTCAAACCATTTGGTGGCGAGCTCTGTCTTGGCGACTCAAACCATTTGGTGGCGAGCTCTGTCTTGGCGACTCAAACCATTTGGTGGCGAGCTCTGTCTTGGCGAGCTCAAACCATTTGGTGGCGAGCTCTGTCTTGGCGAGCTCAAACCATTTGGTGGCGAGCTCTGTCTTGGCGAGCTCAAACCATTTGGTGGCGAGCTCTGTCTTGGCGAGCTCAAACCATTTGGTGGGCGAGCACGTATTTTTTGGCGGCGAGCCGTGTCTTCTCCCGGATGGGGCAGCGTGGGCGTGTCGGCTCGCATTAAATGTGATGTCGGCCAGGCGCCTCGTCTTCACCCTTCGTCGAGCAGCGGTGGCGTGGCTGATCAGTCCGTTCGTAGCGAGGATCGTCTGCATTAATGTTCAACCGATGAATCGGCCCGTAGAGATTTACCTAAGCGGTGAATCTCGACCGTAGACTTCGCCTATATAAGCGCTTCGTCTCTTTCGTTTAAGGGCAGTGCTTTCAAAATCTTCGCCCAAGTTTTGAAGAAAACCGAGATCTCAATTTTGATCGTAATGGCTCCCAGTCGAAGACCACATCCAAGGGGAAGGGGCTCGCTTCCTCTTCCGCCATTGCAATTTAGCGGCTGTGCGTGCTTAGCCGTGGAGTTGGTGGCAGGGGCGACGGACCCACATTCTGCCGTCCTCGGTGGGTTTTCGTCTACCAGGCGAGGTCGGTTATCTTGGCGAATTAAGCGACAAGCGGACTTACGTCTTTGCTTTTGTTGGGCGAGCTCGATTGCCGCTTCTGAAAACTGCTTTGCTTCAAAGAGTTGGCGAGTCGGCTCGCCTGCTTCGAAGAGTTGTCGAGTCGGCTCGCCTGCTTCGAAGAGTTGTCGAGTCATTTCGCTGCCGAAGAGTCGTCGAGTCGGCTCGCCTGCTTCAAAGAGTTGTCGAGTCGGCTCGCCTGCTTCGAAGAGTTGTCGAGTCGGCTCGCCTGCTTCGAAGAGTCGTCGAGTCGGCTCGCCTGCTTCAAAGAGTTGTCGAGTCAAGTCTTTTAACATTCTTTCATTTCATCTTGCAGCTACCTTTTCTGACGAGGTCCTTCCAAAGAGTACGGCGATTGGCCTTGCCGGTAGTCTGCAGGTTTCGGCTCCTCTGAGGTTTCTCTCGACCGGTGCAGTCTTCCATCGCGTCGAACTTCTGAAATTGCGGCGACATGTATCCAGGGACACTATCGGCGGGAGTTGACCAGCGATCTTGGCGATGCTAAGCGTCAGTAGTGAAATGGTGAAGCGACTTCATGTTCGGTGATGCCATAGTTGATCCTTGATCATGCTCCTAAGCGAAATGGTTGCTTGCTGAAATGGCGGCTTCGATACTTCCTCCCCAACATGATGCGGGGATTTTCTCTAGTCGAGCTACGCTCTCTTTCAGTTCCCAGAAAAATGAAGTGGGACTTGACTCCAGCTCAGGATGGAGTCACTTGCGGAACCTTCACGGGTTCCAAAGTTTGAATATAAATTCGGCAGCTCCCATCGAGGCGTGACTGCTCTTCATCCTGGTCTTCTGCAAAATGAATTGCCTATGGGCGAAACGCCGACAGCGGCGGAGACCTTCCGTCACCGCTTCTTCAAGGCGGGAGGACAGTTTCCCCAAAGGATTTCCGAGCGCCCGGTTGGGTACATTCATCGGCTGGCAACAGTCCTTGGTGGCATAGAATCACCGAGTTCGTTCGGAGAATTACGATCTCGAGGATCTGAATTGTTGGAGCCATCGAGCCACCCGGCCGGCATTAAGATTCCGCGCTCCTCGGTTTCAAAGCGTCTTTGGAGCTCTACTGTCCGGATAGCGGTACCTTCTATACACCCAACGGGGAGTTAGGGTTGGCTCTGCACGAGATGCATACGAGGTATCGGGTCTGCCGATGGGGGAGTTCCCATATGAAGAGTACATTCCTGGTCAAATGGAGCTCGACCATCTCTCCACCCATTCCCTCGGTGGTGGAAACCCTATGGGAGCTTCTCGCCACTACCACATTTGTGCGGACACTCTGGTGCATGGACCACAAAGGCGACAGAAGAGGAATCGGGATCGACCACAAGAATTGGGCGGACTACTGTTCCCCATGCGAAGGCAGGAAGAGGCCCATTCTCCGTGGTGGGTGTGCGGCGTGGAGCGATCCGTTCGGTTGCACGAGGATGGCGAATCGGAGACTATCGATCCGCGGCGAAGGGGATTCGGTGGGGACTACTTTGCGTCCTACCACCATCGGTGAGGACTCGATCTCATCAAGGCCACGCTGGCGGCTGTTGATGTTGTGGTTGAAGAGGTGCGTGGTGCCAGCGCCTCGTTGGCGATCCGGTGGATGTCGTCTATCCGTGTCCGGCTAGCTATGGGCGATCCTATGCGAATTATGCGGCCATGGCGGACTGCATACGAGTGGACTCGGGAGGTTGTCGGCACAATTATCAGCGTCTCCTTTGTTGAAGTGGGCGGAGGAGGAGATCGCCAAGACCCCAACCCTCGGATCGACTTGCCATACACATACGATGGCATGGTTAGGTGTTGCCGCTGCGAGTGCTTGATGAGTGCACCGGCGGAGCGCGAGGAAGGCGGGACCGTCCCATTCCTCCAGCGGCTCGAGACTTGTTCCTGGAAGTTCCGGGATGTTGTGGAAATGAGGAAGGCGATTTCCTTCTTTGGCAACTACGACTTCTTTCGGTGTTTCCCCTATTTCTCGGGCGGGGGCCACGGTGAGTCTCTCCGGGATGGTTCCTGATGGGAAATAAATGGTTACCTCCTAAGTTGCAAGTATACAACCCTTACCAAGTTATAGTATAAAAGATTATCGATCCCGAGGAGCGGAAAGTAGGAGGGTTTTGCTCAAGTTTTGGTTCTCAAATTATCTTGCGACAATTAGGAGTTTATTAAAATAAAATGAAAGTGAGAAAATGGTGAAAGTGGATGTGGAGAGATAAGAGAGAGTGGATGTGGATTATGTGCAAAAGAGGAGAAAATGAAGTTGAGAATGTGGTTGTGGTTATATGCACATAATAACAAAACTAGGTTTGAGATTATATGCACATGGAGGGAAAATGAGATTGAGAGAGAAGTAAAATCAATGAAATCAAGAGAGGAGAATAAAGGAAAATAACAACAAATGGAAAACAAGGATAAGTGCAAAATAAAGAATGTAAAGTATGGAGGATTAGTTAGAGATATGAGGAATCTAGAGTAGATCCACTTAGCTTATCTCAATCTCATGAAAATGAGTTGGATTTGTTAGCTAGTTTCAAACAATCTCTAGGGATCCCACAAATATTGGCTCCACACTTAGAAAGGGTAATTCCCTAGAGGGTTCTAGCCTCAAGGTGAATTAAAGAAAAGAAAAATCTATTCTAGAAAGTAAATACAAGAATTAAATACATTGCATGAAAGTAAATTGCAAGGAATTAAATTGCATGAAAGTAAATTGCAAGAAAGTAAATTGCATGAAAGTAAATCTATTCTACAAACAAGAAAATAAAGAAGAAAATGAAAAAGAAATAAAATAGAAACCAACAACTCTGATCTTAATCTAATCCTCCTTTTGGTCCTTGGATTAGAAGAAGAAAAGAAAAATGAAGGGTGAAACATTTCATTTATTGTGTAACAAAAGTTACAATTTTGGAAGGTCTTCTCAATTAAGAGTGACCCTCCTCTCCAAATGGAGTTTTACAAAATATTTCACACTCAAAACACTCGACCTTCACCCTATTTATAGCCCAATGGAGTTGATGTGAACCATTGGATCAAACCTAGCCAAAAGGAAGAGAAATCCACCATTAATCGAAATCATTTGGGAACCGATCGGTTGGCGTCGGTTATGCTCGATTAATAATAGGTTGGCCAGTTAGTCAACCGATTGGTTCCCAACCAATTTGTCTTTTCTTGATTTTTCTTCACGAATTTCTCTTGGATCAATTTGGTATCTTGGGCCTTGGTTTGTCTTGATTTGGGCTTCAAATATTGGTAGAAATTGAGAGAATTTGAGTCATTTGGGCTTTTATTCATTATTTCTTTATTAGCACGCAAAATAAGATAAAAATGATTATTAGTAATATCGTTATTCATATAACATAGGTAATAAGGGTATAAAAATGTAATTAAAATGTGATAATCAAATACCCCCACACCTAAGCTTTTGCTAGTCCCGGCTATCTATCTTAGTGGATGGCGTGAAAGGCGGTGTTAGTCATCCCTTCAGCTATTTATCTTCGTGGACGGCCAAGGCGGTGTTAGTCATCCTTCAGCTATCTATCTCCACGGGCGGCAAAGTAGCGAGTTGGCCGCCGACCTCGACTCCCTCTTCCTCAAGGTGGCTCCTCAATCTAAGCAGCGGTTACATGAAATCGATCGACAGCGTCGTGGTGTCGCATTAAATTCATTGTCGGCTCCTTATATCTCCCCTCTCTCGCGATGTTAAAGGCACCTCGGATTGATCCGGTTCAGACGTCGTAATCCTCTCATTAATAAACTACAAAGCAATTAAATCTAAACTACAAAGCAATTAAATCTAAACTACAAAGCAATTAAATCTAAACTACAAAGCAATTAAATCTAAACTACAAAAGCTATTAAATCTAAACTACAAAGCAATTAAATCTAAACTACAAAGCAATTAAATCTAAACTACAAAGCAATTAAATCTAAACTACAAAGCAATTAAATCTAAACTACAAAAGCTATTAAATCTAAACTACAAAAGCTATTAAATCTAAACTACAAAGCAATTAAATCTAAACTACAAAAGCTATTAAATCTAAACTACAAAGCAATTAAATCTAAACTACAAAGCAATTAAATCTAAACTACAAAGCAATTAAATCTAAACTACAAAAGCTATTAAATCTAAACTACAAAGCAATTAAATCTAAACTACAAAGCAATTAAATCTAAACTACAAAAGCTATTAAATCTAAACTACAAAAGCTATTAAATCTAAACTACAAAAGCTATTAAATCTAAACTACAAAGCAATTAAATCTAAACTACAAAGCAATTAAATCTAAACTACAAAGCAATTAAATCTAAACTACAAAGCAATTAAATCTAAACTACAAAGCAATTAAATCTAAACTACAAAAGCTATTAAATCTAAACTACAAAGCAATTAAATCTAAACTACAAAAGCTATTAAATCTAAACTACAAAGCAATTAAATCTAAACTACAAAGCAATTAAATCTAAACTACAAAAGCTATTAAATCTAAACTACAAAGCAATTAAATCTAAACTACAAAGCAATTAAATCTAAACTACAAAGCAATTAAATCTAAACTACAAAAGCTATTAAATCTAAACTACAAAAGCTATTAAATCTAAACTACAAAGCAATTAAATCTAAACTACAAAAGCTATTAAATCTAAACTACAAAAGCTATTAAATCTAAACTACAAAAGCTATTAAATCTAAACTACAAAAGCTATTAAATCTAAACTACAAAGCAATTAAATCTAAACTACAAAGCAATTAAATCTAAACTACAAAAGCTATTAAATCTAAACTACAAAAGCTATTAAATCTAAACTACAAAAGCTATTAAATCTAAACTACAAAGCAATTAAATCTAAACTACAAAGCAATTAAATCTAAACTACAAAAGCTATTAAATCTAAACTACAAAAGCTATTAAATCTAAACTACAAAGCAATTAAATCTAAACTACAAAAGCTATTAAATCTAAACTACAAAAGCTATTAAATCTAAACTACAAAGCAATTAAATCTAAACTACAAAAGCTATTAAATCTAAACTACAAAAGCTATTAAATCTAAACTACAAAAGCTATTAAATCTAAACTACAAAGCAATTAAATCTAAACTACAAAGCAATTAAATCTAAACTACAAAAGCTATTAAATCTAAACTACAAAAGCTATTAAATCTAAACTACAAAGCAATTAAATCTAAACTACAAAGCAATTAAATCTAAACTACAAAGCAATTAAATCTAAACTACAAAGCAATTAAATCTAAACTACAAAGCAATTAAATCTAAACTACAAAGCAATTAAATCTAAACTACAAAGCAATTAAATCTAAACTACAAAGCAATTAAATCTAAACTACAAAGCAATTAAATCTAAACTACAAAAGCTATTAAATCTAAACTACAAAGCAATTAAATCTAAACTACAAAGCAATTAAATCTAAACTACAAAAGCTATTAAATCTAAACTACAAAAGCTATTAAATCTAAACTACAAAGCAATTAAATCTAAACTACAAAGCAATTAAATCTAAACTACAAAAGCTATTAAATCTAAACTACAAAAGCTATTAAATCTAAACTACAAAAGCTATTAAATCTAAACTACAAAGCAATTAAATCTAAACTACAAAAGCTATTAAATCTAAACTACAAAAGCTATTAAATCTAAACTACAAAGCAATTAAATCTAAACTACAAAAGCTATTAAATCTAAACTACAAAGCAATTAAATCTAAACTACAAAGCAATTAAATCTAAACTACAAAAGCTATTAAATCTAAACTACAAAGCAATTAAATCTAAACTACAAAGCAATTAAATCTAAACTACAAAAGCTATTAAATCTAAACTACAAAGCAATTAAATCTAAACTACAAAAGCTATTAAATCTAAACTACAAAAGCTATTAAATCTAAACTACAAAAGCTATTAAATCTAAACTACAAAAGCTATTAAATCTAAACTACAAAGCAATTAAATCTAAACTACAAAGCAATTAAATCTAAACTACAAAAGCTATTAAATCTAAACTACAAAGCAATTAAATCTAAACTACAAAAGCTATTAAATCTAAACTACAAAAGCTATTAAATCTAAACTACAAAAGCTATTAAATCTAAACTACAAAAGCTATTAAATCTAAACTACAAAGCAATTAAATCTAAACTACAAAGCAATTAAATCTAAACTACAAAGCAATTAAATCTAAACTACAAAGCAATTAAATCTAAACTACAAAGCAATTAAATCTAAACTACAAAAGCTATTAAATCTAAACTACAAAAGCTATTAAATCTAAACTACAAAAGCTATTAAATCTAAACTACAAAGCAATTAAATCTAAACTACAAAGCAATTAAATCTAAACTACAAAAGCTATTAAATCTAAACTACAAAGCAATTAAATCTAAACTACAAAAGCTATTAAATCTAAACTACAAAAGCTATTAAATCTAAACTACAAAAGCTATTAAATCTAAACTACAAAAGCTATTAAATCTAAACTACAAAGCAATTAAATCTAAACTACAAAGCAATTAAATCTAAACTACAAAAGCTATTAAATCTAAACTACAAAAGCTATTAAATCTAAACTACAAAGCAATTAAATCTAAACTACAAAGCAATTAAATCTAAACTACAAAGCAATTAAATCTAAACTACAAAGCAATTAAATCTAAACTACAAAGCAATTAAATCTAAACTACAAAAGCTATTAAATCTAAACTACAAAAGCTATTAAATCTAAACTACAAAAGCTATTAAATCTAAACTACAAAAGCTATTAAATCTAAACTACAAAAGCTATTAAATCTAAACTACAAAAGCTATTAAATCTAAACTACAAAAGCTATTAAATCTAAACTACAAAAGCTATTAAATCTAAACTACAAAAGCTATTAAATCTAAACTACAAAAGCTATTAAATCTAAACTACAAAAGCTATTAAATCTAAACTACAAAAGCTATTAAATCTAAACTACAAAAGCTATTAAATCTAAACTACAAAAGCTATTAAATCTAAACTACAAAAGCTATTAAATCTAAACTACAAAAGCTATTAAATCTAAACTACAAAAGCTATTAAATCTAAACTACAAAAGCTATTAAATCTAAACTACAAAAGCTATTAAATCTAAACTACAAAAGCTATTAAATCTAAACTACAAAAGCTATTAAATCTAAACTACAAAAGCTATTAAATCTAAACTACAAAAGCTATTAAATCTAAACTACAAAAGCTATTAAATCTAAACTACAAAAGCTATTAAATCTAAACTACAAAAGCTATTAAATCTAAACTACAAAAGCTATTAAATCTAAACTACAAAAGCTATTAAATCTAAACTACAAAAGCTATTAAATCTAAACTACAAAAGCTATTAAATCTAAACTACAAAAGCTATTAAATCTAAACTACAAAAGCTATTAAATCTAAACTACAAAAGCTATTAAATCTAAACTACAAAAGCTATTAAATCTAAACTACAAAAGCTATTAAATCTAAACTACAAAAGCTATTAAATCTAAACTACAAAAGCTATTAAATCTAAACTACAAAAGCTATTAAATCTAAACTACAAAAGCTATTAAATCTAAACTACAAAAGCTATTAAATCTAAACTACAAAAGCTATTAAATCTAAACTACAAAAGCTATTAAATCTAAACTACAAAAGCTATTAAATCTAAACTACAAAAGCTATTAAATCTAAACTACAAAAGCTATTAAATCTAAACTACAAAAGCTATTAAATCTAAACTACAAAAGCTATTAAATCTAAACTACAAAAGCTATTAAATCTAAACTACAAAAGCTATTAAATCTAAACTACAAAAGCTATTAAATCTAAACTACAAAAGCTATTAAATCTAAACTACAAAAGCTATTAAATCTAAACTACAAAAGCTATTAAATCTAAACTACAAAAGCTATTAAATCTAAACTACAAAAGCTATTAAATCTAAACTACAAAAGCTATTAAATCTAAACTACAAAAGCTATTAAATCTAAACTACAAAAGCTATTAAATCTAAACTACAAAAGCTATTAAATCTAAACTACAAAAGCTATTAAATCTAAACTACAAAAGCTATTAAATCTAAACTACAAAAGCTATTAAATCTAAACTACAAAAGCTATTAAATCTAAACTACAAAAGCTATTAAATCTAAACTACAAAAGCTATTAAATCTAAACTACAAAAGCTATTAAATCTAAACTACAAAAGCTATTAAATCTAAACTACAAAAGCTATTAAATCTAAACTACAAAAGCTATTAAATCTAAACTACAAAAGCTATTAAATCTAAACTACAAAAGCTATTAAATCTAAACTACAAAAGCTATTAAATCTAAACTACAAAAGCTATTAAATCTAAACTACAAAAGCTATTAAATCTAAACTACAAAGCAAATAAATCTAAACTACAAAGCAAATAAATCTAAACTACAAAGCAAATAAATCTAAACTACAAAGCAAATAAATCTAAACTACAAAGCAAATAAATCTAAACTACAAAGCAAATAAATCTAAACTACAAAGCAAATAAATCTAAACTACAAAGCAAATAAATCTAAACTACAAAGCAAATAAATCTAAACTACAAAGCAAATAAATCTAAACTACAAAGCAAATAAATCTAAACTACAAAGCAAATAAATCTAAACTACAAAGCAAATAAATCTAAACTACAAAGCAAATAAATCTAAACTACAAAGCAAATAAATCTAAACTACAAAGCAAATAAATCTAAACTACAAAGCAAATAAATCTAAACTACAAAGCAAATAAATCTAAACTACAAAGCAAATAAATCTAAACTACAAAGCAAATAAATCTAAACTACAAAGCAAATAAATCTAAACTACAAAGCAAATAAATCTAAACTACAAAGCAAATAAATCTAAACTACAAAGCAAATAAATCTAAACTACAAAGCAAATAAATCTAAACTACAAAGCAAATAAATCTAAACTACAAAGCAAATAAATCTAAACTACAAAGCAAATAAATCTAAACTACAAAGCAAATAAATCTAAACTACAAAGCAAATAAATCTAAACTACAAAGCAAATAAATCTAAACTACAAAGCAAATAAATCTAAACTACAAAGCAAATAAATCTAAACTACAAAGCAAATAAATCTAAACTACAAAGCAAATAAATCTAAACTACAAAGCAAATAAATCTAAACTACAAAGCAAATAAATCTAAACTACAAAGCAAATAAATCTAAACTACAAAGCAAATAAATCTAAACTACAAAGCAAATAAATCTAAACTACAAAGCAAATAAATCTAAACTACAAAGCAAATAAATCTAAACTACAAAGCAAATAAATCTAAACTACAAAGCAAATAAATCTAAACTACAAAGCAAATAAATCTAAACTACAAAGCAAATAAATAACATATACCATTATTTCCATATATATAAAAACATGGTTAGTTTTTTTTTTTTTTTTTTTTTTTTTTTTTTTTTTTTTTTTTTTTTTTTTTTTTTTTTTTTTTTTTTTTTTTTTTTTTTTTTTTTTTTTTTTTTTTTTTTTTTTTTTTTTTTTTTTTTTTTTTTTTTTTTTTTTTTTTTTTTTTTTTTTTTTTTTTTTTTTTTTTTTTTTTTTTTTTTTTTTTTTTTTTTTTTTTTTTTTTTTTTTTTTTTTTTTTTTTTTTTTTTTTTTTTTTTTTTTTTTTTTTTTTTTTTTTTTTTTTTTTTTTTTTTTTTTTTTTTTTTTTTTTTTTTTTTTTTTTTTTTTTTTTTTTTTTTTTTTTTTTTTTTTTTTTTTTTTTTTTTTTTTTTTTTTTTTTTTTTTTTTTTTTTTTTTTTTTTTTTTTTTTTTTTTTTTTTTTTTTTTTTTTTTTTTTTTTTTTTTTTTTTTTTTTTTTTTTTTTTTTTTTTTTTTTTTTTTTTTTTTTTTTTTTTTTTTTTTTTTTTTTTTTTTTTTTTTTTTTTTTTTTTTTTTTTTTTTTTTTTTTTTTTTTTTTTTTTTTTTTTTTTTTTTTTTTTTTTTTTTTTTTTTTTTTTTTTTTTTTTTTTTTTTTTTTTTTTTTTTTTTTTTTTTTTTTTTTTTTTTTTTTTTTTTTTTTTTTTTTTTTTTTTTTTTTTTTTTTTTTTTTTTTTTTTTTTTTTTTTTTTTTTTTTTTTTTTTTTTTTTTTTTTTTTTTTTTTTTTTTTTTTTTTTTTTTTTTTTTTTTTTTTTTTTTTTTTTTTTTTTTTTTTTTTTTTTTTTTTTTTTTTTTTTTTTTTTTTTTTTTTTTTTTTTTTTTTTTTTTTTTTTTTTTTTTTTTTTTTTTTTTTTTTTTTTTTTTTTTTTTTTTTTTTTTTTTTTTTTTTTTTTTTTTTTTTTTTTTTTTTTTTTTTTTTTTTTTTTTTTTTTTTTTTTTTTTTTTTTTTTTTTTTTTTTTTTTTTTTTTTTTTTTTTTTTTTTTTTTTTTTTTTTTTTTTTTTTTTTTTTTTTTTTTTTTTTTTTTTTTTTTTTTTTTTTTTTTTTTTTTTTTTTTTTTTTTTTTTTTTTTTTTTTTTTTTTTTTTTTTTTTTTTTTTTTTTTTTTTTTTTTTTTTTTTTTTTTTTTTTTTTTTTTTTTTTTTTTTTTTTTTTTTTTTTTTTTTTTTTTTTTTTTTTTTTTTTTTTTTTTTTTTTTTTTTTTTTTTTTTTTTTTTTTTTTTTTTTTTTTTTTTTTTTTTTTTTTTTTTTTTTTTTTTTTTTTTTTTTTTTTTTTTTTTTTTTTTTTTTTTTTTTTTTTTTTTTTTTTTTTTTTTTTTTTTTTTTTTTTTTTTTTTTTTTTTTTTTTTTTTTTTTTTTTTTTTTTTTTTTTTTTTTTTTTTTTTTTTTTTTTTTTTTTTTTTTTTTTTTTTTTTTTTTTTTTTTTTTTTTTTTTTTTTTTTTTTTTTTTTTTTTTTTTTTTTTTTTTTTTTTTTTTTTTTTTTTTTTTTTTTTTTTTTTTTTTTTTTTTTTTTTTTTTTTTTTTTTTTTTTTTTTTTTTTTTTTTTTTTTTTTTTTTTTTTTTTTTTTTTTTTTTTTTTTTTTTTTTTTTTTTTTTTTTTTTTTTTTTTTTTTTTTTTTTTTTTTTTTTTTTTTTTTTTTTTTTTTTTTTTTTTTTTTTTTTTTTTTTTTTTTTTTTTTTTTTTTTTTTTTTTTTTTTTTTTTTTTTTTTTTTTTTTTTTTTTTTTTTTTTTTTTTTTTTTTTTTTTTTTTTTTTTTTTTTTTTTTTTTTTTTTTTTTTTTTTTTTTTTTTTTTTTTTTTTTTTTTTTTTTTTTTTTTTTTTTTTTTTTTTTTTTTTTTTTTTTTTTTTTTTTTTTTTTTTTTTTTTTTTTTTTTTTTTTTTTTTTTTTTTTTTTTTTTTTTTTTTTTTTTTTTTTTTTTTTTTTTTTTTTTTTTTTTTTTTTTTTTTTTTTTTTTTTTTTTTTTTTTTTTTTTTTTTTTTTTTTTTTTTTTTTTTTTTTTTTTTTTTTTTTTTTTTTTTTTTTTTTTTTTTTTTTTTTTTTTTTTTTTTCTACAAACCTAGGTTCATTAACAAAGGGTTCTTCAAATGTTGGTATCGATGCATGTATTCAACATAATTCTCTCGCTCAAGGATTTGATTATTAACCCGTTACCCGATCTTGTGAATGGATTGCATTCACTTGATCTTGAAAAGTTGAACCCGAAGTTCCTTGGATTGGTCACGGGTTGACTCGAAATGTTCCTTTCTCTCTTTCACTCGGTTTGCTAGTTGCCCTAGTTGGGTTTCTATCCCGGCGATGGCTTGAGTGTTCGAGTTGATCGCTTGGTTGGTTGTTTGCATGAAGGAATTTAGAGTGTTGGATGATTGAGTCAACAGTTGGTGGTGGTTTTGATCATGGCTTCTAAACCCTTTTCTATGACACCAAGACGTTTCCGTGATCCGGTTAGGGAATTCAAAAGGTAGATTTGAGTGATGGAAATTGTTTGGTGGATTGAACGGAATCGTGTTTCCCTAGGAATTTGTTGGTTTGAGGTGGGATTGACGCTTTGATTTGGGTAACTTCCTTGATTCCACGCAGTTGGGATGATTCCGCCAACCGGATTGTAGGTTGGGGCAAAAGGATCATTTCTAGGAGGCCGGAATGCGCCGTTAACTCCGACCTAGTGGCCGATCGGATCCTAAAAGAGGGCATTCATCGGCAACATGAGATGGGGACCGACAATTGTGACAACCTCGAGGCGAGATTTGATTGACTTGAGCAGAGCTGCTCTTTGATTTCGAGAGCTTCTAGCCTACGATGATCGCCGCCATCTTTGCTTCACGGCTATATTCGCTCCTAAGGAAGGACCACTAGATTGGGCTTGAGGAACCGATGCACCTCGGTCATCACGTTGTTCCCATTGCATGGTTTTTCATGGACTCTCTAAAAATCCCACGCTTCATCGGCATTTTTCTTCATAAAATCCCTTGACACATAGACTCTAAGGAAGTTTTTGCAGATAGTCCAATCCTTCAGAAATGATTTGGCACAATCGCCATTTTTCCGCACTATGGTGAGGACATTGGATGAGGAGATCCTTAAACCTATCGAAATACTTCCGTAATGGCTCACCCGACAATCCTAAAATTTTGAATGTCAAGCTTCGAGCTTGACCGCTTTGTGAATTGGGAAGAATTTTTAGAAAAACTTTTACAAAATCATCCCGTGTTGAAATCGAATGTGGGTAAGCTGCATACCATTTTTTGCTTTGTCCTTAAGAGTGAAGGGAATAAATCGCTTAATTGCATCCTCGCTAGGTCTTTCATTTTAATCATGAGGCGACTTCTACAAATTCGAGATGAAAATATATGCCTTCGCCGCTCCTAAGAATTTTGGAAGCATGTTGATGAAATGTGGTCGAGTTCAAATTAGTTCCATTTGCTTCGAAGCTTAATGCATGAAGGGATAGCATTCCTAGTTGTAGCGATATCTTGAAGAACGGAGGATTGGCCATTTCGCTTGGTTGAGAAGTTGAATCGAGCTTAACTAAACGATTGGTATTATTCCTAACCCAAGTTTGCATGAACCAAAATCAAGAGATTTTTTTTTTTTTTTTTTTTTTTTTTTTTTTTTTTTTTTTTTTTTTTTTTTTTTTTTTTTTTTTTTTTTTTTTTTTTTTTTTTTTTTTTTTTTTTTTTTTTTTTTTTTTTTTTTTTTTTTTTTTTTTTTTTTTTTTTTTTTTTTTTTTTTTTTTTTTTTTTTTTTTTTTTTTTTTTTTTTTTTTTTTTTTTTTTTTTTTTTTTTTTTTTTTTTTTTTTTTTTTTTTTTTTTTTTTTTTTTTTTTTTTTTTTTTTTTTTTTTTTTTTTTTTTTTTTTTTTTTTTTTTTTTTTTTTTTTTTTTTTTTTTTTTTTTTTTTTTTTTTTTTTTTTTTTTTTTTTTTTTTTTTTTTTTTTTTTTTTTTTTTTTTTTTTTTTTTTTTTTTTTTTTTTTTTTTTTTTTTTTTTTTTTTTTTTTTTTTTTTTTTTTTTTTTTTTTTTTTTTTTTTTTTTTTTTTTTTTTTTTTTTTTTTTTTTTTTTTTTTTTTTTTTTTTTTTTTTTTTTTTTTTTTTTTTTTTTTTTTTTTTTTTTTTTTTTTTTTTTTTTTTTTTTTTTTTTTTTTTTTTTTTTTTTTTTTTTTTTTTTTTTTTTTTTTTTTTTTTTTTTTTTTTTTTTTTTTTTTTTTTTTTTTTTTTTTTTTTTTTTTTTTTTTTTTTTTTTTTTTTTTTTTTTTTTTTTTTTTTTTTTTTTTTTTTTTTTTTTTTTTTTTTTTTTTTTTTTTTTTTTTTTTTTTTTTTTTTTTTTTTTTTTTTTTTTTTTTTTTTTTTTTTTTTTTTTTTTTTTTTTTTTTTTTTTTTTTTTTTTTTTTTTTTTTTTTTTTTTTTTTTTTTTTTTTTTTTTTTTTTTTTTTTTTTTTTTTTTTTTTTTTTTTTTTTTTTTTTTTTTTTTTTTTTTTTTTTTTTTTTTTTTTTTTTTTTTTTTTTTTTTTTTTTTTTTTTTTTTTTTTTTTTTTTTTTTTTTTTTTTTTTTTTTTTTTTTTTTTTTTTTTTTTTTTTTTTTTTTTTTTTTTTTTTTTTTTTTTTTTTTTTTTTTTTTTTTTTTTTTTTTTTTTTTTTTTTTTTTTTTTTTTTTTTTTTTTTTTTTTTTTTTTTTTTTTTTTTTTTTTTTTTTTTTTTTTTTTTTTTTTTTTTTTTTTTTTTTTTTTTTTTTTTTTTTTTTTTTTTTTTTTTTTTTTTTTTTTTTTTTTTTTTTTTTTTTTTTTTTTTTTTTTTTTTTTTTTTTTTTTTTTTTTTTTTTTTTTTTTTTTTTTTTTTTTTTTTTTTTTTTTTTTTTTTTTTTTTTTTTTTTTTTTTTTTTTTTTTTTTTTTTTTTTTTTTTTTTTTTTTTTTTTTTTTTTTTTTTTTTTTTTTTTTTTTTTTTTTTTTTTTTTTTTTTTTTTTTTTTTTTTTTTTTTTTTTTTTTTTTTTTTTTTTTTTTTTTTTTTTTTTTTTTTTTTTTTTTTTTTTTTTTTTTTTTTTTTTTTTTTTTTTTTTTTTTTTTTTTTTTTTTTTTTTTTTTTTTTTTTTTTTTTTTTTTTTTTTTTTTTTTTTTTTTTTTTTTTTTTTTTTTTTTTTTTTTTTTTTTTTTTTTTTTTTTTTTTTTTTTTTTTTTTTTTTTTTTTTTTTTTTTTTTTTTTTTTTTTTTTTTTTTTTTTTTTTTTTTTTTTTTTTTTTTTTTTTTTTTTTTTTTTTTTTTTTTTTTTTTTTTTTTTTTTTTTTTTTTTTTTTTTTTTTTTTTTTTTTTTTTTTTTTTTTTTTTTTTTTTTTTTTTTTTTTTTTTTTTTTTTTTTTTTTTTTTTTTTTTTTTTTTTTTTTTTTTTTTTTTTTTTTTTTTTTTTTTTTTTTTTTTTTTTTTTTTTTTTTTTTTTTTTTTTTTTTTTTTTTTTTTTTTTTTTTTTTTTTTTTTTTTTTTTTTTTTTTTTTTTTTTTTTTTTTTTTTTTTTTTTTTTTTTTTTTTTTTTTTTTTTTTTTTTTTTTTTTTTTTTTTTTTTTTTTTTTTTTTTTTTTTTTTTTTTTTTTTTTTTTTTTTTTTTTTTTTTTTTTTTTTTTTTTTTTTTTTTTTTTTTTTTTTTTTTTTTTTTTTTTTTTTTTTTTTTTTTTTTTTTTTTTTTTTTTTTTTTTTTTTTTTTTTTTTTTTTTTTTTTTTTTTTTTTTTTTTTTTTTTTTTTTTTTTTTTTTTTTTTTTTTTTTTTTTTTTTTTTTTTTTTTTTTTTTTTTTTTTTTTTTTTTTTTTTTTTTTTTTTTTTTTTTTTTTTTTTTTTTTTTTTTTTTTTTTTTTTTTTTTTTTTTTTTTTTTTTTTTTTTTTTTTTTTTTTTTTTTTTTTTTTTTTTTTTTTTTTTTTTTTTTTTTTTTTTTTTTTTTTTTTTTTTTTTTTTTTTTTTTTTTTTTTTTTTTTTTTTTTTTTTTTTTTTTTTTTTTTTTTTTTTTTTTTTTTTTTTAGAGAGATGATTCATAAACACAAAAGAGATTAGACTAGTTTCATGCAACCTAGATCCCCACAAGAGTTTAGTTCAACATCTTGGGAAATTCAAACAAATAGAAAAAGAAAGAAAATAAAAAGAAAAGAAAAATTCTAAACTAATCTAACTACAAAGCAATTAAATCTAAACTACAAAAGCTATTAAATCTAAACTACAAAAGCTATTAAATCTAAACTACAAAAGCTATTAAATCTAAACTACAAAGCAAATAAATAACAAGAAAGAAAAAGAAATAATAAAGAGAAATAAAGAAAACCCGCAACTCATCATCATCAACTCATCCTCCTTTCGGTCCTTGAACAAGAAGAAGAAGATGGGATTGAAGGGGAGAAAATATTTATTTATTGAGGAAAATTATTACAATGAAAGGTACTCTAAAACAAGAGCAACCCTTTCTCCAAAAGGAGTTTTACAAAATATTTCACACCTCTAAACCCTCGATACTACCCCTATTTATACCCCAACGGAGTTGATGTGAACCATTGGATCAAACTTGGCCAAAAAGGAAGAGAAATCTTTCCTAAATTGAATCCGCCGACCAATCGGTTGGTCGATCGGTTAGCCAACCGTTAGCCAACCGGTTAATAACCGTTGGTCAACCGATTGGTTCCCAACTAATTTGTCTTTTCTTGATATTTTGCACTAATTCTTCTTGGATTCCCTTGGTATCTTGGGCCTTCGCTTGTCTTCGATTTGGGCTTCAACAATTGGTAGAAATTCGAGAATTTGAGTCATTTGAGCTTTTATTCATTAATACTCCATTATTCTCAAAATAAGATAAAACATGTTATTAGTAACATATTTATTGATATAAAATAGATAATGAGGTTATTAAAATGTCATTAAAATGTGATTATCAAATACCCCACACCTAAAATTTGCATTGTCCTCAATGTAAATGCAGAAAGTAACATGGAGAAGAGTGGAAGCACTTACAGATGTTCTGATGACTGAACACCAAAAAAAAAAAAAAAAAAAAAAAAAAAAAAAAAAAAAAAAAAAAAAAAAAAAAAAAAAAAAAAAAAAAAAAAAAAAAAAAAAAAAAAAAAAAAAAAAAAAAAAAAAAAAAAAAAAAAAAAAAAAAAAAAAAAAAAAAAAAAAAAAAAAAAAAAAAAAAAAAAAAAAAAAAAAAAAAAAAAAAAAAAAAAAAAAAAAAAAAAAAAAAAAAAAAAAAAAAAAAAAAAAAAAAAAAAAAAAAAAAAAAAAAAAAAAAAAAAAAAAAAAAAAAAAAAAAAAAAAAAAAAAAAAAAAAAAAAAAAAAAAAAAAAAAAAAAAAAAAAAAAAAAAAAAAAAAAAAAAAAAAAAAAAAAAAAAAAAAAAAAAAAAAAAAAAAAAAAAAAAAAAAAAAAAAAAAAAAAAAAAAAAAAAAAAAAAAAAAAAAAAAAAAAAAAAAAAAAAAAAAAAAAAAAAAAAAAAAAAAAAAAAAAAAAAAAAAAAAAAAAAAAAAAAAAAAAAAAAAAAAAAAAAAAAAAAAAAAAAAAAAAAAAAAAAAAAAAAAAAAAAAAAAAAAAAAAAAAAAAAAAAAAAAAAAAAAAAAAAAAAAAAAAAAAAAAAAAAAAAAAAAAAAAAAAAAAAAAAAAAAAAAAAAAAAAAAAAAAAAAAAAAAAAAAAAAAAAAAAAAAAAAAAAAAAAAAAAAAAAAAAAAAAAAAAAAAAAAAAAAAAAAAAAAAAAAAAAAAAAAAAAAAAAAAAAAAAAAAAAAAAAAAAAAAAAAAAAAAAAAAAAAAAAAAAAAAAAAAAAAAAAAAAAAAAAAAAAAAAAAAAAAAAAAAAAAAAAAAAAAAAAAAAAAAAAAAAAAAAAAAAAAAAAAAAAAAAAAAAAAAAAAAAAAAAAAAAAAAAAAAAAAAAAAAAAAAAAAAAAAAAAAAAAAAAAAAAAAAAAAAAAAAAAATTTTTGTCGGCCGCGGAGCTGTGGAATGGTTGAAGAGCTCATCGGCAAAGGCTTTGAGTCGGGCTTGCATGGTTTGTCCGATCTTCTGTAGATTCCTCGAGTTGGGCTTGAGTAACGATCCCAAGGGTAGGTTCCCCATCCCGGTAAGATCATCATCCTCTAGTCAAATAGCTTCTGAGGATCACATGAAGTCCTACATCAGAATCCTCTTCAAAACTCCTTGTCTTCGTGCAAGTATACAACCCTATCAAGTTATAGTATTTAAGATTGTCGATCCCACGAGGAACGGAAATAGGAAGTGTTTGATTCAAGTTCGGTTCTCAAATTATGCGGACAATTAGGGTTTTATTCAAGATAATATGAAAATATGATGAAGTGATGAGAGAGTGGATTTGGATTGTGTGTGAAAGGAATCACAATTAAAAAGATGAGAATTCAATAAGAGAGATGAAGGAATCTAGAATTGAATCCACTAGCTAACTCAAATTATAATCTATGAAAAATTCTCTTTTACCACATCTCATATTAGATTTATTAAGCATAAGATATCAAACCACTTAAGGAAAGCATAACTTATCAAATTATCACCTAATTGAAATTCAAACTCATGAAGAGAGTAATAACAAGATAATAATCCTAGAATTCATAAGCATAGCCTATCAAACCACTTAAGGAAAGCATAACTTATCAAATTATCACCTAATTGAAATTCAAACTCATGAAGAGAGTAATAACAAGATAATAATCCTAGAATTCATAAGCATAGCCTATCAAACCACTTAAGGAAAGCATAACTTATCAAATTATCACCTAATTGAAATTCAAACTCATGAAGAGAGTAATAACAAGATAATAATCCTAGAATTCATAAGCATAGCCTATCAAACCACTTAAGGAAAGCATAACTTATCAAATTATCACCTAATTGAAATTCAAACTCATGAAGAGAGTAATAACAAGATAATAATCCTAGAATTCATAAGCATAGCCTATCAAACCACTTAAGGAAAGCATAACTTATCAAATTATCACCTAATTGAAATTCAAACTCATGAAGAGAGTAATAACAAGATAATAATCCTAGAATTCATAAGCATAGCCTATCAAACCACTTAAGGAAAGCATAACTTATCAAATTATCACCTAATTGAAATTCAAACTCATGAAGAGAGTAATAACAAGATAATAATCCTAGAATTCATAAGCATAGCCTATCAAACCACTTAAGGAAAGCATAAACTATCAAATTCTTCTTCTATCGATTAGTTCTCTAGTTGATTAACCTAAACATGATCTTTTAAGCATAAGAGAGATGAAGGAATCTAGAATTGAATCCACTAGCTAACTCAAATTATAATCTATGAAAAATTCTCTTTTACCACATCTCATATTAGATTTATTAAGCATAAGATATCAAACCACTTAAGGAAAGCATAACTTATCAAATTATCACCTAATTGAAATTCAAACTCATGAAGAGAGTAATAACAAGATAATAATCCTAGAATTCATAAGCATAGCCTATCAAACCACTTAAGGAAAGCATAACTTATCAAATTATCACCTAATTGAAATTCAAACTCATGAAGAGAGTAATAACAAGATAATAATCCTAGAATTCATAAGCATAGCCTATCAAACCACTTAAGGAAAGCATAACTTATCAAATTATCACCTAATTGAAATTCAAACTCATGAAGAGAGTAATAACAAGATAATAATCCTAGAATTCATAAGCATAGCCTATCAAACCACTTAAGGAAAGCATAACTTATCAAATTATCACCTAATTGAAATTCAAACTCATGAAGAGAGTAATAACAAGATAATAATCCTAGAATTCATAAGCATAGCCTATCAAACCACTTAAGGAAAGCATAACTTATCAAATTATCACCTAATTGAAATTCAAACTCATGAAGAGAAAATCTTTCCTAAATTGAATCCGCCGACCAATCGGTTGGTCGATCGGTTAGCCAACCGGTTAATAACCGTTGGTCAACCGATTGGTTCCCAACTAATTTTGTCTTTTCTTGATATTTTGCACTAATTCTTCTTGGATTCCTTGGTATCTTGGGCCTTCGTTTGTCTTGATTTGGGCTTCAACAATTGGTAGAAATTGAGAATTTGAGTCATTTGAGCTTTTATTCATTAATACTCCATTATTCTCAAAATAAGATAAAACATGTTATTAGTAACATATTTATTGATATAAAATAGATAATGAGGTTATTAAAATGTCATTAAAATGTGATTATCAACCCCCCTACCCTAGGTATAAATAGCGGACTGTTCAACAAACCAAGGGTAATCTCTTTTTCTCAGTGAATTTCTGCTCTTTCATTTTCTCATTTTTCTATTTGTCAAGCCATGAGCAGGAAATGGTTGAAGAGCTCATCGGCAAAGGCTTTGAGCTGGGCTTGCATGGTTTGTCTGATCTTCTCGGTAGATTCCTGGAGTTGGGCTTGAGTAACGTATCCCAAGGGTAGGTTCCCCATCCTGGTAAGATCATCATCCTCTAGTCAAATAGCTTCGGAGGATCACATGAAGTCCTACATCAGGAATCCTCTTCAAAACTCCTTGTCTTCGTGCAAGCTAGATTGCTCTATAGCATTGGCCTCGCATATATCTAGATTGAAGCACCGACGAGCTTAACATCCAGTTTATTAACGGATTGTACCCGTGTTCAGATCGTTCTCCCTTGTAGCAGCTTAATCTGAGGGAGCGCCCCTATTAACGAAGTCGCTGCCTTGTCCCAAACCCCCACTTCAGATTCACCATATAATATGTAGAGGGCCACCCCGCTAGGATGAAACCCGCCTCCTCATATCCACCGACTCTTGCCTCATCGGCATGGTCGCTCGCTTGAGAATTAGAAGCTCCTCTCCCACTGTGTCTCGGCTCCACCGAGAATCGCCTCCACAGAGATATGAGGAATCTAGAGTAGATCCACTTAGCTTATCTCAATCTCATGAAAAATGAGTTGGATTTGTTAGCTAGTTTCAAACAATCTCTAGGGATCCCACAAATATTGGCTCCACTTAGAAAAGGTAATTCCTGAGGGTTCTAGCCTCAAGGTGAATTAAAGAAAAGAAAAATCTATTCTAGAAAGTAAATACAAAATTAAATACATTGCATGAAAGTAAATTGCAAGGAATTAAATTGCATGAAAGTAAATTGCAAGAAAGTAAATTGCATGAAAGTAAATCTATTCTACAAACAAGAAAATAAAGAAGAAAATGAAAAAGAAATAAAATAGAAACCAACAACTCTGATCTTAATCTAATCCTCCTTTTGGTCCTTGGATTAGAAGAAGAGAAAGGAAATTGAAGGGTGAAACATTTCATTTATTGTGTAACAAAAGTACAATTTTGGAAGGTCTTCTCAATGAAGAGTGACCCTCCTCTCCAAATGGAGTTTTACAAAATATTTCACACTCAAAACACTTTCCTTCACCCTATTTATAGCCCAATGGAGTTGATGTGAACCATTGGATCAAACCTAGCCAAAAGGAAGAGAAATCCACCATTAATCGAAATGGGTTGGGAACCGTCGGTTGGTGATCGGTTATAACCGATTAGTAGTTGGGTTAGTCAACCGATGGTTCCCAACCAAATTTGTCTTTTCTTGATTTTTCTTCACGAATTTCTCTTGGATCAATTTGGTATCTTGGGCCTTGGTTTGTCTTGATTTGGGCTTCAAATATTGGTAGAAATTGAGAATTTGAGTCATTTGGGCTTTTATTCATTATTTCTTTATTAGCACAAAATAAGATAAAACATGTTATTAGTAACATATTTATTGATATAAAATAGATAATGAGGTTATTAAAATGTCATTAAAATGTGATTATCAACCCCTACCCTAGGTATAAATAGCGGATGCTCAACAAACCAAGGGTAATCTCTTTTCTCGAATTCCGCTTTTCATTTTCTCATTTTTCTATTTGTCAAGCCATGAGCAGGAAATGGTTGAAGAGCTCATCGGCAAAGGCTTTGAGTCGGGCTTGCATGGTTTGTCCGATCTTCTGTAGATTCCTCGAGTTGGGCTTGAGTAACGATCCCAAGGGTAGGTTCCCCATCCCGTAAGATCATCATCCTCTAGTCAAATAGCTTCTGAGGATCACATGAAGTCCTACATCAGAATCCTCTTCAAAACTCCTTGTCTTCGTGCAAGCTAGATTGCTCTATAGCATTGGCCTCGCATATATCTAGATTGAAGCACCGACGAGCTTAACATCCAGTTTATTAACGGATTGTACCCGTGTTCGCATC
This sequence comes from Asparagus setaceus, assembly GCA_012295165.1. Classification (NCBI taxonomy): domain Eukaryota; kingdom Viridiplantae; phylum Streptophyta; class Magnoliopsida; order Asparagales; family Asparagaceae; genus Asparagus; species Asparagus setaceus. The sequence continues at coordinate 15,364,634 of CM022709.1, read as the reverse complement.
GTTCTCCCTTGTAGCAGCTTAATCTGAGGGAGCGACAAATCCCATGAAGTCGCGAAGACCCACTCAAGTAGGATGCTCATCTCCCGTGGCCCCGTGATACTTCAAAATCGTGATTAATTCTTCTTGCTCATCTACCAATAGAGGCTTCGCCCAAAGCTTCTCCTTATCTCGTGCCACCAGCATCCTAAATTAGAGTCGCCACCTTCAACCTGCATAAATTTGTCTTTCCACCCTTTGTTTGATGTGGGAAGACCGAGAACAATCTTGAACTCCCCGTCAAGGTGGTAATAGGGCATCTTCGAACCATAACGCCGACTGTGATGGCTCAAGACGCCATTTTAGGACGGATTCCCAACCATTAGCAAATGACGAGGAAGCCGACCAACGTAGCGACAGAGTTAGGCTTCATCTGCATCGGAGATACTAGCTCTTCAAACACCTTATGAGGAATGGATGTAGCGACAACCTTAAACCGCATTCCAAATGCTTGATATAGAGGGGAGCTTTCCCCTCGCCATGGCAATACACTGGCACTGACATCGACGACGCCCCCAATTTGAATTCCTTGGGAATATCAAATTTTGAATGAAGAAGCCGCATCTGTGCATCGGTCACCTATGAGCTTTCGATGATCGGAATCCATGGAGAATGCTTGTATAGATTGTCGAAAGATCACGGAGATTCCTTCAGAGAGATGTAGATAATAGTGCTTATCCTCTCTTCGTTTCTTGTACTTATAGAGGGGCCCACAAGCGATGGATCAGCCTGCGATCAACGGCCAAGATTAAAACTCAGAACCCGAAGCATTGTCTCAAAAATCGAGAAACCACCCATTTCGCCTCTAACGGGCCGGATATTGGGCCTAGGAAAACGCGGCCGCGAGCTCAAAACTATTCGCCGACATTAGCCACGCCCCATCACCGTAACCGCCAGACTTTTCCTAATTCACCCGCCCACTAGAACCAGATATTTATTTCATTTGCACTCGCTTCCAACCGACTCCAAATGAAAGGGGCCAACTGTTATGGTCATAACCGCTAATTCCTAATTAGAAGAGAAAACCTCATACGCTTTAGGCAAACAAACATCTTAACCCGATTAACTAGAAGGCAATCTAAACTTGCCGGCCGAGCCGAATGAACGAGGAGCCTCCTTTACATGGTCCGACTATCCAAATTGATCGGCTAACTTCGTGGACGACGCGAAAGGCGGTGATAGTCGTCCCTTCAGCTATCTATCTTCGTGGATGATGCTAAAGGATAGTCGCCCTTCAGCCTATCTATCTTCGTGGACGACGCGAAAGGCGGTGATAGTCGTCCCTTCAGCTATCTATCTTCGTGGATGACGCGAAAGGTGGTGTTAGTCATCCCTTCAGCTATCTATCTTCGTGGACGATGCGAAAGGCGGTGTTAGTCATCCCTTCAGCTATCTATCTCCACAGACGACTGTTTGGTGTAAAAATCTCCTCTCGGATTTGTATTGTTTGTATTACTTGTTACAAATCAAGAATTGGCTTTATAAATGTAAGGGAAGGCCCTTCTTGTTTAATGTGGGTTCGTTGGTAGCGTAGGACGCTCCCTCGATGCTCGAATCGAAGTTTGCTTCCCTTGACGATCCGACGACGCCGGCTCGGCTTCAGCAGAAGTCGGCGTGGTTGAGTTCGGTTCTACCCGAAGCTTGCTTTGACGGGCTACTATGCAAGAGTTTGCAAGAGCTCGAGAGCCTCCAACTGAGAGTTCGATGGAGTCTACTTCAACAATCCAAGCCTTAGCTCGAATCGAAGAGGGAACAAGAGAGTAATTTTTCGCGCTTTTTCTCGGTGTGGTTTTTACAACTGACCACTCTCTTGTGTGGAGATGGTGGCTTATAAATAGGCAAGGAGAGGCATGGCCATTTCGATTTGTGGGATATGACCACTGACAGTTAAGGGGTACCATACTCTTCTCTAACTGTGGGATGTGACCACTGATGAGGTAATGAAGACCATGCCTTATCATAACCCAAGATGTGCAGAGTGGGTAAGCAGGCGAGCCTGCCGAAAGTGCTCAGCGAAGCCAGCGAAGTTCACGAACGAGGTCAATCCGGGCCTCTTGGCGCTTGCTCGTTTGTGGCGAAATAAGCGCCAGTAGCACGCTGAACTTGCATAGGCGAAGTTCTCCTAATCAGCGGCTTTGAAAAGCAACCGTCTTCCTCGACTTCTGCGGATGTGACCACTAATAGGTGAGGGCCATGCCTCTAGCCGCTGGATGTGATCATATAGGGTGATGAGAGCCTTGTCTCATCATCACCGTGACGTGAAAAGTGGGTGGGCCCACTTAAGCCGCCATTGGCACCGCTCAATCAGCGAGCAGCGAAGCTTAAGAGTTGTTCTAACTGCTCAGCGAAGACAACAAGCCGGGTCAACGGGTGGACCCCTCGGCGTGAGTTGGCGCCGCAGTCGGGCGAACCCTTGCGCGTTTGGCTTCCGTGTGGTTGATCGATAGGCGACGCGACTCATGTGGGCGAAGCTCATCGCTGGGCGGCCTCGCAAACCACTATTGTGGGCGCAGCCTCGCCAAACCACTATTGTGGGCGCAGCCTCGCCAAACCATCGTGCAAGCCTCGCTCAATGAGGAGCTTACCGCCGCTAACCTCACAAACTACCGCTGTGGGCGAAGTCTTGTTCGAATGAGGAGCTGCCGCCGGCCAACCTCGCCAAACTACTGTGGGCGAAGTCTCGCTCAATGAGGAGCTGGCCGCCACGAACCTCGCAAACCACCGCGGGCGAGCCTCGCCTCAATGAGGAGCTGTTCGGCGAACCTCGCCAACTATCGTTGTGGGCGAGCCTCGTGGGCGAAGGTACTTGAGCTCTTGCAGCGAAGTTCTTCGAAAGGCATGACTCGGGCGAAGTTTGCTAGGTGGCTCTTAGGCTCTTGCAGCGCAGCTCTTCGAAAGCATCGACCTTGCGCAGCGAAGCTCGCGAGCGTTTTAGGCAAACTCGCCAATAAGCTATGGGCTCGCAGGTGGGCTTCTCTCTTGATCAAGTGGTTGGTAATTTTTCCCGCCTATAAGACTTTTCAAAGTTTTCGACCTAAATCTAGTTTGGATATGGTCCAAACACTTTGAATGAACAGGCCACGCTGCTCGGCCCATCTAACCATCTTCGTATGGTTCGAGCTCTTTGGGCGAAGGATTTAGCAGATCTCAAGGCTAAACCGCCCTTCTTCACTGTTGGACAAGGCCGACTAGATCTGGAGCCCTTTCTTGATTTTGGGACATATTGTCATAACTTTGCTCGAATGTATTGTCTTTAGCCCTTGGTGAGTGCGATGCGCCTTATGGTGCGCCTCGGATCTTACGTAAAGATCACCAAACGAAGTTCAACTCGGGAAGCTCGAATCATTTAGCAAAGCGAAGCCCAGCCTTGAAGTTCAAACCTTTTGGTGGGCGAAGCTCTCTCAGCGAGCTCAAACCATTTGGGAGGCGAAGCCCGCCTTGGGCAGCTCAAACCATTTGGTGAGCGAAGCTCGCTTTGGGCGCAGCTCAAACCATTTGGTGGGCGAAGCTCACTGGGCGAAGCTCAATCCGCTTGGGAGGCGAAGCCCGCTCTCCGGCGAGCTCAAACCATTTGGTGAGCGAGCCGCCTTGGGCGAGCTCAAACCATTTGGTGGGCGAAGCTCGATTTGCGAAAGGTGCCACGTGTCTTCCCGCATGGGGCAACGGGCGGCTCGCATTAAATGTGATTCGACGGGCGCCGCTTTCACCCGCCGATCCGAAGCCGCAGATTTGGCGGCTTTGATCTGGTCCGCTCGCTGGCGAGGATCGCGTCAAATTTGTTCAACCGATGAATCTCACCGAGATTTACCTAAGGGTGAATCTCGACCGTAGAGACTCGCCATATATAGTGCTTTTTCTTTCTTTGGGAGGCCACCGCTTTCAAAATTCCTACCAAGTTTCAAGAAAACCCGATCTCAATTTTAATCGTAATGGCTCCAAGTCGAAGAAGACCACATCCAAGGGAAGGCTCGCTTCTCTTCCGCCACCATCGCCGGCTGGCGCCTACGGCCACGCCGCCGCTTCTGCAGAAGTTGGTGGCACCGGGACGACACTCGTTTCGTCTCCTCGGTGGCCTCGCGTTTATCAGCAGGTCCGGTTGTATCGGGCGAGGTCGCCGACAAGCGGATCTGTTTTGCTTTTGTTTGGCGAGCTCGATTGTTTCGCCACGTAAAGGCTAGGCTCTTAAAGAGTTGGCGAAGTCGGCTCGCTCGCTTAAAGAGTTATCGAAGTCGCTCGCCTCGCTTCAAGAGTTGTCGAGTCGGCTCGCTTCAAGAGTTGTCGAAGTCCTCACCGCTTCAAGAGTCGCCGAGTCGGCTCGCCCGCTTCAAAGAGTTGTCGAGTCAAGTCTTTAACATTCTTTCATTTCATCTTGCGCCTACCTTTTTCGACGAGGTCCTTCCAAAGAGTAACGGCGACATTTGTTTCTAGAGTACGGTTTCTGGCTCCTCTCGTGTTTCCTCTCCTTGACCCGGTGCCGCCTTCCATGCCGATCGAATAAATTGCGGCGACGCGTATCCGAGGGACACTATCCGACAAGGAGTTGACCATCGAGCGCGCGATGCTAAGCGAGGAAATGGTGAAGCCCGACTTCATGTTCGTGATGCCATAGTTGATCCTTCACCATGCTCCTAGGCGAAGCAAATGGTTGGCCAAATTGGCGCTCGATACTTCCTCCCCAACATGATGCGGGATTTTCTAGTCGAAGCTACGCCCCTTTCGGCCTCGTAAAATGAATCGACTTGACTCGCCAGATGGAGTCACTTATGAACCTTCACGGGTTCCAAGGTCGATATGGGGTCGATAGCCCCATCGAGGCGGATCGCTTCTTCATCCCGCTTCGCGAAATGAATTGTAAACGCCGACAGCCGCGGAGACCTTCCGCCACCGCTTCAAGGCGGAGGACAGCTTCCAAAGGATTTCCGCTACTAGGTACATTCATCGGCCGGCAACGCCCTGGTGGCATAGAATCACCGAAGTTCGCTCGGCAGAATTCGATCTCCGTGGATCTGAACGCTCAGTGGCCATCGAGCCACCCAAAGACGCATTAAGATTCACGCCTCGCCAAAGCGGCCGAGCTCTACCGTCCGGATAGCGGTACCTTCTATACACCCAACGGGAGTTAGGGTTGGCTCTCAGACGAGATGCACGAGGTATCGGTCCGGCCGATGGGGAGTTCCCATATGAAGAGTACATTCTCGGTCAAATGGAGCTCGACCATCTCTCCACCCATTCCCTCAAGTGGTGGAAACCCTATGGGAGCTCGCCACTACCACATTTGTCCGACACTCTGTCCAGTGGACCACAAAGGCAAAGAAGAAGAGGAATGCCGATCAGCCACAAGAATTGGGCGACTACCTGCTCCCCATAACGAAGACAGAAGAGGCCCATTCTCCCGCTGGTCGTAGTGCGACGTGGAGACGATCCGCTCCCTGCTGCCGAGGATGGCGACCGGAGACCATCGACGACGAAGGGGATCACTGTGGGACTACTTTTGCGCCTACCACCATCAGCGGGACTCCGATCTCATCCAAGGCCCCGCTGTCGCTATTTGATGTTGTGGTTGAAGAGGTGCGGTGCCCACGCACTGCTCGAGGCGCATCCCAGTGGATGTCGCCTATCCCACCGGTCCGGCCAGCCTATGGGCTTATCCTATGTGACCGGTGTCGCCATGACGGCTCGCATACGAGTGTGGACTCCGGAGGTTGTCTGACAACTGCTGGCCTCTTTGTTGAAGTGGACGGAGGAGAGGAGATCGCCAAGACCCCCAACCCTCGGATCAGCTTGCCATACACATACCTGATGGCATGGTTCGTGTTGCACTGCGAGTGCTTGATGAGTGCACCAGCAGCGCGCCAGGAAGGCGGGACCGTCCCATTCCTCCAGCGGCTCGAGACTTGTTCCTGGAAGTTCCGGGATGTTGTGGAAATGAGGAAGGCGCTTTCCTTCTTTGGCAACTACGACTTCTTTCGGTGTTTCTATTTTCTGCCACACGGCCAGTCTCTCCGGATGGTTCCACTACGGATCGACACCCTCTTAGCCCTTGGCTTGTGTGGTCGGGTCAATATAATGACTGGCTACCATCTCCTTCAGACGGGTCGGCCATGCCTCTTGAACCCTACCTTCCTAGTCAAGCCAATTTGGATACGACCAGCTCTATGTTGGGAATATCAACCCTCACCAAATTAAGGGGTGGTAGACTCGAGCGCGGGCGTGGTTTTGGACGCACGCTGGTTGTACCGGGTGCGCCGAGCCGCTTTGAGGGACCGAAGTTCTTTTGCCACTGCTCACCCATCAAGTGGTATCGGGCGGAGTACTCTCCTGAGGGGTTCGACCTATATACCTCGTGGTTTGACCGAGCACACGCCGATCAAAGGTCGCCTCTGACACCTCACCGGGGAACGCCACCATATTGAGGAGGCCGACGCACTCTCGAGGAGGAAGTTAGAACGACTCGGGCCGAGGGATCTCAAGCACTTCCGACCGAGGAGTCCTCCGTGGCTAGCCGACATGGGCTTTCACGAGGTTTGGGTGATGACTTCATGTTGTCCTTCCACACTTCACGCACCCCACTCTCGCCCTGGTTCGGCGGCGAGCCGGGTCCCTCAAGAACCGGTTAGGGCCGAGAGCGCTGGAGGGGCTAGGATGCTATTGCCGGCCGACAGATGCCAATTTCCACCCCTACTCCTTCACCTTCGCCAAGGTCCCGAGGGAGGAGGGTGTGCTCACTGGCGCAGAGGGTGGCCAAGAGGGTCCGCCACTAAGAGGTTTCTCCTTCTATTGGGCTTGTCAGAACCACATCGGGTCTTGGTGACGCTACGAAAGCAACAGGCGTTGACTCCACCCGGCTACGCTTGTTTCGAGGTATGCGCTCTCGTGTCCCTCTTTTGTTTGATAAGTTGCATGTGATTAACTGGCTTTCCCCTTTTTTTAGGTACAACCGCCACTGCTCAAGTCTCTCCGAGGATGAAGAAGGACACGCCGGATCCTCGGCGGTCTCATCCCACGAGGGAGAGGAGGTTGGAGGAGACGCGCTGCCGACATTGGCGGAACCGCCCAAGTCGGCATTTCCAAGAGGGGCGGCTATTCAAGATGAGGCGCCACCGTGGAGGGGCGCTTATTAGTGAAGAGGGGTCCGCCTGTGGAGGAGGCTCCGGAGAGGTGTCGACTCTCATGGTCGCCGCACCAGCCTTCCGTCCCGCACCGCCACGAGGATATTCTCTCCCCTCCTCCGCCGCTCTCAAATGGAAACTCGGGAGGCTACGATCAAGGATTTTCGCACTCTTCTTCGTGATAGCCCAAGCGGTATTGATGGAGGTCTGCCTTTGGTGAGCTCAAACCCATGCTTCAAATGTACCGGGCAACCTAAGTACTTTGACGGGCGCTGATGCGGCTTCATTTCAACGGCCGCATCGGCAGAAAGAGACGCCAAGAGTTGATTGCTCTTCGCCTAAGAATCTCTTGATTTGGCCTCAACGCAGCAATCCATCCCAAGGAGCAGAGGCGCTCTGGACTGCACCATGGCCGCAGGTTTAGCCGACCGCGTAAGTGGAACGGATTTCACGACGGCAAAAGATGGAAGAGGAGCCGCCGAAGGCCCTCGCCTTCCCCGGGCGACACCGACCAAATCCATATCGGAAGCTTAAAGAGACCATTGCCGATCGGGCAGCCTTTCTAGTCACAAAGAGCCGTGAGCGTGCTTTGAAGGAACTGAGGAGCTCGAGGGCCAACAAAGAATTGGTTATTGCCGATTTCGAGGAGAAAAGGTGGTCTTGAGAAGACAAGAAGTGAGCTTCACAATGCCGCCTCGCCACCGAAGAGAACATCCGCCAAAAGGTCCTCACTACTCGAGGAGGAGCACAGAGGGCTTTCTGATGCCGAAGTCGACTTAAGAGATTTTGACCTCCCGCTTGAGCTGCATTCTCCTCTTTGTAATCTGCCCCTTTCTTTATTATAAATGAGAAGCGCACTTTTCTTTTACGCTATTCGATTGTTTCATCTCGTGACTTGTACATCGGTCTTTATCCTCTCGTCCGCCAATTCTCTAGGATTTTTAGCAAACCCTCAGCTATTAACGGATTTGATTTGCCTTTACCGATTACCATTTGAATCGGGCTAACCATACTATTCCCCTCGATGATGAGTTGTCGGAAGTTTCTTTTAGACTCAATGCTAAAATTTCATCTCTACCCTACCCGTATGAGGTGTTGTTAATTACAACCGCTAAGTCGTAATCGTTGGCCGCGGTTACGATTGCAACAACCAGCTCGTCAACCGTCACCGCGGAGTGGCCGGGATGAGTGTAGAAGGGGCACATCACTTGGTAGGCCAATGTCGACGAACAACGCCATTCGTGGGAACGGCGGACAATCAAATCGTCCAGGGACGTGTGAGTGTGACGATTGATTGATATAGTAGCTCATCGCATGGTAGGCTACTATCCCTTCGATCATTCTAATAGAATTAGAATGTGCGAGAAAGGATCAAGCCGCTCAGCTGACGGTGAATGTGACGATCGATCTAACTATCCGAGGTACTCATTATCATGATAGTTTTGAGGACCCACCATCCTATTGACGAGGATTGAGGGGAATTTGTCGAGGTTTAGTGTTAACATGATCGAGTTAGTTGCGACCGCACTTTGAGGACCCACCATCCTATTGATGAGGATTGGAAGGGGAATTTTGGAAGGAGCAGTTTATACTCGTGTACTTGTCGGAGTTTGGTAGTTGCAGGAAGACTATGGGTAGTACTTCTTCAGGAATTTCCCATTGATGGGCATCATGATCTTATCGCCGCCCAGCCTTTGACAGGCATAGGCTCCATTTGAATAGATCGCTTTATCACAAACGGACCTTCCCACTTGGCCGGAACTTTCCTTTCTTCTTGGAGTTGAGGATCATTGGTCGCCGGACGGCTAAGACTAACTCGCCTTCGAAAGACCGGGTGTCCGAACCTTTTGCCAAGGTTTTAGAGATCCGGCTTGGTAAAACTCGATGTGTTGTTGAGCTTTAAGCCGTTCTCGCCTAACGCTTCTAGCTCCGCAAGACGCCGGGCGATGATTTTCTTCACTGCCATCCCGCCGCCAGCGACACGTAAGGACGGATCCAATCTCGCGGTAGTAATGGCCGCAACCGTGATACTAACGAGTATGGTGTTGTACCGTGGGAGTACTGATCAGTGCGATACCCATAAGCTTTCCCTCGAGCCATCCCACCGTGCTTGCTATGGATGTTAGCTTAGTTAGGATCTTGATGATCGCCTTGTTGAAGGCTTTGGCTAACCCGCTGGCTGATGGGTTATAAGTCGCGGGATGATGTGCTCAGATTCGAACTTGTCACGTAATCGGTGAACGCGACTAACGAATCGCGTCCGTTGTCATGGATGATGCGCCGGGACGCCAGACGCAGATATGATATGGTGCCCGATGAACCCTATCACGCTGCCGGTCTTGACTTCTCGCAATGGTACCGCCGCCCACTTGGAAAAGTAGTCGGCTATTGCCGTGATAAAGCGATGCCCTTTACCGATGGCGGCGCTTATTGGTCCGACAATATCCATGCCCCATGTCTCAATGGCCAGGTCGCTGTCGGATGCAAATCTTCGGCGTTGCCGATGTAATTAGCGGATTTGGCACGCGGCGCCGCTTTGGCATAGGCAACCGCCACTAATCATCTGGGCCGCAATAGCCCATTCTTCGTAGGCGCATCCCAAAGCTGGGTCCCGCTGGTAGCGCCGCAGTACCATCATGGGCTTCAGGGCCTCCCGTGTTTCCGCCGGTGCAGGCATCTGAGCAAAGATGCCGTCAGATGACCTTCGACAATGTTTTGTCGCCGAATCAAGTAAAACTCGGGCGCTGTCAAGGAGAGAATCCTGCTCCCGACGCCCCTGTAGCATACCGTAGCGACATAGTCAATGATTGGGAAGCCAGCCTCTTGGCTCCGCTGGTTCGCGGCCCCGAAGTCAGGTTCACTCGAGTGGATTCGGTCAAGAGCCGCCGGCTTGCAACGGTGACGGCTGGCTCGCTCCTAGCTGAGCCAAGTTAGTCGCCAATGAAGCCAAAGCATCTCGCTGCACGTTCTGGAACGGAAGCACGCTCGACGCTAAAGTCCGCCAAATGATTTGGCTATTTCGATAGCCGCCGGTGGCGGAATGAGATCATCATTCCTAACTTCATACTCTCCGCCATCCGCCTCGACGATGAGCCGAGAATCGCCATAAGCCTCAGGTGCTTCACCCCAAGTCTTTGGCCGTGTTGAGTCCAATGAGCATCGTGATTGTACTCAAACCACGTTGGAGCACGGCTCCGCTAGAGAGAAGGCCCGGGTAATACGTGGCTTTGCGGGAGATCAAGACTACTCCCACACCGCCACGATAGCCCCGCCGTCCCGACCAGACGCCGTCGGCGCAGAGCCGCCACCCTTCTCGAAGTCGTTGACCTCATGGGTTTATCCGCATGTCTTCAATAATTCCGGTTTGACCCATCGGTAGCCGGCCATGAGATCGCAGATGGCTTGCCCTTTGACGGATTTCGCAAGATGAAATGGATGTCGTATCGAGAACAAGAGCCCACTCGCTAGGCTTACCCTTTGGATCCGTTGTGTCATGAAGACTGGATAGGGTTCATCTTTGAGATGACATGAATAGTCCGACCGACGCAGGTAGTGCCGCATTTTTTGAATTGCAATACCGTGGCTAGGCATTCCTTTTCGATCATGGGGTACCTTCGCTCCTCAAGGTCCTACTCGTAGTACACGCTTTGCTCGGACCGCGCCGCTATTTTGTGCTAAGAGGGCGCCAAAGAGTGTTCCGCCGCACATACATGAGGAACGGCTTGCCCGAGATTGGGGACGCCAAGCACGGGGTTCGAAGATAACGCTGATTTCCTCAAACGTCACCGGCAAGATTCATCCCACGAAACGCACACCCCTTCTTCATCAATTTGGAGGTACGGCACTTGCCCTCGAGAGACGATGAACCTTCGGATATACGCCAAGCATCCTTGCAATCCCCAATTCCTTGAGATTCCCGGGTGGTTGGAGTTCTTGATGGCTCGGACTTTGTCGGGCCGACATAAACCCCTTTGTCGTGACGATAAAACCAAGAAACTTACCACCGACATCCCTAAGAATGATTTTGTGGGGTTCATTTTCGCCGGTGTTTACGCGATGATGCTCAACACCGCCCTCGTCGCCAAGGTGACGCTTTATCACGCTCTTCACCACCGTCATCTACGAGCATTCACCATCTTTCTCGCGATGGTCTTGGAAAATGGTGCTCATGACGCTGATAGGTCGCTACCGCATTCTTGAGACCAAATGGCATAACCGGTAACAAAGATATCCCCATCGGAGTTCGAACGGCATGTTTCTCATCTTCGTGGTGCATTTTGATTTGGTTGTACTCGAAAACCGGCCCATGAATGACATCCTTTCAAAACCGCACGGTTGTCGATGATGACATCCGTGATGGGCAATGGAAACTCGCCTTTAGGGCAAGCGCATTGAGGTCCCTATAGTCGACGCAGTCCTAATTGTGCCATTTTCTTTAGAACTGACGATGTTGACACCCAACTGGTGTCGTTCTCCCCGATGAAGCCCGCTTTATGAGCCTTTTTACTCGCCACAATTGCTTCCATAATCGGCGGGCGAAACCGCTTTGCCGCCGCTTCACGGTTTGGCTCCGATTGATGTCAAGGCGATGCATGGCAACCGGGATCAAGGCCGGGCATATCTTCATAATTCCGTGCTAAGACATCGATGTATTCCTTGACAAGAGATATGAGCTCTTCCCTCTCTTGGGGAAGTAGTTAGCGCCGATAAATATGGGTTTGGGGTTGGCTCTCTCCCATGTCCACCCGAGAATTTTATCTTCTGCGGGCGTTCTCGCCGCCGAAATGTCCGCCCATTGGGCTGACGCATGCATCCCATGCTTCGCCATGAAGCGGATTTGCTCGCCTACTTGACCTCAACGGTATCAACCGTAGTCATGTTGGTCGTGAGGCTTGTAAACCAGCCCCCGACGCCGCATACATCCTAAGCCGAGGAGGTAGATGATTGATCTCCCCGAGCGAAGCCACCGATATTCGCCCAAGTGGCAAGAATATTCTCAAGAGGAGGAGACATAACCCACTCTCTTCGCTCGCCAGAGTAATCGCCGCTTCCCTTTTGGCACAAACGGCCGATCGAGTCTTCCCCGCTTTGCCGTAGTTCGCTTCTTTTCCGACGGCCGTAACCCATGCCTTCCATCATGCGCCTATGCTCGCCGTATACGAACCGCGTCGTTCATCGCCTTCCGGTCGCCCCACATCGTATGTGGACATGTCAACCCTTCCAAAGATGATCTCTTGTTGATGATCTCCTCGATGGTACGACAAAGACTTCGTGAAGACTGACATCGCTTGTCGCTGCCGTGATGCCGAACACACAGCAAATGCGTGGTCAATTATTGGTCACCGAAACCAGTTGTTGCATTCCCGAGTTAGCTTCCAACTAGACGAGGAGTAAGCAAATTCAGAGTTTCATTAAGGGTGAGCTCGCTGGCTCATCCGAATTGGTGATAACAAGGCCTCCGCAGCCGACATAATGGGTTCAATGTCGCATGACAAGACCTCGTTGTTCTACTCACAATGGCCTCATTACCGCTTATCCGTCTTCAATCGGCGCTTTACGTAATTTACTCCCGCCTTGGTAGAGCAAAGAGTCGGTGAAGTAATTCTCCACCCCTTTGAAGGGTCGCTTATCTGCAAATACGGTCTTGACTGACCGCTATCATCCACGCATTTCAGGCATTGGTGCAAAGTAGACGGACGATGCGTTGTTGTGAATCCACTGGCCGCCCAACAAAGATATTATAAGATGGTTCTCGCTGTGGATGACGAAGGTGTTACTTCCGGCCCTCATGTTGCCTAACCGCATTTGAGGCGATCTTCCAAGCTCGGCCCCGTATGCTTGAAGCCAAAGATAGTGGTGGTCGCCGAGATAACCGCTTCAGGTATCCCTAGGGACTTGATGAGCCGCCAAGGAATAATGCTCAAAGCCGCATCCCCCGTCCACCGATTCTATCCACCTTGGAGGAGCCGACGCATCTCGTGAAGTAAAGAGGCCCGCCATGAGACGGCTATTGATGAGCATGTCATCCGGGTGAAGGTGATACAGGGATCTGTTGCCTGACACCGGGTAAAGACGCGGACAACTTTTCTCCGCTCTTCCTCGTGGACGGTGGAAAAGTGTGTGGTAAAACTTCGAAGTCACAAAGCCTCTCGCCGAGCCTCCCTGTTGACTTTGATAGACGCAGAGCTCGCATAATGTGATCCTTGCCGGATGTTTGCTAGTCGAGCACATTAAACCGAAGGGCGGGTTGCTTGAGCTTGGTTTGTCTGCATTCTCCGCGATGTTCGCCGTTGTTTCACCAGTCATCTGGACCGTGGATAATTCTTTTGCAAATCTTTCCCGCTCTTGTGACGAAGCATCGCCGCCTCTTCCTCTAATCGGTGAGGGTTGCTATCCCCGCTCGATTCCATCCGAATTGCCGATGACATTGCAGGTTTGCTCTCCGCTTGCCCTCTCAGGCCGCCGAAATCCACCGCCATCCTTGAGGAGGTCGTGGTGAACCCACATGACTTGTCCCGAGTAGGGTCTGCGGATACCAAGCCCTTTTCCCCGCCGACAGAGGGTCGGTGTTAATGATCCTCAGCTCGCGAATGGGTATGATACCGCCAAAGTGCGGACCGCAGGAGGCCGGTTCCAAATCTTAAGGTGACCATGTTCGTGGTCACATTATTTTGACTTTTTCCTTCTTCAACACCCCGCTTCAAAGAGAGCCCGGAGTTTGTCCTTGAGGATGTAACACTTGGCCGCTGCGGTCGACGAACCTAAGTGGAACGCAATAGTTTGGGTCATCTGTCTTGCCCACTTCTTCGTGTCTTATGCCTCCGAAGCTTGATCCTATTGCTTCAAGGAGTGTGTCAAAGGTGGGCACTACCCGCCTTCCTTGAATCATATTGCCTCGGGCGCTGCCCCAGCCGCTTGATTTGATGTTATGCCTTCCGGACTCAGAGTCGACACCATGATTTCCTTTCCCTTCGACCGTGAACGGTTCCGTGAAAGTCGGTTCGGTTCCTTTGTACCGGGATCTTCCGCTTCCGTGCTTTGATCATGTTTTCCACTTGTTCACCTCAAGCGCACTCAACTCCTTCCGTGTCCGGTTTCCACAAAGACCGAAGCCTGATAAGATGCCAATCGCGAGATTACCGCGACATCTCGACCGGTAATATCGCCTACCCGCCCCTAAGAATGTGCCATCGATTAACCTTTTCACAAATTCACCGACGCTCGCTTCCTTCTTCGCTTCAACATTAGGGTCGCCATTGAAACTTCAGTGTCGCTGCCGGAAGCCGGTCAAGAACAGCTTCTAAGTCACCATGATTTGATAGAGTCTCGAAGTTTATGAACCATTCAAAGGCTACCCTTTCAGAGTGCCAATGAACAACCGCTGAGGATGGGATCATTTCAAGAAGAAATCCGGCCTGGGACAGAAGTAGTAAATGTGTTGAGGGAGATCCTTTCCGCCGAACCGGGTCAACCCCATAGGCTTGAATTTTGCCGATAAGGGACCGATCCCACTGATAAGGTCGGGCTACCCCTACCGCTCATGTTTCTCTCCGAGCTTCGTGGCGCCGAGCATCCTCAAACTCACAAACCTTTTATCCCGATGTATGCCGCCAGATTGGGAGGCTTTTCCCGAAGATCCGAGGAGTAGCCGGAGGGTGACTTATGCCCTCCTCTTCATCTGCTGGCGGAGGAGTGAGGTTTCGCCTTGATTCCTCCTTCTCCCGGGCGATTTCGCTAAGGCTTTTTCTTTCTTTGCGAGTTGTCCCATTATCTCTTTCATAGTCGCGGCAGCTCGCCGCTCGGAGATCACGCTTGTCGCTTCCTCAACCTTTTAGTCCACTCGCCGAGCCTCCGGCCATGTGCACTCGCTGCCTACCGTAGTCCGAGCTTGACGCTTGAGACGCCGCTTCACGGTCAAGTCTTCCTCCTCGCCGCTGATGGAGTTTAACCGCCAGAAGTCAAATGGGATGGTCGCGACCGTTTGGAGACGCTGTAGCCGGTAGACGCTTTCGTCTGGGATTGGGAGGCCTTCACCAAAGCAAACTCGAACCAAGAACTGAGTATCTAGCTTTATCCTTCCCCGCCATGTTGACGAGGCAATTTGTAGTCGGGCCCACTAATGGCCCGCTTCTTTCGACGGTTGTGCCTTTGACGAAGAGGCCTTACTCTCCGGGTGGTTGAGAAAGCCTTTCCCATACCGATGGTTTCGGCGCACACGACCAGCCGAGAACCGCCGATAAGCTTCCACGCTGGCACCGAGGATTCGCTTTGAATCGCTAGGCCAGAATCGATGGTCTCGAGGTCTCCGTTGGTTGAGATGGCAACCCCGCAAGATCGAGGGATCATCACGCACGGTGCGGGCGAAGTTCAAAGGAGTCGGGCGAGAACGCTTTGGAGCCCCAAATGTGGGATTCAGCGCCTTGACTCGCCAGCGCAGATATCGCGCTCAGCGCAGACTCATACCCCGAAGCCGGGTTGCCTATGCGGCTTCACTTGTCGCCCGGGCGCTTTGGTGGAGGCTTGATTGAGCGGCTCGCCTCGATTGAGCTGCTCGCCATTGAGCTGCTCACTCGAATGAGGAACTTTGTTTGGAGAAAGTACACCAAATTTGCCCTCTTTTGGGTCTTGCCGCCAGAGCGGTGACTCCGCCGCTAGGGGACTCGGCTCGATTGGGAGCCCGCCAAGATCGCGGGTTGCCGCTCGCTTGATTTTCCTCCTCGGTCCGGCCAGTAGCTCAGACGCTGTGGAAATGGAAGCGCCGCTTCGCTGCGGTAATGGTTTGTCGCCGCCGCCTCGCCCTCGGGAGAGGGGTAACTGTTGATGGTGAGGGTGTGATTCAAGCACAGGCGACCGTCTCTTGCACGCTAGGGTCGGTGGATCAAGCGGGCAACCCAACAAGAGTTTGCTCGGCTTGCACTCTTGGCCATTGGTTCGCCTTGGCTGGTTTGGGGAGATAGAACCCTTGCAGATTAGGCGTAACACGGGCGCCAGCCTACTTCGCCGCCGACGCTAGTTGCACGCATAACCCTCGCGGTAACGCCGATGTCCTACCACCAAGAGGACTAAGACAAGTACTCTTCATACCTAGCTTGGTCGAACTCAATCACCGTGGACTCAACTGTCCCTTCCGCATGTCGCCGAATTGCCACCACCATCTCCGCTGAGGAAACCATTCCCATCGGTGGTCGCCATCTTCGCTTTGGTGTAAAATCTCCTCTCGGATTTGTATTGTTTGTATTGCTTGTTACAAATCAAGAATTGGCTTTTACAATGTAAGCCGGAAGGAAGGCCCTTCTTGTTTAACGGGTTCGCTGGTAGCAGGACGCCCTCGATGCTCGAATCGAGTTTGCTTCCCTTGACGATCCAATCGACGCCGCGTCGGCTTCAGCGCAAGAGAAGTCCTGGTTGAGTTCGTTCTACCCGAGCTTGCTTGGACGGGCTACTATGCAAGAGTTTGCAAGAGCTCGAGAGCCTCCAAATCAGAGTTCGATGGAGTCTACTTCAACAATCCAAGCCTTAGCTCAATCGAAGTTGAGGGAGCAAGAGAGTAATTCTTCGCTTTGCTTTTCTTCCTCACGTGGTTTCATAACCTCGATTGCTAGCCCCTCTTGTGTGGAGATGGTGGCTTATAAATAGGCAAGGAGAGGCATGGCCATTTCCGATTTGTGGGATATGACCATCGACAGCTATAAGTACCACACTCTCTCTAATCAGGATGTGACCACCGATGAGGTAATGAAGACCATGCCTTATCATAACCCAAGATGTGCGAGTGGGTAAGGTGCGAGCCTCGCCGTGAGTGCTCAGCGAAGCTTGCAGCGAAGTTCACGAACGAGGTCAATCGGGCGGGCTCTTTATGGGCGTTTTCGGTTCAGAGCGGTGAATGGCCAGCAGCACGTTGAACTTGCATAGCGAAGTTCTCCTAATCAGCGGCTTTGAAAAGCAACCGGTCTTCCCTCGACTTGCGGAATGTGACCACTAATAGGTGAGGGCCATGCCCTCTAGCTGCGGGATGTGACCGCTATAGGGTCCACTTCTCTAAGCCGCCATTGGCACCGCTCAATCAGCGAGCAAAGCAGCTTAAGAGTTGTTCTAATCGCTCAGCGAAGCTTGCAGCGAAGTTCACGAACGAGGTCAACTGGCTGGCCTCTTGGCGGGCGTGCTCGGTTCGTGATAAGCGAAGGCCGCAGCGCCGGTGAACTTGCATAGCGAAGTTCTCCTAATCAGCGGCTTTGAAAAGCAACCGGCTCCTCCTCGACTTGGCGGAATGTGACCACTAATAGGTGAGGGGCCATGCCCTCTAGCTGCGGGATGTGACCGCTATAGGGTCCACTTCTCTAAGCCGCCATTGGCACCGCTCAATCAGCGAGCGGCGAAGCTTAAGAGTTGTTCTAATCGCCAGCGAAGCTTCTGAACAAGCTGGTCAACTGGTGGACCCTCGGCGTGAGTTGGCGCCAGGCCGGGCGAACCTTGCAGGCGCAGCTTGGCCCGCATTGTGGCTGGATCGACAGGCGACGCTGGACTCATGTGGGCGGAGCTCATCGCGTGGGGCGGCCTCGTCAAACCACTATTGTGGGCGAGCCTCGCCAAACCACTATTGTGGGCGAGCCTCGCCAAACCACTATTGTGGGCGCAGCCTCGCTCAATGAGGAGCTGGCCGCTAACCTCGCCAAACTACCGCTGTGGGCGAAGTCTTGTTCAATGAGGAGCTTCACTGCCGGGCGAACCTCGCCAAACTACCGCTGTGGGCGAAGTCTCGCTCAATGAGGAGCTGCCGGGCCAACCTCGCCAAACTACCGCTGTGGGCGAAGTCTCGCTCAATGAGGAGCTTCATTTTCGGCGAACCTCGTCAAACTCTTGTTGTGGGAGAGCCTCGTGGTGGGCGAAGCGTACTTGAGCTCTGCAGCGAAGTTCTTCGAGCGGGCTGCCTGGCGGGCGAGTTTGCTAGGTGGCTCTTAGGCTCTTGCAGGCGAGCTCTTCGAAGCATCACCCCGCAGCGCATCTCGCTGGGAAGCGGTTTTAGGCAAACTCGCCCAATAAGCTATTGGGCTCGTGGCAGCGGCTCTCTTTGATCGGCGGGTTGGCAATTTTTCCCGCCTACAACGACGCGCAAGGCAAAATGAGTCGGCCCTTTGACCTCGACTCCCCTCTTCCTCACCCAAGGTGGCTCCCTCAATCTAAATGACGGTTACATGAAATCTGATCCCGACAACGCTGTCGATTAAATGCATTGTCGGCTCCTTAATATCTCCCCTCTCACAATATTTAAGGCACCTCGATTGATCCGTTACGGACGCCGCCAATCTCATCTCATTAATAAACTCATTAATGACGTAACAACCCTAACTCTTAAGTCACCCCATCGCTGACACCAGAAGGCAAGCCGCCCGCCGACAACAAAAGGCATCCGTCTAATCGCCAATCAACACGGGAGATAAGCCGACTCGATTATTGGTTTTCTCATCGATGAAGAGACAAAAATACCCCCTACCCTAGGTATAAATAGCGGACTGCTCAACAAACCAAGGGTAATCTCTTTTTCTCGAATTTCCGCTTTTCATTTTCTCATTTTTCTATTTGCTGTGCTGCGGGAGCAGGGAAATGGTTGAAGAGCTCATCGGCAAAGGCTTTGAGCTGGGCTTGCATGGTTTGTGTGATCTTCTCGGTAGATTCCTGGAGTTGGGCTTGAGTAACGTAGCCCAAGGGTAGGTTCCCCATCCTGGTAAGATCATCATCCTCTAGTCAAATAGCTTCGGAGGATCACATGAAGTCCTACATCAGGAATCCTCTTCAAAAAGTCCTTGTCTTCAAAAACTCCTTGTCTTCAGGCAAGCTAGATTGCTCTATAGCATTGGCCTGCATATATCTAGATTGAAGCACTGACGAGCGAACATCCAAGCCATTAACTGATTGTACTCGTTCAGATCGGTTCTCCCTTGTAGCGGCACCGAGGGAGCCGCCCCTATTAACGCAGTAGCTTGCCTTGTCCCAAACCCCCACTTCAGATTTACCCATATAATATGTAGAGGGCCACCCCGCTAGGATGAAACCCGCCTCCTCATATCCGCCTGACTCCTTGCCTCATCCAAGATGGTCGCTCTGGGCTGAGAATTAGAAGCTCCCTCTCCGACCAGGTCTCGCCCACCGAGAATCGCCTCCACGCAGCCGGGTCGCGGGTTCCCTGCCTCTACCGAGAATCAACCCTTTCCTGTGTCAACCCCGGCTTGTTTTCACGCTGAGGGCCAGCCTCCTCCTTCACTCGACGACCCCGGCTTCCATGGTTCATCGATCTCTTTCACCTGCCTCGCCCGCTTCGCTGACCATGGTCGTTCCGCCGAGTCCTAAAGCCATGAGCAACCATCAGCGACGCCGGGTCATTTCTTCACCGCACGCGGCCGTCAATTCCCCACCTTTCGGCATCGACTCACCGGGCCGACTCGCTGCCGCTTAGCCCGCCGAGTCTCCACTCTCTCATGAGGCTCCTCAAGGAGTCCTTCATCTAAAGTCGCTTCATGGTGTTCCCACCTCTGCCTCCGCCTCCAAAAGTTATGTTGTGAGCTCTCGCTGATCTCGACACTGTGAGGAACCGACGAATCCCATGAAGTCGCAAGACCGACTTATCAAGTAGGATGCTCATCTCCCGTGGCCCCGTATACTTCAAAATCTGCATTAATTCTTCTTGCTCATCGGCCAATAGAGGCTTCGACTCCAAAGCTTCTGTCCTTATCTCGTGCCACCGAGCATCCTAAATTAGAGTCGCCACCTTCAACCTGCATAAACTTGTCTTTCCACCCTTTGTTTGATGTGGGAAGACCGAGAACAATCTTGAACTCCCCTGTCGCCTGAAGGTGGTAATAGGGCATCTTCTGAACCATAACGGCCAATTAGATACCAAGACGCAAATTTTAGGTTGATTCCCAACCATTAGCAAATGACGAGGAAGCCGACCAATGTAACGACAGAGTTAGGCTTCATCTGCATCGGAGATACCAGCTCTTCAAACACCTTGCGGAGGAATGGATGTAGCGGCAACCTTAAACCGCATTCCAAATGCTTGATATAGAGGGAGCTTCCCGCCATGGCAATACACCGCACCGACATCGACGATTTCCAATTTGAATTCCTTGGGAATATCAAATTTTGAATGAAGAAGCCGCGAATCTGTGCATCGGTCACCTATGAGCTTTCGATGATCGGAATCCATGGAGAATGCTTGTATAGATTGCCGAAAGATCGCCGGAGATTCCTTCAGAGAGATGTAGATAATAGTGCTTATCCTCCCTTCGTTTCTTGTACTTATAGAGGGGCCCACAAGCGATGGATCAGCCTGCGATCAACGGCCAAGATTAAAACTCAAAACCCGAAGCATTGTCTCAAAAATCGAGAAACCACCCATTTCGCCTCTAACGGGCCGGATATTGGGCCTAGGAAAACGAAGCCAAGAGGCTAAAACGATACCGACATCGCCACGCCCCATCACCGTAACCGCCGAGACTTTTCCTAATTCACTCCACCCACTGCAACCAGATATTTATTTCATTTGCACTCGTTTCCAACCGACTCCAAATGAAAGGGGCCAACTGTTATGGTCATAACCGCTAATTCCTAATTAGAAGAGAAAACCTCATACGCTTTAGGCAAACAAACATCTTAACCCGATTAACTAGAAGGCAATCTAAACTTGCCGGCCGAGCCGAATGAACGAGGAGCCTCCTTTACATGGTCCGACTATCCAAATTGATCGGCTAACTTCGTGGACGACGCGAAAGGCGGTGATAGTCGTCCCTTCAGCTATCTATCTTCGTGGATGATGCGAAAGGCAGTGATAGTCGTCCCTTCAGCTATCTATCTTTGTGGACGACGCGAAAGGCGGTGTTAGTCGTCCCTTCAGCTATCTATCTTTGTGGATGACGTGAAAGGAGGTGTTAGTCATCCCTTCAGCTATTTATCTTCGTGGACGATGCGAAAGGCGGTGTTAGTCATCCCTTCAGCTATCTATCTTTGTGGATGACGTGAAAGGAGGTGTTAGTCATCCCTTGGCTATATCTCCCACTGAGCGCATAAGGCAAAGCGAGTGCGGCCCTTTGACCTCGACTTCTTCCTCACCCAAGGTGGCTCCCTCAATCTAAATGGCGGTTACATGAAATCGATCCGACAGCGTCGATTATGCATTAAATGCATTGTCAGCTCCTTAATATCTCCCCCTCTCACAATATTTAAGGCACCTCGGATTGATCCGGTTACGGACGTCGCCAATCCCATCTCATTAATAAACTCATTAATGACGAAGTAACAACCCTAACTCTTAAGTCACCCCATCGCTGACACCTGAAGGCAAGGCCCGACAACAAAAAGGCATCTGTCCAATCGTCAATCAACACGTGGGGAGATAAGCTGACTCGATTATTGGTTTTCTCATCAGATGAAGAGACAAAAATACCCCCCTACCCTAGGTATAAATAGCGGACTGTTCAACAAACCAAGGGTAATCTCTTTTTCTCAGTGAATTTCCGCTCTTTCATTTTCTCATTTTTCTATTTGCTGTGCTGCGGGAGCAGGGAAATGGTTGAAGAGCTCATCGGCAAAGGCTTTGAGCTGGGCTTGCATGGTTTGTGTGATCTTCTCGGTAGATTCCTGGAGTTGGGCTTGAGTAACGTAGCCCAAGGGTAGGTTCCCCATCCTGATAAGATCATCATCCTCTAGTCAAATAGCTTCGGAGGATCACATGAAGTCCTACATCAGGAATCCTCTTCAAAAAGTCCTTGTCTTCAAAAACTCCTTGTCTTCAGGCAAGCTAGATTGCTCTATAGCATTGGCCTGCATATATCTAGATTGAAGCACTGACGAGCGAACATCCAAGCGATTAACGGGATTGTACCTATGCTCCGCATCGGGTTCTCCCTTGTAGCGGTTAATCGGAGGGAGCGTCCCTATTAACGAGTCGCTTGCCTTGTCCCAAACCCCCACTTCAGATTTAGCCATATAATATGTAGAGGGCCACCCCGCTAGGATGAAACCCGTCTCCTCATATCCAGCTGACTCCTTGCCTCATCGGCATGGCTGTTCTGCTTGAGAATTAGAAGCTCCCTCTCCCGACCAGGTCTCGGCTCCACCGAGAATCGTCTCCACAGCAGTTCGGGTCGTGGTTCCTGTCGGCTGAGAATCAACCCTTTCCTGTGTGTCAACCCCGGGCTTGTTTTCAGCCGGTTGAGGGCCAGCCTCCTCCTTCGACTCAGACGACCCCGCCTCCATAGGGTTCACTGGACTTTCACCCAGCCGTCTCGCTTCTCGCGGACCATGGCTGGTCTTTTTTTGCCGAGTCCTTCTAAAGCCATGAGCAACCATTGGGGCGACGCCTGTGGTCATTTCTTCACGGCACGCGGCCGTCACCCCACCTTTCCCTTGAGTGGGCACGACTCCCACTGGGGCCGACTCCTGTCGCTGTCGTTTAGCCTGCCGAGTCTCCACTCTCTCATGAGGCTCCTCAAGGAGTCCTTCATCTAAAGCTGGCTCTGCGGTGGCCCTGACCCCAGCCGTGCCTCCAAAAGTTATGTTGTGAGCTCTCGCTTGATCTCGACACTGTGAGGAACCGACGAATCCCATGAAGTCGCAAGACCGACTTATCAAGTAGGATGCTCATCTCCGTGGCCCGTATACTTCAAAATGCATTAATTCTTCTTGCTCATCGGCCAATAGAGGCTTCGGCTCCAAAGCTTCTCTCCTTATCTCAGGCCAGTCCAAGCATCCTAAATTAGAGTCGTCACCTTCAACCCAGACAAACTTGTCTTTCCACCCTTTGTTTGATGTGGGAAGACCGAGAACAATCTTGAACTCCCCTGTCGCCTGAAGGTGGTAATAGGGCATCTTCTGAACCATAACGCTGACCAGATGGCTCAGCACGCTCAGCTTAGGACGGATTCCCAACCATTAGCAAATGACGAGGAAGCCGACCAACGTAGCGACAGAGTTAGGCTTCATCTGCATCGGAGATACCAGCTCTTCAAACACCTTGCGGAGGAATGGATGTAGCGGCAACCTTAAACCGCATTCCAAATGCTTGATATAGAGGGGAGCTCTCCCCTCGCCATGGCAATACACTGGCACTGACATCGACGACGCCCCCAATTTGAATTCCTTGGGAATATCAAATTTTGAATGAAGAAGCCGCATCTGTGCATCGGTCACCTATGAGCTTTCGATGATCGGAATCCATGGAGAATGCTTGTATAGATTGCCGAAAGATCGCCGGAGATTCCTTCAGAGAGATGTAGATAATAGTGCTTATCCTCCCTTCGTTTCTTGTACTTATAGAGGGGCCCACAAGCGATGGATCAGCCTGCGATCAACGGCCAAGATTAAAACTCAAAACCCGAAGCATTGTCTCAAAAATCGAGAAACCACCCATTTCGCCTCTAACGGGCCGGATATTGGGCCTAGGAAAACGAAGCGTCAGCAGCCCAAAAACGATTCGCTGACATCAGCCACGTCCCATCACCAGAACCATCGAGACTTTTCCCGAATTCACTCCCGCCCGACCAGAACCAGGATATTTATTTCATTTGCACTCGTTTCCAACCGACTCCAAATGAAAGGGGCCAACTGTTATGGTCATAACCACTAATTCCTAATTAGAAGAGAAAACCTCATACGCTTTAGGCAAACAAACATCTTAACCCGATTAGCTAGAAGGCAATCTAAACTTGCCGGCCGAGCCGAATGAACGAGGAGCCTCCTTTACATGGTCCGACTATCCAAATTGATCGGCTAACTTCGTGGACGACGCGAAAGGCGGTGATAGTCGTCCCTTCAGCTATCTATCTTCGTGGATGACGCGAAAGGCAGTGATAGTCATCCCTTCAGCTATCTATCTTCGTGGACGACGCGAAAGGCGGTGTTAGTCGTCCCTTCAGCTATCTATCTTCGTGGATGACGTGAAAGGCGGTGTTAGTCATCCCTTCAGCTATTTATCTTCGTGGACGATGCGAAAGGCGGTGTTAGTCATCCCTTCAGCTATCTATCTCCACAGACGACGCGCAAGGCGAAACGAGTCGGCCCTTTGACCTCGACTCCCCTCTTCCTCACCCAAGGTGGCTCCCTCATTCTAAATGACGGTTACATGAAATCTGATCCCGACAACGCGTCAGTGTCGCATTAAATGCATTGTCAGCTCCTTAATATCTCCCCCTCTCACAATATTTAAGGCACCTCGGATTGATCCGGTTACGGACGTCGCCAATCTCATCTCATTAATAAACTCATTAATGACGAAGTAACAACCCTAACTCTTAAGTCACCCCATCGCTTGACACCTGTAAAGGCAAGCCGCCGTGGCCGACAACAAAAAGGCATCTGTCCAATCGTCAATCAACACGTGGGGAGATAAGCTGACTCGATTATTGGTTTTCTCATCAGATGAAGAGACAAAAATACCCCCCTACCCTAGGTATAAATAGCGGACTGCTCAACGAACCAAGGGTAATCTCTTTTTCTCAGTGAATTTCCGCTCTTTCATTTTCTCATTTTTCTTCATACACTGACTTGATCGTCGGAGGGATCACCGGAGATCCCAACTCCACCCTTCCAAGGCTCTCTCTTTTGTGTAGGTGAACCCCCAGCTTGACACCATCACCGGATATTAGAAGAGAAGACAGACTCCATTCAATTAAAAACTAACCCAGCAGAGTTTAGTGACTGTGTGATTTCATACATCAACAAGTGCCCTGATCTTATTCCAGGCAAGCGTGTCAACCTCATCGATGTGGTGAGGGAACGACCAGTTCAAATCCTCAGTGGTCTCCCCCTTGGCGGCTGGCTCCTTTCCAAGGTGGCAAGTCAGCTCTGCCTAACCACCCGACATCCCCATACCGCTGCTCATCTCCCTCAGGCTATCGGCCTGAGTTGCAGCCTACTCTTCATGCCTGAACGGCCCCTTCTCCAAATATATGACGTTGGTCTTTGCGACTTCAGAAGATCCCCCAGGCCCTTGGCTTCCCACCTTCTTCAGCCTCCTTCATTTCTCAATCGGGGCAGTTGGGGATGACTGTCCCACTGGATGGATTGAAGCTGTCGCCGCATGAGGCTGAGCTCCCATCATAGGCACCGAGGGTAAGTCCTGACGAGCACGCTTGACTGGTCTTATTGACACCTCTTCTTCTTGAGTGCCAGTAGGAGATGCACCCGACCATTCCTCACCTCCGGTCGAGTCAGGGATCATTTTCTGGGCAGGTATCTCCTGATCCTTGGCTGTAGGAGGCACGGGCGAGATGCCGACTACTCTCAAGATGGAATTGTTGAACAAGTTGTCCATCTTCCGAGAGCCCTCGAATGACTTAACCTGGTAAAGAGCATCTTGCTCTGCAGCCGACAACTCTCTAGCTGCCATGCCCTCCCTAATGATTTTGGGCCAATCTGCGCATCCCAACTCTAAGCCCATCCCTTCCACCCAGACGAACTTCTCCTTCCAGTCCTTGTTGGAATCAGGAAGGTTGGAGACGATCTTAAAGCGGTCCACCATTTTGAAATGACCGTGGGCCTCCTTCTAGTTTATCGTAAGGCTGACTAAATAGCTGAATACATTCAAGGACGGCGACAGCCCCAGCCAAAAGCTTATGACGATGTAGCCCACTAGGGCGGCAATGGCATTCGGCTTCAATTGCATGGGCGAGACCCCAGAGCTGTGCAAACCTGGTCGACGAAGGGGTGCAACGGTAGGCATAGACCGTACTCCATATGCTTGATATACAGAGGTTGTCTACTCTTCTTATGATCATAGATCGCCTAAGATTTTGCCGACACAGATATTTTGAACTCTCGAGGGATATCGAACCTGGTGCGTAGGCTTCTCAGCAGCGGCGCAGTCACCTTGGAAGAAATGCCCTTCAATTTCACTTGCCTGGCGTTGAGAGCATGAACGTTCGCCATTAAGGATTTGAATATTGACCGGAGAAGAAGAAACGGATCAGAATCTTTTTCAGAGGGGAGAATTCTCAGAAACAACAATTCCTTTCCTTTCGCTGAACGGCCCCTTTTATAGGCATCTGTGCCCTAAAGCTGTCAAAATCCAAATGGCCGAGTCAGTTCAAAACCAGCGGTCTAGATTCATCTCAGAATCCAAAGCGCCCTCACCGAGATCGAGATAGGGCATGTCTGCCTTAACTAGTCCACTATCAGGCACAAAATACGAAACGCCCACAGCCAAGAAGCAGATATTGATGTCATCCACGTCGTATCAAAAGGACTGCTCGCATACCCTTCATTAAATGCGCATCACGCCAAACGGCTACAGGTTCAGTTTCACTCGGACCCGGCCTAAGCCGACTCCAAGAGAAAGGGGCCTTCTGTTATAACCCTTCAAATCATCCGAATCCTAATCTAGGATTAGTGGCAAACAAGTATCCTGCATTAATGGCTTAATCTAGTTAATCCGCTTCCAGAGGGTCTGAACCAGCATTTCAGCCGACTCAAACGACGGCCTCAGCCATTGAAAACCCACTCTCGAAGCCGAGTCTTCTCTGCCGACTCCTTACGAGGACGACTCGCGAGGTGGTACTTGCCGACACCTCGACACCCGCTGGATCAACTGGGCAAACGGCTTATTCAACCATCCCCTTTGTCGACTCCTTACGAAGATGACTCGCAAGGTGGTACGTATCGTCACGGAGACATCATCACGAAGCCGCCTCAAAGAGCGATTCGAGTCAACCCCTTCGAATATGCTGGCTCTATGGACAACCCACTCAGCCGGTTTGCCGACACCTCGCGAGTTCGACTCGAAAGGCGGTGCTACTCGGCCCGCACCTAGGATAGGAAGACGACACCGTGCCTCGAGCCTCCCGCCCGAGAGGAGTCACCGCCGCATTGAATACGAGATCGGAGCCATCAATTCTCTAAGCTCATGGATCTTTAAGACACGTCGTACCTCATGCCCCCTGTCACTTCGCATTAAATGCCGACATGACCTCATCCACTCAGACAACAACACTTGTAAAGGTGAATCTGATTCAGCCGTCGACCCATGCCTAATCGAAGTGACCCTCGTCCACTAGCAGGCCGACACCTATAAAGCATGAGCTGACTCAACCGCCAGCTATCAGTCAGCCAAAGTTACCAAACTGCCCCTTGATCATTGTTATAAATAGGAAAGCTGTTTGCAAACCAAGGTAAGCAATTTTTGACACATTTGGAACCTATTTTAGAACTTTCTGTTCAATCTTTGCTTCCCCACTCAAAATCGTCCACTAACTTGATCGTCGGAGGAACCACCGGGGATCCAACCCCAACCTCTCACGATTTGTGACATGTGCAGGCTGTCTCAGGGAATTTCCAGCTTGGACATCCAGAGGAGTTAGAGGACCCTAATCATCTATCAACCTAATTAATTGACCGTGTCATCCGTAGCATCAACAATATTGTTAACAATAATTTCCAAAAATTTATAATATGTTTTTTTCGCAAGTTTTTTATATCTTCTGCAATGTCCCTCAAAGTTCATGGTATATGAGGTTTACCTACAAAACGATATAAGGTGAAGTAGAAAGTCTACACGTATGCCCAACTAAAATTTTCAGGCCCTCAATGTGATATTTTTTTTTCTTAAAAAAAAAACTTTGATGTGTATATTGTATTATCTTCTTGCCAATAAAAGAAAGAGCATGGGCAGCCCAGTAGGTCACATGGCAAAGTCGTGTCGCTCCCTCGTGAGGGGCCTGGGTTCGATTCCCGTCTGCGCCAAATGCGCCATAAAAAAAAATTTTAAAGAAAGAGCATATCGACTAATAAATTATGTAAGAATATTGAGTTGTACAATACATTTGACTTCGAGTAGGATTTTATATGCTTGAAACCCTGATCTCCAAAATGGTATTAATATAAACTTGTCATGCGTGTGGGTCACGAATCTATTTAAATATTTATCTAGATGCGTGAAAAATAATTACAATAATAGGCCTAGGTTCCTCCGGGGTTAAAAAAAAGAGAATATTTAGAGGAAAAATTATGATACCATCTTGTAATTTTGCATCTTTGCTAATTGCCATAATGCAATTTTTAGGTGTGGTTAGAGCAAAGTGCAGAGTCATGTTATAGACTTTTGTGAATAAAAACAACAAGATCATTAAAATAGTATATTTTTCTTAAAAAGAAAAAATCGAAAACGTGATTATTAAAATATCATCTTTATTACCTGGAAATACGCTAAATAGCACTTAAATATCTTATAGTTTCACTCTCTTAGCACTAGCATATCCTCACTTGTAATTAGTAACATGTATATACCGAGTTGTTCAAAACTATCACATTAATACCCTCTATTTTGCTAACTTGAGAATTTTATTCAAAGTTCTCATATAACATTCATATGATAATTTTATAACTTTCTATCTATTAAGTGTGTTAAATTTATTGTTAAATTTTTTCAAATTATGTTTTTAAGACAAAGTTAGGATACATTTAAATTAGAATTTGGATATGTTTAAAAATAATTTAACAAATATTAACTGTTAAAAATCTTTAAAATTAGCATATGAATGTTCTATGAAAACTTTCAGTTAAAAATATTCACGTTTACAAAATAAAGAGTATTAATATGCAAATTTTAAATAATTTAAGATATATAAATGCTACCAAATACAACTAAGAATATATAAATACTAAAAGATTAAAACTATAAGATGTATAAGTGTTATTTCGCCCACGAAAATATTATCATCTTGGATCCTAAAATGTGATCATTATCATCTTCCACATTAAAAAGATAAATTATTATCCCTACACCTACTATCTTGTAGTGAGGTGTCAAATTATTGAATGCCCTCATTGATTACCTACTTTTACATCTTGTCGAGAAGTACACATGTGATGTCCATAATAGAAATTATATAAAATAGATTCCATGCATTCTTGGTCAGCGTATTAAAAGAAATCAATCATTACGTTAATATATACGTATATATTAGTCAGTAAAGAACAAACAGCCCCGAAATATAATTCATGAGAGATAAAAATTAAAAGGGAAAATTGTGTCAGGGCCCCAAATGTTGAAACATCATGTGCTGCAGCCCTTCCATTTTTTTCCCATATGGTTCAGCCCCAAAAAGCATCCCAAAATGCACTGCACCCCTTTTTTGGTCATGATTACATGCCAACTAAGCATGGAGAGAGAAAAAAAAATAAAAGACCCCAAAATACTCTTATCTCTTTCATTCTAGATCTAATGGTCATGGCTCCTTCTTCCTCCTCTCTCCTAACACATCTCCTTCCTCCTCTCCCCATCTTTCTTCTTTTTCTCTAAGACACCGACATCCTCCCCTCCTCTACCGCCAATCTTTAGTGCACACTCCGGCCATATTTTTCGACACTAAAGGCGAAGAGATGGCAAAAACACGGCGGATGAGGCGGAGAGCCCAGTTCGAAGTTCGTTGGCGATGACGGGCCTCTTCCCGCGCCGCTAGAAGGGGGCCCACAAGCAAATTTGCGGGCTATTGGACCCTCCGGTGCCACCGCCGATCTTGAGTGCACACTCCCGCCATATTTTTCGACACTAAAGGCGAAGAGATGGCAAAAACACGGCGGATGAGGCGGAGAGCCCAGTTTGAAGTTCGTTGGCGATGACGGGCCTATTTTGGTTCATATTAAGTCTATTTTAGTTCATGTTAAGTCTAACTTGGTTCACGTTAAGTCTATTTTGGTTCATGTTAAGTCTATTTTTAGTTTGTCTAACCCGGTTCATGTTAAGTCTAACTTGGTTCATGTTAAGTCTATTTTGATTCATGTTAAGTCAAACTTGGTTCATGTTAAGTCTATTTTGATTTAAAATGAACCAAGATGGACTTAACATGATCCAAGTTAGACTTAAGATGAATCAAAATGGACTTAACATGAACCAAGTTTGAATTAATATGAACCAAGTTGGATTTAACATGAATAAAAATAGACTTAACATGAACCAAGTTAGAATTAACATGAACCGGGTTGCACTTAACATGAACCAAGTTTGAATTAATATGAATCAAGTTGGATTTAACATGAATGAAAATAGACTTAACATGAACCAAGTTAGAATTAACATGAACCGGGTTGCACTTAACATGAACCAAATTAGACTTAACATGAACCAAAAATAGACTTAACATGAACCAAAATAGACTTAACATGAACCAAGTTAGACTTAACATGAACCAAATTAGACTTAACATAAACCAAAAATAGACTTAGACTTAACATGAACTAAAATAGACTTAACATAAACCAAGTTAGACTTAACATGAACCGGGTTAGACTTAACATGAACCAAAAATAGACTTAACATGAACCAAAATAGACTTAACATGAACCGAGTTAGACTTAACATGAACCAAAATAGACTTAACATGAACCAAAATAGGCCCGTCATCGCCAACTTGGTTCATGTTAAGTCTAACGTGGTTTATGTTAAGTCTATTTTGATTCAATTAAATACGCCAAAATGCCCTTATCTCTTCTATATTTTTTTCATGTTAAGTCTAAAAAATTAGACTTAACATGAAACATGTTAAGTCTATTTTAACTTATTTTTAAGTCTAATTTCATATTAAATTTAATTTAATTCATGTTAAGTCTAATTTAATTCAATTAAAGACGCCAAAATGCCCTTATCTCTTCTATATTTTTTCATGTTAAGTCTAAAAATTAGACTTAACACGAAACATGTTAAGTCTATTTCAACTTATTTTTAAGTCTAATTTCATGTTAAACTTAATTTAATTCATGTTAAGTCTAATTTAATTCAATTAAAGGCGTAAAATGCCCTTATCTCCTCTATATTTTTTCATGTTAAGTCTAAAAATTAGACTTAACATGAAACATGTTAAGTCTATTTCAACTTAATTTTAAGTCTAGTTTCATGTTAAATTTAATTTAATTCATGTTAAGTCTAATTTAATTCAATTAAAGATGCCAAAATGCCCTTATCTCTTCTATATTTTTTCATGTTAAGTCTAAAAATTAGACTTAAAATTAAGTTGAAATAGACTTAACATGAACGGGTTAGACTTAACATGTTTCATGTTAAGTCTATTTCAACTTATTTTTAAGTCTAATTTCATGTTAAACTTAATTTAATTCATGTTAAGTCTAATTTAATTCAATTAAAGATGCCAAAATGCCCTTATCTCTTCTATATTTTTTCATGTTAAGTCTAAAAATTAGACTTAACATGAAACATGTTAAGTCTATTTCAACTTAATTTTAAGTCTAGTTTCATGTTAAATTTAATTTAATTCATGTTAAGTCTAATGTTAAGTCTAATTTAATTCATGTTAAGTCTATTTCAACTTATTTTTAAGTCTAATTTCATATTAAATTTAATTTAATTCATGTTAAGTCTAAAAGTAGACTTAACATGAAACATGTTAAGTCTATTTCAACTTATTTTTAAGTCTAGTTTCATTTTAAATTAGACTTAACATGAATTAAATTGAATTTAACATGAAATTAGACTTAAAAGTAAGTTGAAATAGACTTTACATGTTTCATGTTAAGTCTAATTTTTAGACTTAACATGAAAAATATAGAGGAGATAAGGACATTTTGGCATTTTAATTAAATTAAATTAGACTTAACATGAATTAAATTGAATTTAACATGAAATTAGACTTAAAATTAAGTTGAAGTAGACTTAACATGTTTCATGTTAAGTCTAATTTTTAGACTTAACATGAAAAATATAGAGGAGATAAAGACATTTTGGCATTTTAATTAAATTAAATTAGACTTAACATGAATTAAATTGAATTTAACATGAAATTAGACTTAAAAATAAGTTGAAATAGACTTAACATGTTTCATGTTAAGTCTAATTTTTAGACTTAACATGAAAAATATAGAGGAGATAAGGACATTTTGGCTTTTAATTGAATTAAATTAGACTTAACATGAATTAAATTGAATTTAACATGAAATTAGACTTAAAATTAAGTTGAAGTAGACTTAACATGTTTCATGTTAAGTCTAATTTTTAGACTTAACATGAAAAAATATAGAAGAGATAAGGGCATTTTGTCGTCTTTAATTGAATCAAAATAGACTTAACATAAACCACGTTGGACTTAACATGAACCAAATTTGGACTTAACATGATTCAAAATAAACTTGACATGAACCAAGTTGGACTTGACATAAATCAAGTTGGACTTAACTTGGTTCATGTTAAGTCTAATGTTAAGTCTAATTTGGGCTCGAGCTCCTCCTCGTCCTCCTCCAGCACTGCCTGCTTCACCTCATTTTCGCCACCTCTTCGCCTTTAGTATCGGACATCGATCTATTATTTGACGGATCCTCCGATGAGAACGCTAATGAATTCGAGGTTTTGGCCGTTGCCATTGTCGTCTAAATTTGAGTTTTTTTGGTTTTGGGGGAAAAGATGGGTTAGGAGAGAGGAGGAGAGGAGAGAAGAGGAGGAAGGGGGAACCATAGCCATTAGAGCTAGAGAAAAAAAGTGAATAATATGCCGGAGCATGCACAAAAAGTCGACGGCGGTGGAGGTGATGTCGGTGTCTGAGAGAAAGAGGAGGAAGAGAGAGAGAGAGAGGATGAAGGGAATGGGTTAGGAGAAAGGAGGAGAGGAGAGCAGAGGAGGAAGAGGGAGACATAGACATCAGATCTAGAAAAAAAAAGAATGGAGGAGACAAGGGTATTTTGGGATTTTTTATTTCTTTTTCTCTCTCTATGATGACTTGGCATGTAATGATGATTAAAAAGGGACTGCAGCACATATGTCACATTTCTTGGGGCTGAACCACATGGAAAAAAAATGGAGGGGCAGCAGCATATGATATTTCAACATTTGGGGCCTTGACACAATTTTCCCAAATTAAAAAGAAAAATTGTGTCAAGGCCCCAAAACAATAAACCTCATGTGGCTCAGTCCCATGGACTTTTCCCCATATTGTTTAGCCCCAAAAGACCCAACATAAAATGGCCCAGCCCCCAAAAGCTCAATTGTATACATGTATTTGTTGAATTTGTGCTCCTCTTCCAAAATTGCCCTCTTCTCACGGAAACCCATCTTTGCTGGTGCAAGTCCAATCGGAATAAATGCAAGGCGACGGTGAAAATGAAGGGGGAAAGCCCCGACTTCCCTCCATTACTGGTCTATGTCATCATATGGTATCTATTTTATTGTTTTACTCTCTCACTCTCTCATTTATGGTACTAGAGTTTTGTTCTTCAACTTTCAACAACCCCTTATGTCCTAAAAATTGCCTCAATTACTCCTCATAACTGTCCTCATAACTTTCAACAACCCCTTATGGCCGCCAATGACCTCATTTGCATGGTGTCCTTAGGTGAGAAACTTGTATTCTCATTGCTAAGTTTTACAATAAGCTTTTTTGAACTAAAATTTGATATGTCTGAAAGACTGAAAGTTCATTAGGATGCTTTATCATTGATATATAAATCTGAGAGGCAGCCAAATATGAGTTTTTCGATTGAGAATGAAGATGATTTGAAGTGCATGGTGGAGCATAATCGAAATATTGGTTGTATGGAGATTCATATGCAAGCTATTGTTGATATAGAGGGTTCTACTTCTGAAAAAATACATAAAGTTCTAACTGAAATGTAAGTAATCATTAAACTATTGTTAAAATTGGGGTTTGTGTGATGTAAGCTTTGTGATTTCAGGTTTCATACTACAGACAAATCTTAAATGTTAACTTTAATAGTTACATGTTAACTATTCCTGTCGTCTGTTAACTATCACAGCTATCTGTTAACTTTCACATGAACTTATTTACTAGTACGGTTTTTTATTAACTATCACAGCTATCTGTTAACTTTCACATGAACCTGTTAACTATTCATGTCGTCTGTTAACTATCACAGTTACCTGTTAACTTTCACATGAACCTGTTAACTATTCATGTCGTCTGTTAACTATCACATTTACCTATTAACTTTCACATGAACCTGTTAATTTTCACGATCACAAGTTAATTTTATAGTTGATTTTGAAATCTGACTGGTTTCTTAATTTGTGTAGCAGTGATACTTCTTTGAATTCAGAATATAGTCATACTGTTCTAGGAAGTACTTCTAATTCAGAGAGGATCCCAAATGATTGTCCGTTTGGTGAGAATGTAATGAGATCAGATGACATTATCAATAACACTTTCATCATTCCTCAATGGTGGCACACAGCATTAACTGAAAAGGGTCAACAATTTGAAAGTGTAAATAAATTAAGACTAGTTTTGCAATACTATTCTATGGCAAAAAAGTTTAATTATGAATTTGCAAAGAATGAACCCAAACGTATCCGAGTTTTTTATCGATATAAGGAAACATATGGATGCCCTTGGATGTTATTTGCCTCTCCTGTTAAAAATAAAAAAGAATTTCTATCAAGAAGTTTGTGAACAAACACAGTTGTGGACAACATAGTATCTTGTCAGGTCGATCACGGGCATCTCGCAAATTCATAGCAGCCCAATTGTAACCTGTGTTAAATGTTTGGCCCGAAATCTGCCCAATTGATGTGCAAAAAGAGTTTCTCACTCAGCATGGATTGAGGATTGACTATAGTAAGATATGGTGGGGTAAAGAGAGAGCATAAGAGGAATTGTATGGTGATAGTTATGAGTCTTACTATCAACTAAGATGGTAAAAGTTACAAATTTGTCATTAAATATATAAATTTTGCTAGTAGACACTTAACGTACACTGTTAGATGTTGTTTTACTCAGCAATATATTAACTTTACATGTTGGATGTTAATTATCATGGATGCTTGTTAACTTTCACCGTTGCTTGTTAATTATAAGTGAATTTTGTTAACTATAAATGGTATCTGTTAGTTATCACAGTTAGATATTAACTTTATGAAATATTTTTATTTTTGGTCAAATGTATTATATTTACCTGATATTTCTTGACTTTTATGTATAGGTATGAGCACATAGTAAAGAAAACAAATCTAGGCAGCTATATTTGCATTGAACAAAATGAAGGAAAGTTCACAAGACTCTTCATTTGTTATGCTACTTGCATCATTGGTTTCTTAAATGGATGTAGACCCCTAGTATTTTTGGATGGGATATTTTTGAAAGACAGATACAAAGGTGTACTCCTTAGCGCCATAGCATACGACGAAGATCAAGGGATATTTTCACTATCTTATTGCATATGCAATCAGAAAAATTTAGCTAATTAGAGGTGGTTCCTACAAGATTTGTGGTCCATATTGTATGAAAGATCTGACCCATACAATCCTCTCCACCAATTAGTTATAATTTCTGATGCCGACAAGGGAATTCGAGAAGCTGTGAGAGAATATTTTCCTGAAGTAATTCACTCAAGATGTGTTCTACACCTGGTTGAAAACTTTAGATTAAAGCTAAAGGATTTGGGAATGAAGTTAAAGGATACGCAAGTTTTGGGAAATTTGCTCCAATCTGCTTGTTATAAATACACTAAAGCGGAATGTAATGATTATATGAAAGAAATTTATGAGATATCTCCAGCATCATATGGCATTGCAATTAAGTACTTTCCAGAGCAGTATGCAAATGCATTCTTCCCTGGAATTAGGTACTTCCATCAATCATTATTAAGTTTTACAGTAGATGTTAACTCTTACTCATATATGTTAAGTTTAGTTCACATCTGTTAACTATAAGCAGTAAATGTTAACTTTTCTCCGTATGTGTGAATCTTTGCTGGTACATGTTAACCTTCTCGCTTAACTGTTAAGTTTTGTTGTTACTTGTTAATTTTATTATATACATTGTAAGCAGTATACTTATACAATTTATTATTTTAATATTTACAGATATGGTCATGTAACCTCTAATATCACAGAGTTCTTTAACAACTGGATACGTGAAGCTCGATTGTTACGTGTACTATAAATGGTGGAGCATATCCGAAAATAAATTATGATTCACATGAACAACAGACGCATAATGGCTAAAAAATAGAATGGTTATCT
Organism: Asparagus setaceus; assembly: GCA_012295165.1. Taxonomy (NCBI): domain Eukaryota; kingdom Viridiplantae; phylum Streptophyta; class Magnoliopsida; order Asparagales; family Asparagaceae; genus Asparagus; species Asparagus setaceus. Next base: position 15,328,523 of record CM022709.1, on the reverse strand, counting down.
TTGTCCTAAAGCTGAGCAGGTCCTTAAAGAAAATATGAAAAAAAATATACCATAGATGTTAAACAATCCAAAGATGAAATATTCAAAGTGCAATCATATAGAACTACACATGTTGATTTGGAGAAGAAGACATGCACTTGCCGAGCTTGGGACGTAACATGTATTTCTTGTAAGCATGCTTGTGCAGTCATTATTTATATGAAAAGAGATGTTTGCCAATATTGTGATTTGTTTATGTTCGTGAAAGCATTTAAAAAGAGCTATGACCAAGTCTTTTATCCCATCCCAGATTACGAGAAGCAAAGTGTGCCAAGAGATTAAATCGAGATATTACCACCAATTACTACTAAAAGGAAGGGAAAAAATAGAACAAGATGTATAAACAATAGAACCATTTATAAACGTCCAGTGAAATATTCTCGATGCAAAGTTGAAGGTCACAATCGAGCTACTTGCAACAAACCAATTAGTGATTAGTGTGGATTGCTAAGTAGTACTATATTTTTGGTAGAGCAATGTAGGATGTCAAGACTTTTGTAGCACATTGTGGGAGAATTTTGTAAGCTTTAAGAATATAAGACTAATCAAATTGTGTATTCAAGCTCTATCAGCTATATGAATGTTAGACTTTCACTATAATGTACATGTCTATCACATGTTGGCTATTTCTGTTTCCTGTTAACTATCTCAGTCTTATGTTAACTTTCACTTGAACCTGTTAACTTTTAGGGTTTTCTGTTAACTATCATCTCAAGCTATTAACTCTAGGTGTTGCCTGTTAAGTATATATGGTATCAACAATAAACGTATCAAACTGCTGGTGAGAAAAAAGAATCTAATTGGTGATTAGTGTGGAGTTCTATGCAGAACTATACTTTTGATAGAGCAATATAGGTTGTCAAGACTTTTGTAGCACATTGTGGAAGAATTTTGTAAGCTTTAAGAATGTAATACTATTTAAATTGTGTATTCAAGCTATATCAGCTGGAAGAATGTAAGATTAATTAATATAAAGTACATTTTTACCATATGTTAGCTATTTCTGTTTCCTGATAACTATCTCAATCTGTTGTTAACTTTCACTTGAACCTGTTAACTTTTGGGGTTGGCTGTTAACTTTCACTGAATGTTGTTAACTCTGAGTGTTACCTGTTAAGTATATATCGTATCAATAATAAACGTATCAAATTGGTGGCAAAAATACCAGAAACACAATAAGAACAATAAAAAAATTGATTGTTGCATTGTTTGTCATCCACATGTACTGTTAATACACCCAAAGTTAGTAACAAAATATTCCTCATACATGATCAAGTATTCTAAAGTTGTGAATGAAAGTTTCTTCACTATCCACTAGGCGTATGCTAAAATCTGAAACTTTAGGAATACCCTCGTTTAACAACTTCGGAAGAGCTTCCTCCTTCTTGTTGCTTTTCCTGTTCTTCATCAAATCCCAACTATATTCATACTTGATTATTTTTTTCTCAACAATTGTTTGGTGTGGTATTTCAATTATCTCTTCATCAATTCCCTTCTTCTTTCCTTCAGTGGATGAGATTCGGACTAGTTGTGATCTCATCCTAATTTTGGAACTTGGTGTCATTTTCCCCACCTTTGAAGCTACTTTCTTGAACCTCTTCCGATACACTTTCGTCTCCAGTCGGGCAATGACTTTCTCAATTGATGTTTCTTCCTCAACGTTCTCCTTCTTCTCTTCTTCTTTCTCTTCTTCCACAGCATCCTCTTCTTTCCCTTCTTCCTTCTCTTCTTCTTTCTCCACATTCTCAACATCCTCTTCTTCCTTCTCTTCTTTTTTCTCTTCTTGCACAACTTCTTCTTCTTTCTTTTCTACTTTCTCTTCTTCCTTCTCTTTTTGCACAACCTCTTCCTCGATATGAGAAGCTTTTTTTTCAATATTGATTTCACCACCATAATCGAAGCATCCAATAGCATCACCCCATTCAAAAGAATCTAAATTATTTTTCTTTTTCTTTTGTGCAGCCTTAGTATGCCTATCATTCTGTGCCATTAGCTTCTTTACATTCTTCTTCAGTTCTTCGGGGTCAAAGAGATTACTGGTCCCTTCATAGGATTCCAATTTATTATTAAGCCTTCGTATCTCCTTTGCACAAGTATTCCACTGATAACACTTACTACGCTTGACAGCATTAAGCAATTTCTAATTGAATTTAGCAGCATTCCTCCATAAACAAAGTTGTTCCTCAATGGTTAACCTCTCTATCTCTACTTCCCTCTTAAAAGCATCACGGTTATGTTGAGAAACAATCCGAAAATGATACCAAAAACATATCACAGTTAGATAAATAATGAAAAATGAAGGATAATAATTATGAAAGACAATAAAATATTGAAATGATAGGATGAAAGTTAACATATAATCATGAAAGTTAACAAGTACCGATGAAAGTTAATATGTTACACTGAGAGTTAACAGGAAAAGATGAAAATTAACATGTAATCTTGAGCGTTAACATGAAATAGTGTAAATTAACATGTACTCCAAAAGTTAACATAAAAGAATGCAAATAACATGTAATTCTAAAAGTTAAATATTAATATTCAACATTAACATGCAAGAATGGAAATTTAACAAACAACAATGAAACTATCATGCAAGAATTAAAGTAAACACGATACTATGCAGATAAACAATCAGATATGAAAGTTAATAAGAAATAATAAACGATAACAAGTAAGAATGTGTAAAGAATTTAAAATGCTTTTGTAGCCTATTGACGAGCTCTTAGTTCTCTTCTCAACCTATTGCGGCTTCTCCTTCTTCTTTTTCTGAACAACCTTCTTCAGCAGCAATTGCTCTATAGTTTTATTCCTACCGGTGACGATAGGGATTCTTTTTCTTCCCCGATGAGAGATGTCGTCCTTCCTCAATTTGGACTTTCTATGAGGGTATTTCTCACTCCGTGGGCCGACTTCAGTAATTGGTTTCTCTACTATTTCAATGCTTGCTTTCTCTACCTTTGAAGCAATTGTATCTCTTCTCATGGATCCGACCTTCTCTCCCTTCATTACCCAATTAGTCAACGGAAGCTTCCATCTCAAGTTAAGGGCTGATTTTTTAATGCTAGTCATCTTATAATATCATAGTTGAAAATAGAAACATACTTTTTAGACTTTGATAAAACAATAATATTACAGTTAACATGAAAAAGATGAAGGAGCAGCAGCAAAAGTTTATTCTAAAGTTTCTTGTTAACTTTCAAATCTTTTTGTTAAACTTCAGTCTAACTTGCTAATTTTCATCCTTGGATGTTAAGTTTCATAATTGCCTGTTAACTTTCACTCTTACATATTAAGTTTCATAATATCATGTTAACTTTCATGTGTACATGTTAATCTATATAATTCTCTTTTGCCTTTCATCTTAACAAGTACATGTTTTCTAATGCATGTTAACTTTCATCCTATTTACCAAAACTGCTAATAAGAAATATAAAAAGCAAACCATATGAACATGCAACTTACAGGAATGAGTGGCATGTATCCAGGTACGTATGTAACTCCTGATTTTCTCATTCCTTCCATGGCTATTTGAATGCCTCTCTTTATCTCATTAAAAATAAATTTTCCCCATGCAATATTCTTTACTCTCTAAATGCTATCCACGTATCGGAACAACAGTCTTAGGATGCCTTGTGAGCTATTAGGGCACCAAGTCATTGTGCATTGGTATAAAATCTGTAGTAGCACAAATTCCTAAACATCCTTTTCTGAATTTGACTCAACAAGTGTCTCCAATAACTCTTCAACATACCTTCTCATACTATTAGCTGCTTCTTTCCATTGCCCCTTTGCCTTCATCAGTTCTTTTTTACCTTCAAAATACTCCCTCCACAGTCAGTTATGTGGGTCTCTATTTTCATAAATTAATTGTCCATCAATTGGGAATACCGTATGTTCCTGCACCCACTCCTCATCAAATTTGACTGACATTTTCGTTCCTGTTTTAGCATCGGGGAAAGAGAATTCATCCTGTTTACCAACATAATAACTCAACACATATTCTAGTGTTGGTCGATCCACTGCTGGAGGTCCAAATAAGATATAGTGCTCAAAATTACTGCCCTCATAGGCATCCCAATGCTACTTCTTCATCTTTGGTTCAAGATCTTTCATGAATTAATACTAGGTTCCAAAACTTGCTGTAGGCTTGATTTCACCTACAGCTGCATTCTTTTTCCTATATAAATAAATATTTACTCTTAACAAATCATTCAAATTCTTAATATCAATTACATTAATTAACATCCAATGGTAAAAATTAATAGCAAAGGACAAAACTTAACAACCATTTCTAAAACTTAACACTTATAGATGAAAGTTAACATCGCTTAACAAAGTTAACATCTGTTGATAAAATTAACATTTGTTTATGAACTTTAATATGTAATGATGAAACATGTATGCGTAAAGTTAACATCAGTTATTTACTTTTAGCATGTAATGCTATCGACATGTAATGCCGTCACTTAAATAACCAATTCACAAACTATGATTATATTTATCAATAAATAATACATGTAAAATCCAATTGCTAAAAGTCGCATAATTTTCATAATAGTTGAAAGTGATTATACATGCTTCATACATGATAATATAACACAATGAACTAAATTCTAAACAATGAGTCTATATGTCATACAATAGGTCTATACTTCATACATGATAATTTCACACATGTTGATGCTCGAAAACACACAGTCAACTCGGTCAAAACTGGTTTGAGGTTTACAATGATGATGATGGGGATTCGTTTTCTTTCTTCGAATCGCTTGGCTGGAGGAGAGGTGATGCGTCCTGCGCAAAGGAAGCGACTGCTAGAGGTTGGAGTTAGGTTCTCCGGTTCTGAGTTGGGTTGATCTTTTTCATCTTTTCCCTGCACAGGCAAAAGCTCGTAAGAGGACAGGGCTTGGTCTCCCCCGTTGTACCTCCGACGATCAAGTCAGTAAGTGAGCTTGAGTGGAGAAGAAGATGAACAGTAGGAGTTCTCTAATGGAGTGTGCCGGGAGAAAATGGCGTACCTTTGGCCTGAGGATCGTTCCTCTCTTTTTGGGCATGAGTGAGGGGCAGTTTGGTCACTTCAGGTAGAGTCAAAGTTACTTTACACATGTCAGCTTTTGTATGGCATGAGTCATCACTGATTTAATGTGAATGAGGCATGGATAATGGGCTACAAAGGCCATGTGGCTAGTACAGTGCCATTAATTGTGATGATGACTTGTTGTTGGCGCGAGGCTCAAGGTTAACTATTACGCCAGTGTGCACGCACCGCCGCCATCAGAAAGGTGATCGACTAACAACGCTTTCATGTCGGCCTCTGTAGCAACGAGTCAACAACCGTGAATCAGACTCGCAATCAGAAAGGGGCGAGTGGTTACCGTGAGCGTAACGACTAACACCGCCTTCGTGTCGGCCATCAGAGCAACGAAGTCGGCCATCAGAGCAACCAAGGGGGTACTATAGCGCACGCGCTGTAATCGCGAGCGTGGTGACTAACAACGTCTTTCATGTCGGCCATCAGAGCAACGAAGTCACCATCGCAGCAGCGGCTCGGGGTCACTGTAGGGGAGTGGTTACCGTGAGCGGTGATCGACTAACAATGCTTTTCGGGCGGCCTACTATAGCAACGAGTCGGCTAATGTAGCGATCAAGTGGCACCGTGAATGCACGCCGGGGACTATAGCGAGCGACTAACAATGCTTTTCGGCGCCTACTATAGCAACGAAGTCGGCCATCAGAAAGCAGCGGCTCCGCATCAGAAAGCGTATGAGTGGTTACCGTGAGCGTAATGACTAGCAATGTCGGGATACTATAGCAACCAAGTGGTACTGTAGCGCACGCTGGCATCAGAGCAGCTGAATAACAATGCCTTTCGTGTCGGCCATCAGAGCAACGAAGTCGGCTATCAGAGCGTACCGGTTACTATAGTAACCGAATACTTATGAGAACAGAGAGATCCCCTTAGGCCCTGAATTCGCCTTTGCATTGGCGTGAGGTTGGACTCGTGTTGATTTTCATATAGGGATTAATAAAAAATCTTTTGGGGTACCAACAACACAGATTAAGATAAAAATTCTACAAATATGGTCCAAACTTATATCCACTATTATTACCAACGAATCGAATATTAAACTTCAACAGTTATGGCCTTAACCTAGCAACAAATGATTATTATTAACATGAATTAAAAATAGTTAACAGTTTAGACATTAACTTAGTAAAAGTCAAGTTTTATTAACATGCATTGTTAATAGTTGACAGTTAAGGCTAAAAGTTAACAACGAATGAGAATTATTGACATGCATTGCTAATAGTTAACAACTAATGAGTATTATTGACATGCATTACTTCATAACAATTATACTTCACATTATTAAGATCATACTCCCAAATTAATAAACTGGTTCTTTCTCCAAACTATAATAACTAGTTTTTCACAACCATTTTTTCATAAACATATCCTATAAATCTCAATCGCATTTCAAAGAAGTAAGCCGCTAACTTTCTTCCTTTTTTCCGGCTCAATTTTTCAACTAACATCCACCACCAGAATTTTACAAAATACTTACAACTAAATTTAACAAAACTTAAAACCAAAATTTTTGAAGTTAATTGAGAACTTACTTCTTCTTAGAGAGGGGAACATCCTCTATTGAACGTCTCCTCTTCCGTTCTCAAAAATTCGGTCCCCTTTTCATGCGCAAGAGGGCCACCATCGTCTCATTACTGTGATCATCCTCAGATGAGGCAGACATCGGAGAAGAAGAACCAGTGGGGGATAAGGATGCAGAGGCGGATGATTCTCGCGAAGCCGCCTTCGTCGTCGGAGCCGAGGGATGGCGACGATGAACTACTTCGAATTCGGTGTTGTCCCCTTCACTCTTCTCCAAATTTGGGTTTTCGGCCATCTTTCTCTTTTTAAATAATTTTTTGTCGGATTTTTGGAGGTTCGAGATCAAATCTAGGGTTTTTTTTGGGTTCTCTTGAAGTTACGGGGGATTGAGCGAGAGAAGAGGGAAGAGAGAGAGAGAGAGAGAGAGAGAGAGAGAGAGAGAGAGGGTAGTTTTTGGGGGGAATGGTGTAAGGGGTAAACTTGGGATTTCCCAAAAAAATTCTCTATGTGATGACTTGGCAGTGTATAAAGGGGCTAAATCACAATATGTTGCTGTATTTGGGGCTTTCACATATTACAAATAATAATACAAGGGGCTGGCCACATGAGTTTTATTTTATTGGGGCCTTGACACAATTTTTCCAAATTAAAATCATGTTTTTGACATTGGGCTAAATAGCCTTTACATTCCCTATTGTTTCATCTACTTTTCACTTATATACCCCAATTTGCATTTGGTAAAATATCCTAAAGTTTTAAACTCAGATCGATATACCCTCATTTATTTTTTATAGCACTTATATACCCTAAAGTTATTAAAAGTTGCACTTAAATACCTTAAAGTTTTTAAAACTTGAACTTAAATACCCTCAAGTTTGCATAACTGAGGGTATTTATGTGCAAGTTTTAAAACCTTTAGGGTATTTAAGTGCTAGTTGTATTTAGGGTATTGAAGTGCCACTAAAAAAGTGAGGGTATATAAGTGCAGGTTTAAAAACCTTTAAGATATTTTTTTGCCATCAAATACAAGTTAAGATATAAAAGTAAAAAGCGGATGAAACAATAGGATATGTAAGTGCTATTTAGCCTTGACATTGTGAGCGTTCGATGTCAAATATCAATGATATTTTTGCGTGATCCAAACCACCACCAACACTTCAGTGGTTCCCCTAACGAGGATAGTGGAAATCCACGAGCCTCTGGTTAAGAGCTTAAATTTTATGCAGTTGAAATTTTGATGTTCAGTGGGAAAAGCAAAATATTAGAGAGTTTCCTGAAAGCGTTCAGTGGGAAAAACAAAGTATTAGAGAGTTTCCTGAAAGCGTCCGAACTATTCAGGGGTTTTGTGAAGTTTAACCTTCTTTGAAAGGCTAATTTCACATAACCCTCCCTGAAATTTGAAGGGCATTTCATATAACTCCTCTTCTGAACTTTGTTCATCTCAAATAATATTTATGAAGTTTAACCTTCTCTCACCAGACCTCTACTTGTAATTTGTAAATAGCTAAATTTCCTTGAGGAAAAAAAATCTTGAACTTTGTCATTTGTTACTTATAGGGGATATATATCCCCTCCTGTAAATTTTGAATTTTTTTTTAACAACTTTTTTTTTTTGGCTATTTGTAAATTATATGTAGAACAGTCTATTGAGAAATGTTCAAAGTTTGAGGGAGTTCTGTGAGATGCCTCAAAGTTCAAAAAGATTATATGATATAAACAAAATTCAGGAGAGCTATGTATAACATCCCCAAAGTTTAGGGTGTTTTTGTGGAATTAACCATTCTTTAAATTGAGGTAAATTGATACGCGTCGGTGAAGCAATTAAGACACACTGCAAGTCACAGATCAACACACTAGCAGATCCGGAGAGATATAGAAAGATCAATATACTAGTCAGAGATCCCGCTCCCCCGTCCCAAATAAATAAATAAATAAATAAATAAATAAATAAAACAATAAAACAATAAAAAAAGTCAGAGATCAATGAACGGATGCCGACGAGCACACTGGTTAGAAAAACCGTATTTTTTATTGTCACAAACTAATAAATGAAGCTCACGAGCCACTGATTACTTGCTCGATTGCCTCTGATATTTGGTAATGGTTGTAATAGAATAATGGCAAAAGTTACCCAAAAGGGGCCAAGAAAACCTCGTGGAATTGCTGAACAATAAGAGACATGCATTATATCATAACTTTGTAAAAGGAGACATCATAGTTGCATATCAGTTACTTCATTTTCACTGCTTGTCACTGACAATGTACTTATTAATGACGTTTGTAGTCCAAATTTTGACTCTTGAGGATGCTTGAACAAAAAATTATGGCTTTTGATTCTTATCATAACTTTAGATTTTTTATACAAAGATGGAGTTTTTTTAATACAATACAGATTCAAATCTCGCGAACATGCCCATGAATCATGTTTTGATGCAGAAAAGGGCGCTCAATCTGTAAAAGCAAGTTAATGTAAAGTTATAATCTCCATTCTCATAATATCAATGTTTCGATGCGGTTGAAGGATCTCTAAGATAATCTAGCATTTATTTTACCATGAAGATTTATCCATATTAGAGATGTTCCGTACTTTCATATGGATTTATGATATATTTTCATTTATAATAGTACTGTGTGCATAAATTCATTTCTTGACATATTTATATCTGCATATCTTAGTGGTATCAAAACTAGGTCAACAATAACATGCAAGAACTGAGCTAGCATTTGAGAAATTAAGGATTAGCTATTAACAAGTCAGCTTGAATTAGTATTCAACCTCATCTAACTTGAAAGTTCTAACAAGTGTCCCGTTGGAAAGTGGTGCCACTTGCGATCCATATATGATCCCACAATAGACTTGATTCAATCTAGTAATAGAAAAGGATGTCTATATTAAAATTTAAAACTAAATGGACATAAAATCACATGTTGATCTAAGTTCACATTGCTATTTGTAGACTTTGACTCTGCATGCGAGCAATAATGATCATGCTCGCTTGTCACCGGGAATCAAGCTAGACAACCAATCTCTTGTAATAATAGTATTATTTTGGCTTCCAATAAATGCTTGATCTTGTTGTTATGAGTTGTGAACATATATGATTATATAGGCATGATTCATCAATTAGTATCTTATATCTTCTGGGTTTATTTATAATATTCAATGGTAGTTACTTCGTGATCAAGTTGTCTTTTTTTTTAAAATTATTTAATTGATTCTATGTATCCATGGAGGCACTATGCTAGTTGGTTTTTGAGATTTGGTGTACCTTGTATATACACGTAGCTTATCAGCATGTCATTAGCTAATGATTATTATGTTGGTCTTCCTGCATATTATTTGTTCTCCTTTCTTACGCACAACCGTTGAATATTTGAATGTTATATAGATTATAGAAAATTAGATACATTAACAAGCAATTAGAAATTGTTAAGTATAAAACATAACCCTCAACCTCGCCATGACCTCAGAGTCTTTTGTAGCGGCAGAACTGTTAACATGGTATCATAACAATGTAGGTACAAGTCTTATTGGTCATGAATTTAAAGCAGATTATAAAAAACTTTTGATATCCCTCTGAGAAATCCAGTTTTCAACTAAAACAAGGGTGCTCACCCTGCTGGCACATATTAGAATATAAAAACATAGCATTCAACCCTCATTATAACTTCGGAGTTTTGGTGCAATGGTAAGGACCTCTTACTGAAATATTTTTACTGTAGTCCCTATGGTCACTTACTCTCCTAGAAAAATAAAAAGGCCAAACATCTCCCACTTGCTTAACAACTAGGGGTGAGCATAGTTCGGTTCAAACCGAACAAACCGACCGAACGTTTGATTCGGTTCGGTTAGGACTAGAGTTTTAGAATCGGTTTGAAGTTTTCAACCCGAACCGATGTGTTACCCATTCTAATCGCTATCCACATCCACTTAAACATCATAGTTCATATAGAGTTGCAATAGCCTAATATCTTTTGAACCTATTGTAAAATACCGGAAACGGTGTCCTCTCTAATTCTAGGGCTTCTCATCATCTCTAGTTCTCTCATTCTCTATTCTCTATTCGCTTCTTCTACTTTCGGTCCACTTTGGAGATAAGAAACTTAAACCTAATGTTGATTCTAACCTTTTGTTAATTTTTTTCCTCGATTGATGCACATAGTGTAAGAGAATTGTACCCAAGTGAAACCGAACAAACCGACCGAACCGAACCGAACCGATTTGAATCTGATTCGATTAGGTTTCTATCGTGATTGGTTCGGTTTGACAAAATTTAGCCAAACCGAACCGAATATTAACAACAAGTTGGCTATTTATACTAAATTATAAAAATTACTAAAAGGTTTTATTCAATGCCAGTAACTTACTTTCTGATTCTACTCAGATATCAGCATCTAAGAAATCATATATATCTAACTATTTCTAGACCTGATATGCCTTTATTGTGCATGTTTTTAATCAATATATACATGCTCTGTGTATCAACTCATTACTCTTTCTATGGTCTTTGATCTTTTGGTGCACTAACACCTCTTGCGCTCATCTTTATATTAATAATTTCATGCTATTCAGATTGACAGATGAATGAGGCCAAAGATATTGAGGTTCAGGGACCAATCAAGAAAAAAAAAAAAATTCCCTACGGGGACATATTATACAATTACACATATAAATTAGTAATTTATACTATATAAATTTTAGTAATATAAAAATTTAATCACGAGGATGCACATAGTATTTTTTATTATCATTTCGCATCAAGACCTGGTCATTTTTTGCACTTTCATCACAAAATACTGCCAAGTTTGAATGATGATCCTTTCATAGTTTTTCTCTGCATGCGTGATCTCATCTTTCGTTGGACTTGGGGCACCTATTTAAATTGTACGGGACCACCTATATAAAAATTTTACCCACCAATAAAAAGATATAAAGTTGTATGGAAGCAAGTGCCACCATATCTCTTTTAACGGATCTGTTCATGTCAGCGTCGATTGACGTGATTAGTACATGTTATTGTTATTCTCGGAATGCATTTAATAATAGCATCAGCTTTTGACCCTTTCATACCACTCATAAGGGTGACCAGTTTCACGTTTTACTGGCAAATTCTCCATGTGCGATCCACAAATGAGTTTTAAGGGGGAACTTTAGGGTGTGTTTGGCTATTTTGTAAAATTAGTTTAGCACTGAACTTGACCCAATTTTATGTTGTTTTTATTTGTTAAATTTTTAGACTAGATCTGATCCAATTTTTTAAGCCCAAATAGTGACACTAAACTAGTTTTTATTTGAACCAAGGATTTGAATTTAAGCATGTAAGCAAAGGCTGAGTAATTCTGAATTTTGTTCAATTTACCAAACTGACCCTTAATGCATGTTTGGCAAACCCATAAAACTGGGCCAAGTCTAGTCCTGATCTAGTTTTTAGGTGTTTTCTGTTTGGGAAAGAACTGGACCAACTTTGGCCCAATTTTTTTAGTTCATTTTTTTGGCCCTTAAACCAGACCAGAGTTGGATCAGGCCCCCCTGGCTCAATCCTAGCATGAATAAGGGAGTATACCAACTTAGCCTGGTTTTAGACTTGGTTGCCAAACAGGCCCTTAGATGTGATAAATGTATATATATATATATATATATATATATATATATATATAGAGAGAGAGAGAGAGAGAGAGAGAGAGAGAGAGAGAGAGAGAGAGAGAGAGAGAGAGAGAGAGAGAGAGAGAGAGAGAGAGAGAGAGAGAGAGAGAGAGAGAGAGAGAGAGAGAGAGAGAGAGAGAGAGAGAGAGAGAGAGAGAGAGAGAGAGAGAGAGAGAGAGAGAGAGAGAGAGAGAGAGAGAGAGAGAGAGAGAGAGAGAGAGAGAGAGAGAGAGAGAGAGAGAGAGAGAGAGAGAGAGAGAGAGAGAGAGAGAGAGAGAGAGAGAGAGAGAGAGAGAGAGAGAGAGAGAGAGAGAGAGAGAGAGAGAGAGAGAGAGAGAGAGAGAGAGAGAGAGAGAGAGAGAGAGAGAGAGAGAGAGAGAGAGAGAGAGAGAGAGAGAGAGAGAGAGAGAGAGAGAGAGAGAGAGAGAGAGAGAGAGAGAGAGAGAGAGAGAGAGAGAGAGAGAGAGAGAGAGAGAGAGAGAGAGAGAGAGAGAGAGAGAGAGAGAGAGAGAGAGAGAGAGAGAGAGAGAGAGAGAGAGAGAGAGAGAGAGAGAGAGAGAGAGAGAGAGAGAGAGAGAGAGAGAGAGAGAGAGAGAGAGAGAGAGAGAGAGAGAGAGAGAGAGAGAGAGAGAGAGAGAGAGAGAGAGAGAGAGAGAGAGAGAGAGAGAGAGAGAGAGAGAGAGAGAGAGAGAGAGAGAGAGAGAGAGAGAGAGAGAGAGAGAGAGAGAGAGAGAGAGAGAGAGAGAGAGAGAGAGAGAGAGAGAGAGAGAGAGAGAGAGAGAGAGAGAGAGAGAGAGAGAGAGAGAGAGAGAGAGAGAGAGAGAGAGAGAGAGAGAGAGAGAGAGAGAGAGAGAGAGAGAGAGAGAGAGAGAGAGAGAGAGAGAGAGAGAGAGAGAGAGAGAGAGAGAGAGAGAGAGAGAGAGAGAGAGAGAGAGAGAGAGAGAGAGAGAGAGAGAGAGAGAGAGAGAGAGAGAGAGAGAGAGAGAGAGAGAGAGAGAGAGAGAGAGAGAGAGAGAGAGAGAGAGAGAGAGAGAGAGAGAGAGAGAGAGAGAGAGAGAGAGAGAGAGAGAGAGAGAGAGAGAGAGAGAGAGAGAGAGAGAGAGAGAGAGAGAGAGAGAGAGAGAGAGAGAGAGAGAGAGAGAGAGAGAGAGAGAGAGAGAGAGAGAGAGAGAGAGAGAGAGAGAGAGAGAGAGAGAGAGAGAGAGAGAGAGAGAGAGAGAGAGAGAGAGAGAGAGAGAGAGAGAGAGAGAGAGAGAGAGAGAGAGAGAGAGAGAGAGAGAGAGAGAGAGAGAGAGAGAGAGAGAGAGAGAGAGAGAGAGAGAGAGAGAGAGAGAGAGAGAGAGAGAGAGAGAGAGAGAGAGAGAGAGAGAGAGAGAGAGAGAGAGAGAGAGAGAGAGAGAGAGAGAGAGAGAGAGAGATTTGTGATGCACAAATCTCAAAGTGGCTTTATATCTTTCACGGATCCCAAAGCAAGATGAGTGGTTAGAAAATTGGTGCACCTAATGCTTAATTCCTAGCCTTATATATATATATATATATATATATATATATATATATATATATATATATATATATATATATATATATATATATATATATATATATATATATATTACTATTATATTTAAGAAAAGCCCCTACTTCGATCATGTGTGTCAAAATTTTCATAATACCAAAAATGCCCTCAACATTTTAATTCAAATATTTTCCATATTAGGGTCAAATTAGGAAATAGCATTAAAAAAAACCAAAAATCTCCAAAAAAAAATCCCCACATTCCACGTATTCCGTAAAATACTCTAACTAAATCTTTTAACTGTCTAAATTTGTTAACAAAATCCTAACAAAATGGGCTAAAAATAGCACGTCCCACTCCGCAGATTTTAAAAATCCTTCACCTCCCTATCCTTACGTGAGGTATTGTTTTGAGAGAGATGATCAATTTTTTCTTCTCCTTTTTCAAAATCCATAAGTTCTCAGCATAATTGTTCATTTTTTCATGCTTGTTGTTGATTAAAGTCTATTATTTTTCTATGTTTGTTCTCGATTAGAGACTGTCTCCAAGCTGCTCTCCTTAAAATTTTTTATCATGCCGGATAACAACGAGCCCCGTACGACATGAACACCATGGACTATCAACGTCAACGAAGACAATGCATGTCCTTCTTCAGGAGAGCTGTAGAGAGCGAAATTGAGCTCAAAACAACGTAGAAGATTAGACGGAAAAATTGGTGAAAATAGTAGTCAACAGGATCAACAAGGTCAGCATTAACTATCAAAACCAATTGACAATCCCGGCATTAGTACGTACTTATCAAATGTGGTATCTATTATCTATTACTATATATATATATTTAAGAGAAGCCAACTTTTTGGTCTTACCCCCGTGTGTGTCAAGCATTTAAAAAAATTCAATTAATGTCCTCAACAATTTAAGGTAGATTGAAACTAATCAAAAGGGCAAATTTGGAAATACAAAAAACCCCTAACAAATTACCCACTACATCATAACTACCCCAACCCCGGAAAATTTGAGTAAGAATTGTCTTCTCCGATATCCTCATTCCACTGGTGAACAGTGAGGCTCCTCTGCAAGAATGAAATGCAAAGAGACAAATAACAATATTGAAAGGAAACAATCAAACAAGAGCTTACATAAAAAGTGAAAGATGAATATCTATGGAATTTCAAGGTAAGTCACAATTAATTGATTTTATCACCAAATTCACACTTTATTTGATTTATTGCATTGTCATTTGATGACTTACCTCGAACAATGTTTTTTAGTAAGTTAGTTGTTTATAACTATTGATCTATGGCGAGTGTGTGTCTGTCTTTGTTGTAGAGTTTTGATTTTTTTTTTTTTTTTATTGTACAAGAATGTCGTGACCTTGCTAGAGACGTCCTCGGCAAAGGCTGCCATGGATGAGACCACGGCCAAGCATTTCATGGTGTTTTTTCCTTCAAGCCATGTGAAATTTTTTCTTTGAATTTAATTAATTTTCTTTATTTAGTCTAAGTACGTTCATCTTTGTATTTCTTGAATTTTAAATTGTTAGGTTGCTAATGAAAATCATGAGATATAAATGTACCTTATCTTTGCAAAAATAAGAGTAACTTATCATTGTAAAGTTCGACAATCGCTAATAATTATTTCAAAAATTTTGCAAGCATTCACATATACCTATTTATAGTAGTGTTACTATTGGGATTTAACGATTATCTTTTATAACACAAAAGCATATACTATATCATGCTCGCATCACGTGCACTGGGAGTACTAGTATTTCATGAAGAGGAGAACTTCACCACACCTATACTTGTATCCTTATATCTAGGGTGCACAAGCATATCCGTCTCCGAGGAAATATCTGTATCCGTATCTGTTACGATTCAGATATGGTTGCTAAAATCTATAACCAATAGGACATTGTTACGAATATGATTATGTAATGAAATATCCAGATTCATATCCGAAATATCTGAATATATATTGGTTATACTATTGCAATAGTTTTTATTCTTAGATTAATGGATTTGAGGTTAATTTTGATGTATGATCAACATATCTAATCTTAGCTTTTCAGTTATAACGAACATATTAATAAGCTCTCTTGTACAATATGAACAATATATATCTTTCAATATTATCTAGTTTTCTCATGCCCGTTTTTTTTATCTGCATGTATATCAACTTACATATCCGCATGCATATCTGCATCCATATCTAATTTTAGTAGACATGGATATGAACTTTCCTTACCAAGGCATTTCCATATCCATTTATGTGATTTGTAAGCGGAGATGGATATGGTAAGTATCATATCCAGTTGTATCCACCCTACTTATATCCCTTCTTGGCTACTTTCTCTCTGATGAAGGTTAATGAAATTTATAGCCATCTTCTCTCTTTTCTCTAATACCGCAAGACTAGTATCTATCTTTATTTAGCATATTTCTATGTATGTCTGCATTATGCTCAGTAGAACAAAGAGCCATAAAATCTATGTCTCGTACCATCCTGTTTTAAACAAGCAAAATTAGTTGAGCAACAGGCAAACAATAAAAGCAAAACTGGTATAAAATGTTATTTAAAATATAATCACATATCACATTACTTTGTTAGCAGATTACAATTATCTATTATCTATTACTATATATATATATTTAAGAGAAGCCAACTTTTGGTCTTACCCCGTGTGTGTCAAGCATTTAAAAAATTCAATTAATGTCCTCAACAATTTAAGGTAGATTGAAACTAATCAAAAGGGCAAATTTGGAAATACAAAAAACCCCTAACAAATTACCCACTACATCATAACTACCCCAACCCCGGAAAATTTGAGTAAGAATTGTCTTCTCCGATATCCTCATTCCACTGGTGAACAGTGAGGCTCCTCTGCAAGAATGAAATGCAAAGAGACAAATAACAATATTGAAAGGAAACAATCAAACAAGAGCTTACATAAAAAGTGAAAGATGAATATCTATGGAATTTCAAGGTAAGTCACAATTAATTGATTTTATCACCAAATTCACACTTTATTTGATTTATTGCATTGTCATTTGATGACTTACCTCGAACAATGTTTTTTAGTAAGTTAGTTGTTTATAACTATTGATCTATGGCGAGTGTGTGTCTGTCTTTGTTGTAGAGTTTTGATTTTTTTTTTTTTTATTGTACAAGAATGTCGTGACCTTGCTAGAGACGTCCTCGGCAAAGGCTGCCATGGATGAGACCACGGCCAAGCATTTCATGGTGTTTTTTCCTTCAAGCCATGTGAAATTTTTTCTTTGAATTTAATTAATTTTCTTTATTTAGTCTAAGTACGTTCATCTTTGTATTTCTTGAATTTTAAATTGTTAGGTTGCTAATGAAAATCATGAGATATAAATGTACCTTATCTTTGCAAAAATAAGAGTAACTTATCATTGTAAAGTTCGACAATCGCTAATAATTATTTCAAAATTTTGCAAGCATTCACATATACCTATTTATAGTAGTGTTACTATTGGGATTTAACGATTATCTTTTATAACACAAAAGCATATACTATATCATGCTCGCATCACGTGCCTTGGGAGTACTAGTATTTCATGAAGAGGAGAACTTCACCACACCTATACTTGTATCCTTATATCTAGGGTGCACAAGCATATCCGTCTCAGGAAATATCGTATCCAGTATGCATTACGATTCGGATATGGTTGCTAAAATCTATAACCAATAGGACATTGTTACGAATATGATTATGTAATGAAATATCCGATTCATATCCGAAATATCCGAATATATATTGGTTATACTATTGCAATAGTTTTATTCTTAGATTAATGGATTTGAGGTTAATTTTGATGTATGATCAACATATCTAATCTTAGCTTTTCAGTTATAACGAACATATTAATAAGCTCTCTTGTACAATATGAACAATATATATCTTTCAATATTATCTAGTTTTCTCATGCCCGTTTTTATGCATGTATATCAACTTACATATCCGCATGCATATCTGCATCCATATCTAATTTTAGTAGACATGGATATGAACTTTCCTTACCAAGGCATTTCCATATCCATTTATGTGATTTGTAAGCGGAGATGGATATGGTAAGTATCATATCCAGTTGTATCCACCCCTACTTATATCCCTTCTTGGCTACTTTCTCTCTGATGAAGGTTAATGAAATTTATAGCCATCTTCTCTCTTTTCTCTAATACCGCAAGACTAGTATCTATCTTTATTTAGCATATTTCTATGTATGTCTGCATTATGCTCAGTAGAACAAAGAGCCATAAAATCTATGTCTCGTACCATCCTGTTTTAAACAAGCAAAATTAGTTGAGCAACAGGCAAACAATAAAAAGCAAAACTGGTATAAAATGTTATTTAAAATATAATCACATATCACATTACTTTGTTAGCAGATTACAATTATCTATTATGCTATTCACCTACACGAAGAAAGATATCATGTACCTTGAAGATGCCAATCTCTTGCCTTTTCAGAACCGCTCATGTTTTTCTCAGCACTTCAGCAAATTTCTTCAGCTCAATCTTCTCAGGACTATCAGTGGACTCACAATAACTCAAATCGTTCTGATGATTACCCGTCGATCTCTCAACCAAAGAGCTCATGGTTTGATGGCTATACGACCTACCAATATTGAAATTATGCCGTTCACTTTGTATATCCAAAGACTGACTCCCATTAGACTCAGTTATCGATGGAGATGAACTATTACACGAAACTCTGCCAATAGTATCATCAACAGAATAACTCGAAAAAGATGTTCTCTTATCAGAATCAGAACAACTTATCCTGCTTCTCTCTGTCAATAACGAAGCTTTATTATTACCACCATGAGCATCTTTTCCCAAAACCAACTTCTTGAGCTTACGAAGAAACTTTGATTTGCTCGAAGAACTTCTTGATGTGTAATTTGAAGAACAAGAATAATAGTCTATGTCAGAATCGACAGGGTGCAATCTTTTTTCATCGGCATCAGAATGAGCGTACTCAACTATAAGCTGTTTGGCTTTCTGTTCTGATTTTGGGCTTAATGTTTTGCTCAGGTCTCTTGCTACTGTTTTTCCTGGAGGAGCTTGATAGTTTCTTAGCTCGTAGCGGAGGCAAGCATTGACCCATCTGAGATAGACTAATTCCTCTAAATCGGAGCAACGATCGGTTTGAAGTTGCTCCATTTCCTTTGTTAGCTTGTTGTTTTCTTCTTTTAAGTGCCGGACTTCCTCCAGAGCTTCAGCCTGAAACGTAACAGGAACTGGTTTAAAATTTCTTTTTTTTTATATAGCTTAATTCTAGAGACTGGAGTATTTATGTACTTGTTATGTTCATTTTTTTCTCGTCCTGGTATCTTTTGTTAAATTTTTTGTAATAAACCATAAATAGAATACTAATTATTCCAGATGATAGGTTAGGATAAACATGGGAACATCAGAGAAAAAAATAAAATTACAAGAAAAAGATGCAAGGTGTAAGGAGTAACTTCAACAAAACATGTCAATAGTTTAGCATATAGTGAACACATTATAGTGAATTTTTTGGTACATAACCCTTGGGGAGTGTGAGTCTATGATTTGGGGAGTGTGAGTCTATCATTTCACTCACAGGAAATGTTTAAAGGAATGTAAAGTTCAAAGCTATCAGCCTGAACTGGTTTAAAATTTGATATGTTAGCTTAATTCTAGGGATTGGTGTATAGATGTCTTCATTTGGTGCACTTATCTCATATGTGAAATCTCTCATTAAATCTTTGGAATAGAGTGTGAAGGGTGGAAATCACTGCTTATTCTTTTTTTTTTTAAAAGGGTCAATTATTCAAGATAATAGGTTAGGTAAATATGGGACAATCAGATGTAAGGTCTAAAGTAGCAAGGTGTCAGGAGTAATTAAACAAAGCAGTCAAAGAGTTTACTCAAAGGAAGTGTTGAAAGGAACGTATAATTCAAAACTCAATCTATCTACACAATGAGCACTTTGCAGAGATGTGATTCAAGTACATAACATAGACATCAAAATGATACTATGTAGGGTACCTTGTAATAATTTCATCTTTCTTTAATTTATATACCCATCCTAAATCTGTAAATCCTAATCCATCACAATCTGATACATTTTTATTTTAACTTCGCTTATAATCTTAAATTTATTTAAATAAATGAAACCCATTAATTGGATTACATTTTGGTTTACTGGTAGAGCACCATAACTTCACCTCTTTTGATTCAATACTCACATACATGACATGATTGCTTCTGTTAATTTAATCTTCAAAACTTAGCATAGTTATATCTAGTTCCCAATCTTCAGGAAATATATCAAAATCATCAAATATTAAAACAAAATGGTACCAAAAACTGAAACAGGCTAAATATTGTGCACAGGGAGCAAAATAAACTACAGTGACTACCTCTTGACCCTCAAGAAGCGAGTTTTCCAACTTCCTGTTCAATTCCAAATTCTCCTGTTGCAGCTCAGAATTAAGCATTCTGAGATTCACAGCCTCATCTTCCAATTCCTTCAGCCTCTTCAACTTCCTCTCGAAAACCTCATGATCTCTCTCATCCAAATCTACCCTACTCTGCAACATAGAAATCTTCATTTGAAGTCCCGCCATTTTCTCATTCATCTCCTCTCCATCAGTTCTCAACTTCCTCTTCAAACACTTGACCGTTGCTCTTGCATTCTCGAGCTCATTCATGGTTTTCGAGCAATCAAACTGCTGAACTCGAAGCCTCTGGTTCTCAGCCTGCAAAGCTTCGATCTTTAGCGAGAAAATCTTCGATTCCATAGTGTTCATCTTCACTTGGCTTTCAAGCTCCCTCATGATTGCTTCTTGCTCTTGTAATCCATAGTATTCGAGCAATTGGAGCTCAAGGCTCCTCTCCCTTTCTCTTAAGGACACCACCAAGTTTTTAAGCTGTGCTATTTCCTGTTCCATTGCTGTCTCTTCTTTAGATTCTCCCTTCTTCAGTGTTAGATTGGTTGGTGTTCCCTCAAATTCTTTAAAAACTAAGTCATTGAACTCAGGAAGAAGAAGTCTATCATCATCTCCAGAGCTCTTACTTGTCGGTGAGAGACCAACGAAATGGGTGGTGGTCGTGGTAGTTGTAGTGGTGGTGGAAGTGCCATTGATAATCTTTGCCAAAGCTTCTTCCTTTTTTGAATGAAAACCAAATGGGTAAATTACAAGAAACTCCTTTTATCTACACCTTGTTTTTCAAGAAACCCCCTCATTTAAAATTTAAACAAAAAAATCCCCTCATCTATGATCATTAATAAAACAGTTAGTTTCATAGTGCAAGTTGCGCAGATGTCCACGTGCAGAATTCCATGGTAATGATAAAAAGGTTCAACATATTACTTTACCAGAATACTAATGTTTTTCTCCATTTTTCTTCCTTTGAATATTGAAGTACAAACATATTTTCATACATCTATTCAAGTGAAAACGTCTGTGCATATATTTGAAGAACAAATTTTACTATAAAATTAACGGATTCACTGATGATAATAGATGAGTGGCTCTTTTATTGAACTTTTCAAATGAAGATAATTATTTTTAAAAAAAAAACAGGGTATAGATGTGAGAGGTTTCTTGTAATTTATCCCAACCAAATTTATCAAATATCAATCAGTACCCATGATTCCAAATTGCAAAAAAGAAAATGGGGTTTTCATAAATTTGAATTCTTACACTTTTCAGAATGCGAAGCTCATCTTTGAGTCCCTTGCCACCAGCTTCAGCTTTCACTGCGGAAAAACAACAAACAGATTGTGAGCACTATCAACCTTCAATGAGATGCGATAATCAAACAAAGCTATAAGAAAAACCTGAGGGACGTTTCGGGCAACGGCGATAATTGACATGGGAGATGAAGAATCCAGCAAAAGAGAGAGCAAGAGCAAAACCCAGTTTAACAACAAAAGGCTTAATCCCTTTCTTCTCTCCAACTAAAACCTCCATATTTGGCCTCTACAAGGGGGGAAATGGAGGGGAAAAAAAAAAGAGATGGGTATTGTTGTGATTGAGCTTAGAGACCCATCATCGTCGCCGTCGCCGGCTCCATTTACAAGCACAACCCATCTCTTTGCTATGAATCAAAATGGGGAAGGAGTAAAAAGAGATGGAAGAATTCTATTGGGTTTTCTAGATTTGGCTCTGGGTTCGTGAATTTGAAACGAGAAGGGAAGAGGGAGAGATTGAGTTTTGGATTCTCGTTTCATTTTTGGATTCGTGAAGAGGATTCGTTGGATTCAGTTTGTTTTGTTTGAAGTTGAGAAAGCGTGGGGATGAGCGCAGTAAACGCTCCTCATTCCTCTCTTATTCACCCAAACTCGTAATTAATTCCGTACCTAAAATACAAGAATGAACAAAGGCCTAATTGGGCTTAAATGCCCTATAGTTTTAAATTGAATAAAAAAAATATCCCAAACTATTTCAGTGTTTCAAATGAATGCCCCCATAATTAAAAAAAAATCTAGGCGGCGTTATCTTTTCTCTACATCGCATAACGGAGAGTACTAAAGTGAAAGATGTTAGCCAACTAGAATATTTTTGATAGGAGTGGAATAATTTTTAGTATGAGATAATTTTTAATATGAGATATTTTAGTGGGATAATTGGGAGTAATTTTTAAAACATGATATTTTAGTGGGACAATTGTTAGTATAATTAAGGATAATTTTCAAAAATTAATAATAATATAAGTCATGTATTTTGATGATAAGACTACTATTTATACATTTTAAAACTTATTATTATTATTATTAATTATTTACTTTAGTGTTAATTAATCTTGAAGAACTATTAGATAGACTATAAGATATTATAATAATAATAATTTGTAAACTTTTGATATTTTTGGAATTATTATTGTAATATAAATTAAAAACATAGTTTTTCCTTTTTTCTCTTTCTTTTTCAATCTGCTAGACATCATTCCATCATCTCTCAATTTTAGTTAATTTGTAATAAAACATGAATTTTGTAATTTTTAAATTTAAATTAATTATACAATTCAAATATTTAATAAAAATAAAAAATAACATTAAATAGAAGGGAAGGGTAAGAAGAGAATTTTATGGTGTGGTTTGAAGATGATGGAGAAATAAAATATGAAAAATAAAAAGTAAAATAAGAAAGCTCTAGTTTTTACCATGTAATTCTAGCTTAAAACTTGGGACAATTTGAGAGACTAGAACTCTCTTTCTATATACTAGTATAACACACGTGCATTGCACGTGGATGCGTTCATTTTATACTTTGAAATGAAAAGAAGCTAAGAAATTCACATTATTAGGGATAGGTTCTGCATAGCAAGATTTTGTTGAGCGTTACCAAGACACTTTAAATGTCCAACATCTAGAGATAATAGTTCATATCATCATGGAGTGAAGGAATATGTTTAGTTTGAAATTCAAGCAAAAAAAGCCAAAGTATGTTTCTATTGATAAACATATATATCATGCAATTGACCCCCTTAAGTACTTAAAATAAATGGATAAGATGCGAGTTTATCAGCTCCATCCTTAGTGCTAGCGAGGTACTGCAAAAAAAGAGCAATAACATGAATATCCCTTATAGGCTTCGAAAAATTTATAATTGGGAATCACAAAAGTATTCTATAGAATAATATATATCATACCACGAAACACAATAATTCGTACTCATCTTGGAGAAATTGTGGAACTGTAGCCGGATGAGGGTAGGGGTTATGGTAGGATCTTCGACAAAGTGGTCGGCTCGATACAATACATCTGATTATAGACTCTATGTTGTTGCTCCATAAATGATTTTATAAAATCCACCATGTAATGGCGTCACTATTGTGAAGGCCGGAAACACTAAGATCTTATGCTATATGTGAATTTCATTATTTGGTTTTTTAAAAGGATGGGATAGAAGAAAAGATCAAGTAACTCGATTAGTTATAAAAGGAAGAAGAGGAGTGGTAAAGTAAAATAAGTAGAATAGACATAAACTTTGGGAATGTAAATGTGCATTCACTTGAGTTTAATGATGGTGCAGTAGAGCAAAAGTTCTTCTAATAGGTCATTAATGAAACGGTTACAAATGCGAGGAGGTCATGGTAACTAATGTTCATTTTTATTTTTTCAGTTATGGGTGAATGATGACCTTCACTAATTATAAAAAGGGATATCTTTGTTATATTTATAATGGGTGAAGGGTATTTTGGGGTAGGGAAAGTTTTCTACTACTCCCTCTTTTAAAGGGTAGATAGAAATTTGACAAAAGTGGGATAAATTTTTACAATTATCCTAGTTCTACTTTATATCCAGTTCTTGTTGACTAACACTGTATAATTTTATCCTAGTTCTAGTTCTAATGGACTAACACTATAAAAATTTGTCCTACAAATTATCCCAGCTCTAATTTTGAGTTCTACTTGACTAACCCCCTCCCGTAGAAACTTTGAGGTATTTAAGTGAGGCAATTTATAAACTTTGGAGCATTTATATGCAACATTGGTAAACAAGAAGGCACAATCGTGTGCAACATTTTAAAACTTTGGGGCATTTATCTACAACATTTAAATATTTTAGGGCATTTTTTTTGTTCGGTTTGAAAAGAGAGAGCACTTAAGTACAAGGTCTGGGAAACTATAGAACATTTAAGTGCAATTAAAGTTTTTGTCATATGTTGGCTCCTCCTACGGGCTGGCCCGTGCGAGCTCAGTGGCGAGTCAAGAGAGCCGTATTTCGCCGCTTGTTTTCAGGCCTAGAGCTTAGCCCAGCTCCCTTGCAGGACTACGAACACGCATAACAGATCACACGGGCCAGCCAATCTAGTCCACTTGATTATTTATTATTATTTTTCTTATGTTTAAAATGTTTTTAATATTTTTTTTATTATTGTTTAACACTTAAAAAATATATGTAAATAATAAATTAGCAATGTGATGATTAAAAGAATGTAAAAAGAACTTGTTAAATTAAATTACATATTTATACATAATAAAAGAGAAACATTGCAAATAAGAGATTTAACATGGTTCAGAGCAAGTTTACATTCACGAGTAGCAAAATTGTTCCGATAGTTCAAAAAAGTACAAGATCAGGAAAAATTATAAAATATTGTAAAATAATAATAATAATAATAATAATAATAATAATAATAACAACAACAAGCAGGCCAACCTGCCTATCTATAAGCTTAGCTCAACTGCTGGGCCTTGTGGGCCGAACAGGTTACTGGTTCGCATTTGGTTGGAGCTGACCAAGCTCGGTCCCACGGCCCACCGCTAGCTGTAGCGGGCCGAGATAACCCACTCCGTATCAGGTCAGATTGAGCCCAAAAGTTTTAGTATAAATTTTCATCAGAATAAAGTGTTTTGGGGGTTTGCTGAAATTCCCGAACTTATTTGGAATCTAGTGAGAGTTTCAAACTTTTAGGGGGTTAAGTGCCAAATACCCAAACTTATTGATGGCTTAGTGCTATTTATCCCAAAAATAAAAAATAAAAAATAAAGGAAAGTTTTGGTATCTTTTTTCATGCATCCATTATTAAAGTTTCTGTGAATATTACATGAGCCTTAACTGAGAGAAGGTCAGTTGGATAGAGACGAATCTTTCATGTTAGTTGACATCTAGTTGAAAGAACTCTCTGAGAAGGAAGTCACGGAATATAACTCTTTTGATTGATGAGATCTAGGAAGAAATTGTCTATTAAGCTTCTTATATTGAAATGGAAATAAAAAAATAAAAAAATAAAAAAAGAAAGAAAGATTTGTTTAAGACATTGTACATGAGGCTAGCTACATAAGTCAATTGCAATCTAACAGAGCAATACCCCAAATGCAGAATGTTTTCAAGTATAATTGGTGTTAAGATCAAAGGAAGTTTGGATAGTGATCCAAAATACCGTAAAATTGAAGCATTAAAATCAAACTTTCCTTCTAATAGCGAACAAAAGAGGGATCTCTTCAATGAGGTTTTCGGCCTGCATTTCTTCAGCTAGCTTTAACTGCTTCCGTGGGATCTAACTTTCTAGATTGCAAGCATCAATGCAACTTTGAAAAATAATAACTTACTATGTTCAAATAGACCTTTGCAAGTAATGAATTAATTATTACTCTTGATAAAATGCATTCCATAATTTATTAGTAAGCACTTGTCTTACACAATTTTATATATATCATCACTTATATCCTCTGAACTTCAGACAATATTATAAATTTCTATCGTTTCATAAAAATATTACATGGAAATCAGATGATGATAAATCACTTTTGCCTTCAATTTAACTGAAAAATGTTCAATTGCTCTTAAAACTGAGGGCAAGAATATGATACCGTCTGAGATTCAGATAATAAGTGCTAGCTACTAATAAAATAGTTTACACGGCATAATTCCCTACATCATCAAATATAGTACAAGAGATGTATGTGCAATTATTCCTTCTTCAAGCACCATAATCAACTACACATCCCAATAAATATCTGTATCTTGTGAGTTTCTTCTAAGGGGAAATAAGCAACTGCTGACATTGCTCTTCATACTTGAATCCATTTTTTTTAGAATCATCAGCAGACCATATAAATATACCCCCAAGCTTTCCTTGCCTCTTCAGCTCTTGACAAGCCTCAAAAAATCCCTTATCGGGTCCCAACCCGCCTTGAGCCTCCGAATCCGTTGCAAAACTCGCCAATATTCGTCCTCCGTTATACTCAGACATTTGGAGTTGATACAGACTCAAAAACCTATCCACAGACTTTATCTCATCATACGCGTAAAATTGGAAATTCACAAAGTCTATAACGTGTCCATATTTTCTCCACAGCGTGGTATAGTGTCGTCGCACTTCATCATCGTCAAATGGTGCTATCGACGCAAATGAAATGATGCGATCTTTTTTCAATATCGTTACGAGTTGCCCGATACATTCACTGAATGTGTCTGGATCGGCGCTAAAATGCTCGTAATCAATGTCAATTCCATCTAAGTTGTATGTTTTGATGATTTGGGTGAGTGATGTAACGGCATTACTCACCCAAGAGGATGTAGATTTTGGCGCAAAGAATGCTTTTTGGTTCTTCGTGATTAAGTCACCGCCTAGACTGACAGCGACGCGAACGTTGTCGTGCTTGAATTTGATGTTGGCTACGTCGAAGGGAGTGAGATGTTGAGTGTACCAGAATACGCTGAAGTTTCCATTGGTGGGTTCAGGGTTTTCGGTTGCAGATGTGTAGTCGATGGCGAAGGAGAGGATGAAGTGGAAGTCGACGTTAGGGTTTATGGGTACGTCGGTGAACCTTATGCTGTCGAGGTCTGCGCCGATGTACTCACGGAAGAGGTTAGATGTGGCTCCTGTAGCCCACAAGATTGATTTCGCACAAATCTTATATACAGATATAGGTACGTAGATTTCACAAAGCTATATCATAAACTTTTTTTTTATATATATTAGAGAAAACGATTGTGAATATTTTCAAAACTACAGAATGATATCATGAATAATTGGAAACTGTTTCTACTAACATTAATATGAATTTGATAGAAAGTCTAAACTACCCTTAAAGCACAAGGAGCTAGGGTAATATAAAAGATATATTAAGTAAAAGATATCATGTGTGAAGCATGTGATAATTTATTCTAATTATCGCTACTTGCTAGACATGTTAGTTTTAGTGGAAAAAGGTCATGATAGTTTCAAAAAAAGCTTGTTCAAAACCCCCAAAGTTTAGGGTTTTGTGAAATTTGTCACTAATATTTATGATAATGGAGGGGGGAAAATTTGAAAGGGCTCCATACACATTACCATGGCTTGTTGGCAAGAGGAACACACAGAGGAAGAAGAAGAAGATATTGTATAGTTCCATATGATATTTGTCAGCAAAATGTGTTCAAGTGATCAAGTATTAAGATAAAGATAAGGGGTTTATATAAGGATGAAGTGGAGACGATATTGGATTCCTTAGTGGGACAATGTAGATATACATAGGTATTGTTCTCGTTTTAACCGTTCTCTATATAACTTCCAACTTCACAAAGTGACAATAGTATAGTTATCACTAGTAAACAAAGACTAAATGTTTTTCTATAATAAATACGTGAACTAAAGAGAGAAGAAAATACAGTTCCTCAATTTCACCTATGGAGAAAGGAGCTGAAGGCTGTTTTTCTTTTAATTAACCAGAGCTTTTGTTATAATTGAATTGTTGGGGAAAACATAGAGATCAAACTAAATCACTTAAACAACCACAAATACGAAAAACATAGAGAGCAACTGATAGTCCTTTTAATATTAAAAGAGTAAAAAGAATTACAATCATATGAGATCTTCGATTTATATATCTCCAAATTCACTCATCTCACACAAATTATATAGAGTTTAACAAAACAAAAAAAAACCCCTTTCGAAGTTTGGATACATATGGGAACTGTGGGTGACCTGAAGCTTGACTCTCAAGGTCCTATAGGTTCGATTCCCGTATCAAAAAAACGTTTTGATACATATGAGATAAAAAATCATGGGAGTAAAACAAAAGATCGGTTA
This sequence comes from Asparagus setaceus, assembly GCA_012295165.1. NCBI lineage: Eukaryota > Viridiplantae > Streptophyta > Magnoliopsida > Asparagales > Asparagaceae > Asparagus > Asparagus setaceus. The sequence continues at coordinate 15,300,185 of CM022709.1, read as the reverse complement.
GGATTGAAGACATCCTAAATAAAATGAATATTGAATTTTTTTAGTAATTAAGTCATTTGGTGTAGCCAAGCCACTCGATGGGAGAATTATCAGATATTTAGTAATTATTTATTTAACGAGTAGGCTTTGGTTCTTAATTTTCTTTCAAAGATATAACCAGAAGAGTTAATCATCCAGCTGGCCAAAGAATATCAATATTATAGATAACATTAGAATGAGCTAAATCTAAAAGAGGTGAGAGACAAAATGTTTACCTTCAAAATCAGTCAAAGAGGAATCTTAATTTTGCCGTATAGTTTTATAATCTGAAGGTTATGAAAACTGTAAACCATGCATAAATACGAATATATAAATCTCTTGTTTAGATATTATCTTTTTAGGATCTTTTGGAAGAATCAACGCACATCTAATCTTGATCTTCGAACAACGACCGGAGGGTGACCACACCGATACGGCGAGAAGGCCCCGCATATCACCCCACGACTAATACATAAATCATAACATTGATGAAGAGGAAGGAGATGAAAGTAGTATGTGTTTGCTCTCTCTCACTCTGTCTCTCTACTTAATCTCTACATAAGTGCATATATATAGAGTAGAGAATAAAACCCTAACCCTTTAGGATTAGGAGCCGGTTTATTAAAGAACCGGTTTGAGCCCACTTACGATCCACCCACTCAATTCGGCGGACCCCACCAATTACTAACATACTCCCACTCGCACAAATGAGTGGGTTTCATCTATCGCTCCCTGAGCCAACTCCTTGAGTTGTTGACTCCCCAAGTCAAAATCTCCCTGAGATTCTCCTTCCTTATCAATACTATGTCCATACATTGTTAGTGCGGCGTGGACCATTGAGAACCTACAAGCGAGTAGCCTTGCTGCCAGATCCATTAGGACCGACACAAGGATCTCCCTAAAAACATAAAAATACACAAACAAAAGTATAAGTATGCGGAATCTCGTTCCCCAGATCTGATCAACGATGTATGTTCAAGTACTTTCGGTCCCTCGAAGAAGCGTTCATGAACACCCAGGTCTACCCTTGATTCATTACACTCTTAAAACCTTACCTCTGGCATAAATAAGAGTTGCGCATGCAATGCAATAAGGAGACATGTCAATTGATCTTCCTCTGGCCCTGAATAGTTGAGCATGTTAATCACCCGCTTTCCTGACACTACCCCGTATGTGTGGTATTGTCTCATTGTAGTAGGAAATAGCAACCAAAGTAGTGGACGCTCATAATAGCCTTTCCAGACAGCCCAGTGTCTCTAAGGGTACAGTGTATGCCCTTCATCACTGGTGATCGTCTATAAGGGCTCACATAGCTATGGAGCAGGGATCCATCCCTCGACCTCCTTATATCCGATCCATGCACACATCGTATGGCAACATGCTACGGTATTACTTTTCTATCTCTGAGAGCATACATCATTAAATAAATACCGTACAGACGTAATAAACTTGTCTAGCCATATCGCCATGGATCTCCCGACAAGCCCGCACCCCGTGCGCTAAGTCAGACCCCTAGTTTGGCTAATAGTAAACATATAAAGTTGACATAGGGTTTCCACTTTAATCGCTTCAACATATAAGTATACAGCAACCTCATCCTGACCCAGTCAGGATGACCAATAGAGTGGTCCCACTATAGTCTTACCTAGTAACACGATAATATAGTCATTGCTCCAAGTCAAAAGACATCTAACACTCGGTCTCAGCTTCAGCAACTGCACAGTTCCGAAGGGGCTATCTTGTGTGATACGAGCTCCTACCTACTGATGTAACTTTGTAATAGTGCACCCAGTGCCCATTTACCATGTACACATCATATACTCATATACTCCATGCCGTGATAATCAAGCAATAATAAGACATAAGCAATCCTAGATATGCATATAGAAGAGAAAAAATAATCAAATCAAATATAGTGTCTTCTAAAGCCGTCATCCATAATAACCTAAGTATCTGAGGTCTCAAGTAAAAATCATCATTAAAGACGTAGCCCATAAGGCACAAATGTGTTGCACCAGCCACTCCTCAGCTATTTCCTTTATCAGTAGATCCCCGATCAACTGACTCATAGGAATACACTTAGCACAATCTATCCTTCTCTTAGTCTTAATAAAATGGTACCTGATCTGGATTTTATTCGATTTTACAAACTAATTTGGCTTGTCGTCAACATGCTATCACGATAGAGAATCACATCATCCTCTACATGTCGCGCTATAGTCAAATTCTCTAAGAATTTGCACAACTAGACTGCATTCAATGTGTATAGCACCACATATTCTGCTCCAAGTGGAAAAGGGCTATACACTACTACTTCTTACTACTCTAAAAAATAACCACGTTATTTAGTAAGAGAGCATAACTAGACATTAACGCTCGCCCATCCAGATTGTCGGCCCAGTCAACATCTAAATATCACTACAGGTGAGAGTCTGTGCTGTCATAGCATAACATGCAGTCTTAATCAAATATTTGAAGATCCTTTTGACTCATCTTAGTGAGTCGTACCAGGATTTGACAGATGCTCTTTATTAGTCCCACTACAGAGGATGTGCCGATCATTGTATGCATACAAGACTATCAACCACACTCCTTGCAAGGAATTCTTAGCATTAGCTTCTTTTCTACTTTCATGTTGGGATATTGCTCTATACTTAGAGCATGACTCTTAGTAATTGGAGTCCCACTGGTCTCCATGCTGTACCCAGTCAGTAATTTGTCATCGACATATGACGATAGGATCTCAATCTTCTATTAGCTTAGTATACATGGACTTAACTGTCCTGATCGATCGTTTAGAAACCATGACCCAGCAAGGTCCAAGAGGATCAAAAACACTACACACAAAAAAAATATTTCAAGCCATAGGCAGGATCCTTTAACACGTACACCATGTGCTCAAGTCTCTTAGCTATGAAACATAGGTTGATAGATCACTTTTCCAGTTATGTATAGGCAAAAGCTGTCTCGATGTCCTTTTGACTAGTTCAAACTCCATTTATGCTAAAGAGTCAATATCATGCAAATAGAACTGATTTTCTCCACAAGGAAAAATGCCTCTTTCGGTAGTTCACCCTATTACTTGGGTGTGTTCTTTCGCTATCAAGTGTTCCCTGCATCACTTGAACGTCCAGTCCTGCTTGACCTTATAAACCCATTTGTTTTTAGTGGTTTCGTATTCATTTGGAAAATTCACCAAGTCACAGACTTGATTCTACCTCATGAACTCAAGCTCCCCATCCATTGTGGATTTCCACTCTTTCACTACAGACCCAGAATTAGTGCCCTCACATGAATTAGGCTCCGCATCAACATGCGGTGCTACCATGAATATTTTCCCATAGATTTCAGATATCTTTTGGGTACTTGTCCATGGAATGATCTTTGAGACAGTTGAGATTTCATAGATGGCTCCAAGTCATCTAAAAAAATATTTCGCTCCCACTGTCCCTAGCTAGTAGAGGAACCAATTCCTCCTCCATTGTTGGTTTCATGACAGTCTTCTCGTTCTTGTATGAACCCAAATCTTAACTTATTTCTTCTTTATGTAAGAAATCCTCCCCGAGGAACTCAATACACCACCACTCTTTCGGTCACAGGCTCATCATATTGCTCACATATAAACACAACCCAGAGAGTACCTGAAATAGTGCATTAAAATATACTTCAACATTTTAGGGTCCAAACTTCTCATCAAATGAAAAGTAGTGTATGAAAGCAACACTCCCTTGTGGACGTAGTTATCCAACACCAGCCCTCTGCCATCCATGACCAATAGGGTATTGACTGTACCAATCTCAAAGGTACATGGTTCAGAAAATATGTCGCTATCAATAACACATCTCTCTAAGACCTAATGGATAGCTATTCTGAACCATAACTAGCAGAGTTATATTCCTCATTTCTACAACACCATTTTATATCAGAATAAAGGATATGGTATACCGTGTGAATTTTCCTTTATCTTGACATAGTTTCCTGAACTTTCAAGATAGATACTCTCACGATTAGTGTGCAAAACCCTAATACTTTTGCTTAACTGATAATCCATCATACTAATTTAGTGCTTGAAACAAATTCAAGCACTCAACTAGGTAAAAAATCAGATACACATGATCATAAATAGAGTGACAACCTATAAATATAAGGACTTAATGTACTCTACTTTGTACCTTCATAAATATTAGTCTACATATATCAGAGTGAACAAATTGCAATTGAAGTGCTCATAGCCTTTTCAAATGACCTTTTAGTGATTTTACCCATGAGACCATACTTGTGGAAGGATAAATACCTAAGTACATATACCAATGAGGCTGCCCCTGGCGAGCCTTCATGTGTCCTCTTATGCGATGTAGTCTACTATACTATAAATTAGATCTAATCTTAATTCACGGTATAATATAAAATAGAAGATAACCCAGTTATCTATTAATCTGTCACATTCTAAGATCATCTAAATGATTAGCTTGGCTTATATAAGCAGAGAAATCTTGAAGTAAATCCAAGTAAGTTACCCATAAATGGAAAACCAACTAGAATCCCACAAGCCTAACTACCAATAGACAATTTCTTACTCTTAGTGAGAGCATATAGAATAGTGTGAAAGATCTATTTGTTCCCTGAACTCAGAGGAGACCTCTATGCATCAATGCCCAGTACTGTTACATAATCCCCAGCTAGATCATTTTGCTCCCATTCAGGACCCAATGCTGCCTCTGCCCCATAGATGTGATCCGCGAGTCTCGAGTTTTCTCAGTTGTGCGCCCTCATGTACAAAATGATTGGCTTGTTTGAAGTAAAATCAATTGATCTTTCTCTTATTAGTTGAACTTTTCACCCTTTAATTGGCTTCTTTATTTCGGAACCTATTCCAAAAAAATCTCTCGGTGTACCACTGTACCTAGGCTCTTAGACTTGTGCCTAGGATATTCAGCTTCCAAAGTCAAAGTAGACATTTTAGCCTTAAACACACCCTGATGTTTATACTCCAACTTTACTTTTTTTTGCACTTCCTGGATGTTTCGCATCTACAATATGCAATAAAAGTAATAAATATCTTTCCTAGAGTTTTGTAAAGCCTAGATAACCGTCCGGATCTACCGCTTCTAGCTTGACGCAGTTCTAGCCATCTCATGATCCCTGATTCTAGAGGTCATCATATGAAGGTGAATTCGATATTCTGCCCAGCAGATATCTTTCTTGAATCCAACTTAATAATAAGAACTCGGATCCTCATGGAAGAGACTTGTTCGTATCTCGCATTAAGAGCATCCCAGAAGCTCTTTGCATTCGGATTGTCCTCGTACTTCTCGATAAGATTGCTCGTCTTTGTAGTCCACCCGGTGAACCACGTCGAACAATCTTTTTATTTCTAGATCTTGTACTGAGTGGCCTCAAACCTCTAAGTCCGAGTTGAACCTAATTCTAACTCGGATACTGTCACCTCAGTACTCACCAAAATCTCTTGCTCTCAAGAAAAATTGGATCTTCCGACAAAAGTATCTCAAACTACTCAGTCTCAGACTGTCATTAGATTAATTCTTTTGGTACCTTAAGAGAAGAATTAATACACTTTAACTACGGGTATGTTAAGATTATTGGCATTTACGTGGAGTGTTGTTCATCCGTGAAGAACATTCCACTCATCAAGCCTTTTATACCGATAATAAAATTATATTTTAAATAAAGAGAAGAAGGCCTAGGGCCCCAACCACAGTGTTGAAGGACATAATTTTTAAAAATGCTATAAATGTTTTGAAAATAGAGTATTAGATTTATTAGAGATAGACTAGATTGGATAGTTAAATCATAGTGCCATCTCTACCCGAAATCTTCTACTTAAAATTATTTGTTTATATATTCGGTATGCATCTAAACATGCGGCATGATAAATATAAATAAATAATTTTACTTTTACATTTAACTACATAATTTATCTTATCAATTTTATAAGGATTTTTCGTTTCTCATGAAATTGGTATGCGCTCCAAGCGCTCCCACTAGAATAGCTACCATTAAAATCTCCAAGATTTTATTAAGATTTTATAATTAAATTTTTGGTGCATACAAATACTTTTTCTCAACTTCCAAAGTTCAAAAACTATTTTCTTAAAAACTCAAAACAATTTTATTATGAAACTAGTGGGCACCACATCAGAAATTTTCAAAATTTCTAAATAAAAATTAAAAATATTTTTGAAATTTTAAAAGAATTTTAAAGATGGTTTTATTATTTTTAAATAATTTTCTAATTTAAAACAGATTTATTGAATTTTTAGAAATTAAAAAAAGAAAAAAATTATTTTTCAGATTTGCCCCTAGGGTTTTAGAAACCCTAGGGGCAGATCTAGAGAGGGCGGCAATGGTGGCAGTGCCACCCCGACCCCAGGTCGGGGTTCCGCCACAGCCCCTAGCCTCGTCGCCACCGTCGTGCCCCACCGTTGCAGTCCAATTTTTTTTCTTTTTCTTAAAGCGAAATCGCTGTCGGCGGCGCCCAGCACTGGCGGTTGCTGGTAGAGAGTGGTCAGCCTCCACCACCTAGCGCCGGAGCCGCCACCCTCAGATCCCTCCGCTTGTCGGGGCTTGATCTGAGTTTTTTTGATTTTTTTTAAGAAATTCAAAAAAAATTTAAAATAATCTAAAAAAATAAAAATATATTTTCAGATCTCAAAAAAATTTAATAAATCCCTAATTTATTAAAATTGCCCACTAGTTCATAACGGTTAAATTTTTACCGTAGCTCTAACATCCCAGATGTTAAAAAAATTAGATTTTTACACCAAAAATTTAATTTTTTAATAAAAAATGAATTTTTATTAATAAGAAAACCTAACTTTATCTATTTCAGTGACCAAAAATGCAATCAAGAAACTAGATCTATTCTACACAAACATTAGATGCAAGAAAAATAGATCTAGTCCTAAAACAAGAATATCAAAATGCGAGTAGCCCTAATCTCGCTCATCAATGTAAACCATGCATAAATACGAATATATAAATCTCTTGTTTAGAGATAACCTTTCCTAGAGATAACCTTTCCTGGATCTTTTGGAAGGATCGCCACGCATCTAATCTTGATCTTCTGACATTGGCCGGAGGGCAACCACACCGATATGACGAGAAGCCCCCGCATATCACCCCGCGACTAACGTATAAATAATAGGATTAATGAAGATGAAAGAGATGACAATAGTATGTGTTTTTTCTCTCACTCTGTCTCTCTATTTAATCTCTACATAAGTGCATATATATAGAGTAAAGAACAAAACCCTAACTCTTTAGGATTAGGAACCGATTTACTAAAAAACCAGTTTGAGCCGACTTAGAATGCAACCACTTAATTGGGCGGACCCCACCAATTACTAACAAAAACTATCTAAGCAAAAGAATTCAATAAATTAGTATGAAGCTGATCTGAACGGGTAAGCACTAGTGCTATGTACTTCAAGATTTGTAACATATTAGATATCACTTATTCTATCCCTTCTATATGACATTTTATAGAGAGCCCTTTGTACTGTTTTTCTAGAAGTGTTGCGGCCACCAGTAAACTAACAATTGTGACAGTTAATACGGTAAATTCCACAAAATCTATCAATATTTTGGAGGTGTTGCAGTTAGGTAGTTGAGGGTTTATTTGCAGATTGCATGATATGCGCGTTCTTTAAAAAACGAAAAATGTCCTTCTCGCTATAGTGGCATTTTCGTCAGTTTAAGAATTATGTTGGAAACATAGTATCCACGGTTTTTTATCCCCCAGAATAATTTATTTTTTATGCAAAATTCCGATCTAGAATCAAATTTGTCAAAGAGATTCCCCTTCCTTTTGGCTTTATAGCCTACCTAAGAAAGAAACATAACATCCAAAATTGAGTCCTGCGCAGTTTCCATCAGTACCAACACGAGTTCAACCCCAATCTTTATGAGATTAGGTCCATCAGGATATATAAGCAACACTCAATCAATCATACTGTGACACCAAAATAATGTGGTTTTAGTCGTAGTCCAAATATATATACATCCACAAACGATAAGGTAAAAAAATAAAAATAAAAACATATGCATAATAATGTAACACAAAAAAGTAACATGGTTCGGTCATAGCCTGAATGTTTAATCACTAAGGGGCTGTTTGGTTCAAATGCCAAAATTATAGAATTTGTAATCCCATAGGGATTTGAAATCCATAGGTTTTTTACATGCCTTGGGATTTCTAAAATTTTATTTGGTTCAACATTATTGTAGGATAAGAAATCCTACAATTTGTAACATCTTATTTGGTTCAAACCCAAAATTGTAGGATAACAAATTTTAGAATTTGTAATCTATAGTTGAACCAAACAAAGTTTAAGATTTCCAAAAGAATGATAGGTGAATATGCTTACATTGGTGAGCTTACCTCCCACAAGAGAATAATACAATTATATAGCAATTGGGATAAGCATACCTATTAAATTTTAAACTCCAACGCTATAAACGGTCATATTTTTACAATGGCTATAAAAATAGCTCAATTCCACTATCTTTATTGGGAAAAATGTAATTTATTGTTACTTGATTCTTAAGTGACATTTCAATAAAACAAGAAAAATAATCTATACTACTATAAAAGAGTATTGGGTCGTTAAACCTTTTAATTTCCTTTTAGCCCTCTCAAATTTTGATAAATTCTAACTATGTCATTATCTCTAATTAATCTTTCATTAAATTAATATAACCTCTTATTAATTATTAACCTCCTCACCTTCCTAAATAATTATAATTATCAGTAATATTATAACTATTAATTGTTTAAATAAATAATTTATAAAATAAGTATACACAATTATTAGTTGTAACAAATTAAAGTATTATAATAATTATTTATGAATTATAATAAAATAATTAAAATAGTATAAATAGAATAATATATTACTATGTACTATTAAGAATTATACTATAATTCAATGAGCAATAAAATAAATAGAATAAATTTTGAATCGGATAAATAGTGTTATTATTTTAATAATATCACATAAATTATGAATTATACTATTTATTTAGTATTAAATTATTAAATAAATTAAATAAATAATTTAATATTATTTTTAGAGTATTTTCTCAAAGATTATTACATGATACTGAATAATCTATACTTGGTAATGATTGAAAACTAACCTTTTCCAAAAAATATTTAATATTAATAATAGTACTATTAATTGTTAATGATAGTATAATTAAAATTTATAAAATATTTATAGTACTAAATTATTTAAGAGCATAATTAAAAAATTAAATTAGATAAATATTTTATAGTGTATAGACCATATAATTATTTTAATAGTATTACTTGAACTAAGAATTATCATATTAAATAAGGTAAATTACAATAAACCCTATGAACTTTCAGCATTTGCAGTAAATAGACCCTATAAACTTTCAAAATCACACTAAACCCCTAATAACTTTTGTATAAAGCCCTAATATCTTTTAGATAAATTACACTAAACCCCAATAACATTCAAAATGCCTTTTATGCTATTTTTTGTTCTAATTTATAGGGTTATTTGCAAAATTTAGAAAGTTATTTGGGGTCTTCTTTAAAATAGAAAAGTCATTAGGGGTTTAGTGTAATTTTAAAAGTTCATATGGGCTGAAAGTTTATAAGGGTTTAGTGTAATTTACCGTATTAAATAATTATAATGGAAAGTAACTATTGCAATATGTTGCGTATTAAGTGTAACTATCTAAGAAACATTAGGAAAAAGCTAGCAAGATTAATGCGACTTAGTTTATTTACGCTAAGTTAACAACTTTTAAGTTGGAGGGTATATTTAAGAGAACTTATAGAATTGATAGTTTTATTTAAGAATAATTTTAGATTTGGGGACTTATTTAAAAAAGGTTAACATTGGGCGATCATTATAAGAAAAACATTCAATTACAATAACTACATAATAATAATTAATTCATACATTTCTTTATAAGCAATCTTATTGTACAATTTTATTTATTAACACATAGTTTTACTATTCAATAAAAAATTCAATACTTGATACATGCACGTTCACGTGCAAAGCACGTGCATTATACTAGTGTTGTATAAATGGTAATAACATGGTTTAGAGGGTGTAAGTGTTACGTCCTCATAATACGGAAAGAGTATCTGCAGTTTAACCTTTTCAAAATAAAGAGACAATATGGCGGAGTAGCTCATGTTCATAACTACCAGGACAAAACGTAAGACAAACCTATAAACTAACATTTCGCTCCTTAAAACCTCTTGCTTCTCAATATTAAGGCACCATGTTGAATTCAACCAATAAGGATGACTTACGTTTCACTAATAATCCAACTATATCATAGGGTTATGCCACAATTTAAACGCTCTGAACTTGATTTGCATTTTCATTTCAGTAGCATATGCAAGCCAAAAAGAGCTAACTTACAAAATTAATTAAGTGATTTTCATTTTTATTTCTAATAATCAAACTCTACATTGCATGGCTGATATCAGCTGCTACTTGAAGAAATAAACACAGAAAACAAGTAGTCTAACTGCTAAGGCATTTGGAACTCATCAGCAACAATTATTCAAGGTCAATATACAAAGAAGTAAACACAATTGCGCTCGACAATAATGCACATGGGAACCGTGCTAAAATATGGTATTTGTGTTAAACTATTAAACCTCCCATTCGCATATGATGACACAATCAAATTACTACAGAAATAAGAATTAGCAACAATATTGAAGTTCGTCACTTTGATCCCCTAACCCTAACCCAAATCGAAGCCTTCGAAACCCTAATTAGAAAGAGAGGGAACTAGATTTACCTGCGGGGTCGGGGGGAATCTGATGGAACCCTCGAACAGCAAGATCACCGAAACAACAGAAACCCCCAAATCAACTTCACCCAAATCTAAGTTTTCACCTTCAAATCTTCTTGCAAACCGAAGTTACAGCAGAAACCCTAGCCATTCTCCATCTTGGGGATGAGATTTGACCAAAAATTCATCGATTTGGGAAGAAGAATGCTTGGGTTTTGTAGCGGGAAATGGAGGAGGCGGGTAAAAGAGGAGGGAGAGAAAAATGGGAAGCGGTTACAATAGGGCTCAATCCGCTGTTGGTTTTGGGGGTCACGAGGGAAGTTTGGGGAGAGTTTTGCTGAGGTGGAGCTTTTTGTCAGAGATCCACCCCATATCCTCTCCCATTGTTAGGATTTTGCAAATTCTAAAACTTGAATGTTTTTTACAATTTAGGGATTCAAGATCCCAAAAATTTGCTTGAAACAAACACAATTTATGGAATCCAAAAACCCCAAAAAACCCAATTTTTGATCCTAGAATTTGAAATCCACCCCATATCTCAAAAATTTGCTTGAACCAAACACCCCCTTAGAAAGGACAAATCTTTTCATTAAATTATTCTTCTGCGAAGCTCTGTCTATATTGAGGTTTTTCCTATACTGACTCCCTCTTGAAGACTTTAATTAGGTCATATATTTTGTATCTAACAATAACTATTAGCCTAGGAAAAGGATACACGCTTGGAAGTGTTCATCACTCAATCCTTCAAAGACCCTAAAAGCATCAAAGAACTTATGATCCTTTTGTTTGACCAAAGGTCACACATGTCTTTAGCCCACAGTTTGGGGTTGTCAACTAGAACTTTTCAGTTAGAACTGGAATAATTGGTAAAGTGTGATAATTTTTTGACACTGGGATAATTTAGTGGAACAATGATGGATAATTTTTGAAGTGGGATAATTTGGTAGGATACTTCGGTGGGATAATGGTGGATAATATTATGAAGTTGAATAATTTGGTGGAGGTAATGGTGAAAATATATTACTGTTGTTAATAATTATATATTAAAAATAATATAAAATTGATTAGTTTAGTAATAACTATAAAATATAAAGTAACAAAGCATCACTATTCATCTCAAATAATAAAGTATTTTACAACTAATAAAAATCTAAATTCCTATAGTGACTTGACTTCCATTATCCCATATGGCATCTACCATAGAATTTCTCCAAGCTTCTGCAGCTGCTCGTTGAGTCTATAACTTGTCTTCTTCATCAGAGTCATCATCTGCATTAGCAACATTTCGTGGAGCTTCCAGTGAAAGATCAGAAATATCAAAGTCACATTTGTATTCTCCAATCTTAAAAAATTATGCAGTCCTACGCATGTAACCAACATCTTTATTTGTGTAACATATGGAAAATCTGGAGGTTGGCTCTTGAAAATAGTGAATCTAGACTTAAAAACTCTAAAGATGTGCTCCACACAATTTCTAAGAGACGCATGCTGATGGTTGAAAACCTCTTTTGAATTTCGTGGTCGTTATTGATTATGAGCGGGGCCGAACTCTCTGAAAGATGGTACCTTTGACCTCGGTATGGAGCTAGAAATTGTAGCTTATTTGGATAGCCGCAATCAACTAGATAGAATTTATCTACAAACAAGAATAAAAATATAAATGAGAAAAAATATTATAAAACTAAAAAATATTTTTTAATTGATAGAATAATATGTAAAGATTATAACTCTGTGGAAGTGGAAGTCCATGAGGTCTACTCATCGCATCCTTCAAGACTCGTGCATCTTAGTAGAGCCCTCCCATCCAGCTAAGACATAAATAAACTTGAGATCAAATGTGCAAGCTGCCAAGACGTTCTAAGAGAGAAAACTATGTCTATTTCGTTAGGGTGTCTAATCTATGTCATACACCATGCATGGTATATGAGTCTCATCTATTGCACCGATACAATCCTGAATAATCAATGTGTTAGACCATCTCAAGTAATGTGTGTGTAAAATTTGTGGAATAAGAATTACCTTGAAATAAGGCCAAAAGTGAGATTCTGATTTAACCTTATCAGGAGGATCAGTAGGAGGTGATGTCATCAACCATAATGCTAAAGATACCAGGGCGTTTAATGCTTTATTGAAACATATACTGATAGTCCATTTTGAACGATCAAATCTATCAGTTGCAACAGAGTATCGTTGATTTTGACTAACCGTGAGAAGAAAAATAGCAATCATCTCCTCAACACTAATGTGGTATGTGTCTTGTATATGGCCCCGCTCTCTCAAGACATTGCATAACTTCATGAAGCAATCTGGGTACATGCAATAAATTTTACAAAAATCTTGTCGATGATTATCCATCTTGGACTATAAGTATGTGAGACCAAGATCTGTAATACCACGTCGAGGACGTCGGAGACTAAGCGTATCTGCTATGAACTCCTGTGATAGAAGTCCTGATACCTTCGTGATCAGATTTGCAACCTCAGTAGCTAATCCGATTATGCGAATCAAAAGATTATCATCGAAGTCCTCATGATGAAAATATAAAATGGGCAAATTTTGATCTTCCTCCATCCTACTGAGATAGAATCAATTTACAGAAAAGTTATGTGCATAGAAATAAATAAAGCACTCTATGATTTGCACACAAGGGGATTGACAATATTTTAAATGTGTATAGTTTAGTTTATAGAAAAAAGACTACTGTGTTTTAAGATGTATTAGTGAAAATTTAGTGAAAAAATTGGCAGTTGTTCGTTCTCTCTACATCAGGTATTAGTCAATAAAAAAAATGCGGCGTTGTATGCTAATCATTAATCACCAAACTATTGAAAATAGAAGAAAAATATATTATTGCACTACTCTCATCTACACAACATACAAGAATCATTTGTTGGGATGATACACAGAGAAACCTCATCCATCAAATGCATCAAACTAAGAAAGCTGACAAGTCGAATAACAAAATAACAAAACATATAAAAACATAGCAATATCCTAAAAATAAATAGTTTTCAAATACTTTAATAAAATAGTTTTGACAAAATGAAATGACACTCATCCTAAAAATACTTTCCAAATCTCAATAAAAAATAAAAAAAGAGAAACATGACATTATCCCAAGTTCCAACTACTCAATGTAAAATAGTTTTGACATATAAAATGCCACATAATCCTAATACCATAACAAATCTCAAAAAAACACAGCAATATCCTAAACTCCTAAACTACCGCCTTTAAACATCTCCAAAGAAATCAGAATCATAATATGCACCATTTGGATCAGAATTGGATTGAGTCCCATCCTTATCATTATTCAGCATCTCACCGGTCAACCTAAAATGTAGAAACTCATAGCGGTCTTTTACATCTATATCAATAAAGGCATCCTTCATGTCCTATGGGATATTGTCACTGAGTATATTCTATTTTTGTGGCTTAGTCAATTCAGAAGTAGACATAACAGCATCAACCCATTCTTTATTCCGACCCTTTCTTATCTTCCTCAACTCATCAACTACTCATGAAAAGCTTTACCTACAGTGACAACTCCCTCTCCTACCTCTTGCAATGAGAACTGGGAAGATGCAGAGGACGTGGTTGCAGTACCAATTGACCTACGCCTTCGTTTACCATTATTCAAAGTGGATGGTCCAGAATCAAAAAATGGCACATTGTCTGTGGGAATGGTGGTAGCAGGTTGCATATCTACAGCAACATCTCCTCCATCAGGAGATTCCGTCTTAGCATCAGCACCAACTATGCCCTCCCCAACCAGAGCATGCTTCATCCAAGCCATCAGGACCTAAACCTATAGCTCCTCTACCAAAAGCGCCATGGTCACCACATACCATTTGTATATCCTCAAAATCCTCAAACAGTTTATCCTTGAGATTTGGAGTATTTGGACGGGCCGACAACATTATATATGAAAATAATTAATATTATATTCAAGTTAATATATATGAAAATAACATGACATAAACCAACCTCTAAAATGCCATTCCACACTTCGTCAGGACAAGTAAATTTCTGCATGATAGAATCCCAACCAAAACCAAAGTTATTCTTCATCAAGATCTCCATAGGTGCAATCTTTCTCTTCCATTGCTTTATCTTGTTCATTACATGATTATATCTAAAATCTTTTCCAAAATTTTCAACTAGAGGGGGTATCACATTCCTCAGAATCACATGCTTTTTGAAACTGCCATTTGCTTACTTATTCCGTTCTTAACTTCCTCCACCAACAGTCTAAGCAATTCCTTAGCCTCCGGTTCATTCCATGTCATATAATCCATCCTTGCTCTTTTCTGTCCTTCACTCCCTAGACTTTGAGATATTTCTTCTTGATCCTGACTCTGTGATCTTAAGTCCATCCTATAACAAACTCAAAAACAACCTATTTAAATTTTCAAATATGGAATTGGATTAAAACATATATGCATCTAATATAAAAACACACATATATAATAATAATAATAAAATGAAAAAAACATGCATTATTAATCTAAGTATACAATTATGTAAAATTTTTAAAAGGCTTAATTGCATTTAAATGCACTAGCACCTAAATCCAACAAAAGATCTCCCTAAAAACAATGAACCAACAAATACAAATTTTACAGATTTGCTGCAAAAAAGCCGATACACTAGATCATATAGCTAATTAGCCGATACACTAGATCATATAGCTAATTAGCATAAGATAATAATAAAATTATGATCAATGAGAACTCATAATAGGGGGAAAACTAGTCTTTCAGCCGAAAATTCTATTTACATAAACTAAAAAAAATGACTTTCAGATAAAGCAACAAGGAGAGATTTTTTTCTCAAATAGGATGAAGTATCATGACAAAACTAAGTACTCACGTTAATAAACACATATCTAATGAAGTAAGATTAGCATGGAATCACATAGTTCCTTATACACTCTCCACTTTGCCTCCAAGTACCCAGAGAATTAGAATCTTAGCTTCAATTTTTTTTAAAGAAAAGAGAAAACCTACACACTAATTCTCGCCAAAATGCTTTGAGCAGCAATCTGATTCCTGGGCACATGAAGTCTTTCTCATGACATTTAGCAAGGGGATTTCCGCCCAGGGATTAGAATTCACTTAAACCAGGCTGATGGAGAGCTCAAGGCCACCGCTTATGATAGATGGGTTCCATGATTGCCCCAAGCGCAAAGATTGGGGGCTAATGTCTTCAAATCTAAAACTTGCATATAACTGATAAAACCTAATTATATCATCAAACCCTAATTTTATATAAACCCTAATATCAGTAAAAACTAGGGTAAAATATACTAGTATCTTCAAACCCTAATTTCATATAAATCATAATCATAAAAACTTGCATATACATGTTATAATGAAAAAAAAGTGACTGATCTTTTTAGATGAACAACGACCCATTTTTTAGATGAACAGTCACCGATTTTTTTTAGATGAACAGTGACCAATTTTTTTAAACATTTCTATAAAAAAAAAGGGATCGGAAATACCTTGAACCGAGAAGAAATGATGTTCTTCAAAAGGTTGTCGTTTCACTTTTTTCCTCCAATTGATTCTTTGTCAATCTGTAGGATAATTTAAGAGAGGTGAACTGATGGCTATATATATAGGTAGAATAATTAGTGGGATAATTATGACAATTTATCCTAATTCTAGTTCTAGTAGAATTCTACTTGACTAACACACCAAAGAAATATCACAGTTCTAGTTCTAAAAAAGTTCTACTTGACTAACACTATTAAAAAATATCCCAGTTCCTAATTCTATGTGACTAACACCTTCAAAATTTGTCCCACAGATTATCTCGGTTTCAATTTTAAGTTCCAGATGACTAAGGAAAAATGGGCCCACGTTCTTCTAGATACCACCATACCATAAAAGGAAATATTTCCATTTATGAAATAGATCTAAATTGAGTGCAAAGCATGTACGCAATCTTCCTAGAAGATGAGACAAGTTAAACCCTATAACCATAGAAGGAAATATTTCTTTTAAAACAATAAGGTTCAAAGTCAAAAGAATATGTTGTACGCAAACTTTAATAATGATAGACGAGAATTTCATGTATCCATGCTCCGTACCTCTATTCATGCACTTTTATTATTATTATTATAACCCACTCTGGTATCGAACCTAAGATTGTGGGCGTCATACAGGAATTTTCTAACTGTTCAGATCACCTATGGTGGGTCTATGTTAGGACGTAGTCCGTACAATAGTTCTTGTTTGGGTAATAACAAACTCTTATTTAGTACTAGTATTTATTTGAGATGATATAGTATATATAAAACTAGATATAAGAAGGTTATGAGACGAAACGACACAAAAATCAGCATTTACATGGATTTTAGCCTTAGAACCATCGATAGTCTAGAGTGAACCATCTGTAGTCACCACATACCATCGATGGTGTATAGTGAACAATTGCAAAATTCTAGAAACTCAAAATCAAAACATCGATGATCTATAGGAAACCATCAATGGTGCTCAGGAAGTCATCGATAGTCGCGAGGAACCATCGATGGTGACAACAAATTTTGGCAATTTTGAAGAGTAAATCACAACCGTTCATCGATTCCTTTCATCTCCAACTTCCACTATGATTTGGATATCTCCTTCCTGATTTATGAGAGACTATATAAGATTGAAAGAGATGATTTTTGGAGAGAGTTTTAGTGTTTCAAAAAAGAGAACTTTAAGAGAGAAAATACTAGGGTTTGAAGAGAAGAAGATTGATTTGTGATTTGAAACCCCAGAACCTCATCAAACTCTTTCTTATCATCTTCAACAACATCATATCATCTTAGCGAGAGGAGTTTCCCTTAGAATCAAGATCTATATTATTCTTCATCGAGCTTCGTTTCAATCTTTTGAAGAACGGTTTGCTAATCAAAAAGGCTGTAAGATCTTTCTATTTTTGTGCTTAAACTATTCTTGGTAGTTTATTTCAAACTTGTTTTTATGGCGTACTCCAGCCAAATATAATTGAGGGTTGGGACTAGCTAGGGCTAGGTGTTACTTGCTGTGGAGAGTTAGGTTAGATGCCTAGTTTCAATAAATTTTAGGGTGCGGTTTTGTAAGCCTTCTAAATTGGGTTGTGATTCAGGAAAACTCTTGGCATAGTGAGGAATCCCCTCGTGAGAAAAAAGAGTGGACGTAGGATTGTTATCCGAATTACTATAAAAATCTTACGTGTTCCTTGCTCTGCTTTTGGTTTGATTCTTCGCTTTTATTTTCTATATTTCTGCTGCATATTCTGTGTTTTAGCGAAAAACTATAGCAAACCTATTCACCCCTCCCCCGCTCTAGGTTTGCATCTCAGATCTGTTAAGTGGTATCAGAGCCTCATTACCCATCTTTAGGATTCACAACCTAGGGTAGAAATGTCTAGTTTGACCACCGCAATGGCATTTCCTAAGGTACATGCTGTAGAACAAACCTAGGTTTCATTCATCATGCTTTACTAGATTTTATATATATATATATATATATATATATATATATATATATATATATATATATATATATATATATATATATATATATATATATATATATATATATATATATATATAAGTTAGATAAAGTTTTGTATGGTCTTAAACAAGCACCTCGAGCTTGGTATGATCGTCTAAGTTTTTATTTGCTTAAACATAATCTTAAAAAGGGGTGCAGACAATACTTTCTTTGTTTAATTTACTGATAAAGATGTTCTTATTGTGCAAATATATGTTGATGCTATCATTTTCGAAGCTACTAATAATAATCTTTAGTTTAAAAAGTTGATGCTGGACGAGTTCCAGATGAGCATGATGGGAGAGCTGAAATACTTTTTAGGGTTTCAGGTGAAGCAAACAAAAGATGGAGTATTTATTGTTCGCGGGAAAAGTCGGGTTGATCTTCATTGATGAACACATTACAGCTTTGTGCATTGCAATGAATTCAAAAGTTCATCTTTTTATAAGACTTGATTACAATGAAAATCAAAAGAAAGAAAATTATGACTTTTTCCCCAAATGCATTACGACCCCGCTTTACTCGACTCCGCGCTGGGATCTTTGCCTGTGTCGGGGTTCATCCGTAGACCGCCGCGTGATCTGATCCGTGTAAGATCTACACGATCAAGGGGTTTATTTCACGAAGGAAAAAATCGCCAAAGTGAGTGAAATCGACCAAGAGAAATCACCACTCTTTTCGGGATCAAAACGAAGTTTGATCCGGAGGGGTCACGTGTAGATCCAACCCTTAGATCTCTCGAACTTCTTCGCTTTATACTGACGGGTTCACTGAAATCTCGGACCTCGCTGTCGAATCTAAGCGTGGATCGCTGTTGAATCCGGTAGAGCCTCCCCTTCTCCTCAAAAGTCCAGATCTAAAAAATGAGACACCCCCTGTATTTATAGGCTTTAAAGCGGATACGGTCGATTCGTGTCGAAATACTCTGGTGGCTGGTTTTGCCGAGCCACCTCTTGGTGGCTCGGCCACCGAGCCGCCTAAGTGGCCTATTTTCGTCATTTTTTTCGAGTCCGATCCGGTTCAGTCTTGTCGATGTTCGCTAATCTGAAGCTTCATAGTTGGGTTTATCCCATTATTCATATGCGGTTCGTCGCTTCGCTGACATGCACGCCTCGCCGACTCGCTTCATGCATTTCATCGACTCATTTTATACGTTTGCGTCGCGGTCACTTGTTATTACGTCGTCAACGGTTCGCCGTTATGTCATCGGATGGCTCGCCGATTGTCAACTCATTGTCACGAGTCATGTTCGGGGACTTATAGGTAATTTTTAACGCCTACAGATGCCCCCTCCAAAGTGTTTCAGTCTCGTTCTTTTATAGAAGAGCCTGAAATACTTTAGATATGATAGGCCCAAACCTTCAATTGGCATAACAGGACCTGAAAATAGCTTCAAATCTTGATTTCTTCAATTCTTTTAGATTATCCGGTGCTTTGTCGAAAGACTGAAAGTGTCACAGTATTGCATTTATTGTCTGACCGCTGTCAAAATCTTGAACCGAAGCTGGTAACTGAATTTTTTACTTTAGCTCGTGTCGGTGAGTTGTCGTAGAACTGACCATCAAACTTCTTGAGATCTCTCCTTTAGTCGGTGAATCCTCCATTGCGAGGCATTGACCGGTGTCAACACAGTTTAAGCTCTTAAGGTGATAGAGCTGGGAGAACCAGTTTATACTCGTATACCCCCGGGGATTTCGGGAATCAATATGTCCATTGGAGGTTGTCAAGTTATCCTTAAGAATATTTTATAAAAATATTCTCCAGAAACTTTTCGACAAAAATAGAAAATAGTTTAGACTCGTATACCTCATTGGAGTAATTATGAAGCTCGAATAAACCGAACCGGATGAAAAGTGACCTGATAATCACATTTTAATGACATTTTAATAACCTCATTATCTATTTTATATCAATAAATATGTTACTAATAATATGTTTTATCTTATTTTGCGTAATAATGGAGTATTAATGAATAAAAGCTCAAATGACTCAAATTCTCCAATTTCTACCAATTTTGAAGCCCAAATCAAGACAAACGAAGGCCCAAGATACCAAGGGAATCCAAGAAGAATTCGTGCAAAAATATCAAGAAAGACAAAATCCGTTGGGAACCAATCGGTTGACCAACCGGTTATTAACCTACATTAACCGACGCCAACCGACAAAAGCAGATTCAATTAAGGAAAGTGTTATGGTCATAACCACTAATCGTGATTAAAGAGAAAAGCCGAAGCCGATCCGACGTAACGCTTGTTTACCAATGAGGACCGACAAGGACCTCCACGCCAACTCCACCGACCGGCCAGATGTACCGACCAGCCCCGGTCCATCGACGGCTATCGCCATGACCGACGCTAGAAGCGGGCGAATGGCCCATCGACAGCTTCTCTCTGACGAGATGAAGGCGGGGCCGGGCCGTCCTCCGACCGCCTGCACGATCCCTTCCTGTTCAATTCTCCAAACAAGGTGGAACGAATCCAGCCTACCCTTCGGTCACTCGTCCTCTAGAGCGACGATAAGGCGCCCTAATCGCCTCACCAATCATCCCAAGGGGCGCCCTAAGAGGCCGCATGAGTCGGCCATCCACCCACGGCTCCCCTTCTCTCACCCCGAGTGATTCTCTCCACTCAAACGACGGCCACACAAGATTCTCGAGCCCATCAACATCACATTAAATGCACCGACACCCCTTAATTCCCCATCTCTCACAAGATTTAAGACACCTCGACCCATGCGCTACAGGCCGCCAATCCCATCCCATTAATGGCGAATAGACCACACCAACCCTCGACTACCCCCAGTTTGACACCTATAAAGGCCAGCCAATCTAGCAAGGAGAGATGTCCACCAATCCTCGGCTCACACGGAGGGAGGAGGGTGACTCACCGGTGGTTCCCAAGCTAATAGAAAGACGGAAATACCCCTTAACCCTACCTATAAGAGAGAACACGTGAACAACTAACGGGTAAGCAATCTTCTCGCAGTGAATTCTCGCTCCATTAAACTATCTCCCACTTCGCTAACTTGACCGTCGGAGGAACCACCGAGATCCCAACTCCGCCTCTTCCGCGAGTCCTTCTTTTGTTGTAGGCAAACCCTTTGGTCGGAGTCGCTGGCTTTAGGAGAAAGCGGACTCGCTCTCTTAAAACTAAACTCGCCGAGGTTAGTGACTGTGATTATATACATCAACAGTTTGAATTCCTGCTCCATTAAACTATCTCCCACTTCGCTAACTTGACCGTCGGAGGAACCACCGGAGATCCCAACTCCGCCTCTTCCGCAGGTCCTTCTTTTGTTGTAGGCAAACCCTTTGGCTGGAGTCAGCGTCGCTGGGCTTTAGGAGAGAAAGCGGACTCGCTCTCTTAAAACTAAACTCGCCGAGGTTAGTGACTGTGATTATATACATCATCAGCTTATGCCCACCGTGGCCTCCTTTCTTCTTCTTGTAGCCATGTCCAGAAATGATGATCTTTCCGGTCGAGAACCTACAAGCGTGCTATGTCACTCAAGCCCAACCTGTGAATCCACCGAAGATCACCCAAGCCATGCAAGCCACCATGCATGCCTGGGCCCAAGCTTTACCGACTTTCACTCGCCTCAGCCTTAATAGGGCGCTTATCAAGAAAATAACTTAGCCAAATTTTCCGGCCACCACATTCCATCACTGGCAGCCATCACCAGAGGCAGATCCTGCCTCGAGACTCCCCACCTTGACAAGTCACGGAGGGATCACCAGCTGCCACCACCTCACCCCCTCGCGGTAGCCAATGCGCCAGCTTCTAGCGCTTTCGCTTTTGACTCACCGATGAAAGCTCTTTCTTCCCATATAGATACTACGGCTGGCCTCTTAGACTTCACACTACCAAGCAGACCATCCTAATTCACTCCACTGCATCGCTGACTACAATCAAGTATACAAACGGCCGACGCCATCGGAGGGAGCACCCCTTCACCGACTCCATCATACAAGCCGCCGAAGTTCAAGATGCCGACGATGGACAAGTATGCGGCGACGTGGACCCATCCGAGCATGTGCAAGACTATTACAACACCATGATCATGATGCAAGCACCGAAGCGACTATCGCGGCTTCCCGTTACTTTGACGGAAGCGCTTAAGCTTTGTGGAACTCGCTGGAGAAGAAATCCATCGGCAGCCTTTGGAGAACCGAGTCGGCAGTTCATACACCACTTCTTGGCCAATGCCAAGCCCAAACCGCCTCCAGCAGGTGTGCTCATTCGCACTAAGCAGAGCCGGGCGAGCCTCGTGAGCCTACATCAAGAGGTTTCAGCAGAAGAGGCTAGAAGTCAAAGACCAAGGAAGCCAAGTCGCTATGGCTCTCGGTGGCTGCGACACGGCGACTGTCTAAAGCTCTCAACAAGAAGCCCATCAAGAGCTACGAGCACTTGATGTCCAAAGCCCATGCCTACATGAACATGGAAGAAGCGAAGCTTACAAGATCGCCGCACAGCTCGAGTCCAAACAGACGGCCACAACTACCCCAAGACGCCCCCACCGCCAGCATCAGCATTCTCCTCATCCTCCTCACCACCACCTATGCCGCTCCAAATGACCCATCCCGCTAGGTCGGTTCCTGACCGCCGAGAGAAGAGCCGAGGCACATCCCAAGAAATCCTCCTCCCAAGAACAACCGCAATGGTCGGTTCGACAGAGGGAGGATAGAAGAGCAGACGCCCTCCAAGTGTTCACAGCCCTCAATACCTCCTTTTCGGGGCCCCGGACAAGGCCCGAGAGGGGCTTCTCCACAAGCCCCCGCCACCATGAGGGCGGACCCGAGCAAGAGAGACTCACTCATGACTCGGCCGATACCACGGACACCGCCACCACACCGAGAGTGCCGTGTTCTCGAAGGACATTGAAGACCTCATCCAGAGGCTTCTTGAAGAATTTGATCCACCGAGAGCAAGAAGCCGAGGGACGACCACCGACCTCGCCTCTCGGCCCCCGTGCCTCAATCTCTGGAGCACGTGGAAGCCGGCCAAGGAGTCTGGGAGTCATCAACACCATCAGGAGGTCCGACCTTAGGAGGAGAGTCCAATAACGCCGAAGAGGTATGCTAGACATGCTTTGCGTGTGAACAACCGCGACAAGAGGCGGAAGGCCGACGTGCCCATCTCTTTCAACAGGCGGACTTGGAAGGAGTCGACTACCTACTCCACTTTATCGCCATATCACCGACATCCACGGCTTCAAGGTGAAGAGGATCATGATCGACACCGGAGCTCTCGGTCGATACGTTCTTGGACGATTCAACCGCATGGGCATCGACCGTCCAAGCTCCACGTCCATTGGTCCCCGATTGGCTTCACGGGACATTTCGCTTCCAAGGTCGACACTTTCCCGACAGTAGGTCAACCGCCATGCCAATCAACCGCCAACGCCCGCCTGTGGTGATGGACATCAAGTCGGCGATAATGTCATCTTGGGCCAACGCCTTCCACTTGCGGCCATCCCGGCCCACCTACCACCGGATGATCAAATTCCCGACACCAAGAGGGGTCGGACGGTCCGCGACCGAAGAAAGCCCGAGCCTCGCTACGCCTCACCACAAAGGGGAAAGGAGTCGCGACCGCAATGCCCATTGAGAAGACGCTCGCCAACTCAAGAGAGGACGGAGTGCAAGAGAACGACTCGGCCGAAGACCTCCATGAGATCCCCATCGACCACAAAGGCAGAGGACGCCAGATAGGGTCCAACCTCTCGAATCATTACGAGGTGCGATAATCGCTTTTAGCTAATCTTGATGTGTTTGCTTGGAGTCCGTAAGACATGGCGGCATTTCGCCGACGCCATTTGCCATGAGCTCTCGTCGACCGACACGCCGCCGGTTCGACGTAAGAAGAGGCACCGGGACCCGAGCGCAAAAGGCGCCAGGAGGTCGAGCGGCTCCCCGAGCCGACTTCATTCGGGAGGTCCAATACCCGAGTGGTTGTCCAACGCCGCCCTAGTGAAGAAGTCTAGCGGCAAATGGAGGACGGCGCCGACTTCACCGACCTCAACAAAGCATGCCCTAAGCGAGCTACCCTCCCCCCGCATTGATCGGTTGGTGGGCGAAAGTCGCGGGGCATCGGTTCTAAGTTTCTTAGATGCTTTTTCGTGTTACAACCAGATCGCATGGCGAAGCATGATCAGAGAAGACGCCCTTCATCACCAATCGAGGCACCTTTTGCTACAAAATGATGCCCTTTGGTCTCAAAATGCCTACACACCTACCGAGGTCGGTCAACAAGATCTTCAAGGCCCATTTCGGCGCAATGTGGAAGCCTACGTGGGCGACATCTTGGTGAAGTCGAGATTGGCGACCGCCCATATCACCGACTGAGGAGACCTTCGCCACCCTTCTAAGATACCGCGATGAAGCTCAACCCGACAAAATGCGCTTTTGAGTGCAAGCGGAAAATTTCGGGATTTATGATCACCCGTGAGAGGGATTGAGATCAACCCGAGAAGATAGAAGCTATCGAGAAATTTCCCGAGCCGCCGCACCATGAAGGACATTCGCTCAACGGAAGATAGCCGCCTTGGGCGCTCGGCCCAAGTCGCAGAGAGAAGCCTCCCTTTCTTCAAAGTTCTCGAGGGGCCAAAGATCCCAAGAAGAAGTTGGAGTGGACCAAGAATGCCGCGCTTCGTGAGAACTCAAAGCATATCCGAGCACCAAACCACTCGAGCCAACCGGTGGAAGGGGAGACCACGTACCTATACTTGGCGTCTCACAGGCGGTGAGCTTCGGCGTTAGTTAGAGAAGAAGACCACATCCGTAAGCCGGCCTACTATGTCACCGGATCTTGAGGGCGTGGGAGTTGAACTACCCCTTAGTCGAAAAGGCAACCTTCGCGACTCATCACTACGGCTCGCAGATACGCCCCAGACTCCAAGATCCTATCATCGTCGCGGACGAGCCTCCCGATGAAGAAATCCCTCGGGAGTCCCACCACACGGGAGGATGGTGGCGGTCGATCGAGCTCAATATGATGTTCGGGCCGAGCCCAGACCACCATAAAAGCGCAAGCATTGGCCGACTTCCTCAGAGTCCACCTCGCCGGATGGCGCAGATGACCTAGCTACTCTGCTCAATCCATACCCCCAGCCGCCGGGCGAAAGCCACTTCCAAAGTCTCGAAACCGGAAGCCGACTCGGTCGCTTGGTGGGAGTTGAAGGTGGGCGGGTCCTCGAGTGAGGCGGAAGCGAGTCCGCTGCCCCGCAGCTTCCGGAGCAAGCCACGAGCAGCCCATCGCCTTCAAGTTCCCGCCTCGAACAATGAGGCCGAACACGGCCCTCATAGCCGGCCTGGGTCGCCTCTAGCGCCCAAGGCCGAAGTCTAATTCGGCCGGCCGACTCTCGCTTGGTCGCTCACCGTGTTAACTAGTACGCCGCAAAAGATAAAAGGATGGCTCGATACCAAGATTGTCAAGGACCCCGCCCCACTTCGCAAACTTCAAGATCATCCAAGTCCCTCGTGCCCACAACGACGAGCCGGATGCCTTGTCAAAGCCGGCATCAACCAGCCTCCTTGAGTAGCTCCCGACCCATCTTCGCCGACACACTTCCACACTCCAAAGATCGCGAAGTCCCTTCGATGTCATGCGCACCGACTTTCGGGAAATCTTGTCACGGACACCCTATTCACCTCGACAGCCTTACCTACCTAACTCGCACAGAGGCGAGTTTGCAGGGTCACCGCCGCTACCTCATGATTGGCCCGGCTCTATCGGTCGTCCTACCTAGGCGGGTGGGGCCTATCTCCGGTGCCTCAGACCTACGAAGCCGATTATGTTCTAAGGGAAATCCACGAGGGCACCTCGCGGAATCACCTGTGGGCAAGAACTCTTGCCCGTAAAATTATACTAAGGATACATCGTCGACCATCGTGGGTCGACTCCCCCGCGCTCGCCTCCAAATGCAAGAAGTGTCGGGCCTTCGCAGAATCCCAAGAGCCGCCACGAGCTTACTTCTATCTTGACCCTCTTCCTTTCACCCAATGGGGCTAGATATCACAGGGCCACTTCCCATCGCCGGCCAGAAATTCTTGATAGTCGCCATTGACTACTTCACCAAATGGATCGAGGCCGAGCCTTTGGCGAAGATTGGGAGACTAACATCACCGCCTTCGCTGAAGTCGATCAGATGTCGGCTAAGGCCCCCGCCATTCATCACCGACAACTCCGCCAAAGAAATGGGATTCCAAGATTTTGTGGAGAATGGGGATCAAGCTCAAGTTCGCTTCGTAGCCCACACCCTGCGTAACGGGCCGCGTAAGCCGCCAATAAATGCATCCTCCAAGCTTTGAAGAAGAAGGTCGACCAAGCGCCAAGAATTGGGTTGAAGAACTACCGAGCATCTTATGGTCGCGACAGATCTACTCCACAAGAGTTCAACTGGGAAACCCTATTCATGCCGACTTATGGAGCGGCGGTGACCCCGGTGGAGGTCGGCATGCCCACCATCCCACTCCAACACTTTGATGAAGAAACAAACTCCGAGGGACGCCGAGGACAATGGACTTGATGGAGGAGATCCGCAACCGCTTCTACACCGACAAGTCGCCAATCAAGCCGATCGCCTCGACATTACAACAAAGAAAGTCCGACCGAGGAGATTCCAAGTCGGCTAACCTAGTGCCGAGGAAGGCGCCTTCGACAAGGACACCGTGACGCGGGCAAGTTGGCCGGGAAGGACCCTACACCGCCCTCAAGAACCACGCCCGAACATATCGCCGGTCCCGATGGGAGAGTCCTACCCCACCCTCGAACATAGAACACCTCAGAAGTTTTTCAATAAATTTGCATTGTAAATCTCGCCAAAAGCCATCAATATAAATAGAATTTTGCACGACAATCCTCCTTGTCTTAAATGGTGCAAGGAGCGCCTTAAATGTTCCCAAATTACCACCAGATCAAACCGCCTTCCCGCTAAAAGTTTAATTGTGAAGATCCAATTTCGCCTATCAAGTCGGGATGGCTACTTTATTAGAGCCGAAGTTTAGGACCCCTTCCTCTGGATGAGTCGAGGTACGCCCTTCTCCTAACACGAAGTCGACATCCCACTCTCTTAGTTTGAGTCGAGGTAACTTCCTTATCGGGTGTAGTTCAGCTACTTCCTCCTAGGTCGAAGTCAAGGAACCCTTCTCGCCACGCCGAAGTCAAGGAACCCTTCTCACCTAGTTGAGACAGCACCCAACTTACTTAGTCAAGTTTAACCTACCACTCACTAAGTCGAAGTTGAGGCATTCCTCTCTAGGACGAGTCAAGGAACCCTCACCCAGCGACAGTGATCCCACTCGCCAATTAAGTAACCACACCCTACTCGCCAAGTCAAAACGGGTTGCCCAACCACGCCAAGTCGAAGTCAGCGATATATCCGCCGCCAAGTCAGTTTCATGCACTTAAAATTCATAACGTACCTGCATTCCTACCATCGATTTTGACCATCCACGAGTCGCCGCTTAGCCGCTTCGTTTCTTGCCTCAAAATGTAGATCGTCAGCCGGTAATTAAGACCTAGGCGCCACGCAAGTTCAGGCACCACTCCACGGCCGTCTCACGGAGTCGCCGCCCCACGCAGCCGCATTCTCGCCGTTTCTTGCTCAAAATGTAGACGCTCGCCGGGTACCAAGACTCTGTGGGCGCCAATGGTTCAGGCCGCACCTACGTCGTCTTCACTTCCGAGTCGCTTCGCCCCACGCGAGCCGCACTCAAAGCTTGCTCTTTGCCTCAAAACAGATCGCTCGGCCGGTAAATTAAGACCTAGGGCGCCACGTGAAGTCCTAGGCACCCACCTACGCTGTCGCCTTCTAAGATCTCGCCACCATAGAGACTCAATGTTACCTCCGCACTCGAGACCGAACCGAGCTTGACAAAGGAACCGCAGATGAAGATAGGCCTTATACCAACTAGCTAGTCGATGGCGGGTCCCAACGACCGCCACGCCGATTGGGCCAACTCAGAAGTAAGCCCCACGTAATGACCCGCTGCCTACTTATGTTTATTGTAAGCCCCACGTGGGCCAACCCATTTTCTACCTACTTATGTTTATTGTAAGCCCCACGGGGGCGACCGTTCGGTCTACTTATGTTTATTGTAAGCCCCACGGGGGCCGACACATCTTCGATCTACTCATGTTTATTGTAAGCCCCACGGGGGCGACCGTTCGGTCTACTTATGTTTATTAAGTCCCCACAGTGGGCCAATTCTTGCGGCCTACTTGTGTTTATTATAAGCCTCACAAGGGCCGACTGCTTTCGACAAACACAAAAAAAGGGGAGAAATGAATGAATCGAATGAACAACCACCCTTGAAATACGACTTTTCATT
Source organism: Asparagus setaceus (assembly GCA_012295165.1). Lineage (NCBI taxonomy): Eukaryota > Viridiplantae > Streptophyta > Magnoliopsida > Asparagales > Asparagaceae > Asparagus > Asparagus setaceus. The sequence goes on along the minus strand of CM022709.1, from coordinate 15,271,493 downwards.
AATATTCCAAGCAAAGTTTTACAATAGTCTGCACGTCCGAAATGCCAAAATAAAAGAAAAATTAAAACTACAAGCCTAGGTATACATCCTAATAGTCGCTGCCGCCTTCGTCTTCGACTTTTCCGTAGCCTTCGCCACCTCGACGCCTAAGCCGACGCCTTCCAACAAGGGGAGTACCGCAATTGTTGCCGGTTAATGAAAGGGCACCAAGACGACCTAGAGGATATGAGCCGGCACGCCAAAGGATTTTGGGTGTTGCCCCCATGGTTCCATATCGACAATAAATCAATCCATGGATGTAAACAAACGCCTTTCTTCTGAGATACACTCGACGCACTCCACTATCCCTTGCTAAAATGCACAATATGACGATCACAAACCGCCCAATTGTTGATGCAAACGAGGGTTTTCCCCTTCCTTCACGCATCTAACGGAACTACCGCAAGCTCTCGAAAACTCGAAGATGGACTCCTGAGAGGACCCACCCCACGCCCCAACCATCTCAAGAAACTCGTGGTTCCAATTTGAGACCTTAGATGACTAATAAAGCCTAATTAACCACCAACCTAGCGAGAACCCGATAAGTAATTGTCTCCCCACTATTTATAACAGACCCATAAATGCTAAGCCCCTGCATCAACGGAAAAATTAAGAGGAACTCGAGGGGTCACCTCAAAACCTAATCGCCATCTCAAAATCACCAAACGTCGGTTTTAAATGAAGCCTACCACCACCCCGAAACCCAAAAGTCACGATCAAAGGACGGTCCGCCGATGACTGTGTCTAAATCGAAACTAATAGTCGCGACCCCACGCCACAACGACCTTATTACCCAAATGGGTCAATCTAACTCATTTACGCCGACCACAAATCAAACGCTGAATTATCGATCAAGCCGACGGCGACGACCGCTAGCCTCGACCCATTTGCCATGTCGCATTTAAACATAGATGATCGGCCACCGGCCAAAGTCGCTATTACCACAAAGCCCAAAAAAAAAAAAGAAAGAGGGGAAGAAAGTTCTACGCAGACGAAATTAAATTTTCATTCACCAAGAAAATATTACAAGTAAGACAACTTTGTCAATGCAAAACAAAAGAACAAGATGCTTAACACCTAACCGTCCTCTCCATTCGTTCGCCCTTCCCCGCTGCCCCTTCATCTTCATCGTGGTCGCCCGCCAAGTTGTACTTCGCCCCTCGCTTCCGTGCCTTGAGAACGCAGAACCCTCCACTCGGGGATACGGAGCCTCAACGCCGAGAACTTCAAGAATTTCCAATAATCATAGCCGCCTTAACAGCCTAAGGACGCTCCACTTTCCCCATAGGTCCTCGCCAGATTCTTCAATGACCTCTTGTTCTCCGACGAAGCAGACTTGAGCCGAGCCTCGATCAATTTACGTTGCCTACAAGCAGATCGATGGGTCGCTTTCGATCATCATATGACCTGCAGTTCCGGCTTCAACTTTTATTTCAGTTTCGCTTCCCCAATTTTCTTTGTTTTCCAACCTCGATTTCTTCGAGTTTTCTAACCGTTCAATCGGCGACCTCTTAATTTCATCGATAACTACCGCTTCGGTGATGATGTTTGAGATCAGCTGATAGATCATGCTTTTCCAATCCTCACATACGATGGCCGGGCTGATTTTCCGCTTCAGGCGGCCTCTTTTCCGGCTTTCCCTTTTTCCGCTGACTAACCTCTTCGCCAAAGCCGTTAATTTGCATTCAGATGCATACCGTCAGTTTCCTCCCTACCAAGGCCCCTCGAGTGTGGTAACTCAAGAGGGCTTGCCGAGGCTTCCGCCGAGGCTGCCTCCGTGAGATCCTTGTCGCGGGAGAGTGAACTGCCCGGAGGCGATTTAACCTCCCCACCCCGAGAAGCACCGCCTCTCTAAGGAGGGAATGCTCAGGATGAATCTATCGCCTGGGAAGGCTCCCCTCGAGTACCCCTCCCACAGATTGCCAATGAGCCGATCGCAGCCTCTTCACCTTGCCACCCACCTCTAACTGATGGCGGAAGGGAAGCTCTATGCCCAAGTCCCGAGCAGCTCACGAGGTCCCGACTTGAGTCCATTCTTCAAGCAAACGCCTTCTCCCCCAGTAGGTTCCTGAGGGCGCCATCAGTCGACAGAGTTTGGCTGCCGCCAATAACTCCTTGCGGCGACCAGGAAGTACGACTCATGGACCCCGACGAACCTCGCCAGCCCGCCGGGAGGACCCCGCGACGACCCTCAACCACCTTGTCGACGCTTTCGGCTCGCCGACTTTCACTTTTTGATTGTTTGAGCCGGCTTTTCTCTTTTCTTCGAGCTGGTTGTTTTTGAGGTTTCTTCAGCTTTAGCCGCCATTTCTTCAAACCTCTTCCACTCGCTGGCCCGCCGACTCCCTCGACTATGGAGTTGTAGCTTCAAGATTCCGGTCGGGCTAGAACCCCACTTTTGATCTTCAACCGGGAGCCACCTCTAGCAACTCTTTCTCCTTTTCCTCGTCGCCCGGGCCGGTCGAACGAACGGCTCCCGCTACCCTCAACGTTGTCGAACGTTAGGCCCCTCCGCACTCCAATAGTGGCGAACTTGTCCGTGTCAGCTTCGTCCGCAGAAGAGGAAGGTTCTTCGTGCCGCTTTGTTGATCTCCGGCCATGAACAAGTTAATTCCGGCTTCTACAAAACCCGTACGAATTTGTTCTTCCACCTTATTCGAAGTCCGGAATGTCGACAAACCGACCACCCACATACCCGAAGAAGAAATGGGCGCCCTTCTTTGTCACCGCGGACGAGGTTGCCGAAGAGTTGAAGAGTCGGCACCACCTTAACACGATGACAGATCACCAAGAACGCCATTATCGTGAAGCGATGGCGCAGGGCAACCGTGACGGAGACACCCTCGAAGCCGCTCGAGATAGCCTCTTCACTTAACGCCGGCAGGGGAGGCTTAATCCATTGTCCAAATGCGCCATGTACGCAGAGCTTATCCGCCGCCATGATCGACAATGGCGCCGTTTCTCGAAGAGAAACCGTGAACCCTACAGAAGATCGCATCGCTCAGGATCCTCCGTGTCCTCTTCTTCGCTTCGATTGCCAAGATTTGAGCTTGGCAATCCTATCAACAGAGCGGAGTAGAAGCGCCCATGGCGTAAGACTCGCTTTTTGAGAAAGAAGAAGAGGATAGGTCTTTAGAAAGTGCAAAAGAAATCCCCAAGTGGAGTAAGGGTATATATAGACACCCGTAATGCCCACGGTCCGCTCCTCGGGCGCTGAACCCAACGGTCGAGATTGATGCTCAAACGCGAACCGCCACTTGAAAATTGAAAAGCTCGCCTTTATGGCCCGCTGCCTCGCCGAATTGCGTTCCGACGGCTAAAGTACCGCTGACGCCAAGGCTTATCACTAGGCTCGCTGCTTCAAAAACTAAGCCCGCTCTTTTGTCCGGGCGGATCGACTCTACCCAACCGCCCAATGAACCAACAACAAGAACAAGTGACCCCAAAGGCCGACTCAACTAACGAGGGCCGCCTGGCAAATACTAATGGAAGACCGCCCCGCCATTCAAGACGCCAACGTGACCAGATCATGTTAAGCCGGGCCATCCACCGAATAATCTCACCATAGAAAGCGACACGAAACACAACTACGAAAACAAACTTTTATTGCATTCATTCATTGGACAAGTACAAAATACATCGACATTACATTACAAACGAAGTGCTTAAAACCTAAACACGGACTCGTCGGCTGCCGCAGAGCCACCGCTGATGATCCGCTCTTCCTCCTCGGGCGCTTGTCGCCAGGTCGTATCTCCGCACTGGGCCGAATTCGCAGGAGATTCGGTTCGCCTGCCATATTCTGAGGATATCGGCCGCCTCGACCCCTCGATACCGGACGGTAGTTGTTTAACTATGAATTCACAACCCGCCTTACAGACGTGAGCAACCTCGACCTTCCCCATCGCTTTGCCTGGATTCCTCGATGATGGCCGGCCGTTTTGTTCTTCGTGGATGACCGATAATCGAACGACTCCAGATAGCCGCTTCTTCTCTCCGCCACGCTTTAAGGATTCCTTAAGTCGCAAGACACTCCCTTGCTTTGCTCACGGGCATCAATTCCTCCGCTAACCGAGCCATGTTGGCACTCAGCTTTTCCAGCCACTGACCGCTGCCGCCAGTTTCGCTTTAAACGCTTGACGACTTCTGTTGCCCCGGCTGCCCTGAAGATGTCGCCGGAGATCTCGCGATCGACCAACATTCTCCCCGACGCTTTGAGTTCCCCGATGACTTGGTCCTTAACCTCCATCTCACGCCGCCAATCATCAAGCTCTACTGCTTAATTGAAAGCCTTTGATAGCTCGGTCCAGGTCCTCGTTAGCGCCTCGTGGCCGATGCTTCTCTCGGCCTTTCATAGTTCGATGGCCCCGACGCAAAGTGACCGAATAACAGCTCGTCCTCCACCAAACATCCCTCGGTCAAATAACCCGCAGATGATGTGCGCCGACATCGGAATCGCCATCAAATCTTCCCCGATCCGCGGCAGCCGAATCGCCGCTTCCTTGTACATAGCTCGACCTTAACACCGACGAGCGAGCATCCGTGTACCATGCCGCTTATGCCGATGTTCGCGATCCCGCCCCCATCATAACGCCGAGGGAGAGAGAGCCCCATCATCGCCTACGCTTTGTTCCAATCTCACCTCAACCGCTGATAGGGGCCACCCGCTGAGCAAAACCTCGGCCCCCGACACCTGGTTCTTTCGCCGGTGATGAGCTATCCCTCGATGGTCACCCGTGTCCCGCTTACTGCCGCCCCGCATGGAACACCGTCCCCATGGGAATTCCCCTCGCATAGATCTCCGAGGCCGCGACCGCATTTCAGTCACCTCTGCTCGGCCGATGGTCGGTCGCCTCTCGCTCTTCCGACTCCAAAGAACTCCTCTCCTATTGATGCTCCATACTTTCTCTCGCCGTTTAGCACCTCGACTATATATTTTTGCCGGTCCTCCGAACCGAGCCCGCCACTCCAGGCGACATCTTTCGATATACGACCGCTTCTCAAGCATAGCTGTCTCCCCATCGCCGTTCTTCAACTTTCCGGGCTGGAAGTTTACTCTGACGCTTCAAGGCCAGCCGCTATTGCCGAAATAACCGCCTTCTTCGTTCCTCCGAGCTCTCATCCGGCGGGCTCAGCCTTCGCCAGCTCTCCGACCGTCTCCCCGAAGTCACGCGAGTGCCCTCGCCATCGGAAGGGGCTGTGAGGAGCTGACGAAATCCCATGAAGCCGCGAAAACCGATTGCCGAGCAGCAAGGCCCATCGCCTGCAGTTAACGATCAAGCCTAACTCGCTACGGCAGTTTCTGGGCCGACAAGGATGTAGACTCTGGGTTTTCCTATCTCTCGCCAGACGACACACCCTAAGTTCGAAGTCGCCCCCCGTGACCCGCATTTAACCTCGTTTTTCCACCTTTGATCGACTTTGGGCGATCAAGGATAACCTTGAACTCTCCCGACCCGGAGATAATAGTGAGGCATCTTCGACTGTGACGAACCAAATGGTTTCAAAGACGCCATCGCCTACCGAATCGAGCCAACGGCAGATGACGGTGAAGCCGACCAATATGGCTATCGAAGTTTACGCCATTTGCATTGGGGAGACACCTAACTCATCAAACACTTTTCGAAGAAAAGGGTGCAATGGCAACCGGAGTCGATTCCAAGTGTTTGAGATGTGGAGCCCTCTCGCCGTGGTCAGATAACGGAGATAATTTCACGAGCTCCAACTTGTACGCCCCAGATGTCGAACCGCCAAAGACCTCATCTGGCGCCGGGTAACCTTCGAGCGAACTCATCGAAGTTGCTTATGACGATCGGAATCCATGCCGGATCTTCACCACCGAAAAATCGCCAAGTTCGTGAACGAGGGAAGAGAATAATGCCCTCTCACACCTCTCTATTTATACGGTGGGACCCATCGACAGCAGCCCTTCGCGATCAATGGAGAGGATTAAAACCCCACCTCGGAGGCACCGCCGAGGCGAAGCAGCCTGCAGGGCCCCACCTCTACCGTGAAGGCTAAGCCAATGGCCAAGAAACCGCCACGATGTCGCCCACGCCCCATCGATGTAACGATTCAAACCCTCGAATCCTCCGCCGGTAACGCGCATTATTTCACTTGGACTCGCTTCCAACCGACTCCAAGCTTAGCCAATCGTTATGGTCATAACCACTAATCGGATTAAAGAGAAAAGCCAGCGCCGACCGACGAACGCTTGTTTACCAATGAGGACCGACAAGGACCTCCACGCCAACTCCACCGACCGCCTCGCATGGCCCCACTCCGGCCCCGTCCATCGGACGGCTTATCGCCATGACCGACGCTGAAGCAGGCGAAGCCTCCATCGACAGCTTTCTGACGACGCGAAAGGCGGTGTCGGGCCGCCCCTCCGCCACGTAATACGATCCCTTCCTACAAGTTGCCGAATTCTCCAAACAAGGTGGAACGAATCCAAGCCTACCCTTTCGCCACTGCTTCTAGAGCGACGATAAGGCGCTCCCATCGCCTCTCAGCTAATCATCCTGCTGGACGCTTCTAAGAGGTCGCGATGAGTCGCCATCCAGCCACGCTTCCCCTTTCTCACCCCGAGTGATTCTTCCACTCAAACGACGCCACACAAGATTTCGAGCCCATCAACATCACATTAAATGCACCGACAAAATTTTAATTTCCATCTCTCACACAAGATTAAGACACCTCGACCCATGCGGCTACAGCGCCGCCAATCCCATCCCATTAATGCTGGAATAGACCACACCAACCCTCGACTACCCCCGCTTGACACTCAGAAGGCCACCAATCTAGCAGCGAGAGATGTCCACCAATCCCTACCACACGCGGAGGGAGGAGGGTCGACTCACCGGTGGTTCCCAAGCTAATAGAAAGACGGAAATACCCCTTAACCCTACCTATAAGAGAGAACACGAACAACTACCGTAAGCAATCTTCGTGAATTCGCCCATTAAACTATCTCCCACTTCGCTAACTTGACCGGCCTTGGAGGAACCATCGGAGATCCCAACCCCTTCCTGTGTCCTTCTTTTGTTGTGCAAACCCTTTGCCGGAGTCGTTCGCCTGGCTTTAGGAGAGAAAGCGACTCGCTCTCTTAAAACTAAACTCGCCGAGGTTAGTGATCGATTATATACATCAACGTAAAGATTTCTCTTCCTTTTGGCCAAGTTTGATCCAATGGTTCACATCAACTCCGTTGGGTATAAATAGGGTAGTATCCGAGGGTTTAGAGGTGTGAAATATTTTGTAAAACTCCTTTTGGAGAAAGGGTTGCTCTTGTTTTAGAGTACCTTTCATTGTAATAATTTTTCCTCAATAAATAAATATTTTCGCCTTCAATCCCATCTTCTTCTTCTTGTTCAAGGACCAAAAGGAGGATGAGTTGATGATGATGAGTTGCGTGTTTCTTTATTTCTCTTTATTATTTCTTTTTCTTTCTTGTTATTTATTTGCTTTGTAGTTTAGATTTAATAGCTTTTGTAGTTTAGATTTAATTGCTTTGTAGTTAGATTAGTTTAGAATTTTTCTTTTCTTTTTATTTTCTTTCTTTTTCTATTTGTTTGAATTTCCCAAGATGTTGAACTAAACTCTTGTGGGGATCTAGGTTGCATGAAACTAGTCTAATCTCTTTTGTGTTTATGAATCATCTCTCTCATGCTTAAAAGATCATGTTTAGGTTAATCAACTAGAGAACTAATCGATAGAAGAAGAATTTGATAGTTTATGCTTTCCTTAAGTGGTTTGATAGGCTATGCTTATGAATTCTAGGATTATTATCTTGTTATTACTCTCTTCATGAGTTTGAATTTCAATTAGGTGATAATTTGATAAGTTATGCTTTCCTTAAGTGGTTTGATATCTTATGCTTAATAAATCTAATATGAGATGTGGTAAAAGAGAATTTTTCAGAGATTATAATTTGAGTTAGCTAGTGGATTCAATTCTAGATTCCTTCATCTCTCTTATTGAATTCTCATCTTTTAATTGTGATTCCTTTCACACACAATCCAAATCCACTCTCTCATCACTTCATCATATTTTCATATTATCTTGAATAAAACCCTAATTGTCACGCATAATTTGAGAACCAAGCTTGAATCAAACACTTCCTATTTCCCGCCTCGGGATCGACAATCTTAAATACTATAACTTGACAATGGTTGTGCACTTGCGACTATAAAAGGTAAACACTGCTTTTGCCCATCAAGTTTTTGGCGCCGCTGTCGGGAGCGTTAAGTAGGAATTTTTCTTAGTTCTTTAAATTGTGTGTTTGTCTATTGTGAATGACAAAAGGAGCTTGAAGGCAAGGAGTTGAAGATTCGAGATTGAAGGTTGCCTCCAACGAGGCTTTGCATTGCTTGCGGGTAACTCTTCTCTCTAGTATTTTAATTCCACCCTATAGGTAGTTCATCACATTAGAGATAATTAGGTTAATATAAAAAAAAAAAAAGCTGACTTTCTTTCTTGCGACCATAATTAAAAAATATATATATATATATATATTTCTTTCTCATCCTTTTAGTTGCTTTTAATTTCTAGGGTACATTGCATATAATAGTAGGAATTCACCAAAGTGATTTGAGCATTTTGAATTGACACTCACTTGAAAATATTTTTAAGGGCAAAACCCATTAATCAAGATAAGGTGAGGGATTTCATCACCCTTTCCTTCACCAAAATCGATTCCTCACTACACAAACCCAAGCCTCCTAAAAGAATTAGGCGTTGCCCCTAAGGATTGAGCTCAATAAGGAACAAGAAATTCTTGAGTGAAGCTGGTCTAAGTTTATTTGGATTAATTGGTGTCTAAGGCAAGGTTTAGGGGTTCGTAAAGCCACGCAAGGAACGAGGTACTTAATTGATCTTTGATCTCCCTCTAGTACTATCCTTACGGCTAATTACCCACGAACCGGATTTTTTCACTTAGGAGTTTTTGGTTAGGGTAGTCTAGCTGAGTTTAGGCTTAACCCTAGAGTTAGGGTGATTGAAAAGTGATTGCCTTGATTTGTTAATTTTTCTTTTCTTCTTCCCTCTTCTTCTCTTTTCACCATCTCACTAACTTCTTCATTTTTTAATTAAAAAAATCTCTTGATTTTATTTCATGCAAACTTGGGTTAGGAATAATACCAATCGTTTAGTTAGCTCGATTCAACTTCTCAACCAAACGAAATGGCCAATCCTCCGTTCTTCAAGATATCACTACCCTGACTAGGAATGCTATCCCTTCATGCATTAAGCTTCCCAAAGCAAATGGAACTAATTTGAACTCGACCACATTTCATCAACATGCTTCCAAAATTCTTAGGAGCAATGAAGATGCATATATTTTCATCTAATTTGTAGAAGTGCCTCATGATTAAAATGAAAGACCTAGCGAGGATGCAATTAAGCTTGATTTATTCCTTCACACTTAAGGACAAAGCAAAAAATGGTTGTACAGTTACCTGATTCGATTTCAACACAGGATGATTTTGTAAAAGTTTTTCTAAAAATTCTTCCCAATTCACAAAGCGGTCAAGCTCGAAGCTTGACATTCAAAATTTTAGGATTGTCGGGTGAGCCATTAGGAAGTATTTCGATAGGTTTAAGGATCTCCTCATCCAATGTCCTCACCATGAGTGCGAAAAATGGCGATTGTGCCAAATCATTTCTGAAGGATTGGACTATCTGCAAAAACTTCCTTAGAGTCTATGTGTCAAGGTTTTATGAAGAAAATGCCGATGAAGCGTGGGATTTCTTAGAGAGTGCATCGAGAAAAACCATGCAATGGGAACCTTGTGATGACCGGGGTGCATCGGTTCCTCAAGCCCAATCTAGTGGTCCTTCCTTAGGAGCGAATATAGCCGTGAAGCAAAGATGGCGGCGATCATGCGTGGCTAGAAGCTCTCGAAATCAAAGACGCACTCTGCTCAAGTCAATCAAATCTCGCCTCGGGTTGTCACAATGTCGGTCCCCATCTCATGTTAGATGAATGCCCTCTTTTAGGATCCGTCGACCACTAGGTCGGGTTAACTTTTGCATTCCGGCCTCCTAGAAATGATCCTTTTGCCCCAACCTACAATCCGGTTGGCGGAATCATCCCAACTGCGTGGAATCAAGGAAGTTACCCGAAATCAAAGCGTCAATCCCACCTCAAACCAACAAATTCCTAGGAAAACGATTCCGTTCAATCCACCAAACAATTTCCATCACTCAAATCTACCTTTTTGAATTTCCCTCCTCATCAAGGCGATCTTTCTAACCCGGATCTGGAAAAGCGTCTTGGTGTCATAGAAAAGGGTTTAGAAGCCATGATCAAAACCACCACCAACCTTGACTCAATCATCCAACACTAAATTCCTTCATGCAAACAACCAACCAGCGATCAACTTCGAACACTCAAGCCATCGCGGATAGAAACCCAACTAGGCTGACTAGCAGCGAGTGAAAGAGAAAGGAACATTTCGAGTCAACCCGTGACCAATCCAAGGAACTTCGGGGTCAACTTTTCAAGATCAAGTGAATCCATTCTAGCGGTCGAGGAACCGGGTTAATAATCAAGTCTTTGAGCGAGAGAATTATGTTGAATACATGCATCTTGATGCCAACATTTGAAGAACCCTTTGTTAATGAACCTAGGTTTGTAGAAAATAGAAAACAACAAGATTTCATTTTTGATGAAATTTTTGTTAATAATGAATCTAAGTTCAAAAGCATACAACCATTAATACCTACCTTCCATTGTCAGCACACATCACTAAAACCCCAAATTTTTAGAATTTAAGCACATCAAGAATTATATCATTTTGAAATTCTTTAAATTTCTGGTAGAATTTTCAGCAATAAGGTAGGAGTTAATGTAGAATGTGAGCTTCTCATGTTTCATCTTTTATTCTACATTTTTGTTTTTGTCCCACAATAATAATAAAAGAATTTATTCTCTCTCATGTGAGAGTTTCTTGTTCTTTAAAAAAAAAATCTTGTAAATCACTGGCATAATACTTAAAAAATATTTGGTTTCCCCCCCTTACAATGTGAAAATGCAGCTTTCAATTTTTTTTTCTGTTCCGTGTCATCCCAACATCTAAGTGCTTCCACTCTTCTCCATGTTATTTTGCATTTACATTGAGGACAATGTAAATTTTAGGTGTGGGGTGAGACTTAGTCAAATTCTTCAGATTTTAGTCATTTTTCATTTTCTCATTTTTCATTTTCTTTTTCTTATTCATTTTTCTTCTTCTTCTTCTTTAAAAAAAAAAAATTGTCACTTGCCAACTTAATAGAGTTGATTAATAGTCTTCTAATCCTGAAGTTAGTTATACACTCAAGTTTACCTTTTATGATAATTTTAAATAAATTCCAAAGAATGATTTTCAAAGTGGTATACTTTACTAAAGTTTAACTTGGATGTTTAATCAGTGATGAAATTTTTGCGTGCTAACTTAGAGTTGAAAATGATTCTTTTAAGTTGCATTAATCCAAATATTTTTGAGAACATATACATATACACATATATATATTATACTAACTTAACAAAAGAGTCAGAAAAATGGGCACAAATAAATTTCTCTTAAAATCATCGGTAGTTCTTTGTTACTAAGCCTAAGTTGGTGAGTAATTAAGCAGGAGTATTTTTATGTTAATGACCTAAGCCCAATTGGGTTGGGATTCATTATTAAAACTTCGCTAAATGGTCACTTAGAAAGCCGATTAAAAGAACAAGACTACCAAGAAAAAAAAGAAAACAAAAAAAAAAAACAAAAAACCCCATGTTTTTATATATATGGAAATAATGGTATATGTTCTTGATTTTTCAAAATGGGTTAGAGACTTGAACATTGTTTGAAACAAAGAGTTAGCATGTTTCCTTCAAAACTTTTGAATTAAATCTTTGAGAAAAACTTGGTTTTGTATCACTACAATGGAAGGATTTTCTTAAGAGTTTACTTTGAAATCATGATAAGCGTTTTCTTGAGTATTAACCGACTTGTGGAATTTTTGAATTATTCAATTAGCTTCTTTAAATTGGCAAGTTGGTGAATTTTGTGGGTATATTCACGCAAACCCTCACGAGACTACAACTCGTCCACTAGGGTAACCTAGGGGTTTAAAGGCTTGTTGTATCGCTAAATACAGCATGATTCTGAAAGTGAGTTAGGATTTTTCTTTCTTTCTTTTTCATTTTTCTTCCTTGCTAGAGGACTAGCAAAAGTTTAGGTGTGGGGGTATTTGATAATCACATTTTAATGACATTTTAATAACCTCATTATCTATTTTATATCAATAAATATGTTACTAATAATATGTTTTATCTTATTTTCTTGAATAATGGAGTATTAATGAATAAAAGCTCAAATGACTCAAATTCTCGAATTTCTACCAATTTTGAAGCCCAAATCGAAGACAAGCGAAGGCCCAAGATACCAAGGGAATCCAAGAAGAATTAGTGCAAAATATCAAGAAAAGACAAAATCCGTTGGGAACCAACGGTTGATAACCGGTTGGCAACGGTTAGCCTTGGAACCGATATGTCGACCAACCGATTGGTCTTGGCAATTCAATTAAGGAAAGATTTCTCTTCCTTTTTGGCCAAGTTTGATCCAATGGTTCACATAAACTCCGTTGGGGTATAAATAGGGGTAGTATCGAGGGTTTAGAGGTGTGAAATATTTTGTAAAACTCCTTTGGAGAGAAAGAGTTGCTCTTGTTTTAGAGTACCTTTCATTGTAATAATTTTTCCTCAATAAATAAATATTTTAGCCCTTCAATCCCATCTTCTTCTTCTTGTTCAAGGACCAAAGGAGGATGAGTTGATGATGATGAGTTGCGAGGTTTCTCTTTATTTCTCTTTATTATTTCTTTTCTTTCTTGTTATTTATTTGCTTTGTAGTTTAGATTTAATAGCTTTTGTAGTTTAGATTTAATTGCTTTGTAGTTAGATTAGTTTAGAATTTTTCTTTCTTTTTATTTTCTTTCTTTTTCTATTTGTTTGAATTTCCCAAGATGTTGAACTAAACTCTTGTGGGGATCTAGGTTGCATGAAACTAGTCTAATCTCTTTTGTGTTTATGAATCATCTCTCATGCTTAAAAGATCAAGACTACCAAAAAAAAAAAGAAAACAAAAAAAAACAAAAAACTAACCATGTTTTTATATATATGGAAATAATGGTATATGTTCTTGATTTTTCAAAATGGGTTAAGAGACTTGAACATTGTTTGAAACAAAGAGTTAGCATGTTTCCTTCAAAACTTTTGAATTAAATCTTTGAGAAAAACTTGGTTTTGTATCACTACAATGGAAGGATTTTCTTAAGAAGTTTACTTTGAAATCATGATAAAAGCGTTTTCTTGAGTATTAACCGACTTGTGGAATTTTTGAATTATTCAATTAGCTTCTTTAAATTGGCAAGTTGGTGAATTTTGTGGGTATATTCACGCAAACCCTCACGAGACTACAACTCGTCCACTAGGGTAACCTAGGGGTTTAAAGGCTTGTTGTATCGCTAAATACAACAGCGATTCTGAAAGTGAGTTAGGATTTTTCTTTTCTTTCTTTTTCATTTTTCTTCCTTGCTAGAGGACTAGCAAAAGTTTAGGTGTGGGGGTATTTGATAATCACATTTTAATGACATTTTAATAACCTCATTATCTATTTTATATCAATAAATATGTTACTAATAATATGTTTTATCTTATTTTGCGAGAATAATGGAGTATTAATGAATAAAAGCTCAAATGACTCAAATTCTCGAATTTCTACCAATTTTGAAGCCAAATCGAGAGACAAGCGAAGGCCCAAGATACCAAGGGAATCCAAGAAGAATTCGTGCAAAATATCAAGAAAAGACAAAATCCGTTGGGAACCAACGGTTGATAACCGGTTGGCCAATTGGCTAACGGTTGGCTAACCGATCGACCAACCGATTGGTATGGCAGTCCAATTAAGGAAAGATTTCTCTTCCTTTTTGGCCAAGTTTGATCCAATGGTTCACATAAACTCCGTTGGGGTATAAATAGGGGTAGTATCGAGGGTTTAGAGGTGTGAAATATTTTGTAAAACTCCTTTTGGAGAGAAAGAGTTGCTCTTGTTTTAGAGTACCTTTCATTGTAATAATTTTCCTCAATAAATAAATATTTTAGCCCTTCAATCCCATCTTCTTCTTCTTGTTCAAGGACCAAAGGAGGATGAGTTGATGATGATGAGTTGCGAGGTTTCTCTTTATTTCTCTTTATTATTTCTTTTCTTTCTTGTTATTTATTTGCTTTGTAGTTTAGATTTAATAGCTTTTGTAGTTTAGATTTAATTGCTTTGTAGTTAGATTAGTTTAGAATTTTTCTTTTCTTTTTATTTTCTTTTCTTTTTCTATTTGTTTGAATTTCCCAAGATGTTGAACTAAACTCTTGTGGGGATCTAGGTTGCATGAAACTAGTCTAATCTCTTTTGTGTTTATGAATCATCTCTCTCATGCTTAAAAGATCATGTTTAGGTTAATCAACTAGAGAACTAATCGATAGAAGAAGAATTTGATAGTTTATGCTTTCCTTAAGTGGTTTGATAGGCTATGCTTATGAATTCTAGGATTATTATCTTGTTATTACTCTCTTCATGAGTTTGAATTTCAATTAGGTGATAATTTGATAAGTTATGCTTTCCTTAAGTGGTTTGATATCTTATGCTTAATAAATCTAATATGAGATGTGGTAAAAGAGAATTTTTAAGTAGATTATAATTTGAGTTAGCTAGTGGATTCAATTCTAGATTCCTTCATCTCTCTTATTGAATTCTCATCTTTTTAATTGTGATTCCTTTCACACACAATCCAAATCCACTCTCTCATCACTTCATCATATTTTCATATTATCTTGAATAAAACCCTAATTGTCCATAATTTGAGAACCAAGCTTGAATCAAACACTTCCTATTTCCCGTTCCTCGTGGGATCGACAATCTTAAATACTATAACTTGACAATGGTTGTGCACTTGCGACTATAAAGGTAAACACTCGTTTTTGCCCATCATGACCCTCAATGGGTAATAACCCCGCTGGATAAATATCCAGGGCCCCTCCGGATGTGTGGGAGGGAGAAAGAAAAAGAAGGAATCAATCGACGGGCTAATACTCAGATGATTGAGGAAGGCCTTCGGTCCGAAGGAAGCGATGCAAGACTCATCAAATAGACAAGGAGGAAGAGGAGCCTTCAGTTACGCCGAAGAGACCTCGGGGAGGAGATCATCACGGATGACAAAGATCATGAGGAGGACTTTGGGACGGGTTTGTCGATACTTCCTCTCCCTTTTCTCTTTCCTCTTTTGGAATTATTGGGTCGGCCGGTAATTTGAAGCAGGGAATGGCAGGTAGGAGGAGGAGGGACTTCGCCCCTCTTATCGGGCGAAGCCTCGAGTTGGGACTCAACGCTGTTAAGTGGAAAAATTAGTCCATAAGCCCGCGTGCGGATCATGAGCTTTTGAGATGGACTTGGTGGTGATGACCTTGTCGTGAAGGAGGTAATGCTTAACCACCCGTAGTCCCTTTGATCATTTAATTCCTTGAACTTCGGGGCTCACATTTCTCCATTTAAATGCGGGGAGGATATGGAGAAGGCGAGATTAACCGATTTTCCCCATCACGATTTAGCCTCTTAGAAGAACCCAATTTCACACAAGTTATGCGAGTCTATGGCGAGAAGAGCTGCAATGGTACTAAAATTAGTGAGACTACCAATGTAGGACTGATTCGATGAAATCCAAGTATATCTATCATTGATAATACCCCATTTAGATGGCGAGTACGGGAGTTGAACAACTCAGAATTCGTGCCTTCCCTAATTGTCTCTATGCTTCTTGCACTTTTAGAAAAATTGCGGGGAAGCAAGCGTGAATCTTGGGATTAGAGACTAACTTCTTTGTAGGAGGTAAGCCATTTTGATCCGCGGGTTTTGATTACGCTTCTTTCACTTATGTTACTGTTGTGTCCAGTTTTTCGATAGAGGATTTTGATGAAGATGGCCTGCTTGTGGACACCCCCATGGTCGACTTGACATATGGCTCTCCCCGAGATGATCATCTTCCCGGTGATATGTCACCTGAGCCAACAATTCCCGAAAATACTAAGGTTTGTTCCTCTAAAGGTATGGGCTCCTTCTCCCGTTAATTGTAGGACTAGCCATTTTTGACTAATACAACTACAATTTGATGAATCTGAGGAATTCATTTTGTTGCTGGCAGGAACTCCTACTGAGGCTCATTTTTCAATTCCTCATTCTGATGCTCCTCCAAAATTGGCTACCATGACGGCTGCCGTGCCTGATGAACATGCCACGAGACTAACTGCAGCAGTCGGTGCATCAACGGCGGTTACCCTTTCGATAGCCCCGCTAACCCATGAAGCTATACCGATGGTAGCAGGTACGGGTTATCCAGCTAAGGATGTCTACGCCGGCCTTTAACTTAAGATTCTAAAATGTCCATCCCTTTATCTTTTGCAGGGCTTACATCTCAACTCTATGATCTGGCGAGGGGGCTGATGTCAAACAATGACCCAGATCGGATTATTATCTGTATGGAAGTCCACTCGTTCTTTTCTTTCGTAAACATGATGATCGACAAGCTTCTCCACAGTGGGCTTTCTCTCCGTCAGTTCAAGCCGGTCCTTGACCCTAGAACGGCTTTGATAAGGGATGCTGGTTATCCAGAGTTAGCCAAGGCAATTCGCGATAATCTTGAGCGTCGGAACTCAAGCTTGAAATTACGGGAGTTGTAGCGGCGAGGTGCTTCTTTGTATATAGCCGTCGGCGGAATCTCGTGCGGAAGCATGGCGCGATGCTCAGCGTTTTCTTGGACTCGAGGTTCATATCTGGCCGGGACCGGGTAGATCGAGGTTAAGACCGCGCAGAAATCAACATCCACGAGCAACATTCATTCTTGTATTGCGTCAAGTGAGGCCAAGATAAGCGGCTTAGGCGAACCGGTGGAGGAAGAGAACTTAAGTGTCTTGGGTGACAAGGGTTATCAAAGAGGAAGCTCAAACCACCATATCCAAGCTGGAGCTCTCGGAACAAAAGCTAGCTGAAGTTTAGGAAGAAGGCTGAAGATATTGAACGCCAATGAGGAGTCTTTCAGGGCTGAGTTGCAGAAGGAGCTCCAACAAGCTTATAACGATGAGTTGTCCAAGTTAGAACAATAAATCTTTTACCATAAACTTGATGTTTGAATAATTACAATTTCTTCATTGAAAGACTCGACTCTTCATTAATCGAATAAATTTCTATCCTCCTTTTTATTGTTGTTTATTATGATTTCTCATTTCGTTTGAAATAATCAACCACAATACTCATAGGATTTTTAGCAAACCCTCAGCCATCAACGAATTTGACGAGCCTTTACCGATTACCGTTTGAATCGGGCTAGCATGCGGATTACCTAAACCCGTTCCGCACGTGACGTTGTGCTAAAAGAATGAAACTCTTTTAGACTTGGTGCTATGATGTTGAATACATAGGCTTCGTCTTTCTCACGAGAATAGACTACTTGGCTACATGTATTAGATGCGGGCTTATCCCTACTTAGGCTTCAGAATAAAATTCCCCAGACTTGAATTCTGGTGTCTTCTTCAATCGGTAAAAGACTAACCCAGGAACGCGTGTTAGGAGTTGACTTATCCCTACTTAGAATTCGGGATAAATTCCCCACACGTGTAAGGCGTGGATTGTGGTGTTATTAATAACAACCTGTCATAATTTTGAATATGTGTACTTTTATTCTTTTTACGGTTAAGAACTAACCGGCAGCGAGTGTTAGGTGTAGACTTATCCCTACTTAGGATTCGGGATGAAATTCTCCAAGATGAGTCTTGGTATCCTTTTCGCGGAGAAAGGTTAATCAGCCATGCGTGTTAGACGTAGACTCATCCCTACTTAGGCTTTGGGATAAAATTCCCCAGACTTGAATTCTGGTGTCTTCTTCAATTGGAAAAAGACTAAACCGGCAATGCGTGTTAGGCATTGACTTATCCCTACTTAGGATTCGGGATAAAATTCCCCAAGATGAATCCTGGATTGAAGGATTTTTTTGTTAAAAAGATAAAATTGATGTGGAAAAGAAAAAATTTTATATTCTGTCTCCCAATGCTGGAGAGGAAGAATTTTATATCCTATCTCCAGGTCTTCTTTTTAGGGTAAAGACGAACCCGAAACAAGAGAGGAAGAATTTTATATCCTATCTCTTGCTCCTGGAGAGGAAGAATTTTATATTCTATCTCCAGTGCAAAGGAAACTAAAAGTGGGATCTCCACTTCGAGAATCTTAGGAGGTGAAACTAAGAGTGGGATCTCCACTCCGAGAATCGAAAAGATTCAGATAACTTTCACTTTTATAGGATTCGCTACCTGATCTGAAAATGACTTTCGCGTTTATCGAACTAAAATTCCAATTTCAGCCCTAATCTTGGGAAGGCATGACCGAAGAGGAAAGGATGGAACCTTTCTGTTTATCACAAGGGGATCTTAGCATTGAAAGTGGACCTCTTGTTCGTGAAAGGAATCAAGAGGGGATTTTGCTGGTGGATTGGACCAGAAAGATTTTTTTTTGACTCACCGTCAATGAATTTGATCAGTGAGGGAATTTATGGTGGAGGACAGATTTAGGGTTATCCTCAAGGACAATGGGTGAAATATTCCACGAGGAACTTCCCGTCAAAAATGGGTTATCCCAAATAGACTAAGGATAGTACTTTTCAGGAATTTCCCATTTATCGGTATTAATTGCCTGTCGCCATTTCGAGTAATTAGACGATATGCACCGTTTGAATAGGTTGTGTCTACCACAAACGGTCCTTCCCATTTGGGTTCAAACTTACCCTTTTTCTTGGGCTGAAATTATTGGTGCGTCGGCGTGAGGACGGATCTCCTTCCTTAAAGCTTCTCTGTCGGACTCTCTTGTTAAAAGCCCTCGATATTCTGGTTTTGTAAAACTCGATGTGTTGTTGAGCTTCCAGCCATTTTCATCCAACATCTCGAGCTCTTCAAGACGTCTCCGATGTTGTTCTTCCGCCGTCATCTCGATTCGAGGCGTCTGAAGTGATGGGATTTAGATTTCTAATGGAAGTACAACTTCACATCCGTATACCAGAGAATATGGGGTAGCTCCGGTAGGCGTGCGTATTGTGGTGCGATATGCCTAGAGTGCCTCTCCGAGTTTATCATCCCAATCACATTTATTGGTCTTCACGAGTTTCGACAATATCTTAATGATTGTCTTGTTGAATGCCTCCGCTAATCCGTTTGCAGTGGGATTATAAGCCGTCAACGAGACGTATTGAATCTTAAACTTCTTGCAAAACCTGATAAAGGCATTGCTGACGAATTGAGGACCGTTGTCATGTATGATCCGTCTCGGCACGCCATGTCGATAGATGACGCGATGCTTGATGAACCTGATGACATTGTTCGTTTTCACTTCTTTAAGCGGAATTGCTTCAGCCCACTTGGAAAAATAGTCGGTAATCGCGAGAATGAACCGATCACCTTTAACTACAGGAGGAAAAATAGGACCCACAATGTCCATACCCCACGTCTCGAACGGCCAAGATGTAGCCGAAGGATGCAAATGCTCCGGGGGTTGATGCATGTAATTCGCGTGTATTTGACATGTGTGGCACTTTCGAGCGTACTCGATTGCATCATTAATCATCGTTGGCCAGAAGTATCCCATTCTTCTGATACGATCATAAAGTTTGGGACCAGGTTGGTGTGCGCCACACTCTCCTCCGTGTGCTTCCTTAAGGACTTCTTCTCCTTCTTTGTTCGAAAGGCACCGGAGCAGCAAGCCGTCGTACCCGCGACGATATAACGTCTGGGTCTCTGCATTATAAAAGAACTTTGGCACTCTTCGTCGGATCAATTCCCTCTCTTTTACGTCTTCTGGCAAAATACCATATAGGACGTAGTCGGTTATAAGAAAACGCCAATCCCGGGGCTCCTGTTCAACTTGGGTTGAGTGCACCTCTTTGATGACCACCCCTTTGTCGTCTTCCTCCTCTTTATATATTGGTATAAATAGTTGGTGAGTTCTCACAGTGACTAACTATTCAGTCTCAGGAGGTTGTGCAACCATACTGCTAACACTGCTAATGCATCCGCGTATGCATTCTGGAGGCGCGGAATATACTCGATGAAAAATTCTTCAAACGAATCCGCCATCTCAACGGCCGCCTGCAGAATCAAGTCCGGATTCCTGACTTCGTAGTCCCCACGGATCTGTCTGACTATGAGTTGGGAATCCCCAAAGACTTTGAGATATTCGACTCCCAGCTCTTTGGCGAAACTGAGTCCAATAAGTAGCGCGTTGTATTCGGCCACATTATTGGAGCACGGCTCGGTTAGCGAGTAAGTCCGAGGCATCACATGCTTCCCCGGGGAAACTAAGACAACTCCACTTCCGGAAGAAATCTTAGAACATCCAGGGGTACTTGCCACATTGGTTGCCCGAGAAGCACCATCAAAGTACAATTGCCATATTTGCTGATGCAATGTAGTGTTGACTTCGTGGGTTTCATCTGGCAAGTCGTCATATAATTTAGCTGCATCCGTTGTTGGGTTAGTTGCTAAGAGATCGCAAATTGCCTGTCCCTTGACCGACTTCTGTTGCTTAAAGTGTAAGTCGTATTGAGACAAGAGCAAGGCCCATTTTGCCAAACGCCAATTCATGGAGGCTGGTTGCGTCATGAATATTCGGACTGGATTTACGTTGGAGATAACATAAATCGTCTGCCCAACTAAGTAGTGCCGCATCCTTTGAATCGCGAAAACCAACGCAAGGCACTCCTTCTCGATCATCGGATAGCGGGATTCAGCACCCACTAAAGTCCGACTCAGGTAATACACCGCCTGTTTGTGATCGCTGTCATCGTCTTGTGTGAGTAAAATGCTTAACGAAGGGTTCATTGCCTTGCTGTAAATCAAGAACGGTTTACGACTCGATTCTGCGAGCGGGAGGATTAAGCTAGATATGCTTTGATATTCTCGAATGCCTTTTAACAGGCGTCGTCCCAGACAAATGACATGTCTTTCTTGGTTAGCTTGGAGAACGGCTGGCATTTTCCGGAGAGGTTCGATATGAATCGTCGGATATAAGCTAATCGCCCCTGTAACCCTCTAAGTTCTTTTAGATTTTTAGGGGTTGTAATTCATGTATCGCCTTCACTTTATCTGGGTCAATATGAATACCCTTAGTGGTGACAACGAATCCGAGGAATTTACCGCTGGACATTCCGAGGAAGGATTTGGTAGGGTGTATCTTTAACCGATGACTCTGCATGAGATCGAACATTGTCCTCAAGTCTTTGATGTGGTCATTTTTATCACGGCTCTTCACGACTAAGTCATCGACGTAGCACTCGACCGTTTTTCAAAGATGTTTCTGGAAAATCTTCGTCATCGCTCGCTGGTACATGGCGCCTGCGTTCTTCAGACCGAATGGCATGACCGTGTAGCAGAAGACACCGAGGGGAATTCTGAACGTCGTGTGTTTTTCATCATCCGGGTGCATCTTGATTTGATTATAACTCGAAAACCGTCCATGAAGGACATTCTCTCGAATCCACACGTATTGTCAATGATAACGTCAGTGATTGGAAGAGGAAAGTCGTCTTTTGGGCATGCGGCGTTCAGATCTACATGTCGATCTGATTACGATCGTCCCATTCTTCTTTAGAACCGGGATAATATTCGCCACCCAATCTAGATGTTGTTCTTCCCTGATAAAACCCGACTCTATGAGTATTTTCACTTCCGCTACAATCGCTTTCATAATCTGCGGACGAAACCGTCTCTGCTGTTGCTTGACGGGTTTGGCATCTATCTTGATGTTGAGACGGTGCGTCGCCACATTTGGGTCGAGTCCTGACATGTCTTCGTAGTTCCAAGCGAAGACGTCGATATATCCCCTGATGAGAGCAATCAACTCTTCTTTCTCCTCTGGGGAGAGACTGTTGCTAATGACTATGGGCTTAGGGTATGCTTCGTCACCCATATTGATCTGAATGACTTCATCCTCGGTGGGCGGTTCTCTTTCCTCGAATCGGTCTTCGTATTGCATATTGAGGTAATGGATCCACGGGTCTTCCCACGTTGGTAGCAGGTTGACGGAATAATATTTTAGACTCTATATAGTTATTTACATTAGTAGTTATTTTTAGAGCTCCACGGTAGTTGTTTATTTTCAGACTCTAGAGATTTGTGACTTTATTTTGTAGAGGCTGAGTGCCTTAGTGAGATTTTCATTTGACTCTTGTACTGAGATATGTTTCATTTATTCCAGTTTCAGAGATATTTCATTGTAGCTACAATTGAGCCCTGTTGATGTTGGTTATCTATGCACTTCTTTTGTGATTACTTTGTTTCATTGTTCTATTTCATTAATATTTTCCTGTTTGTACCTTCACCTATTTATTGATTCTGCTAGAGAGATAGTAACTGTGATGGTGAAACATGTTATTGCACGGTGTTGGTGCAAGGCAGGTTTGATATTCTGGGTTTCACCTTGGACTACAGCCTTCCATCGTGGTGGGGTCGGCTGTAGTCATATTCGACATCAAACCCTTAAACATTTCACCGATGCTGATGTCAGAATCCCAAGCAAAGGAATCAGATGAATATCCATCTCCCGAATCGGATAATTGGTTATCGATTAACCAACAGCATTCGTCTTCTGAAGAAGATACATACCCCAATCCTCTCCTGAATCCATAGTAATTATCGAGTTTCCCCTTTGGGACGTGTGCAGTTTTGGGTGGGACTTGAGGACCTCGTCCGAAATAAAGACCCTCTTCTCGCGCAAAGTCATACCCCCATCTTTCCATGAGATTAGCGGACTATATCGAGCGGATGAGAGCCAGGCTTATCGTCATTAACATCCTCTCTCAAAAAATGGTCTGGTGCTAGAATCATATCTCCTTTACCATAGACCAAATCCTTTTCATCATCTGTTTTACCCGGAATGATGAATGTTATCCCGAAAGAGTCCCGGATATCTTCTGTGTTACACAAGACGACCGAATCTGCATGTGCAACTCGGGGTCATCGTACAATCCTTTCATCACATCAGTAAGAGATAGCGAGTACTCTAAATTATTATTTATTTCATTATCGGCAAGTTGCCAATTATAACTATCATCCGATGATTCTCCATCGTCAAGATTGACTACAAATGGTACAATGTTATTTATGACAAAACCACCATCGTAATCAAGCCCGGCCGATATCGACTTTCGCCGTTATGCATTGCCTTGGGCGATGATTGATGTCGGACTCGTTAAGTAAATGAGAGTCGATAAAGTAGTTCTCTAACCCCTTAAACGGTTTCTTATCCGCGACCACCATCTTGACTTCATTATTCGTGTCAACATATTTTAAACTCTGATGAAGGGTGGAGGGGACTATAACATTATTATGGATCCATGGCCGACCCAATAATAAGTTATAGGAAGTCTCTGCATCAATCACATAGCATGTGACTTCAGACTTTAAATCTCCCATCTGGCACTTTATGCGGATTTTACCTAGCGGCCGAGACCCACTGGTATTAAATCCATAAATCACCGTGCGTAGATGCGGTTCTTGGCGAAATCGAGCTATACATCGGCGGAGGGGCATGATACTCACAGCGGAATCGAATCAACTTGGATTCGGTTGACTTCGCTGGAGCCAATGTATCCGGTAAAATATAGCGGCCTGTCGTGCTTTAAATTTTTCGTCTGCATGTCTTCCTTGGTAAAAGTAATGCAAGGAAAGTGCTTGGTTGCAAGGTTGCATTGCTGGGCTGAAGACTATGGTTCTTCAGGACTTGGCTCGATCTGAGTGAGAAACACTTCAGAGTCAGTCAGGGCTTCCTGTAGGGCCTCTCTAGTTTCTTTTGACAATCGTAGCAGCTCATAGAGGGTTATCCTCACTGGGATGTTAGCCAATTGGGCCATAATATCGAAGCGGTACGGGGAGCTCGAACTTCCCGATTTATCCCTTCCAATCGGACGATTGAATCAAGACTGCTTCGGGACTTGAACCTCCTGATGTTGGGGTTGCTTCTCCTTTAGTTTGGCCATGTCCTCCTTGGCGATCGCCTGCTGCTGTGATTTTTTAGCGCGCGTAGGAGGAGTCATCGCCACTCCCAGCTCCGTCAGCGTCTTAGCATTTGGATTAGAAGCTTCGGGATACTTGTATTTGTACTCGTGTCCGTTCCTTGTGGCGAAGACTTCATGTTCCTCTTCGGAAAGCTGGAATGTCATTATTTGTTCATCATTCTTCTCTGAGATTGCTGAAGTGGCATGACATGGTTTCCCCTTGCCCTTTGATTTCTTCTTAGATGAAGAGGCCGCCCACTGATCATCTTCGAGCAAGTCAGGGTGGACCCAAAGAATTTCACCGTTTGGGACTGTATGTGACACGAGCCCCTTTTTGCGTTGTCCGTGAGGATCATCATTCACCATCTTCATCCCTACTTTCACGACGGGCTTCGGTTAAAACCAAGTTAAAGGCACCGATCCGAAGCTGATGGATACTGCGTTCGCCCCCACTTTCTTTTCTTTGGACAGCTTTGGGGTAATGACCCCTACATCGATCAAGGCCTGGATCTTATCCTTGAGATGGTAGCATGACTTTGTTAGATGGTGAACCGCTCTGTGGAATGCGCAGTACCTTGGATCTGTGACCTTATTTGCCTCCTCCTGATTCACGATTGGTGGCAGTTAGATATTATTGTTCTCCAGAGGTATTTAAAAATATCGGGAACCTCGTCTTCCTTGAAAGAATAGACTTTGGGGAACATTGGTTCTGACGACTTCTATTTTTGAGATCGTTGCTGCCATTGGGGCTGCGATTATTGCGGTTGTTACTGCGGCTGTAGCTGGAATGTTGGTTTTGCATCCACTACTTTCGCCTGTGCCTGGCCTTTGTCGCGTGGGACGAAATTCTGTTTGTGAGCATTTGCCGTTTGCTGGCCTCTTTCTGCCTTTTTCCTCTTAAGGAATCGCTCGGCTTGCTCCCCTCGCACCTTCAAGTCTTTCCATGCCTTAGATGGCGCCGTTCCCATTGCTTCCAGCACGTCCAACGAAAGGTTGTTGTGGCAGGTCTGGAGAATGAACTCCTCAGTTATCGGGTCCCGACAATTCATTGTCTTGTTTCGAAACCGCTTGACGAAGCTGTCTACCGTCTCTCCGTCCTTCTATTTTTCATCCAACAACGTCCCAATAGATATCTCGGTATCGTCATCGAAGAAATTGGTGAGGAACATGGTCTCCATGTCGTCCCAGCTGTTAACGCTCCCCGGCTCGAGACGGCGGTACTAATCGAAGACAGCTCCTCGAAGAGTGCCAACGAATGACCGAACCATCAAGAGCTCGTTACCGAAAATAACCCCCAGGTGGGACTTGAAGTAGATCAAATGCTGAGTGGGTGAGCCCTTCCCGTCGAAGGGCGTAAAGTTTATTAAATTGAACTTAGCTGGATATGGGATTGATTCCCATTCCCTTGGGTACGGACACGGTATACCCGTCTTCATTACCTTTGGGCGGAAATCAAAGTGTTGATCTTACTCTCGAGGTCCTTTATCTTTTCATTCTCACCTACGTCTCTGTTCGGGTGATTTTGAGGAGGGACGACGGTGTTACCGCTGGCATTCTCAAGGCTACCTCCCGCATTCTGTTTATCAAGGGGATTATCGGTGTTACGGTCTTCATCCCTGTCCGTGTCGCTGTCTGTTTGGTTGACGTTATTGTGACGACTTGATTCACCCTGGCGATTCGTTAGTGCTTGGATTTGCTGGTCATGCATCTCTCTCATTTGCTGTATGGCCATCTCCATCTCGAACTTGAAATTCTCCTTTTGCTTGGCCATAGCCTCTTCAAGCATCTTGGTCACTTGTTCTACACTGATCATGAATGCCTCACGGGGTTGTCCCTCGCTGGAAATCGTATTATCGGAAGCAATTACAGAGCCAGCGTCCGACACTTCGTCATCTGAGGGTAACCCCCTCTGCACTCTGCCATAGTTAGGTCGTCTGATAGTCCCGGACCGCAACCGAGTCATTCGTTGAGATACCCCGAGAATGGCACGTGTCGACGCCCCTTTGCTAGTCATGTTGATGGTGACTCTTGGCAATTCATCGCCTTGAGACACCGATCTTCTTCCGCGAAAGTGCCTCGACCTGGGTTTTGGCATTTCGGTGCCAAGCCTATCAAAGACCGACACCTTCTCCGGAGCTGTCTTGGTGTAGTTGCACTCCGACAACACCGTCCTTATCAGCTTGGAACACAGACAATGTGTGTTCAACTCTGGGGAACTCCTTCTTTGAGATTTACTCGTAACCCCAGCACGATAGTACAACTCATCGGCATGAATGTCGGAGCAACTCATCGTGTGTTGGTACGACTTCTCAGGTATAACGTCATCGTCATCAGACGAAAACATTTCCTTCTGAGGATGAACCGCGTTATCAGAGCTTTCAAAAGTCACTCGTCTCAACGTTCGCCCTTGCGGGTGTGAAGTTTCGACAGGCTCTTGAACTTCAATTCGCGGCCGGTCGCGGCGGCTCTGAGAATCTTCCTATCGTGGTGGAGGTGGATCGACCCGATCTGTGAGTTATGCGGGACCTCTTCAACGGGTCTAAATGTTCCTTAACTGGAATTTTGCCTCGATCATCGTGCAACGGACCGAGGCGCTCTAATACCATTTTCTTGATTCGGGGTAAGCCAGCGGGATCGACCGAAGCGGGAACAGAGTTAGACGGAGATTCGGACGTGATCGCCGGAGGTGGAATCGGTATTGGGGTGACCTTTCTTTGATTCAGGTTACCCTGTAGCGGCCGAGCCTTAGTCGAATCAGCCTGAGGTGGCTGATCCCTAGTTGACATTTCTGCCCTTGTCCGAATCGTCATTCCGAATTTTGGCCTCCAAACTTGGCGCATCTTTGGTGGCTTCTTGGCCACTTCTTCTTTCTTTAATATTCGGGCCTCTTGAACTAGAGCCCTTGCGTCCGCAAGCAGTGCGCAAGCAGTGCGCGGCACTTTCGGATGCGCTCCTCGAGCGTTGAACGGTTCCGTCTGACGCGGACCCATTCACTTATTAACGGCTTGGAGGAGCTCCCAACCATCTGTTGTTGAGGCCTTTGACCTCTTCTGAACTTGAGATCCATCTCATAGCGGATCCTGTCAACCGATTCCAGGGCCTTGGCGAACTGACGTGCCAGGCGTTGGCGTCGCCTCTGGCGGGCTCTCTTTGAGAGAGTCGGCACGCCATCGGCGGTCGTCTCCTGCACAGAGGAGTTCAGATCTACAGATCCGGCCATTTTAGATACCGGAAGGACGCTGCTTGCTGCGACTTTGGCAACAGCGGGGTTGGGATCCTCACCTTGAGATTCCGGATTCGAGGGCCTGCGGATCTTCCTTACAGCGGAAATCTTCCCGGATTTGCGGGGGAGGACGATCTGGACGAGGATGATAGATACTCCTCGAACTTTTATTGGCCAAACTCGTATTCGACCTCCTCTTCGACCGGGATCGCTATCCACAGTTGCGACACGACGATCTCATCAGCGAGATTGTTGGCTCCCACTGTGGTCGCCAGCTTGTTCGCGGGAAAAGTCGGGTTGATTTTCATTGATGAACTCATTACAGCTTTATGCGTTACAATGAATTGAAAAGTTCGTCTTTTTATAAGACTTGATTATAATGAAAATCAAAAGAAAGAAAATTATGATTTTTTCCTGAAATAGACACAGGACCCTATTTATCAGACTCCTGCTTGTGTGGGATCTTTGCCTGTGTCGGGGTTTATCTGGGGACCGCCGCGTGATCTGATCCGATGTAAGATCTACACGATCAAGGGGTTTATTTCATGAAGGAAATAATCGCCAAAGTGAGTGAAATCGACCAAGCGAAATCACCACTCTTCTCGGGATCAAAACGAAGTTTGATCCGGAGGGGTCACGTGTAGATTCGACCCTTAGATCTCCCGAACTTCTTCGCTTTATGTTGATGGGTTCGCTGAAATCTCGGATCTCGCTGTCAGATCTAAGCGTGGATCGCTATTGAATCTGGCAGAGCCTCCCCTTCTCCTCAAAAGTCCAGATCTGAAAAATGAGACACCCCCCTGTATTTATAGGCTTTAAAGCGGATACGGGTCAAATCTGTGCCTAGCCACCTCTTGGTGGCTCGACTTTGGCCAAGCCACCAAGTGGTGGCTCGGCCACTAAGGCACCACTAGGTGGCTCGGTTTGGCGAGCCACCAAATGGTGGCTTCGACCACCGGAACGCCAAATGACTGTTTTCGTCATTTTTTGGTCCGATCCGGTTGATCAGTCGATGTTAAGCTAATCTGAGCTTCATAGTTGGGTTTATCCCATTATTAATATCGCGGTTCGTTAAACCGACGCCCGCCATGACTCGCTTCATGCATTTCGTCGACTCGCTTTATGCGTTTGCGTCGCGGTCACTTGTTATTACGTGGTCAATGGTTCACCGTTACGTCGTCGGATGGCTCGCCGATTGTCAACTCATTGTCACGAGTCATGTTCGGGGACTTATAGGTAATTTTCAACGCCTACATTTATTTTATAGAAAAAGTATGTGAAAGAATCGGTATGGATAGTTTGAAAGCTGCTTTAACCCCGATGAGTCCTTCAACAAAGCTTACAAAGGATGAAGCGGGAGTGTTAATTAATGAAAAGATATACTGAGGAATGATTGGTAGTTTCTTATATCTTACTACTTCTTATCCTAATATTATATTTTCTATGTGTTTGTTTGCAAGGTTTCAAGTCAATCCTAAGGAATCACATTTGAAAGCTGTAAAATAAATTTTTTGATATTTAATTAGAACGCAAAAATTCAATTTATGATTTTCTATGTATAATTCTTTTAATTTAGTTGGATATTCTGATAGTAACTATGTTGGGTGTCATACTCTTCCTATGTGTAGCTTTGTCTACTATAGAGGCTGAGTATATTGCATTAAGCAGTTGTTGTTCACAAGCCCTTTGGATGTCTTTGACTCTTTAGGAATACGGCATCACCTTTATGAAAGTTTTTCTTAGATATGATAATAAAAGTGCTATTGATTTGAGTAATAACATAGTCTACCATTCATGCACAAAACACTTAAATGTTCGACATCACTTTGTTAGGGACCACATTATTAAGGAGAATATTTAGATTGAGTTTGTCCCCACTGATCAACAACTTGCAAATGTTTTTATAAAATCTTTGCCTGAAGATCGTTTTACTAGGTTGAGACAAGACTTAGGCATTCTATCTCTTAATGTCTAGCATGTTGACCCAACCTCGTTGTATGTACATAATTTTTTTGGATTTTCTTGATTTTTATGTTATGTTTAGATTTTTTTCTTTTATAATTTTTTATATCCAAAATAAAATAAAGTTTTCTCTTTCTTTCTTTTTTTTTTTCTTTTGAAACATAAAATAACCTTTGGACATGCCTATATATATGCTTTCATGAGATTGATTTAGATGATATTATCTTTTGGTGTATAGGCTTGATTATATCACCAGTTCACATATAGTTTTCAAATCTATATATATGTATATAAAGCACAAAGATAAAAGTTTGGTTACTTAACATATTGTTTCACGAGATATTTCATGTTATATTTTCACATACCTATTTTTATTCTTATCGTGTTTTATATTGTGAGATAATGGTAAAGAGTTGTTATATTTGGTTTATAATATATTTTTGAAATATATCAAGAGTTTTGAGCTTATTATTTGACTTGATTTTCAGCACACTTATATTCATTTTCATGTACAAAAGTACATTTATGCTTAAAATATCAAGTAAAATAGTATATTCGTGAAAAGATAATCAAAGATCCACACTCTAAAATTCACGAAAATTTGAGTGTATTTATTAAAAGATGGTAAAATACCCACACTTGTGGTTAAAAATTATGTATATCTTAAAGGCTAGTCATCTTGTAATCAATATTAATATATTTAGAGATGATATACATCGTCGCCAAATATTTTCGTTCTTCCTCTTAAAAATCCTATGCGGTTAAGGTGATAGGGCAACACTTTAGTCCTTAGTTTCTAAGAATGAGATAAATCAAGTGTTATTCTTGCTCATTGTTCTCTTTGATATATCTGAATTTGTCAAGTGAACTAGTATAATTCTTTTACTATTTATTTCATATACTCTACAATGATATTTAATCATTTTGTGTGTGAATTTTGATATGATTTTTCACGTATTCATGTATTTTGTGATTGGATTTTAATCTCGTGTGCTATATTTTCTATAAATTTCTGTGTGAATCGGTGTGTATTTCTCTTCGTTACACCTTTAGATGATTTTTATTTGGATTTTTCAAGTATAAAGTATAACCATTGGTGTGTTTTTCGTCTTTTGATAATAACAAAAGGGGGAGAAGATTTCTTTGTGAAATTTGAAGATATCTTTGCATGAGTAGAGTCTTTCAGCTATGTGCATTTTTCAAGTGATTTCATATTTTTGCTTTGAAATTTTTAAAACACTCGATGCATTATTTTAAGGGGAGTTGTTATAATACGTACATGTTTATACTTTTCATGAATGCATGAATGTAAGGGGAGTATTTCATATCTTTTTCTTTTGCTTGAAAGTGTATTTGTGCCTATTTTTGCTGTATCTATATCTCAAATGTGCATGTTTTTTGGTATTTTAAATTTCAAGTTTGTTATTATCAAAAGGGGAGATTGTTAGGACGTGATCCTACAATAGCTCTTGTTTAAGTAATAAAAAACTCTCATTTTGGTACTAATATTTATTTGAGATGATTTATTATATATCAAAACAAGTATACGAAGGTTACGAGGTGAAACGACACAAAAATCAGCATTTACGTTGATTTTAACTTTGGAACCATCAATTATCTACAGCGAAACATCGAAGGTCAAGGCTCATCGATGGTCTATAGTTAACAATCATAGAAATTCTAGAAAGATAATTTTAAACCATCGATGGTCTACAATGAACCATCGATAGTCACCACATACCATCAATGGTGTAAAATGAACAATTGCAAATTTTTAGAAACTCAAACTTAAACGATCAATGATCTATAGGAAACCATCGGGGGCACCATCGATGGTCGTCAGGAACCATCGATGGTGATGATGAATTTTGGTAGTTTTGAAGAGTTAATCACAACCGTTCATCGATTCCTTTCATCTCCAACTTCCACTATAATTTGAATATCTCTTTCCTGATTTATGAGAGGCTATATAAGATTGAAAGAGATGAATTTTGGAGAGAGTTCTAGGGTTTGAAAAAGAGATCTTTAAGAGAGAAAATTCTAGGGTTTGAAGAAAAGAAGATTGATTTGTGATTTGAACCCCAAGAGCCTCATCAAACTCTTTCTCGTCATGCTCAACAACATCAGATCATCTTAGCGAGAGGAGTTGCCCTTGGAATCAAGATCTACATTATTCTTCAACGAGCTTCACTTTAATCTTTTGAAGAACGGGTTGTTAATCAAAAGGGCTGTAAGATCTTTCTGTTTTTGTGCTGAAACTGTTCTTGGTAGTTTGTTTCAAACTTATTTTTACAGCGTACTCAATATGGTAATAATTGAGGGTTGGGACTAGTTAGGGTTAAGTGTTACCTATTGTGGAGAGTTAGGTTAGATGACTGTTATCGAGTAGATTCTATGGTGCGGTCTTTATAAGCCTTCTGAATCGGTTTGTGATTCAGGAGAACTCTTAGCATAGTGAGGAAGCCACTTCAAGAGAAGGAAAAGTGGACGTAGGATTGTTATCCAAACCACTATAGAAGTCTTGCGTGTTCCTTGGTTAGTTTTTTATTTGGTTGTTCACTTTTATTTTTCTATATTTCCACAGATATTCTCCCACACTGGCTTGCATCTCGCACTGCCAGTCTATTCATGCACACTTAATGGATGATGTTTGGTTCACTCTTTGCTCTTAATTAAGGTTTGTCTTAATATACTTTGGCCAGTAATTAATGGCTAAAAGACCAATTTGATTCATGTATTAGGACTTCATTCTCAAACTGCCCCCCTCCCCTCCAAATCTTTTTCTCAACTTTTTACCCTTGTTAAATGTAAATTTAGTCATATTTTAGAGTAATTCAAATTATTTAGTAGTCTTTTATTTTATATAAAGCACATAGACCTCTATTGCCATGTCATTAGGGTATTATGACCATAATTGAAAAGTTAATATCCAACTTGTAATGGATTTGGATCCTCTCTACTACTTTTGATCACAACCGTTAATTATTTAGTAGGTGATTGTGATTTATTCTAAATCTAACACTCACCACACTTCCATGTATTGCACACAGTCCTAATTTACACTCAAAAGAAAAATTATAATCATCTACTAGATAATCAATGGTTGTGATAATGTAGTCGTTCATCCACTACTATTTATAGTGGAGAGGATCCAAATCCATTTCTAATGGATGTTTAAAAGGACTAAACTTATAATCGAGGTGTGGTACGGGCACTGAGTTGAGAAAAAAGAAAGTGAGAGGACCAATTTAATGAAGCCCCAGTACCAAGACTAAATTGGCATTTTCAGCCTTAATTAATTGTGGTCACCGTTGATTCATTTTTTAAAAAAACATTCTTATAAAGGATTTATCTCCTATGATACAACTAGAATAGCACCGTTCAATGTCACTCTCTCACGTTTAAGAGAAAGTTAGAGAAGGAAGTATACAATCAACCTTATTTATTAGACAATTCAGAAAATCAATTGAGATGATTTGACTGAGTATAATGGGCGCACATTATACACCAATTACGAGAAATGATAAAGGTTATTATTATGGAGCAAGGAGGACTAGAGATATAAAAAAATTGCTGTAAGTACGTAATTGATAAGGATATATGATCATGTGTTGAATAGAAAATATGACTCATAGTAGTTCCCAATAATTTGGAACACAAACTTTGTTAATGTAGTTGATCTAAAGTCTATCTATTTTTCGGATATACGCAAATAGGAGAATTTGATGATCTGAGAAACTAACTAGTGATCTCTTCCCTTGAGTAGTTGATGAATTAAGGATTCTCTATCTTGGATCGGTTCTAGGAATTTGAGAAACTAATGTACACATCCATAATCTAAACATACTTCCTTTTTATGCATTATTAATTATCTAGTGAACATAAATCATTAGATATATATAGAGATTTAATCATGACTATAATGATGAAGATTCTTAATATAGTTATCCGGAAGAGTATGTGCAGCATAGTTTTTCAGGATGGAGAGAGAAGTGTAAGGTGATTGGGTTAGAGAGAAGGTGGGCAGTAGAGGGATTAGGATTTAGAATTACAAGGTGCATTGAAATGTCCAACAAGGAGATTAAAATTTTTATTTTATTTGAGAGGTGGCCAATGGAGAGCCACTAGCTAGCCAGTTATTCCATCTCATCACAAAGCATTAATCACATATATGTAGTGATCTTCCACCTCCTATAAAAACCCTATTTAGGCCTTCTCATTTTCATCACAACTATTCATCTTCAATGCTTGAAGATATAGAGAGAGGCTAGAAACATTATGCATAAGGAAAGGTAAGGTTTAATTTCAGAGGAGATTGGCTTAATGGAGGTTGACAGAAGAGAGTGAGCACTCATGGTTTTCTTGCATACAGTTCATGCTTGAAGCTATGTGTGCTCACGTCTCTACCTGTCACCCACCACCAACTTCACATCTGCACTTGGATGTGAGGATCTTGGTGTCCACTTTTTCCACTCCTTTCTTGTGCATGCAATTCCACATTATTTTTTCTTTTTATGGTTAATTACATATATATGAGTTATCGATCCCTATTATCGTTACGTGGATTTCACATGACATTGATACATTGCAGAGATCTCCTAATATTTCAATGTGTTTGCAAAGAGATCTACTATTCTCTTATAGGCGTCGGACCCTAAACAAGAACATATAACAAAGAGAGAACTCTGTTTGACATTAGAGAATGTAAGTGCTAATAAAAAAAATTAGAAATAATAAGTGCCTAACAAATACTGTACAGAGGGTGTGTCAGAAATTAACTCTTCTTATTTATCTTTGAAATGAAGATCTGGTATAAACTTGATTAAATCGAGTAACTTTAAGGACCACTTACCATTTGTGCTAAGATTTTGGGATCAGTGTTTTAGTACTTCTCTTATAAGTCACTTTTTTACATGTGTACCTTTGCACTTAATTGCTCTCAAATTAACTATGCACATTAAAGGTCAATATAAACTTTTTATGCAATATTGGAGTTTCATTTCAAGGGTTAACTCAAGATAATACTTTGAAGTGTGAGGTTTTCGTTACGCTATATAAGGTACTGTAAATCAATTTATAATCAATCAAACATAACTTTTGGTCAAGGGCTGATAAAGTTTTTGTATAGGAATGAATTCTCATGGCCGGCAATTACCTAATTTAAGTACATTCAGTGCAGAGTGGAGTATTCTCCACCGAAGGTGCTAGAGATTGAAGGCCTTTATTATTTATTATTTTTAATTTCTGAAGTGGAAGATTATTATCTGTTGTATATGAGTGATTAGATTTGTTGGGCGCGCGGACCGCGGAACCGTCGAGAGAAACCACCACAAACGATAGCAAATAACACAATAAAAGAGTAAAGACACGAGATTTCGTGGTTGACAAGTTGCCTACGCCCACGGGTAAGGAGGGGATTTCCACTAATAGAAAGAGAGAATACAAATTAGGATTACAAGTTCTCACAAAGAAACCCTAAAACAAACCTCTCAATCTCTCAAAAGATCTCCTCTCCAAAGATGCACAAAACCCTCTGAAAATTTGCTCCAAAAGCGTGCTTGATTACTTTCAAATAATCGTTTAGGGTTATTTATAAACTCTAAACGAACCGGTTTAAAACCAAAACCCGCTGACCGTTTGATTAGTCGACTACTACTTAAGATTAGTCGACTACTACTTAAGATTAGTCGACTACAATGCCTAGTAGTCGACTACTACTTAAGATTAGTCGACTACAATGCCTAGTAGTCGACTACTACTTAAGATTAGTCGACTACAATGCCTAGTAGTCGACTACTCTGTTCTATTTGTTTGTGCATGTTTTGTGCATGTTCTACAATTCTCCACCTCGTACATCATTTGATTTACCTCAAATTTTGGGCCGAACACGAAAGAACACCAAGAACATCTAGAGATCACCATCACCAATCCAAGCCAATCCAAAGTGGGCCACTACACCACATCGCCACGCATTCTCCACCGATCAAGCTCACCGTAGTTCACCTCAAATCATCTCCACCTTACCCATTACCGCCCAGAACCATGCCCTCTTGGGCAAATCAACAAGAGTCGATATGAAGCAAGTCTAAGCAATGCTTAAACTTACTACACTGTGACCACCTTGGTTAACATGTCCGCTGGATTCTCATTCGTGTGCACCTTCATGAGAGAAATATCACCTCCTCTATGACATCCCGCACAAAATGATACCTGACATCGATATGCTTGGTACGAGCATGATGAACCTGATTCTTCGCCAAGTGAATTGCACTCATTTGTCACACCACAAGTTCACGCTTTCCCCGCCAATCCCCAAATCATCTAGAAGACCCCACAACCACAATGCTTCCTTCACTCCCTCTGTCATGGCCATGTACTCAGCCTCTGTAGTAGAAAGTGCCACTGTAGCCTGTAACATCGATCGCCAACTAACCGGAGCCCCATGTATCTTGAATACATAACCAGTAGTAGATCGCCGTCTATCTAGATCGCCCGCATAATCAGAGTCCACAAACCCGTCAATCTGACATGTTTCTCCACCAAAACACAGACCCGTATCAACTGTACCCTTTAAGTACTTGAGGACCCACTTCACTGCTTCCCAGTGCGCCTTTCCCGGATTCGCCATGAATCTACTGACCACACTAACCTGGAAATATCCGGCGTACACACCATTGCATACATTAAACCGCCAACTGCACTAGCATAGGAACACGCCCATGTGCTTCTTCCATTTAGTGGGGATTGATTACCGTAGCCTAAAGTGTGGAGCCAATGGAGTCACCACCGACTTAGCACTTTGCATCCCGAACCTCGCGATCACCCGCTCTATGTAGCCCTTCGACTCAAGAACAATCGCCGATTCGCCTCTTCTAATCTCCATACCGGTATTTTCCTAGCGGCACCCATGTCCTTCATCTCGAACTCTTCACCAAGTTGAGATTTCAACCTATCTATCTCCATCACGCTCTTAGAAGCAATAAGCATGTCATCCACATACAAAGAAGATAGATAAAATTACCTCCGCGAAGCTCAATGTAAACACAACAATCATGATGGCTTTGTGAAAACCCATGCTTCAAAGATGAAGGAGTCAAATCGCTTGTACCACCGCCGGAGATTGCTTTAATCCATACAAGGACTTCCTCAAACGACACACATGATTCTCCTTATCCTCAACCTTGTAGCCCTCAGGTTGATGCATGTAGATCTCTTCATCCAAGTCTCCGTGCAAGAAGGTCGTTTTAACATCGAGTTGATCCGACTCAAAATCACCATGAGCAACAATACTCAATAGCACCGAATAGAAGTATGTTTCACCACCGGAGAAAATATCTCATTGTAATCCACACCCTCTTTCAGGCAAAACCCTTAGCCACTAGCCTCGCCTTGTATCTTACACCACCGAAGCTCAAAGATCTTTCTTTCTTTTATACACCCACTTACAACCAATAGCTTTTCTTCCTACGGGCAATGGGACCACCTCCCATGTTTGTTCTTCCAAGAGATTCCATCTCTTCCTCCATCGCAGCCAACCAACTCTCACTATCCTTGTCCCGAATAGCTTCCTTGAAGGAGACCGGATCGTCCTCCTCCACCGAGTGCGTATTCAACCATATTAGCCTGCCCATAGTGCTTGAGGGGTTGATCAGCCCCGGCTTGAGAACACCTTGTATGCTCGCTTTGGCCTAGTGGAAGCCAAATTATCCTCGAGCTGTTGTTGTAGTACACGTGTATTTTCTGCTGAACCTCCTCTGCTCAAGCTCATCATCTACGACTTCCCACTTGAGCACGATTAGAACCTAGTTGGTCTTTAGGTTCTATTTCAATAACCCGAGACTTAGAAGTCTCACCACCATAACACCATCATCCTTGGGCCCTAGCAATCATGGATTTCTCATCAAAGGTAACATCCTCGCCGACCACTTAACTTTGAATCTTCCGTACACCAAAGGCGATAGCCTTTACGCCTTTGCATATCCCAAGAATATTGCCTTCTTGGCCTCGCGTCAAGCTTTCCCTCGTTGGCGTGATAGTAGGCGGTACATCCGAAAATTCCGAGCCTATCATAATCGCATGCTCCCGACCACACCTATAGGGTGTATCACCATCCAATGTCGAATGTGGTGAACGGTTCACAATGTAACAAGTCAGAGCCACCGCCGCCCACCATTCGTTGCCCAATCACGCATAAGATCGCGATACTCACCGCTTTCTCCCGCGTTGTTCAGCCTCTTCTCCGCGACCCCATTCTGGCGTGGTGTAGACCTCGACCGCCCAAGGTCGAACAATTCTCCCGATCACGAACTCCTTGAAAGCACCATCTCAGATACTGCACTGCTATCGATCTGCCCAATTTTTCCTCGCCCCGTTTCAACCATTGTTCTCCACTTCTTGAATGTCTCGAACACCTCATTCTTGTGCTTGAGAAAGTAAATCCAAGCATACCTAGAATAATCATCTATAAACGAGACATAATACACGGAACCACCCTTAGAAGTGGTTTGAGCCGACCCCAAACATCCATGTGCACATAATCTAGTATCCTCTCGCTCTTAGACTTGCTTCTCGTGAACCGAACCCCGGTGACTTTCCATACACACAATCCTCGCAAAAATCCATGCTAGGTTCCTTGATTCTTCGCCAGACCCTCTTTACCAAGCAGAACTAGACCCTTCTCTGACATATGCCCAAGCCGCCTATGCCATAACCGTGTGTGCTCACATGGGTCTCCACCACTTCCTTCAGCCTCCAACCGCTGCATCTCCTCACACCACGCACTGAGAGTATATAGATTACCGTGGCGAACACCCTTCATCACTACTAAGGAACCACAAACAACCTTCTTCACTCCGTTTTCCGTCACAATCCGCAACCACCGAGTCCAAAGCACCAACTGAGATAAGATTCTTCCAAAGTCGGAACATGCCTCACATCCGCCAAGGTTGAACCACTCCATCATGCATCTTGATTTTGATATTACCTAGCCCCACTGCTTTACAAGCATGGTTATTCCCCATCAATACAGTTCCACCATCAATGCCTCTGTAGGTAGTAAACCACTTCCTATTTGGACACATATGGTAAGAGCAACGAATCAAGTATCCACTTCCGGAGATATCCTCGCCACCCGTGGCGACATAGCACTCCTTATCGCTCCCTTCCTCTGAAGCGTAGCTCGCTTCTTCCTTGCCCTCTCTCCTCTCGGTCTTGTTGTTGTTCTTCTTTCCACCTACTCTCTTATTTGGACGGTCGACTTTGAAATGTCCAAATTTCACCGCACTTGAAACATCCTTTTCCGCAAGAGGTCTTGATTTAGATCTAGACTTTCCTCCCTTGCCTTTTCCTCGCTCATTGCTCCTTCCTCTTGCAAACAATCCCTGCGCTTGTTCCCTGTTACCGCCAGTGGCCATGTCACTAGTTGCGCTTCTCCAAGATCGTCCGCTAGAAGTGCCGTTCTAGTCTCATCCATCTTCGATTTTCTCCCACAAGCCTCGGTGTTTGCACGAGGTTCTCATAAGACTTCTACAGAGGTGTAGTAGCGCCTGATCCTCGCCTCCTACTTTAACATCTATGTCTTTCAAATCTGATATGATCCTATCAAACTTGTTGATGTGTTCCCGGATTGATGAGCCCTCCTCCATCTTGCAAGTATACA
Source organism: Asparagus setaceus (assembly GCA_012295165.1). NCBI lineage: Eukaryota > Viridiplantae > Streptophyta > Magnoliopsida > Asparagales > Asparagaceae > Asparagus > Asparagus setaceus. Next base: position 15,232,506 of record CM022709.1, on the reverse strand, counting down.
ATTTGGATTTTAAGTAGATCCGGTTAGTTAGACTCTTCGTCATGAAGGTACCTCTAACTTCTTCCACACTGCCCGCTTCCTCTCTCCATCTACCAAGAAAGCTACATCCCTCTCAAGGCATAGGATAATCGGCCCATGTTTCCGGATCCAACTCCTCCCAATCCTCATCGACATATCCTTATTCTTCTTCTCCTTTCCATCCAAAGCCTTGTGCAATTTTTGCGAAATTAGAAAGTTTTTCATCGCATCCTCCAATAAGAAAAGTCGTTCTTCCCATTGAACTTTTCAATCTCAATTTTCCCACTTTGGTGATTCTTGGTTGACGCCATCCTCTGTTTGTCTTCGTGAATCCGCTTCTCTCAGAATCACGAACACCCCTCAAATTAGAAATTACACCACTTTCAATCTGAACAATAGCTCGATACCAATTGTTACATGACCGCTGAACCGCGAGAGAAACCACCACAAACGATAGCAAATAACACAATAAAAGAGTAAAGACACGAGATTTACGTGGTTCTAAGTTGCCTACGCCCACGGGTAAGGAGGGGATTTCCACTAATAGAAAGAGAGAATACAAATTAGGATTACAAGTTCTCACAAAGAAACCCTAAAACAAACCTCTCAATCTCTCAAAAGATCTCCTCTCCAAAGATGCACAAACCTCCAAAAGTCGCCCAAAACGTGCTTGATTACTTTCAAATAATCGTTTAGGGTTATTTATAAACTCTAAACGAACCGGTTTAAAACCAAAACCCGCTGACCGCCGCATTAGTCGACTACTACTTAAGATTAGTCGACTACTACTTAAGATTAGTCGACTACTACTTAAGATTAGTCGACTACTACTTAAGATTAGTCGACTACAATGCCTAGTAGTCGACTACTCATCAGATTAGTCGACTACAATGCCTAGTAGTCGACTACTCACTCGCTCAAACTGTTTGTGCATGTTTTTGTGCATGTTCTACAAGATTAAAGATACGTAATCTTTGAAGGGTCAGCTAAGTGTTGGATGCAATGCACTCGAGTGATATATTTTACTTTGTGATTTTTTTTGTGATAATTCATTCTATTCTACTCACAAGAACAAAACAACAACAACAACAATTCATTCTGAGAGTCAGTTTGGCAAATTGCACAAAATCGGGCCAGACTAGTCCCAGTTATTAGAATCGTTTTCATTTGGACCAAATTTTCCTTGGTCCAAATGAAAACTAGTTTAGTTTTACTATTTGAGCTTAAAAATGGGGCCAGGCCTATCCCAAAAATTTGACAAACAAGAAACAACAAAAAATTGGGCCAGGTTTAATCCTAACCCAATTTTACAAAATAGCCAAACACACCCTGATATCCATGTCACTAAGATGTGATAAGATTCTGGGATACTCATTTTATACTCTAACAAAACTAAACTCAAGACAGAATCATGCGTTATCATGGAGTAGTTTCAAGTACCAAGGAATTGTTTGGCATGTGGCAAAATGCAAGTACAATTGTAGTTATAAATTACAAAAAGTCAGACACATGACATTTGTGATTGTTGATTAGGGGTGCAAAACGGTCCGGATATATCCGGACCGACCGCAACCGTATCCGTTTAGAAAGCGGATATGGTAGGGAAAAATTAAACCGGTCGGATATGGTTTCGGATACGGTTATGGTTTTGGTTTTTCATCCGGATACGGTTTTCGAATCGGAATGCGGATACGGTTCGGATATCCGGATACGGTTTTGCATTTTTGTTGTTTGATTTTCATCCGGATATGGTTTCGGATACGGTTTTGCATTTTTGTTGTTTGATTTTCATCCGGATATGGTTTCGGATACGGTTATGGTTTTGGTTTTTCATCCGGATATGGTTTCGGATACGGTTATGGTTTTGGTTTTTCATCCGGATATGGTTTCGGATACGGTTTTGCATTTTTGTTGTTTGGATTAGACTTGAGAATTACATGAGAACTAGTATTTATGTCTATGAGGTGACATTTTCTATATGGTTGAATAAACTTATCTTGATTATGTTTAATAGATGAATGTTTTTTTAGTTATATTTAGTGTGCGAAATATTATAATCATATGTATTTTTTGTCATATCCGATTCATATCCGTTTCCCAAATATCCGATTAATATCCGTATTGTATCCGTATCCGCTTATCTAATATCCGAACTGTATCTATTTCCGTTTAGTGTGGATATGGTTATGTTTTTTTCTTACCGATGAATATCCGTATCCGTATCCGCTTAGAAAGCGGATATGGATATGGTAAGTGTCATATCCGAACCGTATCCGAACCGAATGCACCCCTATTGTTGATCCATTATAACTGTACTCATGTCACAGCAACAATTCTAAATTAAAAAAAGTCACATTTTCAGATAAAAAACAATTTTTTTGACAATCTAGCTTGAGTTGAACCCAAGATTATGAATCATGTAGTTAGCTCCCAACCATTCAAGTGACCATAGTTAGGTTATATATATATATATATATATATATATATATATATATATATATATATATATATATATATATATATATATATATATATATATATATATATATATATATATATATATATATATATATATATAGCAAGGCTCCTATAAACTTAAGTTGATAGGGAGGAGTGTCCACCAACTTTTATATCCATTGATCTTGCCTTGAGATCCGTGAAATCAAGATGCACACAAATCTCAAAGTGGGCTTTATATCTTCACTGATCCCAAGGCAACATCAATGGATAGAAAAGTTGGTGGATGACTATTCCCTATCAACTTAAGTTTATAAGAGTTTATATATATATATATATATATATATATATATATATATATATATATATATATATATATATATATATATATATAGCAAGGCTCCTATAAACTTAAGTTGATAGGGAATAGTCATCACCAACTTTTCTATCCATTGATGTTGCCTTGGGATCCGTGAAAGATATAAAGCCCACTTTGAGATTTGTGTGTATCTTGATTTCACGATCTCAAGGCAAGATCAATGGATATAAAAGTTGGTGGATGACTATTCCCTATCAACTTAAGTTTATAAGAGTTTATATATATATATATATATATATATATATATATATATATATATATATATATATATATATATATATATATATATATATATATATATATATATATATATATATATATATATATATATATATATATATATATATATATATATATATATAGAAAAAAGGAATATGACGCTGGCTCATTTAGTAAAATGAGCTACCCACTAATGGGTATAGTCTTTAGGCCCACTAGGCTGTCACATCCATTGAGTGTGGGGTATTGTGTAAGTGAGTGGTAGCTCACTTTACTAAATGATAAGCTCATATTCCTTAATCCATATATATATATATATATATATATATATATATATATATATATATATATATAGGATTTTCCTATGGTTCGAGATTACAGACCACTTTTTCTAACCACTCATCTTGCTTTGGGATCCGTGAAAGATATAAAGTTTCACTTTGAGATTTGTGCATCACAAATCTCAAGACAAATGAATGGATAAAAAGTTGGTGCACCACTATTCATTATTAACTTAAGTTCATAGAGCTTGCTTCTATATAATTGATACTTTAACTGTCATACAAATTGCAATTTTAGTTATAGCTGCAATATTTTATAATGCAGCAAAGCGTTTAATTTAATATTAGCATAACATTAGAGAACATACTCAAATGGAGAGAGAATTTATAAAGTTTTTGAAAAGGAGAAGCCTAAAGAAAATACAAACAAGATTGAAATGTCCTAAACTTGCTTCTTGACTTTCATTTTCAGCCGTTGACCTGCTCGAATCGGTCTTCACCTTCCCCTCCACTTGAGCTGCCACCGACACATGGCAGTAAACTAACCACAGGTAAAATTACCTACTAAGGGGCAAAAACGTCAATGCAGCAAAAAGACAAAATTTCAGGTCGTTGACAGTTACCATCTCCATTTCTTCTCTTTTGTACAACTTCCAAAAACTTTGAAGAAAGAGAGAGAGGAAAAGGAAGAGAAGGAGAGAGTGGATCCATCTCCTCTCTCCCTCTCTCTCCTCTTCAATCTCCATTGTTATCTTCCACCCTCCCTCTCTGTGAAAATGCCGTTATCAACATTATCGTCTCCTTCTCGTTCTGGGGATTTTTCAACAACGGTGGTGGCAATAGACAACGATAAAAACGCTCAGCAGGCAGTGAAATGGACGGTGGATAACCTCCTAAGCAACAATGAGAGGCTCACCCTCATTCATGTCCGCCTCAAGACCGCAGCCACCGCCAACTGTAGGTATCCTCGTCCTAAAGAAAATATTTACCGTGTCAAGCATAAGACTTCTGAATAAAAGTTTAATTTTCCTACAACATAATTAAGGGTTTTTTTCACCAGTATACCCCTCGAATCTGTGGTATCACTAAATGTAATGTTCGAAGTAATCTTCATATTTGCGAATTTAATTAACCTCAAAACAATTCTTTTGAAGGTAGCTTAAATATTTAACTAGAAATGAGGAGCAAATTGGCAAATATGAAGATTTGGAGATTAAATTTAAAATGCCATAGATTTCAGGGGTATATATATAGATGAAAAACCATACAATTTAAATGTTTGATAGTCATAACTTATCATAAAATTCATAACGAAAAGACTGCGACATGTAGTTGGAAGTAATCCAATTACAGTTTTGCCCATCTTGATGTCTTTTAAGACATTATTACAAAAACATCATGGTGTTTTTCTATTGTGAGTCCTTGCAGTTGGTTTTTCGGTGATTGGACAAAGTGCTGAGGCCGCTAGAGAACAAACTGAAGCAGAGATGCAGCAGTTATTTCTCCCCTTCAAAGGCTATTGTGCTCGCAAAGGGGTATATATCTATACTCATCCCTGAAATAGCATCCTTGTTAATGCCATTGTACTATGTGATATATGTAGGTCAATTGCAGATACTCCACCTGCAGTATATGAAGTTAGTCATTTATTACCCTGAACTATTTTTAGTGCTTGGACCCCCTTATGTCCATACGGAGTTATCTCTTCATTATTTGTACTTGTACCATAAGAAGTGTGTGTTCGACAGTTATAAGAAGGGGTCTCTCTGCAATCAGAGTACCTCTCGGCAGCACAGAAATTTCACGTGACACCCACGTGACAGGTGAGGTATAGATAACGGGAAGATACTTTATTTTGGGAACAGCGGTTCAAACTGCTAATAGAACAAATTAGGAGACATAAGTAATCAACCGCTTATAGTATCGAGAGCATATCTGCATTTAACCTATTTTCTCTCAGGAAATAAGTTTCCTAGCATGTTATCGTTGATAACACAGAAGAGGGCAGTATGGTTATATGTTGTTGTGGTGAGAGGTTACATTATGCACTTCTATGGATACATGTTATCATACAGTAGTTGGCTCTGGAGTCTTAATATGGGAACCTCAAAAATCAACAAGTTGTCTAATTATGTATGATTTATACCGCCATAGAACTTTTCTTTATAGAAGATTATTTGGTACTCTTCATATCAACCAAACAGTCACGATTGATTCCATTCAACTCGTAGGCATTGTTGAGTGTTTGATGACATCCAATTGATCCACAGGTCCAAAACATAGAGCGGCCAATAAATTGTTTGGAATTTGGTTTTTAAATATTGTATCATATTTATTGTCTGTTATATATTTATTATTTGATAATTGTGCAGTTCTGTGATTATATATATCGTTTTACGAAATTGAAATGGTTCGTCATATGAGAAACGTATAACACTTAGCATTGTGTATCTACTTTCTTCAGTATATGACGCGCTTCCTTTATATAGTATTTTTGATAGCACATATGTCGGCTAAGCCATGCACTTAAAAAAAAATACACAATTTCTTCATAATCTAATGCCTAAGACAGAGAAATCTTTACCTCTTGAAACCTTTCAGATGCAAATGACCGAGGTAGTTCTTGAAGAGGATGATGTCTCTAAGGCCATCATAGAGTACATATCTGCAAACAACATCAAGAACATAGTTGTGGGCAATTCGAATAGGAATGCAATAATGAGGTCAATACAAGTCTTATCCCCTCCAATAATGCATCAAAACTTTCGTACTTCAATAACTTTTTAAACAGAAGAAAATTTTTCTAACCTTGCAGAAAATTTAAGCCTCCTGATGTACCGTCATGCTTGATTAAATCTGCACCAGACTTCTGTGCAGTCCATGTCATATACAAAGGGAAGCCGATAACTGGGCGACCAGCAAAGTCTGTTGCAATTAATTCTTCTATGCCTCCACGACAAGTAATGGTCCAAGGGAGTCCTCGGCATTTATCTGATCAAGAGGATTCTGTTAGGTATGTAAGTTTGACATAGTTTGTATCGATGATGTAAACTTGGTGTTATTAGGGAGCTCCAATTTACGAAAAATTTTCGTGTTGGAATCTTGGATGCGATACAATATTTGGACATCCGACAGAAGTATGATACAATTATACAAGAGAGAAAAAGTTATAAAGAAACATTTAGAGAAGACTGAAAAGGAAGAATTAAAAGAAGAATATGTGTTCTAGTGCTCAGGTGGTCATCTTTTTTTTTTTTTTTTGGAATTACTATATCAGTGTCATGAGATTGATAAATGTAGAACATGCACAAAAACATGCACAAGCAGTTTTCGGGCTTAGTAGTCGACTAATCTGCAGTAGTAGTCGACTAATCGTGTTGTAGTCGACTAATCGTGTTGTAGTCGACTAATCGTGTTGTAGTCGACTAATCGTGTTGTAGTCGACTAATCGTGTTGTAGTCGACTAATCTGATGAGTAGTCGACTAATCTGAAGTAGTAGTCGACTAATCAAGCAAAACGGTTTTGGTTTTAAACCCGGTTCGTTTAGAGTTTATAAATAACCCTAAACCCGATTATTTGAAAGCTATTAAGCACGTTTTGGAGCGACCATTGAGAGAGTTTGGTGCATTTTTGGAGAGGAGATCTTTTGAGAGATTGAGAGGTTTGTTTTAGGGTTTCTTTGTGAGAACTTGTAATCCTAATTTGTATTCTCTCTTTCTATTAGTGGAAATCCCCTCCTTACCCGTGGGCGTAGGCAACTTGCGAACCACGTAAATCTCGTGTCTTTACTCTTTTATTGTGTTTTTGCTATCGTTTGTGGTGGTTTCTCTCGACGGTTCAGCGGTCCGCTACCAACAATTGGTATCGAGCTATTGTTCAGATTGGAAGTGGTGTAATTTCTAATTTGAGGGGTGTTCGGTGATTCACGAGAAGCGGATTCACGAAGACAAACAGAGGATGGCGCCAACCAAGAATCACCAAAGTGGGAAAATTCGAGATTGAAAAGTTCAATGGAAAGAACGATTTCTTATTGGAGGATGCAGATGAAAAACTTTCTAATTTCGCAAAAATTGCACAAGGCTTTGGATGGAAAGGAGAAGAAGAACAAGGATATGTCCGATGAGGATGGGAGGAGTTGATCTGGAACACGGGCGCGACATCCTATGCCTTGAGAGGGATGTAGCTTTCTTGGTAGATGGAGAGGAAACGGCACAAGCGGTGGAAGAAGTTAGAGGGTACCTTCATGACTAAGAGTCTAACTAACCGGATCTACTTAAAATCCAAATTGTATACTTGCAAGATGGAGGAGGGCTCATCAATCCGGAACACATCAACAAGTTTGATAGGATCATATCGATTTGAAAGACATAGATGTTAAAGTAGGAGACGAGGATCAGCGCCTACTACTGCTCGCCAGAAGTCTTATGAGAACCTCGTGCAAACACCGAGGCTTGTGGGAGAAAATTTGAAGATGGATGAGACTAGAACGGCACTTCTAGCGACGATCTTCGAAGATTGCAACTAGTGACATACACGGGCGGTAACAAGGAACAAGCGCAGGATTGTTTGCAAGAGGAAGGAGCAATGAGCGAGGAAAAGGCAAGGGAGGAAAGTCTAGATCTAAATCAAGACCTCTTCGGGAAAAGGATGTTTCAAGCGCGTGAAGCCGGGCATTTCAAAGTCGACCGCCCAAATAAGAGAGTAGGTGGAAAGAAGAACAACAACAAGACCGAGAGGAGAGAGGGCAAGGAAGAAGCGAGCACGCTTCGAGGAAGGGAGCGATAAGGAATGCTATGTCACACGGTATGCAGGAGATCTCCGGAAGTGGATACTTGATTCTCGTTGCTCTACCATATGTGTCCAAATAGGAAGTGGTTTACTACCTACGAGGCATTGATGGTGGAACTGTATTGATGGGGAATAACCATGCTTGTAAAACAAGTGGGCTAGGTAATATCAAAATCAAGATGCATGATGGAGTGGTTCGAACCTTGACGGATGTGAGGCATGTTCCCGACTTGCGGAAGAATCTTATCTCAGTTGGTGCTTTGGTCTCGGTGGTTGCGGGATTGTGACGGAAAACGGAGTGAAGAAGGTTGTTCGTGGTTCCTTAGTAGTGATGAAGGGTGTTCGCCACGGTAATCTATATACTCTCGCACGACGGTGACAGAGATGCAAATGGAACTAAGAAGTGGTGGAGACCCATGTGAGCACACACTAAGCATGGCATAAAGGCTGGCATATGTCGAGAAGGGTCTAGTTCGCTTGGTAAAGAGGGTCTCACAAGAATCAAGGAACCTAGCATGGATTTTTCGCGAGGATTGTGTGTATGGAAAGTCACTGTGGTTCGGCCGTGAAGCAAGTCTAAGAGCGAGGGATACTAGATTATGTGCACACGGATGTTTGGGGTCCGCTCGCATAACTTCCAAGGGTGGTTCCGTGTATTATGTCTCGCTTATAGATGATTATTCTAGGTATGCTTGGATTTACTTTCTCAAGCACAAGAATGAGGTGTTCGAGACATTCAAGAAGTGGAGAACAATGGTTGAGAACAGACAGAAAGAAATTGAAGACGCGAGATCCGATAACGGTACGCAGTATGCGATGGTGCTTTCAAGGAGTTCGTGATCGAGGGAATTGTTCGACACCGATACCGTCTACACCACGCTGGTATCGGGGTCGCGAGATCAACCGACCGCGCGAGTATGCGATCTTGCGTGATTGGGCAACTATGGGCGGGCGGCTACAGCTTGTTACATTGTGAACCGCTCACCACATTCGACATTGATGGTGATACACCCTATACGTGTGGTCAGAGCATGCGATTATGATAGGCTCGAATTTTGGATGTATTACCACTATCACGCCAACGAGGGAAAGCTTGACGAGGGCCAAGAAGGCAATATTCTTGGGATATGCAGTATGAAAGGCTATCGCCTTTGGTGTACGGAAGATTCAAAGTTCGTGGTCAAGAGGGATGTTACCTTTGATGAGAAATCCATGATTGCTAGGGCCCAAGGATGATGAAAGAGGATGAGAGACTAAGTCTCGTGTTATTGAAATAGAACCTAAAGACCAACTAGGTTCTAATCGTGCTCAAGTGGGAAGTCGTAGATGAAGAGCTTGAGCAGAGGAGGTTCAAGCAGAAAATACACGTGCACTACAACAACAAAGAAATGAGGATAATTTGGCTTCCACTAGGCCAAAGCGAGCATACAAGGTGTTTTGAAGTCGGGGTCGATCAACCCCCAAGCACTATGGGCGCTAATATGGTTGAATACGCACTTGGAGGAGGACGAGCCGGTCTCCTTCAAGGAAGCTATTCGGGACAAGGATAGTGAGAGTTGGTTGGTCATGATGGAGGAAGAGATGGAATCTCTTCTGAAGAACCAAACATGGGAGGTGGTCCCATTGCCCGTGAGGAAGAAAAGCTATTGGTTGTAAGTGGGTGTATAAAAGAAAGGAAGATCTTTGAGCTTCGGTGGTGTAAGATACAAGGCGAGGCTAGTGGCTAAAGGTTTTGCACGAAAGAGGGTGTGGATTACAATGAGATATTTTCTCCTGGTGAAACATACTTCTATTCGGTGCTATTGAGTATTGTTGCTCATGGTGATTTTGAGTGGATCAACTCGATGTTAAAACACCTCTTAACGAGACTTGGATGAAGAGATCTACATGCATCAACGAGGGCTACAAGGTTGAGGATAAGGAGAATCATGTGTGTCGCTTGAGGAAGTCAGATGGATTAAAGCAATCTCCCGGCAGCCGTACAAGCGATTTGACTCCTTCATCTTTGAAGCATGGATTTTCCGGCGATCATGATTGTTGAGTTTATATTCTGAAGCTTCATGGAGGTAATTTTATCTATCTTCTTTTGTATGTGGATGACATGCTTATTGCTTCTACGAAAGGTGGTGGAGATAGATAGGTTGAAATCTCAACTTGGTGAAGAGTTCGAGATGAAGGACATGGGTGCCGCTAGGAAAATATCGGGTATGGAGAAGAGAGCCGCTTAATCGACGATTGTTCTTGAGTCGGAAGGGCTACATAGAGCGGGTGATCGCGAGGTTCGGGATGCAAAGTGCTAAGTCGGTGGTGACTCCATTGGCTTCACACTTTAGGCTTTCTCGGTAATCAATCTCCCACTACACGAAGAGAAGGCGCATGGAGCGCGGTTCCTGCGCTAGTGCAATGGCGCTTAATGTATGCAATGGTGTACACGCCTGCATATTTCACAGCGTTAGTGTGGTCGGTAGATTCATGGCGAATCCGGAAAGGCGACCGGGAAGCGTGAAGTGGGTCCTCGGCACTTAGGGCACCGCTGATACGGTCCAGGTTTTGGTGGAGAAACATGTCGATTGATGGGTTTGTGGACTCGATTATGCGGCGATCTAGATAGACGATTTATCTACTACCGTTATGTATTCAAGATACATGGGGCTCGCTAGTTGGCGATGTTGTGCTACAGCTGGCACTTTCTACTACAGAGGCCGAAATATGGTCACGGCGAGGGAGTGAAGGAAGCATTGTGGTTGTGGGGTCTTCTAGATGATTTGGGGATTGAGCAGAAAACGTGAACTTGTGGTGTGACAAATGTGAGTGCAATTCACTTGGCTAAGAATCAGTTCATCATGCTCACTCAAGCATATCGATGTCGTATCATTTTGTGCGGGATGTCATAGAGGAAGGTGATATTTCTCTCATGAAGGTGCACGAATGAGAATCCAAATGACATGTTTAAAGGTGGTCTGTGTAGTAAGTTTAAGCATTGCTTGGACTTGCTTCATATCACTGTGTTGATTTGCCCAAGAGGGCATGGCCCTTCGGGCGGTAATGGGTAAGGTGGAGATGATTTGAGGTGAACTACGGTGAGCTTGATCCCTGGAGGGTACGTGAGGGCGGTGTAGTGACGCACCGGATTGGCCCGGATTGGCTAATGGTGATCTCTAGATGTTCTTGGTGTTCTTCGGTGTTCGGCCCAAAATTTGAGGTAAATCAAATGATGTATGGAGGTGGAGAATTGTAGAACATGCACAAAACATGCACAAGCAGCTGGCTTAGTAGTCGACTAATCTGCGGTAGTAGTCGACTAATCTGCGGTAGTAGTCGACTAATCTGCGGTAGTAGTCGACTAATCTGCGGTAGTAGTCGACTAATCTGCGGTAGTAGTCGACTAATCTGCGGTAGTAGTCGACTAATCTGCGGTAGTAGTCGACTAATCTGGCAGATTCAAAACGGGTTTTGGTTTTAAACCGGTTCGTTTAGAGTTTATAAATAACCCTAAACCTGATTATTTGAAAGCTATTAAGCACGTTTTGGGCACCATTGAGAGAGTTTGGTGCATTTTGGAGAGGAGATCTTTGAGAGATTGAGAGGTTTGTTTTAGGGTTTCTTTGTGAGAACTTGTAATCCTAATTTGTATTCTCTCTTTCTATTAGTGGAAATCCCCTCCTTACCCGTGGGCGTAGGCAACTTGCGAACCACGTAAATCTCGTTCTTTACTCTTTTATTGTGTTTTTGCTATCGTTTGTGGTGGTTTCTCGACGCCGGTTCCGCTACCAACAATAAAGCAGTAGTGCAACTCATGTGTAATCTATATTCCAGTTTAAAATTGCTGTGTCGGACACTTTAGGAGACTGGACACTTGTGTCTCATGCTCAGGTAATAGTGACCTCAACTTTGAGTTTGCTACATAATCCAACCTGTTTGTACGGAAAGCTGGAATCATGACAAGACATCAAAAAATATGAGTGCCATGAAGATTATGAGTAATACAATTCCTAATAGCAAATCGGAAGTTATACAAATGAATGAAATCAATTTTGTGACTTTTTACCATCTGGCAGCATTACCCACTTATCTGCAAAAGAGTGAACCTGTGCAGCAACATTTTGGACTTTATGCCTTCGTAAACATAAAGATACACACATATTAATAGATATTTATGTATTTATATATGTATGCATGTCTATATGTTAATGTATACACACAAATCACCCATTTTGACATACATATATAATTAAAAGCCTAATAATTCAATTATATATAATTTTGATATGAAAACTATATCCATGTCTTACTATTCTCATTATTCTTATCTGCACAAACAACAGACAAAATTTCAGAGGTCAATATGCTCCATCCCCTCAACAAGAGAGAAGGTCTTTCGAGAGGTTTTCTGATACTAACAAGATGAGTTCACGAGACAGGCTTACAACCAACAACTACTTTCTCGACAGTCTCAACTCATCTATTCGACTCTCGAATGCCTCTGACTTCCGTGACTCTTTCTCAGAGGACAGCATTAGCATAGGTCGTCGGTCTATGGACTTCCATGACACACTTGAGTTCTCGTCATGCTCTATGGATAACCCTGGGGAGTCTCCAATAGCTCCCGGTGTAAGTACTTTTTTATTGAGCAAAAGATATAATTATTGTGCAGATTATTGATAATTTGTGTTATTATTTTAAAGTCTTACCGAGATGTTGAGGCTGAGATGAAAAGGCTGAGGCTTGAGTTGAAGCAGACTATGGATATGTACAGCACTGCTTGCAAGGAAGCAATCACTGCAAAACAGAAGGTGAGATAATAAGCATGAGTTCAGTATTAAGGAAGAACTCAAGTTTAAGAGAAAACTTTATGATCTCGCATATTTCAAAAAGAAAAAAAGAATAATAGCAAAAGATATCAAGAGCAACGAGTTCAGAATCTGAAAATAGAATGAATTACATTCACGAACAAGTTGAGAACATCTCTGCAATATGTTTTGTGAAGTTTGAATGATGTAATAAGAAAATAGTTGCTTGATCAAAATGGAGAATGATTTTAGCTACATATGAAAAATGTTGAGCAGTGATATCCAGTACTATGGATGATGATGATGATAATGATAGTTCACTATCATAAATGTTGTTAATTTCATGTATGCTGACTTTGTACACAAGAATTTAAACTAGAAATTCTATGATACATTGGAATTGCAGGCTAAGGAGCTCAATCAGTGGAAAATGGAAGAAGCGAGAAAGTATGAGGAACTTCGGAGCGCTGAAGAAGCTGCCCTCGCAATTGTTGAGATGGAAAAAGCAAAGTGCAAGGCTGCTCTCGAAGCTGCAGAGGCAGCTCAAAGGATTGCAGAGCTTGAGGCAAGAAAGAGAATAGACGCTGAGATGAAAATGAAGAGGGAGTCAGAACAGAAGAGGTCTATTGATATTAGGTACAGGAGGTATAACATTAAAGAGATTGAGATGGCAACTAATCAGTTTGATGAAACTTTGAAGATTGGTGAAGGTGGGTATGGGCCTGTGTACAAAGGGCGTTTGGATCACACTCCGGTTGCTATCAAGGTTTTAAGGGCGGATGCAGCACAAGGAAAAAAGCAATTCCAGCAAGAGGTATGTCATCATACCTGCCACAAATTAAAGTAGTTCTAGTAGAGAAATACTCACTGTATTATAAATTTCATATTGTTTTTTGTACTACAAATTTGCACATTTTCCAGGAAAGGAAACACATGGACCCTTATTCTAATTCAGGTATCTTGTAGTACTAATCTAGTATGAGATTTATTGTACAGTTAGCATTGCTCGTAGTAGTAACTAGACAGTTCACACTGTGTCCAGTAAATGATGGGGTTTGAACTTTGAACATAGAACCTCTTGAAATCTGTTTGTTCTTTGTTCTCCTGAAAACCATCTCAGGAAGTTTTGCCTAATATCGGATATCGGGGAAATATTGGACGACCAAAATCCACATCAGATTGTGTATATCAAGGAAATATCGAGGATATATAGTAAATATCAGAGTGTCATGTCGGATGATGTGCATATATAATATAATCTCTTAAAATGTAATCCAAACATACTCACTGAAATCAAAGCATAGAAAAGCGTAAACAATATATGTTTTAGATCACTAACCAATCATTTAAAACAAATGAAAGTGCAAATCGACATTGCAACTTTTGATCATCTGATTTTTTTTACATCGAAATATCACTTGATATAAGAAAAATCATGATAAATCACCCAAAATTTGCCAAAAGTGGCATATTGTTTTGCGACAAGCCATATAAAATGACATTCCGGCCAACATATCGAATAATATATTGGCCATGTCGGGGATATATTAGCCAAAAATTGCCAAAAAAAATAGTAAAAGGATATTGAGACCATGTTGCTTTGTGGAAAACCATATAAAGGGGTGTATCGGGCCGATATATCGGCAATGTCGGGGAAATTAAAACAATGATGTGCATAGATACACACATGTTCGTGCGTATAAACGTGTACGTGTATGTATGAATCAGGCTAATATCAACTATCAATACCCCCATCAGATGACTTCGTAGGTAAACGTCGAAAGACAAAAGGCAAAGGATTCTGATTGCATGTCAAGGACCTTTACCCCAACGTTTAAACGGTTGGATTACAATCTAGTGTTGTATATCAAACTAACATTATTTCTTAATACAAACCATCTTTTTAGAGTCTGATATTACTACGGTTCCATATACCTATATGTCACTTCCAAACCAACCAATTGGGCTACTATATCGTAAACACAAATACCTTAACCATATAAGGGACTTTCAGAATCCTCCAATAAATAATATAGTTCACAACTTATCCAAATTATCAGGCCTCAGGTTTTCTAAATACATTTTCACCTATGTTGTGTGGGTACTTCTATCATGAAGTTACACCCATACCCGACATATGTCATACTTGTACTGGACACCGGCACTCCTTGGACACTCTTTGAACATACACAAACATGTATTCACATGTGTGTACTAAATTATATAATACATGTTTTAATTTTAAAAACTCCACATACACTTCATGGATATATATTGTTGGGATGCGGGGTCAACGCCCGCACGCCGTGGAAGCGATATCACCCGAGAGAAGGCTTTGATATATTCCCGTTTCACGAAGGAAACAAGAATAGAAAGTAAAATATCCCAACAAAGTGAGATATCTACTCTTCCTCTCAACAGTACTAGGACTGAATCAAGGGAACCTACAAACAATAGTAAATACACAGCAAAACAGTAAAGACACGAGATTTACGTGGTTCGGCAAAATTGCCTACGTCCACGGGAGGGGGTGAGGGGAGATTTGACTATAAAGAACACCGACGACTTGTACAATCCACAAGCTCGTCCCAAAGAAAAAGCTTTGATTTTTACCCAAGAGAAATTGACCTCTCTCTTGTAAAATCTCTCCAAGCTCTCTCTTTTCTCTCTTTCTCCACACCACAAATCCTAGGTTTAACTCCTATTTAAAGGGAATTAATTAAAATTTTCCTTCAACCTAGCCGATGTGGGACTAAAACTTTTTGTTTTTATTTTATTTTTGTTTTATAGGGTTGCTACAGAACTTGGGTTCTGTGGCGGCTTCTGAGGAACCGAGGTTCTGAGTAGCGTGAAATTATTACGTTCACATATATGCTTCACTTCACATCTACTTCATGAAATTTGTTGAACGCGGGTTAGGTTTGTTTCAGTCATTACCAGAGTTATTTGGGTATCTAGTTCAAAAACGAGGAATTTTTCAATTTATTGATAGGAGTTTCAATTCTCATAACATGTGAAGTGAGAAAATGTACAGCACAGCAACAACAGCAACAACAACAACAAAGCGTTTACCCCAAATTTTTGGGGTCAGCTACATGATTCTTATTATTCCATTCTGTTGTATTTTGGGTTATCTCCTCCGTTAATTATTAACTAGTATGAATGCGATGCATGCATTACACAGAAGGTAGGCGAGTGTCATAATCGAATTGTCAATGAATGAATGGTCTGTTAGATTTTTTCTCTCGAGTATGAGGGGATTTGCATACTTTTTTCCGAGTCCTATGGCATATCTATAGTTTTGTCCAAGTGTGAGCATTTCCTTAGTTTTTTCTAAGTGTGAAGGCATTTTTGACAATCTAAAAATGTGGCACACACAAATCAAAAGTGGGGCTTCTCTTAATGTTATAGTATATGCATTGATGTTATGTAAATTATTAATTTCAATAATCTTTATTTATGTATGTATGTTGGTATATGTAGGCAAGTCCCTATACCCAACCTTTTACGAATTTGCGTGTCTCATACCTGTTTCCATGCAACATAAGTCTTGACTATTAAGTACACTATAACTCACGAGTAACATCAAGACATTTTTGACTGGATATTTGAATTTTTTTTGTTATTTATTAACCTTGATTTTTATGTCTCTACACAACTTCATTCTCCATTGACATAAAAGGTGTGTTGCAAATCATGTACAGATTGAGGTACTTAGCTGCATTCGCCATCCAAACATGGTATTGCTTCTCGGCGCGTGCCCAGAATACGGATGCCTGGTATATGAACACATGGAATACGGTAGTCTAGAAGACAGGCTCTTCCGCCGTGGAAACACTCCAACAATCCCATGGAGCGTCCGCTTCAAGATCGCTGCAGAGATTGCCACCAGCCTCCTCTTCCTCCACCAAACCAAGCCCGAACCATTAGTCCACCGTGACCTAAAACCAGCAAACATCCTCCTCGACCGAAACTACACGAGCAAGATCAGCGATGTAGGTCTCGCACGATTAGTCCCTCCGTCCGTAGCAGACACTGTTACTCAATACAGAATGACGTCTACTGCTGGCACGTTCTGTTATATTGATCCTGAGTACCAACAGACAGGTATGTTAGGGACAAAATCAGACATATACTCGTTGGGTATTATGCTGCTGCAAATTATCACTGCAAAACCTGCAATGGGCTTAACACACCATGTTGAGAGGTCAATAGAGAGAGGCCAGTTCAAGGAAATGCTCGATCAGTCGGTGAAGGACTGGCCAGTGGAGGATGCTCTTTCGTACGCAAAGATGGCGCTGAAGTGTGCTGAATTAAGGAGAAAGGATCGGCCTGACCTTGCGACGGTTATACTACCGGAATTGAACAGGTTGAGGAACTTAGGACATTCTTACGAGGCTGTGTGTTATGGGGGAAGCAGCAATGGCAACAGCAGCAGCAGCAGCAGCAGTGGCACTAGTTTTGGGACTTTCTCTCCAAGTATTGCTTCCAGCAACCCTTCCAGCAATTTCAGTAATTCGCAGTAGCGGCCATTGTCAATCTTCAGCCAGGTTAGTTTTATTTTGATTGTAAACAAAATTTTTGTTTATTTGCGAATGCATCCCCTGTAATGTAAGGTGTAGCAATTTGTCATCCAAGTGCCATTTTATAAGCACATACACTTCTGGTCTCCACGATGACATAAATTCACATGAGTTTTCTAAAACTCATAGTCGAATGTTGTGGGAATGTTCTTGGTAAATGTCTATTCTGATGATCATATGATTCTCAGGTCAGTTCAAAAAATACGGAAAAATAACATCATCAAAGGGACTTGGGGATGTATGTGCTAATAAAATATAAAATGGGTGGTAAGTAGCTAGATATCTATAGAGCAGAGGTGCATCTGCAAATAAGCCCGAAAACTACTTTGGGAACGCTCATAACAATGCAGGTTTCTCATTTATAGGAAAGGAGAAGCAATCCGAGTCTCCAACAGGTTAGTTTTATTTAGATTGTAAATAAAAGTTTCGAACAAATTTCACAAAACCATCATTCATTATTACAGGTTTATAGAAAAATATCCCAAGCTATTTTTATTATAAAAAACTATCCAAAGTTTTAAATCAACATAAAACTACACTGATGGTGTCAACTGTACGTGCCGTAAAAAAGAAAATACCGTTATCTATAACTTGGAAGAGGAGGGGTGAAGATGACAGAAGTAGACTCAAGTAGTTGTATAAACTAATTGATGACAAGTGTCCAAAAAAATCATATCACATGAAAACATTTTAGAGGTGGTTGGGTGTGATAGTTTAATACACAAAATTTTATCTAATAAGTTGAGGTTCTTTTCTAAAAAATTGCTGACAGTTCATAATAGTTTACTGAAATGCTTCTTATTGAGCATATTACAAAACTATGTGATAGCTTTCTGATAATTTCTTAGGAGTTGTAAATCAAACTAACAATGTTTGTTTCTCTCTTACAGGAACGACGAAGCAATCCAAGTCTCCATGCACCATGGATGCCAGCCAGTGGTACTTAACGTTTAACGTTTTCTGTTGGATAAAATCAGGCAAAGAAAAAGAGAGGGAGTTGGTGTAAAAAAGTTTGGGTTGCTATATTGTGCATATTGTAAGATTTTTTTTCTGAGTTTTGGAGATGTAAACAGTCTTTCTTACACTTGATAGTTATCTCCTTAACAAAAGCTGACCCAAAATTTTTGTAGCATCAGTGTATCGGTTTAGCATTTGTTAGTAGCACAGAAAAAAAGGCATGTCAGAAATCAATAGCATGTGAAACTAGGAGCAGTAGATGTCAGTTTACGCAGGACAGAAATATTTATGTATGGATTTTTGAATTTGTAAAACAAAATATCCTTCATAGAGAAGATATGAAGTTTCTCTACGTAGATAAATCGAAAAACCTAAAACTGCATCATTCATGCGTATAAAGACAGTAATTATTCTTTATGCTATCTATAGCAATAGAATTTTGTTATCATTTGGCTAGGTCATGCCTCGGTAATGAATGTAGTTTCTTATAGCAAAACTTATCATCTTTCATCTTTTATAGAATCTTCACATAATTTGTCATCCAAATATGAAATAAGACTGCAAGCAAATCTTTAGACTAGTAGGATTAGTTTATGAAGCTTTAAAGAGCTCTTAATGTGGGAAAAAATTACAGCTTTGCAACAAAAAATAAAAAGGGGAAAGGAGCTCAGAAATCTTACAGATGCAATCTACAACTTCCCATCAAAAGTTAGCATTATGAGCCAAGAAAAATTCCCTGCATCAAATTCAAATCAAATCAAAGTTTTACCAAGTTACCTTCAGCTGAAGAAAACACAATGCAGTTCCAACTACACCAATATTGTTTCATCGCAAACGTGTTGTTAGAAACTATTGAAACATCAATATATTGTTACAATAATATTTTAAACTAAAAATTGATGTTGCTCTGGACTTTAAAATATAGCGTTGTGGTCTTATGCCATCTTAGCTAATGGTTACCTGTGCAGTTGCTACAATAAACATCAGCAACAAAAGATGCCCAGAGGTCAAACAAATTTCTTCTGCTATCAAGCTGCCAAATCTTTTTGTCCCGAAAAATTTTAGTGCAAGTATTTGGGCTATTGCTTCCACTGCTAATATTGTTACATGAAACAACTTCAGTTCAGAATATAGCAGTAAACGAATGACTCGAATTAACTAGCACAGATGGTAAAATAAACAATTTCACATATTTAAAATGCTAACAGAATCCACAAAATATCAACAAAAAAAATTAGTTCATGCCTAAAAATTTTATTACTTGCAGCTTTCTTTCCATTTCCTTCTTGCATGGTTGCTGCCTCTGTCACAGCTTGCTTCTTAGCAAAATCATTATCATATAGTGTTGGGGTAAATCCGCAGAGGTCTGATCAAGTGTACCAATTTGTTGAAACACAAAACCAGACAATAGAGAACAAATACAAACACACAAGATTTACGTGGTTCGATCAAATTGATCTACGTCCACAGCAAGAGGGGGTTTCACTATATTTATCTCTCAATACAACACTCATACAAAAATGAGAATTCTCTCACAGAGGTTGTAAACTCACACTCTGCATCGGACCAATATTCAAAAAGAGATTAAGTGATTTTTATCTGAACCAAGGAGAGCTTGAATATGACATTTCCCTGTCCTTTTCATCAGCTCAAAAAATAAAGAACGTTGAAATATTCTTCTTAAAAGGAGCGGCCCACTTCCATATACAAGCAAAACGAAATCATAGATTTCGTGCCCAAAAGTCAACAATTGAGGCTTAACGAAATCACAAATGAGATTTCATGCCCCAAAGTCTTTTTTCTTCTTTCAATCAGATGGTCTCGCTTGTTGAAATTCAAGACAACATTCAACAATCTCCACCTTGAGTTGAATTTTCAAACATCAAGAACCGGTGAACTCCACCCCTCTTGCAAACAATGCCCCAAACGGGGCCACCTAACAAGTACGAATGCCTCCCAAGTCCAAGCAGTGCTTGAACTTGAAAATCGGGACCGGTTTGATCAACATGTCAGCTGGGTTATCTGTAGTACCAATCTTCTTCATCGTGATGTTTCTTTCAGCAGTTGTCTCACGAATGAAATGATATCTGACATCGATATGTTTTATCCTCTCGTGATGTGCTGAGTTTTTACTTAGATGTATTGCGCTCTGATTGTCGCAAAGTACAACTGAACTAGCTTCCTGGTTAAGCCCAAGCCCACTCACAAGGTTTCTCAACCAAATGGCCTCCTTTACTGCTTCTGCTGCTGCCATGTACTCTGCCTTCGTAGTAGAAAAATCACTGTCGACTGAGAGTCGATCTCCAACTAATAGCCGAGCCAGAAAGAGTAAAAAGATAACCAGTCAAAGATCTCCTTTTATCAAGATCATCAGCATAGTCAGAATCCATAAAACCTACAACTGAGGTTCCCGAAGTACTGCTATTAAAAATCAAACCCAAATCTGAGGTACCCCTGAGATACCGAAGGATCCACTTCACTGCCTCTCAATGTGTTTTCCCTGGCTGAGTCATGTATCTGCTAACCACACTGACTGTCTGGGCAATGTTTGGACGAGTGCAAATCATAGCATACATAATGCTACCCACTGCACTAGAGTGTAGAACTCGGGACATCTCCTTCTTCTCAGTTTCACTCTTAGGTGAATCTGAAGCTGAGAGCATAAAGTGTGAAGCCAAAGGAGTTGTAACGGGCTTGGCCTTCTTCATCTCAAAGCGCTCAAGCACATTTTCAATATAACTCTTCTGGGAGAGATATAATGTTTCAGTTTTTCTGTCCCTCTTGATCTCCATCCCTAAGATCTTTTTTGCTGCACCAAGATCTTTCATCTCAAACTCATCACTGAGTTGTTTCTTCAAAATAAGAATCTGTGACATATTCTTAGCAGCAATAAGCATGTCATCGACATATAATAGAAGATAAATAAAAGAATCATCTCCTAGACGCATATAGTACACATAACTATCATAAGTACTTCTCGAGTACCCATGACTAAGCATAAAAGTATCAAACCTCTTGTACCACTGTCTGGGAGACTGCTTCAGACCATATAAAAATTTCTTCAATCTGCAAACATGATCTTCTTTACCTTCTACGAAGTATCCCTCTGACTGAGACATGTAGATAGTCTCCTCAAGCTCACCATGTAAAAATGCAGTCTTTACATCGAGCTGCTCAAGCTCCAGATCAAATAGAGCAACCATGGCAAGCAATATACGGATGGAGGTATGCTTCACAACTGGATACAATACTTCATCATAGTCAATTCTCTCCTTTTGCCTATAACCCTTTGCCACCAACTGTGCTTTGAATCTAGCATCTTCAATCCCTGGGATCCCTTCTTTCTTCTTGATAATCCACTTGCATCCAATTGCCCTTTTACCCTTAGGTAATTACACCAAATTTCAAGTCTGATTTTTATAAAGTGACTCGAGTTCTTCTGTCATAGCGTGTGAATGACCGATTCTCCACATGAAACAGACTTGAGAAGTTTGATGGTTCTTGAATACCCATCTCTTCAGTTGTCGTGAGAGCATATGTCACTAACTCAGCATGTGCATATCTCTGAGGACGTCGATCTGTCTCCTCTCTCTGCCAGTATCTATGGAATAAGGTTGCTCAGTCTCTGTCTCATCATTATCTGAGCCTGAATCATGTTGCTATTCTACAACTGTAGGAGTAATTTTTGTAGATGATATTTGAGAAGTCTCTCCCTCGATCTCCACCTTATCCATAGCCTTCTCTATATTTCCTGTAGACTCAACAGAAATCTTCCCATGATCAAGCATATATTTTTTATTAAAAGTAATATCTCTACTAATAATGAATTTAGGAGAATCGGGTTCAAGACTCCTGGCGATAGCCTTTGGCCATCGGCATAACCAATAAATATGCATTTCTTAGCTCTAGGCTCAACCTTACCATCTCTAACATGATAGTAGCGGGACATCCAAATACCTTTAAATTTAAATAGTCACGGGTTTACGACCATACCTCATTTGGAGTCTTGTGCTCCATGACCGTAGAAGATAGGTTCACCAAGTAACAAGGCTGTGTGCGACTTCACCCAAAGTCTTTATCCAATCGGTTTGAGAGCATACACCTAGCTCTTTCGTCAATATTCTATTCATGTGTTCGCCACCCCATTTTGTGAGGTGTACCTAACCGATGCGATGTTATGCGATTCGAGAATTTCTTGTGAGCTGGTTGAACTCACCACTATAGAACTCTAGACCATTATCTGTTCGGAGGCGTTTAATTTTCTTCCCAGTCTGATTCTCAACAAGAACTTTCCATTTCTTGAAAGTTTCGAACACCTCGCTTTTGCGCCTGAGAAAATAAATCCAAATTTTCTGAAAAAATCATCAATAAACGTTAGAAAATAAAGAGCGCCACCTTTGGATGGAACCTGAGCAAGTCCCCACAAATCCGAATGAATGTAGTCGAGAGTGTCCTTCGTCGTATGTGAGCCAGTCGAGAAGCTGACCCGAGTTTGCTTCCCAAACAAACAATGCTCACAAAAATCAAGTAATGATGTATGATCACCACAGAGTAAGCCACGTTTACTCAAAATAGTCATCCATTTCTCACTCATGTGGCCTAAGCGCATATGCCACATCTGAGTAGTGTCCCTGTCAGTATCATAGGACATACCTGCAGAGCACGTCCGCAGAGCCGGAACATATAAAGCTTCACTTTGCTACCTTTCATCACAACCAATGAACCCTTAGTAACTCTAAGAGCTCCACCTCCACCAGTGTAAGAACACCCAATAGAATCCAAAGAACTCAAAGAAATCAGATTTTTCTTTAAGTCCGGGATGTGTCTCACATCTGACAAAGTTCTCACTATCCCATTGTGATACCGGATCTGAGCATATCAATTCAAGCGTCTTGCAACGTATTATTGTCCATCAAAACGACCCACCACTTATAGCTTTGTAAGTAGTGAACCAATCTTTATTTGGACAAATATGATAAGACGCACCTATATCCAAGATCCATTCTCTATCAGAACGGCCATCCAAGGGACATACTGCAAGAACCGTCTCAGCGACATCGGCAGCATTAGCTTTTATCGTATTTATTGAATCTGAGGTTTCACCACGCGGGTTGCCTTTCTTTTTTAGAGCATAACATTCGACATGTAATGTCGTTTCTTGTAACGATAAACGAACTTGTTTCTTGTCTTGGGCACTGGCTTGAATGATTTCGGATTGCCCTTTATTACCCTCTCGGTCTTCGATCTACCCGGCTAGCGGACCATCGGTCGCTTTATCGTACTTTTCCCATTCAACTTTGTTCTTAACTCGTGAGAATTTAAAGAGGCCTTCACATCCTCAAGACTTATGGATTCTCTTCCATACAACATAGAGTTAATAAAATTTTCATAAGAATCAGGTAAGGAACACAACACAATGAGAGCATGGTCTTCATCATCAAGTTTAAGATCCAGATTTTTCATATCCATGATAATTTTATTAAATTCATCAAGGTGTTCCTGAATGGGTGTACCTTCTTTCATCTTCAGGGTGTATAGCCGCTGCTTCAAGTACAATCTCGTTGTAAGAGATTTCTTCAAATAGAGACTTTCGAGCTTTGACCACAACCCATCCGTTTCCTCATCGCAACTTCAACACATTGTCGATAGTGACAATTGCAAGGCCCGTAGCCTTTCCGTCCATCTCTTCGATCTCAGCACTAGTCATATCATCCGGGTATTTCGATCGATAGCACTGCGTACCTTCCGCGTCGTAACAAAGCCTTCATCTTTATCCTCCATAGGCCGAAATTATTCTGACCATCGAATATCGATACCGAGAACTTCACAGAAGTCATTATGGAAGATTGAAAGCCGCCCTAGAACCGAGATGCTCTGATATCAGTTTGTTGGGGTAAATCCGCAGCGGTTTGATCAAGTGTACCAATTTGTTGAAACACAAAACCAGACAATAGAGAACAAATATAAACACACAAGATTTATGTGGTTCGATCAAATTGATCTCGCGGCAGAGGGGTTTCACTATATTCATCTCTCAATACAACACTCATACAAAAATGAGAATTCTCTCACATAGGTTGTAAACTCACACTCTGCACCGAACCAATATTCAAAGAGAGATTAAGTGATTTTTATCTGAACCAAGGAGAGCTTGAATATGACATTTCCCTGTCCTTTTTATCAGCTCAAAAAACAAAGAACGTTGAAATATTCTTCTTAAAAGAAGCGGCCCACTTCCATATGCAAACAAAACGAAATCATAGATTTCGTGCCCAAAAGTTAACAATTGAGGCTTAATGAAATCACAAATGAGATTTCATGCCCCAAAGTCTTTTTTTTTCTTTCAATCAGATGGTCTCGCTTGTTGAAATTCAAGACAACATTCAACAATCTCCACCTTGAGTTGAATTTTCAAACATCAAGAACCGGTGAACTCCACCCCTCTTGCAAACAATGCCCCAAACGGGGCCACCTAACAAGTACGAATGCCTCCCAAGTCCAAGCAGTGCTTGAACTTGAAAATCGGGACCGGTTTGATCAACATGTCAGCTGGGTTATCTGTAGTACCAATCTTCTTCATCGTGATGTTTCTTTCAGCAGTTGCCTCACGAATGAAATGATATCTGACATCGATATGTTTTATCCTCTCGTGATGTGCTGAGTTTTTACTTAGATGTATTGCGCTCTGATTGTCGCAAAGTACAACTGAACTAGCTTCCTGGTTAAGCCCAAGCCCACTCACGAGGTTTCTCAACCAAATGGCCTCCTTTACTGCTTCTGCTGCTGCCATGTACTCTGCCTTCGTAGTAGAAAAAATCACTGTCGACTGAGAGTCGATCTCCAACTAATAGCCGAGCCAGAAAGAGTAAAAAGATAACCAGTCAAAGATCTCCTTTTATCAAGATCATCAGCATAGTCAGAATCCATAAAACCTACAACTGAGGTTCCCGAAGTACTGCTATTAAAAATCAAACCCAAATCGAGGTACCCACGAGATACGAAGGATCCACTTCATTGCTCTCAATGTGTTTTCCACGGTGAAGTCATGTATCCGCTAACCACACCGGGATGCGGGCAATGTTTGGACGAGTGCAAATCATAGCATACATAATGCTACCCACGCACTAGAGTGTAGAACTGACATCTCCTTCCTCGGGCCACTCTTAGGTGAATCCGTCGAGAGCATAAAGTGTGAAGCCAAAGGAGTTGTAACGGCTTGGCCTTCTTCATCTCAAAGCTCAAGCACATTTTCAATATAACTCTTCCGGGAGAGATATAATGTTTCAGCTTTTTCTCGTCCTCTTGATCTCCATCCCTAAGATCTTTTGTCGCACCAAGATCTTTCATCTCAAACTCATCATCGTTGTTTCTTCAAAATAAGAATCGTGACATATTCTTAGCAAATAAGCATGTCATCGACATATAATAGAAGATAAATAAAAGAATCATCTCCTAGACGATATAGTACACATAACTATCATAAGTACTCGGTACCCATGACTAAGCATAAAAGTATCAAACCTCTTGTACCACTGCCTGGAGACCGCTTGCACCATAAAAATTTCTTCAATCTCAAACATGATCTTCTTTACCTTCTACTGAAGTATCCTCACCGAGACATGTAGATAGTCTCCTCAAGCTCACCATGTAAAAATGCAGTCTTTACATCGAGCTGCTCAAGCTCCAGATCAAATAGAGCAACCATGGCAAGCAATATACGGATGGAGGTATGCTTCACAACTGGATACAATACTTCATCATAGTCAATTCTCTCCTTTTGCCTATAACCCTTTGCCACCAACTGTGCTTTGAATCTAGCATCTTCAATCCCTGGGATCCCTTCTTTCTTCTTGATAATCCACTTGCATCCAATTGCCCTTTTACCCTTAGGTAATTACACCAAATTTCAAGTCTGATTTTTATAAAGTGACTCGAGTTCTTCTGTCATAGCCGTGGCCCAATGACCAGATTCTCCACATGAAACAGCTTCAGTAAAGTTTGATGGTTCTTGAATACCCATCTCTTCAGCTGTCGTGAGAGCATATGTCACTAACTCAGCATGTGCATATCTCGAGGACGCCCGACTGTCTCCTCTCTCTCTCGCAAGATCTATGGAATAAGGTTGCTCAGCCTCTGTCTCATCATTATCTGAGCCTGAATCATGTTGCTATTCTACAACTGTAGGAGTAATTTTTGTAGATGATATTTGAGAAGTCTCTCCCTCGATCTCCACCTTATCCATAGCCTTCTCTATATTTCCTGTAGACTCAACAGAAATCTTCCCATGATCAAGCATATATTTTTTATTAAAAGTAATATCTCTACTAATAATGAATTTAGGAGAATCAGGTTCAAGACTCCACAAGCGATAGCCTTTGACGCCATCAGCATAACCAATAAATATGCATTTCTTAGCTCTAGGCTCAACCTTACCATCTCTAACATGATAGTAAGCAGGACATCCAAATACCTTTAAATTTAAATAGTCACTGGGTTTACCTGACCATACCTCATTTGGAGTCTTGTGCTCCATGACTAGAGAAGGAGATAGGTTCAAAAGCTGTTAATGTTAAAATTTCAAAAGTCTTTATCCAATCCGGAGTTTGAGAGCATACACCTAGCTCTTTCCGTCAATATTCTATTCATGTGTTCTGCCACCCCATTTTGCCGAGGAGTGTACCTAACCGTGCGATGTTGTATGCCTTGAATTTGCGTGAATCGGTTGAACTCACCATCGTAGAACTCTAGACCATTATCTGTTCCGAGGCGTTTAATTTTCTTCCCAGTCTGATTCTCAACAAGAACTTTCCATTTCTTGAAAGTTTCGAACACCTCGCTTTTGCGCCTGAGAAAATAAATCCAAATTTTCCTGAAAAAATCATCAATAAACGTTAGAAAATAAAGAGCGCCACCTTTGGATGGAACCTGAGCAAGTCCCCACAAATCCGAATGAATGTAGTCGAGAGTGTCCTTCGTCGTATGTGAGCCAGTCGAGAAGCTGACCCGAGTTTGCTTCCCAAACAAACAATGCTCACAAAAATCAAGTAATGATGTATGATCACCACAGAGTAAGCCACGTTTACTCAAAATAGTCATCCATTTCTCACTCATGTGGCCTAAGCGCATATGCCACATCTGAGTAGTGTCCCTGTCAGTATCATAGGACATACCTGCAGAGCCTGTCACAGACTGCCTTGGAGAACATATAAACTGTTCACTTTGCTACCTTTCATCACAACCAATGAACCCTTAGTAACTCTAAGAGCTCCACCTCCACCAGTGTAAGAACACCCAATAGAATCCAAAGAACTCAAAGAAATCAGATTTTTCTTTAAGTCCGGGATGTGTCTCACATCTGACAAAGTTCTCACTATCCCATTGTGATACCGGATGCGAACTGTACCAATTCCAACTGTCTTGCAAACTGTATTATTGTCCATCAAAACTGACCCACCACTTATAGCTTTGTAAGTAGTGAACCAATCTTTATTTGGACAAATATGATAAGACGCACCTATATCCAAGATCCATTCTCTATCAGAACGGCCATCCAAGGGACATACTGCAAGAACCGCCTCAAATACATCGGCAAAGATTAGCTTTTATCGATTTATTGAATCTCGAGGTTTCACCCACGTTGCCTTTCTTTTTTAGAGCATAACATTCTGACATGTAATGTCGTTTCTTGTGACAGTAGAAACACTGAACTTGTTTCTTGTCTTGGGCTGACCTGGGCTTCGAATGATTTCTGGATTGCCCTTTATTACCCTCTCTGGTCTTCGATCTACCCCTGGCTAGCAGACCATCAGTCTGCCTATCTGTACTTTTCCCATTCAACTTTGTTCTTAACTCAGCAGAATTTAAAGAGGCCTTCACATCCTCAAGACTTATGGATTCTCTTCCATACAACATAGAGTTAATAAAATTTTCATAAGAATCAGGTAAGGAACACAACACAATGAGAGCATGGTCTTCATCATCAAGTTTAAGATCCAGATTTTTCATATCCATGATAATTTTATTAAATTCATCAAGGTGTTCCTGAATGGGTGTACCTTCTTTCATCTTCAAGTGTATAGTCACGCTTCAAGTACAATCTCGTTAAGAGATTTCTTCAAATAGAGACTTTCGAGCTTTGACCACAACTCCCGCCGTTTCCTCATCTAAGAATTCACGGGCACATTGTCGATAGTGACAATTGTAAGGCCGAGCCTTTTCGTCCATCTCTTCGATCTCAAGACTAGTCATATCATCCGGTATTTCCGATCGATAGCTTTACTGCATATCTTCACGTCGTAACAAAGCCTTCATCTTTATCCTCCATAGGCGAAATTATTCGACCATCGAATATCGATACCGAACTTCACGAGTCATTATGGAAGATTGAAAGCACCTAGAACCGAGATGCTCGATATCGGTTTGTTGGGGTAACTGCCGTTTGATCAAGTGTACCAATTTGTTGAAACACAAAACCGGACAATAGAGAACAAAATATAAACACACAAGATTTATGTGGTTCGATCAAATTGATCTACGCCCATGGCAAGAGGGGTTTCACTATATTCATCTCAATACAACACTCATACAAAAATGAGAATTCTCTCACATAGGTTGTAAACTCACACTCTGACCAACCAATATTCAAAGAGAGATTAAGTGATTTTTATCCGAACCAAGGAGAGCTTGAATATGACATTTCCCATCCTTTTATCACTCAAAACAAAGAACGTTGAAATATTCTTCTTAAAAGAAGCGGCCCACTTCCATATGCAAACAAAACGAAATCATAGATTTCGTGCCCAAAAGTTAACAATTGAGGCTTAATGAAATCACAAATGAGATTTCATGCCCCAAAGTCTTTTTTTTCTTTCAATCAGATGGTCCCGCTTGTTGAAATTCAAGACAACATTCAACAGATAGATTGATCTACTGAAATCCAACTGTTTATATGAGACAAACTATTTACCTCAAGTGGCTGTTCAAATTCGATATCTATACTCATTGTAGAAGTATAAGAGGGAAAACCTGAGGTAAGCTTCTTGACAAATGAATCCAC
Organism: Asparagus setaceus; assembly: GCA_012295165.1. Lineage (NCBI taxonomy): Eukaryota > Viridiplantae > Streptophyta > Magnoliopsida > Asparagales > Asparagaceae > Asparagus > Asparagus setaceus. Next base: position 15,202,977 of record CM022709.1, on the reverse strand, counting down.
AAGATGAAAATTCTCCACTAGTTGAGCCCTCCGCATCTGTATCTATCCTCTTATTTTAGTAGAAAGTGTCTTTTATCTTGTTATCTATATTGAACTGTTCTACTTCGTGTTTGGTGGTCTTGGACTGCTGTTGTGATTATCCCATTGTTTTTATTGCATTAATTGAATCCAGCAGAGAACAAAATATAAGCAGAAGCAAGAGTCTATGCTCGATGGTCGAACCCTTCTCTATTTAGTTATGGCTTACTGCAATGTCTTTAACAAATTCCGGCAAGCTCAAAATGTAGTGTTGTCGTTGATGTTGAGCTCTGTGTTTGCTGCTTTGCTTTATGCTCCATTTTGTTGGGTTTTGGTGTTTAGTTAGAGCGTGAGAGTAAAGGTGCAGCTATAAGCACGTCGATAACTTATTGGGTTAATGTAATTTTGTTGATAATCTATGTGAAGTTATCGCGTTTGTATAAGAATACTTGGCCTGAATTTTCCAGAAAGCTTTTGAGATATTTCCAATTTATTAAGCTTGCATTTCTTTCAGCTATTATGGTTTGAATTACAAAATATAATTTTAGAAGTCATTCCATTTATTTTTATAAATATGTACTTTAAGATAAGCTTAATTTGGAAGTTCATACAAATATTTTATAGTTGTAGGAAGAGAATAATATGTATGATAATCAACGCAATTAACTAAAGGAATATGTTAGCTAATTCAATAGGAGTTTGACTTATCCTTTGGTTAATTGCTTTGACTTACCATGCGCATTATTCTCTTCCTATAATTACAATGTTTGTATGAACTTCGTCAAATTGCTTATCTTAAAGTACATATTTATAAAAATAAATGGAATGAGTTCTAAAATTATATTTTGTACTTACAAACCGTAATAGCTGAAGAATGCAAACGTAATAAATTTGTAAATATCTCAAAAGCTTCTCTGAAAATACAGCCAAGTATTCTTATACAAAGGCGAAAACTTCACATAGATATCAACAAAACTAGATTAACCGAATAAGTTATCGAAGTTGTTATGGCTGCACCTTTACTCCCACGCTCTATCTAAATATTAAAACCCAACAAAATGGTAAAGCAAAGCGGCAAACACAGAGCTCAACGTCAATGACAACACACATTTTGACTTTGTAGGAATTTGTTGAAGTCATTGCAGTAAGCCATAACAAAAAAGGGTTCGACCATCAGCATATATCTGGTTCTGCTGATATTTGATAATCTTGATGACATATTGTAAGGATTTGAGCAGTGAAGACTCATGTTACAGCCAATGGGATGCGTACAAGATTGAGTCTGAGTATTGCTCTTTGCAGATAGTTTCTAACATGTTGTATAGATTTTCTCCATAAGCTTGTCCACATAATTTTTTAATGCTGTTCCATCCCAATCAGTTTCATGAAAGAAGGGATGGCTTTGCAAGTAATTTCGGAAAAATAAATTAGAAAGGGTAAATTTCACAAAACTAAAATGAACTTTGGGGGATCTTGCATACAACTATAGAAAAATACCACGAGCTATTAGAAATTGTCACTAACAGCATTAATTTCTTGGATGACAGGTTTAAAGTGTCCATATCTATGTTATTAATTAACCAATAAAAGTTTCTAAAATTAATACGGAAGATATGTAAAGTGCATATAGATAAAATTGTCAGAACACGTCACGTAGCTTAGTGAAAAAAGTTCATATTAGTTTTCTATGATAAAAAATATATGGTAGTTTTGTGCAAAATGTTCCAAAAGTTTATGATAGCTTTGTGAAGTTCACCCATAAAACGGTGTAGGTACATATGAAGATCAAAAGTTTTGAAGTTCATCAAATGACAACCAGTATAGTAAAGCTAAAGTTTATAGAACTTGAATTTGGCAACATTAATAGTAATATTATTGCAATTTAATGTCAAAAACAAATATCCCTAGCAAAATAATATAAAGTTTGAATGAGTAATTATTGACCATTCTGGCATGTATGAGCGTTATAGAAATATGTACGGCTTATTATTCATCCCCCTCCTGCCCCTCTTCTCAAAAAAAGAAAAATAAAATAAAAGTTAAAAAGGAAAGATAAACAGAGGATACGCTCTACTATGACAATATTAATTTTGTAGAAGAAAGCAAACATTTTTTTGGATATAAGTGTCTACACTTTTAAATTAAACTTTACATGTTTTCCTTTTAGCAAAAATAAAAATAAAGAACTTTATTGCTCTAAAAGAAAATGATATTTATTGTGAAGAGGGAGGGGAAAAACCTCAACCACATGAAAAGGAAGTGAATTATTTGCATCATATTGAATATCATCAATATCTAAAATATTTATATCTAAATATTTGAAAAAATTTTGTATACATCAATTTGAAGATTACGTGGACCAAAGATCCCTTTTCCCTTCGATATAATTTATGAGCATTTTCTATTTTCTTAGATATTTTGTTTATAGTCTTTTTAGAAATTGTTTTTAATTGAACTTGCCGATTGCAATTACTTGCTGGCAACATAAATTTCACATATTAAGGGTATAACTGCAACCCTAGAACACCTTGGGTAAAATATGTAAACAACTAAAATCTCAAACACAATATAGCAATGTCGCTAATCAAAAAGTACTAAAAGAAAAATGGAAAGAAATCATCAAGATATAAAGAGAAAAGTTCCAAGAAGATGAAATCAGTGATATTAGTAAAGGAGTTGGCCATGAAAACACCAGAGAGAGCAAGTTCACCAAGATGATCCACAAACATATTTGAAATGACCTGGAGGAAAAATTGTAGTTTGTTTGCTAATATGAGAGGGAGTAGTAATCTTAATTGCTTTGTCACTTTTGAAAAGTATTAATTTCCTCATCCTGTAAGGATTGAGTGTTGAGAATCAATGTTCCACTTTCGGCGATGGCCTAGCTTAGCAGAATTGAATCTGGGATTGATTTGAAGAAGAGCAAGAGAACTAAAGTTATTTCAATAAAATTCATCACGCGAGAATAAGAACAAGATAAAAGATTATGGGCCCAAATCTTAAAAATATGATGCAAGAACTCGCAAGAGGCTGTACTACCTTGATTTGTCTAGATGCCGTCAAAGTAATGAGCGGGAAGGAGAGATTGGGGTGCTGGAAATATGAAAATCTATCACAAACTTTTAAGTCAACATAAACTACCCTAATACATAAAGTGTGCAGTAAAAAAGTGAAAAAAACTAGGTACCATTATCTATAACTTGGAAAAAGAGGGGCAATGATGAGAGAAGTAGTTGTGTAACTTGTTGTCTTGTGAAATTCGTGACACCTACCTGCCAACAATAGCACAAAAGAGAGCAAGATCACAACTAAAATCTCCGTTTCACAAAGACAAGAATCAACGTGAATATCTCAACAAAGTGGGATATACACTCTTCCTCTCATCGGTTCTAAAATGACACGTCGAGAACCTAACAAGCTATTACAAATCTCAATAGCAAAACAAAACAAATTTATGTGGTTCGGCAAATTGCCTACGTTCACGGGGCAAGGAGGGGGAGAGATTTTACTACTAGAGAGAAAGAGAATACAAATAGGATTTACAATCACACAGGATCTCACCAATAAAACCCTAAAACAAACTCTCAAATCTCTCACAAACTATCTCAAAGGGATGCCCTTGCGCCGCCAAAACTCCTCAAGCGTTGCCTCAAACTCTGTCCCAAAAACCTAACCCTCACGATGCACCCCTATTTATAGGGTTCGTGAAACCAGCGTTAAGTGAAAAACGCGTGGGCCCTCAAAAGCGCTGCGTGCGGCGTTCAAAAGCAGCGTGGGTTGTTGGTGACCCCATGAGCGCCTCCACGAGCGCGGTTTTCTCCGTGCTCATGGGCATCTCGTGGGTGTGGCCCCATGCCCACGTGCTTCCAATTCTCCACCTCGGTGAAGTTTTCCCAAAGGCGACATAACAACCAAATGTCCCACTTGTTGCGTCGGGGCGAAGTGAAATAAATTCGACAACGGACTCAATCCACAACAAGTCGGGAACCCAAGCGAGTTTAAATAATCTTCTCCCCATCAAAACCAACACCGGTGCATCATAAAGGCGCCTCATATCCTCTTGCCCAAGGAATCAAGCCTTGCGTAGTTCACCCAATGGCCTCCAAAGACCTTCAATTAACTAGAAGAGTTTGCAACCCTTCTTCAATATCATGATCAAATCATGGCTAATAGCTTTCCAATGGCCCCAAAGTGAAACAAACCAAACACCTCCACTTGAGGTGAACCAACGGCCATAACCGATTCCAAACTATGTCTATCGGTGCATTGAATCAACCAACTCATCATCTGCATCCACAACAATATAATTCCCAAGCTGTGTCACCTCGGTTTGGAATCCCAAGCGATGCGGTATGATCCGGAGAATGGAGAAATCTCCACAGCGTGAAGTAGCATTACCCTTCACCCGCTGCGATGTCAACGATCGGTCAACACTCTCTACCTCTGAGAGTCAAAAGTGACATACTACACTTTCGAGAACAAAATCAAAGTCTCTCAAATGATAACCAAGCGAGCCTCACGAATTCTAAATGTGCAATCGGATCAAATCTCACATCCTCGATGTGACCAAATCTTGGACAACCAAACATCGGCAAGTCAAAATCTAAAGCGGCTCCACGGATCCAAAATCTCCCAATACGCGATCGGCGACCTATGACTAAGATGACCCAAATATGTGGGCACGAACACCAAAGCCAATGCTGCATCAGCGCCGATCCTCCTCGAGAAAGAGCGACCAATCAAATTTATCATCTCATCTCGTGCTAATGTTTCCTTTCCAATGAAGTGTCTCCAAGCGCCATGAGCTGGCACAAATCGAGAAAAGAATTCCTACCACAAAGCGAGCGGCGTATTCCCTTCGCGATACACTTCTTCAACTTGTTATTGACTACTAGGACTTCAACCCAGCGGGACTTGGTTGCAACCCAAATGCCTAGAAGCAGTCACTAATAAAGGAAACCAAATACCGATTACCTCCCAATGATGCCTCTTGGAAAGTCCCCAAATGCTGAATGAACACCACCTAAAGGACCCCTCACTATCACAGTCTTTGAACTTCATCTCGGTCTTCTTGCTCATACCAGCGTGCTCCACGGGACTTCCAATTACGAGGTCAAAGCACTCATCACTAAACAATTTGACGAAGTTCATACAAATATTTTATAGTTGTAGGAAGAGAATAATATGTATGATAATCAACGCAATTAACTAAAGGAATATGTTAGCTAATTCAATAGGAGTTTGACTTATCCTTTGGTTAATTGCTTTGACTTACCATGCGCATTATTCTCTTCCTATAATTACAACATGTTTGTATGAACTTCGTCAAATTGCTTATCTTAAAGTACATATTTATAAAAATAAATGGAATGAGTTCTAAAATTATATTTTGTACTTACCAAACCGTAATAGCTGAAGGAATGCAAACGTAATAAATTTGTAAATATCTCAAAAGCTTCTCTGGAAAATACAGGCCAAGTATTCTTATACAAAGGCGAAAACTTCACATAGATTATCAACAAAACTAGATTAACCGAATAAGTTATCGAAGTTGTTATGGCTGCACCTTTACTCCCACGCTCTATCTAAATATTAAAACCCAACAAAATGGTAAAGCAAAGCGGCAAACACAGAGCTCAACGTCAATGACAACACACATTTTGACTTTGTAGGAATTTGTTGAAGTCATTGCAGTAAGCCATAACAAAATAAAGAAGGGTTCGACCATCGAGCATATATAGACTCCTGGTTCTGCTGATATTTGATAATCTTGATGACATATTGTAAGGATTTGAGCAGTGAAGACTCATGTTACAGCCAATGGGATGCGTACAAGATTGAGTCTGAGTATTGCTCTTTGCAGATAGTTTCTAACATGTTGTATAGATTTTCTCCATAAGCTTGTCCACATAATTTTTTTAATGCTGTTCCATCCCAATCAGTTTCATGAAAGAAGGGATGGCTTTGCAAGTAATTTCGGAAAAATAAATTAGAAAGGGTAAATTTCACAAAACTAAAATGAACTTTGGGGGATCTTGCATACAACTATAGAAAAATACCACGAGCTATTAGAAATTGTCACTAACAGCATTAATTTCTTGGATGACAGGTTTAAAGTGTCCATATCTATGTTATTAATTAACCAATAAAAGTTTCTAAAATTAATACGGAAGATATGTAAAGTGCATATAGATAAAATTGTCAGAACACGTCACGTAGCTTAGTGAAAAAAGTTCATATTAGTTTTCTATGATAAAAAATATATGGTAGTTTTGTGCAAAATGTTCCAAAAGTTTATGATAGCTTTGTGAAGTTCACCCATAAAACGGTGTAGGTACATATGAAGATCAAAAGTTTTGAAGTTCATCAAATGACAACCAGTATAGTAAAGCTAAAGTTTATAGAACTTGAATTTGGCAACATTAATAGTAATATTATTGCAATTTAATGTCAAAAACAAATATCCCTAGCAAAATAATATAAAGTTTGAATGAGTAATTATTGACCATTCTGGCATGTATGAGCGTTATAGAAATATGTACGGCTTATTATTCATCCCCTCCTGCCCCTTCTCAAAAAAAAAAGAAAAATAAAATAAAAGTTAAAAAGGAAAGATAAACAGAGGATACGCTCTACTATGACAATATTAATTTTGTAGAAGAAAGCAAACATTTTTTTGGATATAAGTGTCTACACTTTTAAATTAAACTTTACATGTTTTCCTTTTAGCAAAAATAAAAATAAAGAACTTTATTGCTCTAAAAGAAAATGATATTTATTGTGAAGAGGGAGGGAAAACCTCAACCACATGAAAAGGAAGTGAATTATTTGCATCATATTGAATATCATCCAATATCTAAAAATATTTAATATCTAAATATTTGACAAAAATTTTGTATACATCAATTTGAAGATTACGTGGACCAAAGATCCCTTTTCCCTTCGATATAATTTATGAGCATTTTCTATTTTCTTAGATATTTTGTTTATAGTCTTTTTAGAAATTGTTTTTAATTGAACTTGCCGATTGCAATTACTTGCTGGCAACATAAATTTCACATATTAAGGGTATAACTGCAACCCTAGAACACCTTGGGTAAAATATGTAAACAACTAAAATCTCAAACACAATATAGCAATGTCGCTAATCAAAAAGTACTAAAAGAAAAATGGAAAGAAATCATCAAGATATAAAGAGAAAAGTTCCAAGAAGATGAAATCAGTGATATTAGTAAAGGAGTTGGCCATGAAAACACCAGAGAGAGCAAGTTCACCAAGATGATCCACAAACATATTTGAAATGACCTGGAGGAAAAATTGTAGTTTGTTTGCTAATATGAGAGGGAGTAGTAATCTTAATTGCTTTGTCACTTTTGAAAAGTATTAATTTCCTCATCCTGTAAGGATTGAGTGTTGAGAATCAATGTTCCACTTTCGGCGATGGCCTAGCTTAGCTTAGAATTGAATCTGGGATTGATTTGAAGAAGAGCAAGAGAACTAAAGTTATTTCAATAAAATTCATCACGCGAGAATAAGAACAAGATAAAAGATTATGGGCCCAAATCTTAAAAATATGATGCAAGAACTCGCAAGAGGCTGTACTACCTTGATTTGTCTAGATGCCGTCAAAGTAATGAGCGGGAAGGAGAGATTGGGGTGCTGGAAATATGAAAATCTATCACAAACTTTTAAGTCAACATAAACTACCCTAATACATAAAGTGTGCAGTAAAAAAAAAGTGAAAAAAACTAAGGTACCATTATCTATAACTTGGAAAAAGAGGGGCAATGATGAGAGAAGTAGTTGTGTAACTTGTTGTGCGCAGCGGAAATTTCGGCAGCACCTCTGCCAAACAATAGCCACAACAAGAGAGCAAGATCACAACTAAATCTCCGTTTCACAAAGAAAACAAGAATCAACAGCGAATATCTCAACAAAGTGGGATATACACTCTTCCTCTCATCAGTTCTAAGACTGACCTGTCGAGGGAACCTAACAAGCTATTACAAATCTCAATAGCAAAACAAAACAAATTTATGTGGTTCGGCAAATTGCCTACGTTCACGGGGCAAGGAGGGGGAGAGATTTTACTACTAGAGAGAAAGAGAATACAAATAGGATTTACAATCACACAGGATCTCACCAATAAAACCCTAAAACAAACTCTCAAATCTCTCACAAACTATCTCTCAAAGGGATGCCCTTGCAGCCGCCAAAAAACTCCTCAAGCCGTTGCCTCAAACTCCTGTCCCAAAAAACCCTAACCCTCTGATGCACCCCTATTTATAGGGTTCGTGAAACCGCGTTCGTGAAAAACGCGTGGCCCAACTCAAAAAACGCGTTCGTACGCGTTCAAAACGCGTGGGGTCTCGTGGGTGTGACCCCCATGAGCCGCCTCCACGAGCACGAGTTTTCTCGTGCTCATGGGCATCTCGTGGGTGTGGCCCCCATGCCCACGTGCTTCACAATTCTCCACCTCGGTGAAGTTTTCCCAAAACTGAGCCGACACCAAACAACCAAATGTCCCACTTGTTGCGTCCAGGACGAAGTGAAATAAATTCACGACAACGGACTCAATCCACAACAAGTCGGGAACCCAAACGAGAGTTTAAATAATCTTCTCCCCATCAAAACCAACACCGGCTGCATCATAAAGACTGCCTACGTATCCTCTTGCCCAAGGAATCAAGCCTTGCGTAGTTCACCCAATGGCCTCCAAAGACCTTCAATTAACTAGAAGAGTTTGCAACCCTTCTTCAATATCATGATCAAATCTGTGGCTAATAGCTTTCCCAATGGCCCCAAAGTGAAACAAACCAAACACCTCCACTTGAGGTGAACCAACGGCCATAACCGATTCCAAACTATGTCTATCAGCTGCATTTGAATCAACCAACTCATCATCTGCATCCACAACAATATAATTCCCAAACTGTGTCACCTCAGCTGGAATCCCAAACGATGCAGTATGATCTGGAGAACGTGGAGAAATCTCCACCCAACGTGAAGTAGCATTACCCTTCACCCGCTGCGATGTCCCAACGATCTGGTCAACACTCTCTACCTACTGAGAGTCAAAAGTGACATACCTGCTCAGAACAAAATCAAAGTCTCTCAAATGATAACCAAACGAGCCTCTGAATTCTAAATGTGCAATCGGATCAAATCTCACATCCTCGATGTGACCAAATGCTGGACAACCAAACATCCGACGCAAGTCAAAATCTAAAGCAGCTCCACCAGATCCAAAATCTCCCAATACAGCAGTCGACGACCTATGACTAAGATGACCCAAATATGTCGAAGCCCGAACACCAAAGCCAATGCTCGACATCAAACGCCGATCCTCCTCCAGAAAGGAACGACCAATCAAATTTATCATCTCATCTCAAATCGCCCCAATGTTTCCTTTCCAATGAAGTGTCTCCAAGCGCCATGAGCTCGGCACAAATCGAGAAAAGAATTCCTACCACAAGCGAGCGGCGTATTCCCTTCGCCAATACACTTCTTCAACTTGTTATGGCTACTAGGACTTCAACCCAGCGGGACTTGGTTGCAACCCGCAAATGCCTAGAACAGTCACTAATAAAGGAAACCAAATACCGATTACCTCCCAATGATGCCTCTTGGAAAGTCCCCCAAATGCCTGAATGAACACCACCTAAAGGACCCTCACTATCACAGTCTTTGAACTTCATCTCGGTCTTCTTGCTCATACCAGCGTGCTCAGGGACTTCCAATTACAGGTCAAAGCACTCATCACTAAACAATGCACGGCACCAATAAATAAATATCCTAGCCTCAACAAATGCCACAGTCTAGCCAAATCTAAAGAAGTCGTCAGCTCCTCACCAATCACCGTGCTTCCAATCAAATAGTATAAATTCTTCTTTCTGATGCCCTTCATCACAATCATGGACCCCTTCGTGACCTTAAGAGTTGCATTCTCCAAGATCACTCGATAGCCAGCTGCTTCCAAAGTTCCAAGGGAAATAATATTCTTCGTCATCTGCGGAACGAACCTTACTTCCTTGACTCGAGTCACCCGTCACACATACGGATCGAGCTGTACCAATACCATTAATAGGGCATCGTGATCATTACCCATGAACCACGACATCCCTCTTTCCAACTCCTCAAAGGCTGGAGAACCAATCCTCCTAGGGCAAATATGGTATGTAGCACCGAATCCCTCATCCACTCGGTAGAGTCGGTATAACAAACTGACGGTAGTGCAGATAACGAATAGCCTGAAGAATCTAAATCTGAATTATCATCACGAGCCTTGACAACATTCACTTCCAAAGCTTGTACAGCTTTTCCTTTATTCTTCTCGGCTTTATCTATCAACTTTGGGCACTCGTTCTTCCAATGTCCCTCTTCTTTCCAGAAGCGATATTGGTTCCTACCAACACTCTTATGGTAACCTCTTTTCTTCGATTTTGAGCGGTTAGACTGCCAATGGTTTGGAGTACGGCCTTGAACTGCTAATGCATCTCCCGATGCCTTCTCGGAGGATTCACTATCACTTTTCCTCAACTCATAATTTACTAATGCTGAAGTCACCTCCTTATAACCAACAGTAGTTCTCCCATTTATCATAGTGAGGACAAGCGTCGTAATCATCCTCTGGCAACAAACACAAAAGTAGTACCGCCTTATCTTCATCCTCAACCTTGATATCCACATTGGCCATATCTGAAAGTAACTTTGTGAAGTTACTTATATGCTCCCTAATAGAAACTCCCCTCTTCATCTTGAATTGGTAACACTTCCTCTTCAAGTGAAGTCGATTCTCAATGCTCTTAGTAAGATACTTTTCATTGAGCATTTCCCATAGTTTCTTCGCGGACCTCTCATTCATCACATCATAAATAAGATCCTACATCAAGCATGATCGAATAACTCCACAAGTCTTACTATTCATCTTCTTCCAAACCTTATTATCCATATCTAGAGGTTTCTCTTATAACTCAATAGTCTCCTCTAAATTTTGCGCATCCAACGCCTCCAACGCATCCATCACCTGGCATCTCCACAAACCGAAATTGATCTTGTCGTCATACTTCGGAACATCAATCTTTGTATTATTGATGCTCAGATTTTGTATCACCTTTACAAGAGACGATCCTGATGTGCTTGTTTCACCCATGTTGTAGATCGAACTCTTCAAATAAGAATCCTTCAAATAATCCTTGAACAAGCCCCAAGTCAAAACCGGAAGCTCGATACCACTTGTTGCGGTAATTTCGGCAACACCTCACAAACAATAGCCACAACAAGAGAGCAAGATCACAAATAAATTCCCGTTTCACAAAGGAAATAAGAATCAGCGGCGAATATCTCAACAAAGTGGGATATACACTCTTCCTCTCATCGGTTCAGGATTGACGCGTCGAGGAACCTAACAAGCTATTACAAATCTCAACAATGAAAACAAAATAAATTTACGTGGTTCGTGAATTGCACTGCAGCGGAGGAGATTTTACTCTGAAAGAGAATATAAATAGGGTTCTGAATCCAGAATCTACATGCGATAAAGCCTCCAAACAACTTCGAAATCTCTCCATATCTCTCAAAAGGATGCCCTTGCAGCCGCCAAAAAACTCCTCAAGCCGCTGCCTCAAACTCCTGTCCCAGAAAACCCTAACCCTCTGATGCACCCCGATTTATAGGGTTCGTGAAACCGCGTTCGTGAAAAACGTGTGGCCCAACTCAAAAAACGCGTTCGTACGCGTTCAAAACGCATTCAAAACGCGTGGGGTCTCATGGGTGTGGGCCCCATGCCCACGTGCTTCACATAACTAATTGATGACAAAGTGTCCAGAAGAGCCGTATCACATGAAAACTTTTTCGAGGTGGTTGGGTGTGATATTTTAATGCAAAACAATTGTGCCAGTTTTATCTAATAAAAATAGGTTAGGTGCTTTTCTCAAAATTCCGAACAATTTATAATAGTTTACTGAAATGCTTCTTACTGAGCATATTATAAAAATATGTGGTAGCAATCCAAGTTTCCATGCATCATGGATGCCCACCAACGGTATTTAACTGTAAACGGGTTTCCGTTGGATAAAATCTGGATAACTGGGTAAAGAAAAAGAGAGGGATTTGGGGTAAAAAAGATTGAGTTGCTGTATATTGTAAGGTTTTTTTTCTTTCTATTTTTATATTTCTTTTTTTCCCATCCAAGTTTTGGAGATGTAAGCATTCTTTTTTACACTTTACTCTTATCTCCTTAGCAGAAGCTGACCCACTATATTTATAGCATCACTGTATTAGTTTGCATTTGTTAGTAGCATAGAAGCAAAAGCTATATGTCAGTAATAAATAGCATGTGAAATTAGGAGTAGTAGATGTCCGCAGGATAGAAATATATTTATGTCTGAATTTTTGAACTTGAAAAGAAAATCCTGCATAGAGAAGATATGAAGTTTCTATATGTAGGTAATTTAAAAAACCTAAAATTGCACCATTCATGTTTATAAAGACATTAATTGTTCTTTCTGCTATCTATGGCAATCGAATTTCATTATCATTTGGCTATACCATGCCTCGGTAATGAATGTAGACACTAGTTGGAAACAGGGTATTGGTGAATCCGTCACCAATGCCTAGAAATCCGTCACTAATGGGCATTGGTAACGGGTTGGGCCCCATCACCAATGCATCTGTCGCCAATGTCCATTATGAGGGGTCGGCCCGTCGTCAATGTACATTGGCGACGGTGTAATGGTGACGAGAAACAATGGCGACGGATTCACTTCCCTCACCAATAGGCACTGGTGACGAGTTGATCCGTCCAATGGCGGATGCACATAGAGCAAGGTGGGGTCACTTGATCCCACTTTTCTCAGAAAATAATAGAATCCCTCCCCAAACAAAAAACCCACCAATGAGTAAATTCCCTTCCAAAAATAAATGAGTGACCCACTTAAAAAAGTCAAGAGACCCACATGCCTATCCCATCAGACCCATACCCTAGAAATCCAAAGTGACCCATCAACACTCACCCATCCAATAATCCACCCATCTAATGACCCACTAATACTAGCAAAGTTTAACTCCCAACACCATCTAGGCCCATACATACATGTATTTCACTAGTCCCCATGTACATGTACTTCACCAATCACCTATCCCCACTTGAATTAAAAAGGGTTTTTTTTATGGAAACAATGATTTTAAAATAGGATCATTCTACATAAACCATTTTTTATTTGTAATTTATACATAAACAATCTTTAATTTTTATTTATTTATTTATGTATTTTTTATTTTTTATTTTTTTTGCAATCAACCGTCTGGGCCCACTTTTCATTAACGTTTTTGGTATTTAACCTCATTAAATATGATCATCTCACTAATGTATTTGGTACTTGTCAACTAATTAGTAAAGCAAAATCGAAAAAGCTTGACTTAAAAGTGAGTCCAGGTAGTTGATTGCAACAATAAACACTTTAAAAGTGGTTTATGCATAAATAAACAATCAAAGGTGGTTTATATAGAATGATCATACTTTAAAGGTGGCTCTAGTTCTAATGTCAATGCTCAAAATTCCTCTACAAGAGTTGACTTGAATGCTCTTCCAACCGATCCTAGAGAGCGACCAAAAATTAAAAGTTATCATCGAAGTGATCAGGATGCAGTAAGAAGATCATATCTTCAAAAAGGCCCTGTCAACCTCGTAATCATAATTTTCAACGTCGTAATCATAATTTTGATAAAGATGCATTTGATAGGGCTACTAACGATATAATTATGTACTTTTTTCAAAATATGGGAACTTGTCGAGAACAGTTGTAAATTTCTAAATTATTAATGATATAGTGACACTACTTTCTAAAAATCCTGGATCCACCACTGGATCCGTCACTAATGTTTAAAACATTAGTGACGGGGTAACCCATCACAAATGAGCATTGGTGATGGGGCTACCCATCGCCAATGTTATTGACATTAGCAACGGGTCACCCCGTCACCAATGTTTATTGATGCACAAAAAAATATCGATGAACCAGTCGGCTTCCTGTACATAAATACATATACAAATATATTACATCCTCATATCCAATCATCAAACCACAATACATATTCAACATTCATATATTGCCATATTCAAAAATCACTTGTAATATATAAATCACATCACATATCCATCCACAAAGCAATAAAATCACAAACACGATCCAGAATACAATACATACAGTAAAAAATAAATGCATTCAAGTCCAAACATATCTAACACAATCTAAAAGTCCATAAATGTCTAATAACATGTATCCAATAACAAAATACATTACATATAGAAAAAACTCACTCCTCATCGTTGTCGATCTCTCCATGATTGGTGGCGGCTGCATCAAGACGTCATATTTTATTAGTGCTCCCTACGGGAATACCTCCTCTAGCATGAACCGAATGCAAGTCAATATGAGAATGTTTTTCACATAATTCATAACGTATACATATGTTTAGACATATATACCTCTCCACCACCGGATTGTTTATGCACCGCAAACACCAACCTAGTAATAGCAAGGCATATAGGTTTGGAAAGAATCCCCCTTATGAAGCAGAATTGGTGATGCGCTGCACAACATCCTAAGCCAATTGTGCACCCCTAACTTGCGTGTAATAGTGGGAAGAAAATGAAAAGCCACAGCAGGTTCAAGATGGCCGATCATGTACTGTATGATATCACCAATCATGGATGATGCCTCATGTGGTCGTTGCGAGTTCATCAACTGCTCACTAGCCTTAATCTTAATTGTGGCGAATGACCTAACTCTAGCATTCGATAACGGCACGCTCCCTTTCTTGGTTGGTCTCGAACCATACGCCCCATCAACGACTTCCCTCCACTGCTCTTTGATCGTGCAGTTAGGATCCAAAAGGGTGTCTCCTATGCACTGAGACTGAAGGGCCTAGAACAATACAACATCTTGTATCGCTTCCAGCGCCGCCCTGAATATCATATAAAAATAAAAATATATAAATTAGCAACTCAATTGAGAAATCATTAAGTCTGTGCAAATGTGAAATTAACCTTATACTTAGATGCATATCATTAATCATCGATGCTTTTTTATCCAAATCGTAATCCTAGGGTGGTGTATAAGCTGCTCTAGTAAGAAGGTTGGTGGCATAGTCAATGCGTTCTGTGATATATTAAATTCTAAATTACTTCGAGCAATGTATGAAACTAGTGACTTGAAATAAAATTTAATAACTTGATCATACTAGGTTCTCACTCAAATATTTATGCTCGATCCGCGCACAAGGAGTAGATTCCATAAAGTGATCGTATTTCTTTGAATGACAATTATCCGATGTCGTCTTACATTTTTCCTTCAAAATAAAGTATATTGTTAGTATGTGTGATGGTCATATCATGAATAAAAAATAATTCACCTTCTTATCACCCTCCCACTTGACAATGAGAGTCATCTAATTATATAGAGGAACCCTCTTATCAAGCTCATAAATCTTCTGCCAATCGACGGTTATATATGTAAATTGAGTTTATTCCTCCACCCTCAAATCATCTTGCTCACCCTAGGCATTACCTAATCCCAAGATTCTGAGTTGTCCTCAAGACAATAATGCTCCTGCAAATTATAAATTATGTAAAGAGTCTATTATGAAATTATAATTATATATTATGAAATTATGAAATTATAAATTATGAAATTATAATTATATAGATGAAAAATGATAAGTTTTATATAAGAAATGTTTATTATAGCATAACTTATCATCATTCATCTTTTATAGAATCTCCACAAAATTTGTAATCCAAATATGAAATAAGGCTCTAAACAATCTTTAGACTGGTAGGACTAGTTTGTGAAGCTTAAAGAGTTTTTAATGGGAAAAACTACAGCTTTGCAACCAAAAAAATGGAGAAAGGAACTCAGAAATCTTACAGATGCAAACTACAGCTTCCCATCAAAATTAAACATTATGAGCCAAGAAAAATTCCCTGCATCAAATTTCCAAAAATAAAAAATAAAAAATAGTGGAACCCCATAGTACATACAACACCCATAATTAAAAGTTTTAGCAAGTTACCTTCCTTTGAAGAAAACACGACGCGGTTCTAATTATGCCAATATTGTTTCATCACAAATGTGTAGTTAGAAATATTGAAACATCAATATATTGCTATAATAATACCTTAGGCTAAAATTGATTCTTCTCTAGCCTTAAAAATATTGCGATATGATCTTATTGGTAGAACATAGTTCATATAATATCTCTTGTTTGAGTAATAACAAACTCTTATTTGGTACTAATATTTGTTTGATATGATATAGTATAGGCAAATACAGATATAAGAAGTGTATAAAGAGAAACGATGTGAAAATCAACTCAAAAGCTAATTTTAGCCTTCTCACCATCAATGGTAGGCATTGACCATCGGTAGTAAGAAGAGCTCATCGATGGTTAACAAGCGTCATCGATGATTTTTACTCCAACAATTTTTATATCATCGATGGGCCTCTCAACCATCGATATGGCCCGACACCATCGATGGTCGAGAGCCACCATAGATGGCAAACACGATAGATACAGTTTTTGAGATTTAATCTCAGTCGTTCATCGTTTCTAATATCTCCAATCTCTACCGAGTTTAGGATATCTCTTTCGTGATTTATTGGAGACTTTATATCATTGAGAGGGAGAGAGAGAGAGAGAGAGAGAGAGAGAGAGAGAGTTCTAGGGTTTTGATTTGTGAGAGATTAAGTTGAAGAATTTGACTCATGTAGAAGCTCGGTCACCAGGAACACACAAAGAACACATACACACGTACGCTGTAGGTTAGGGGTGCTAAACCGTATCCGTATCCGTATCCGTATCCGTATCCGTATCCGTATCCGTATCCGTATCCGTATCCGTATCCGTATCCGTATCCGTATCCGTATCCGTATCCGTATCCGTATCCGTATCCGTATCCGTATCCGTATCCGTATCCGTATCCGAAATATCCGAATACATATTAGTCATACTCTTACGATAGTTTTAATTCTTAGATTATGGATTTGCGGTTAATTTTGATGATCAAGATGTCTAATCTTAGCTTTTCAGTTATAATGAACATATTAACGAACTCTTTTGTATCACATGAACTATATTTTTCTCAATATTATCTAGTTTTCTCATATCCGTTTTGTATCATGCATATCCGCTTATATATCGCATGTATATCCGTAACCGTATCGATTTTAGCGGATATGGTTATGAATTTTCCTTACCGAGGTATATCCGTATCCGTATCCGTATCCGAGATGGGTAAGCGGATATGGATATGGTAAGCATCATATCCGAGCCGTATCCGGACCGAATGCACCCCTACTGCAGGTTGAAGGAGCAGGTTGAGAAGAAAGAGACGCACAAAAATGGAATGTTTTATTGAAGAAAACTTGCTGCACAAAACCAGCGTACAACTTGATGTTTAAATAGCTAACAAGAGTAACAACTCAAATCAACAAACTAACAACCTCCCAAAGATAAGATCTGCTAACAACAAACTAGCTAATGATAAGCAACAACTGCTAAAAACTCCTAATGACTCTAACAAACGCGTATGCCAGGATTATTTCCCAACATGCTCCCCCCTAATCTTGACGTGGGGACTCCAGGTTTTGACGCCAAGCAGCTCGCGCATTTCTCCAAACTTTACTCTGGCAAGTGCTTTGGTCATGCTATCAGCACGTTGCTCTTTTGTGCTCACATGCCTAACGACAATCACCCCCTTCTCAACACACTCGCGTATGAAATGAAAACGTGTGTCGATGTGCTTGCTCCTCCCATGGAACACCGGATTCTTCATCAATGCAATTGCTGATTTGTTGTCGACGTAGAGGGTGACTGGCTCAGGATCTCGCCCGGTTACTTCGCTCAACAATGCCCTCAGCCATATGCCTTGGCAAGCTGCTGCTGTGGCTGCCATGAACTTCGGCTTCACATGGCGATAGCATGCGCTCTTCTGCTTCTGCGACGCCCAAGATATCACATTCCCGCAGAAGTAAAATGCCAATCCGCTTGTGCTCTTCCTGTCATCAACATCACCGGCGAGATTGCTATCGCTGTACCCGACTAGCTTCTCATCTCCTCCCCTGGTGTAACACAGGCCAAAGTTGATACTCCCCTTCACATACCTCAGTATCTGCTTGACAACTTGGAGATGTGAACTTAGTGGCTTCTCCATATATCTGCTCACCATCCCGACAGCGTAGGCCAGATCCGGTCAGGAGTGAAGTGGATATCTTAGGCTTCGAATCAGACGCCTGTACTCGGTTGGGTTCACGGGCTCGCCTCCTTCTTCTTTTCTAAGCTTCAGCTTGGGCTCCATCGGGTATTTTGTGGGATTGCAATCACTCATACCTGCTAGCTCCAGTATTTTCTTGGCGTATGAGGTTTGCTTCAGTGAGATGCACTGATTCCTTTGCTCCACTTCAATGCCCAGATAGTATGAAAGAAGTCCCAAGTCACTCATCTCAAACTCTCTCATCATCTGCTGCCCGAAATGCCCGATCTCTCGTGCACTAGTACCAGTAACAATCAGGTCATCCACATAGACACCGATCACAAGAGTTTCTGCATCTTTGTTTCTCCTGTAGACCGCCTGTTCTTGTGGACACTTCTCAAAATCGAGGCTCTTCAGACTCTTATCCAGCCGCATGTTCCACACTCTAGGTGCTTGCCGCAGCCCATAGAGCGCCTTAGATAATTTGTACACCTTGTCTTCTTGGTTCTTCTTGATGTACCCCTCCGGCTGGCACACATACACTTCTTCTTGGAGGTCACCATTCAGAAAGGCTGACTTGACATCCAAATGGTGAACCTCCCAACCTCGTTGAGCTATGAGAGCAAGCAATAACCTCACAGTCTCCATCCTTGTCACTGGCGCAAAGACCTCCTCGAAGTCAATGCCTTGTTGCTGTACGTACCCCTTTGCGACGAGCCTCACCTTGTGCTTCACCACATTTCCTTCTGAGTCCTTCTTGAGCTTGTACACCCACTTGACTCCAATGGGCTTGTGTCCTGGTGGCAACTCGGTCAAGGACCAAGTCTTGTTCCTCTCGATGGCATCAATTTCTTATTGCATCGCCACTAGCCACTGCTTCTCTTTAGCAGCCTCGCGGTACATTGTTGGCTCCTCGGCAGCGTGAAGGAACAGCTCGTGCTCACACTCGACCTCCTCGGTTTCAGCATAAATTTCATTGAGAGCATGATAACGCCTTGGCCTTTCATCAGAAGATGAAACATTAGAGCTCGGGGAAGCGCTTGGTGAAGCCGTCGGTGTCGTTGGAGTTGCCGCGCTCGGCTGTTCCACTTTGCCGCCACCTATGACGTCGTGGTCTGGAGTAGTCACCGTAGGTGCAAGTATGGGCGAACTTGGCACCACGGGCAGGGAAGCGGCCTCTTGCCGCTCGTGCTCCGGCTGGCGTGATTCAACTCCTTGCTCTTCAACTCCTTCCTCAACAGTGAATGTTATCCAGCCTTCTGGATCATCGCTGACTGCTTCATCCCACTCCCATCTCTTCCCTTCATCAAACACAACATCTCTGCTCACATGCAACTTGTTGCGCCGTGGATCGTATACACGGTGAGCTTTACTCCCGGCTTCCACACTGAGATACACCATGGGAGTGCTTCTATCGTCGAGCTTCTTAGTGAACACGCTTGGCACCTTGACATATGCAGTGCACCCGAAAACCCTCAGGTGCTCTAGATGAGGCTTCCTGCACGTCCACACCTCATAGGGGGTTCTGCCAGCCAAGGCTTTCGTCGGTACTCGATTGAGTATGTAGACAGCATGCCTCACTGCCTCCCCCCCACAGCTTTGCAGGCACACGCATGCTCTTCAGTAAGCTCCTTGCCATCTCTAGGACAGTACGGTTCCTTCGTTCAACAATGCCGTTTTGTTGTGGCGTGTAGGGCGCTGTCAAGTACCGCTGGATGCCTTCTTCTTCACACAGAGTAGTGAACTGCTGAGACAAGAACTCGCCACCGCGATCCGTTCTCAACACCTTTATCTTGTACTCAACCTCCTCCTCGATCAATGCCTTGAACTTCTTGAACGCCCCCAAATGCTTCACTCTTCAGCTTGATCATGTACACCCACATCATCCGGCTGTAGTCATCAACAAGGAGGAGGAAGTATCTGTTGTCGGCGGGTGTCTCTGGAGTTATCGGTCCACACAAATCCGTGTGTACCAACTGCAGCGGGTGTTCGGCTCTGAAGTTCGCCTGGGAGGGGAAGGCATTCCTCATTTGCTTGGCCACAAGACATCCCTCGCAAATCTGCGTAGGATGATCAATCTTCGAGACGCCGTGTGCCATCTCTCGACCCCCCATCATCTTGAGTGCTTGGAAGCTCACGTGCCCTAGCCTCGCATGCCACAACCAAGCTGGATCCTCCATGCTTGCTGTCAAACAAACAGGTTCACAAGTTTCCAACAAAACTTTGTAAAGCCTATTGGGGGATCTCTTGACCTTGATCAACAATCTCCCATTCCTGTCATATATCCACAGAAATGCTCCACACATAACAGCCCTACTACCATCTTCAGAGAGCTACTAATAATATTGCTACATAAACTCGGTATGAAATATACCTCCGGCAGTAGTCGTTGTTCGCCGTTCTTACATTGAAATAGGATGGATCCCTTCCCTTTGATCTGCACCGTCGAGCCATCGCCAAACTTCACCCGCTCGTGGATGCTCTCATCCAGGTGCTTGAACATGGACCACTGGCCTGTCATGTGGTTGCTGGCCCCATTGTCCAAGTACCACATGTCAGACCCGATCGGCGCCTTCTCATCTGTCTACAGCTTCGGAATAACCTTTTCCTCATTCAACAGCACCATGTTGCGCATGCCCCAGCGCTTTTCGGACAAGAGTAGTCTTTGGCTCGTCATCTTGAACACGGGTGAGATTGGTCTCCTCGTCCGTGCTTCTGCGACACTCGAGGCATAGTGCGAAGTTGTTGCGGTTGAAGCACTGTCGTGCTCTTGTCACCGGCCTCCTTCGACCTCCGTCTGTTCCTGGCGAATCTGGATGCCAGTCAGCGACCTCCTTGCCTGAAGCCATGGCCCGCGGCCCACGGCCAGAATGATTCCATTGCCTTTGTGTGGTAAAAGTTGGGATGATTGTCATTGATTTGAATTTGCTTACGGCTTCTTTGGCCTACAACAAAATTCAAAGAAATATCGCCTTTATTTTAAGGCTTACAATGAAAATCAAAAGATTACAACTTTTATCCTTGTGAACAAACACGAGGATCTGTTATATCGAGGTCCTGCTTGCGTGGAGTTCTTTGCTGTCGGGGACTTTTTGTGTCCGTGGACCACGCGCAATTCAATCCAAGTAGAGCCGGGTTGCGGAACTACAGATGTAAAGGGGCTCGTTTCACCGAAGCAGCGCTGAGGGAATCACACTCACGAAGGAGAGGATCGCTGGGATGCGCCTCCGAAGGAGAGGATCACGGGGCGGGTGAGATCTACAAGGAGAAATCCGCAGCTATCCACGAGGTTAAGGCGAAGCTTAACCTAGAGGGTATCTGTAGTTCGACCGAATTGATTACCTTAAACATAGATCGGGCGTGTTGGACTTGTGCTCATCGGTGCTTTCGGAGCGGTCGTCGGCGGCTCGTGGATCGTGAGAACTCTTTAGAAAATCCTCGAAAATCCGCTCAAGTCCAAAGCCAAATTCTCCAAATTCTCTCTCCAAAGCCCGTCAGAAGTCCCCGAGCTTGAAGTCCAAAGATCCTCTCCAAGCCAATCCCTCAACCAACAAGACCCCCTATTTATACAATAGGGGGTGCTGGCTGACTGCGACCCACTTGGCCGAGCCACCTGGCCAAGTTGGCGAGTGGCTCGCAATTGGCGAGCCTCCCAACCACTTGGCAGAGGTGGCTCCGGCCATGGTGGTAGAACGCCTCGGCCCTTGGCGGGCACCTCGGCAAGTTGGCAGAGGTGGCTCGACCATTGTGGCCCGCCCGACCTTGGCGGTAACTTCGGCCAAGTTGGCGGTAGCGCCGTTCGCCGTTTTTTCGCCCGTTTAGCCGTTTCACCGGTCTCGGGTTTAGGCCACCTATTCGACTCTTGGCCTTCTCGGGACTTGGGTTCGTCGTATTTGGTTCGGGACTAACTCTTGGTTTGTTCGGTTCAGCGATCTGGGATCCGATCGTCTGTTCAAGTCGGTTTAAACCGTGCTTGTGGGTTAGCCGTCGAGTTAGCGTCTTAACGATTCGGCGTCCGTATCATTCGATGGGTTGTCATTCGCCGACTCCACATCCGCGAGTTGGTTTGGGGATCTTGTAAGTATTTTTCAGCGCTGGATACCCCTCCAAAGCGTCTCGATCTCAATTCTTGATGAGTGCAGGATGCTTTGGACATGATAGTTCAGATCCTTGATGGTGAGGGTCCCAAAGATAGCTTCAAGTCTTGATTCTTTGGATCATCCGGTTCTTTGTAGGATTCACGATAAGATCCGCGGTCTGCATTTATTGTCGACCGTTTGTTGAAATCTTGATTGGTGGGTGAGTTTTGCTTGTAACTTCGTGTCGGTTGGTTGTTGTTTGACTAACCATCGGACTTTTGGACTTATCCGTTATGTGAACTCCTTGTTGGCGACATGTTGGTTAATGTCGGTACATGGAATTTCATAACCCTCGATCGGTTATTTCCTTCATCATCCGTGTGTTGTTGGTTTAAACAATGGAGGGTACGATCTTTCATGGAGACATCCTCAGGATTCCTTGTTGAAACGGGGAGACCATTTGGCTTTCAACCATCGTCCTAGCCTTGATCGGCGAGTCGGCGGCTTTGACCGTTATTGGGATATGATTATCCACGGTGGGTGAGGTTTCTTGGTGGACATATTGTCGTTGTCGTAGTGACTTTCCACCTTGTCGGATTCCTCTCTTGGATATTATGGTGGGAGGAAATTAAGGGTCATCGAGTTATCCTTAAGAATATGGATTTATTCTCCGGGAACTCCTCGTTGAAAATTTGGAAGCGGTTTATACTCGTAATCCTAGTTGGGTAAGTTAGACAGCGTTGATTGGCGTCGATGCAATCCATACGATCGAGTTATCCTAAGAATATTTCTTGTGAGAATATTCTTAGGGAACTTCTCGACAAATTAGGAAGCGGTTTATACTCGTAATCCTAGTTGGAGTAGGATTGGGCAGCGTTGATTGGCGTCGATGCAATCGAGCGATCGAGTTATCCTAAGAATATTTCTTGTGAGAATATTCTTAGGAACTTCTCGACAAATTAGGAAGCGGTTTATACTCGTAATCCTAGTTGGAGTAGGATTGGGCAGCGTTGATTGGCGTCGATGCAATCCGCGCGATCGAGTTATCCTAAGAATATTTCTTGTGAGAATATTCTTAGGGAACTTCTCGACAAATTAGGAAGCGGTTTATACTCGTAATCCTAGTTGGAGTAGGATTGGGCAGCGTTGATTGGCGTCGATGCAATCGAGCGATCGAGTTATCCTAAGAATATTTCTTGTGAGAATATTCTTAGGAACTTCTCGACAAATTAGGAAGCGGTTTATACTCGTAATCCTAGTTGGAGTAAGTTAGACCTTGCGTTGATTGGCGTCGATGCAATCCGCGCGATCGAGTTATCCTAAGAATATTTCTTGTGAGAATATTCTTAGGGAACTTCTCGACAAATTAGGAAGCGGTTTATACTCGTAATCCTAGTTGGAGTAAGATTAGTGACGTTGATTGGCGTCGAGGGAATTAGTGTTATCTGCCGAATAAACCTTGAGAATCTTTCCCAATATAGCGGGGAATTAGGAGCCAATTAGCGGACTGATTTGGCTATCTTGACATCAAACAAGATTCCAATTAGGACTCCTAATTAGGGGCTGATTAGAGTCCTAATTAGAATTGATTTGGACTCAATTAGAATTCCTACTTCTTGCCAAAAGATCCCTCTCCAAGCCAATCCCTCAACCACAAGACCCCCTATTTATACAATAGGGTGTCACGGCCATTGTCGAGCCACCCTACCAAGTTGGCGAGGTGGCTCTACCACATGGGCCGGCCTCCTACCACTGGTCGAGGTGGCTCACATGGTGGCCGAGCCTACCACTTCAGAGGCACTTCTGCCTGTTGGCCGAGGTGGTTCGGCCATTGGTCGAGCCACTTCTACCACTGCTGAGGTATCCCTTCAGCTATCGAGGCGCCAGCCATTGCTTTTTCCACCGCTACCGCTTTTTCTGCCTTCTGCTTAGGCCCCGCTTATTCTCGACTTTGGCCTTCTCCGGACTTGGTTCCGCTCAGATTGGTTCCGGACTAACTTGGTTTGTTCCGGCTCAACGGTCCTGATCCGATCGCTCGTTCAAGTCCGGCTTAAACCGTTTTTGACGCCTGGGTTCGCCGAAGTTCGCCTTTAACGATTCGACGTCCAGATCGATGGGTTGTCATTCACGACTCGCCACGAGTTTTTCGGGATCTTGTAAGTATTTTTCAACGCCACAGATACCCTCCAAAGCCGCCTCGCCTCAATTCTTGATGAGTCCGGGATGCTTTGGACATGATAGTTCCCGGCCCTTCGCCGGCCGAGGGTCCCAAAAGATAGCTTCAAGTCTTCGATTCTTCGGATCATCCGGTTCTTTGTAGGATTCACGATAAGATCCGCGGTCTTTGCATTTATTGTCGACCGTTTGTTGAAATCTTGATTGGTGGGTGAGTTTTGCTTGTAACTTCGTGTCGGTTGGTTGTTGTTTGACTAACCATCGGACTTTTGGACTTATCCGTATGTCGGCGAACTCCTTGTTGGCTTACATGTTGGTTGTGTCGAGTACATGGAATTTCATAACCCTCAGTCGGTTATTTCCTTCATCATCACGTGTGTTGTTGGTTTAACCACAGCGGGAGGACTGATCTTTTCATGGAGACATCCTCCGAGGATTCCTTGTTGAAACAGGAGACCATTTGGCTTTCAACCATCGTCCTAGCCTTCGGCATGAAAGCGACGCTTTGACCGTTATTGGGATATGATTATCCACGGTGGGTGAGGTTTCTTCGGCCGACATATTGTCCTGTCGCGGACTTTCACACCTTGTCAGATTATTCCTCTCTTGGATATTATGGTGGGAGGAAATTAAGGGTCATCGAGTTATCCTTAAGAATATGGATTTATTCTCCAGGAACTCCTCGTTGAAAATTTGGAAACAGTTTATACCCGTAATCCTAATTGAGTAGGATTGGGCAACGCTGATTGGCCGATGCAATCCGCGACGATCGAAGTTATCCCTAAGAATATTTCTTGTGAGAATATTCTTCCGAACTTCGACAATTTAGGAAACAGCTTTATACTGTAATCCTAGTTGAGTAGGATTGGGCAACGCTGATTGGCGCCGATGCAATCCTAACGATCGAAGTTATCCCTAAGAATATTTCTTGTGAGAATATTCTTCCGAACTTCGACAAATTAGGAAACAGCTTTATACTGTAATCCTAGTTGAGTAGGATTGGGCAGCGTTGATTGGCGTCGATGCAATCCGCGACGATCGAAGTTATCCCTAAGAATATTTCTTGTGAGAATATTCTTCCTGAACTTCTACAAATTAGGAAACAGCTTATACTGTAATCCTAGTTGGAGTAAGATTAGGCGACGTTGATGCGTCGAGGGAATTAGTGTTATCTGCCGAATAAACCTTCAGAATCTTTCCCAATATAGCGGGGGAATTAGGAGCCAATTAACGGACTGATTTGGCGCTATCTTGACATCCAAACAAGATTCCAATTAGGACTCCTAATTAGGGGCTGATTAGAGTCCTAATTAGAATTGATTTGGACTCCAATTAGAATTCCTACTTCTTGCCAAATAGGAGTCCTTGTTCCAAGAGGATTGGGTGCATATGGGGTTGTTATAAATACCCATAACCCCTCCTTTTCTTTGACCTAGGCCGGCCCCCCCTCTTGCTCTTTTTCTCTTGTTTTCATCTCGCTTCTCGCGCCGTCTCGTCTCTCTTGATCAACGAGGTATGTATACAAGGGTTTTGTAAATTCTTTTTCTTCTTTTCTTCCCTTTTTTGTGCGTACAGGAGACGCCGACCACAAGGGGAGAAGGACGTCGACGAGAGTGGCGAGGCACCGGCGCCGAAGCCATGATGCTGAATACGCCGCAGACTCGCGGTATACAAGCCATTGGCGCCACACATGCATGCAATAAGCCGCATACCGCTGGGCCATATGGGCGCCAATACATGGCCGGCTGGCTGGCGCCACATGCATAAATGCCATACTACGGCGCTGGCTGTTCTATACGGCTGGCGCCGGTTGCTGGTTCGGCTGCTGGTTCTATTGCTGGTTGGTTATGACGTCGACGTGTCGCCTCGTTGTCTCGGCTGCGGGCTAATGAGCCACGACCACTAAACGGGATTTCTCGCCATATTTGCCGATATTTAGCCATGTATCGACTTTTGTTGTATTTTTGCGGCCGATGTCGTCGCGAAGATCTCATGTTCCTGTGGGTCGATCAACTCGCGACGCGCTGCGGAATGCACGCCCTTCTTTCTGGTGCGCCAGCCTTATCATATTCTCGTACATATACACGTTGTATCCCCGCTTCGCTTCTCCTTTTGTGAGGCGATTGAAGAGCCGAGATTCTCCTTTGTGAGGATTGAGGCTTCAAAGATCACCCGCTCGATGTTTTAACGGAGCGATTTCACACCGCATTTCGCTCAGAGAACTCCTCGTTGAAAATTTGGAAGCGGTTTATACTCGTAATCCTAGTTGGAGTAGGATTAGGCGTAGCGTTGATTGGCGTCGATGCAATCCGCGATCGAGTTATCCTAAGAATATTTCTTGTGAGAATATTCTTGGGAACTTCTCGACAAATTAGGAAGCGGTTTATACTCGTAATCCTAGTTGGAGTAGGATTAGGCGTAGCGTTGATTGGCGTCGATGCAATCCATACGATCGAGTTATCCCTAAGAATATTTCTTGTGAGAATATTCTTAGAACTTCTCGACAAATTAGGAAGCGGTTTATACTCGTAATCCTAGTTGGAGTAGGATTAGGCGTAGCGTTGATTGGCGTCGATGCAATCCATACGATCGAGTTATCCCTAGAATATTTCTTGTGAGAATATTCTTAGGGAACTTCTCGACAAATTAGGAAGCGGTTTATACTCGTAATCCTAGTTGGAGTAGGATTAGGCGTAGCGTTGATTGGCGTCGATGCAATCCATACGATCGAGTTATCCCTAGAATATTTCTTGTGAAAATATTCTTAGGAACTTCTCGACAAATTAGGAAGCGGTTTATACTCGTAATCCTAGTTGGAGTAGGATTAGGCGTAGCGTTGATTTCGTCGATGCAATCCATACGATCGAGTTATCCTAAGAATATTTCTTGTGAGAATATTCTTAGGAACTTCTCGACAAATTAGGAAGCGGTTTATACTCGTAATCCTAGTTGGGTAGGATTAGGCGTAGCGTTGATTTCGTCGATGCAATCCATACGATCGAGTTATCCCTAGAATATTTCTTGTGAGAATATTCTTGGGAACTTCTCGACAAATTAGGAAGCGGTTTATACTCGTAATCCTAGTTGGGTAGGATTAGGCGTAGCGTTGATTTCGTCGATGCAATCCATACGATCGAGTTATCCTAAGAATATTTCTTGTGAAAATATTCTTAGGGAACTTCTCGATAAATTGGGAAGCAGTTTATACTCGTAATCCTAGTTGGAGTAGGATTAGGCGTAGCGTTGATTTCGTCGATGCAATCCATACGATCGAGTTATCCTAAGAATATTTCTTGTGAGAATATTCTTAGGAACTTCTCGATAAATTGGGAAGCAGTTTATACTCGTAATCCTAGTTGGAGTAGGATTAGGCGTAGCGTTGATTGGCGTCGATGCAATCCATACGATCGAGTTATCCCTAGAATATTTCTTGTGAGAATATTCTTGGGAACTTCTCGACAAATTAGGAAGCGGTTTATACTCGTAATCCTAGTTGGGTAGGATTAGGCGTAGCGTTGATTTCGTCGATGCAATCCATACGATCGAGTTATCCCTAGAATATTTCTTGTGAAAATATTCTTAGGGAACTTCGACAAATTAGGAAGCGGTTTATACTCGTAATCCTAGTTGGAGTAGGATTAGGCGTAGCGTTGATTTCGTCGATGCAATCCGCGATCGAGTTATCCCTAGAATATTTCTTGTGAGAATATTCTTGGGAACTTCTCGATGAATTAGGCAGCGGTTTATACTGTAATCCTAGTTGGGTAGGATTAGGCGTAGCGTTGATTTCGTCGATGCAATCCATACGATCGAGTTATCCCTAGAATATTTCTTGTGAGAATATTCTTGGGAACTTCTCGATGAATTAGGCAGCGGTTTATACTCGTAATCCTAGTTGGAGTAGGATTAGGCGTAGCGTTGATTTCGTCGATGCAATCCATACGATCGAGTTATCCTAAGAATATTTCTTGTGAGAATATTCTTGGGAACTTCTCGATGAATTAGGCAGCGGTTTATACTCGTAATCCTAGTTGGAGTAGGATTAGGCGTAGCGTTGATTTCGTCGATGCAATCCATACGATCGAGTTATCCTAAGAATATTTCTTGTGAGAATATTCTTGGGAACTTCTCGATGAATTAGGCAGCGGTTTATACTCGTAATCCTAGTTGGGTAGGATTAGGCGTAGCGTTGATTTCGTCGATGCAATCCATACGATCGAGTTATCCTAAGAATATTTCTTGTGAGAATATTCTTAGGGAACTTCGACAAATTAGGAAGCGGTTTATACTCGTAATCCTAGTTGGGTAGGATTAGGCGTAGCGTTGATTTCGTCGATGCAATCCATACGATCGAGTTATCCCTAGAATATTTCTTGTGAAAATATTCTTAGGAACTTCTCGATGAATTAGGCAGCGGTTTATACTCGTAATCCTAGTTGGAGTAGGATTAGGCGTAGCGTTGATTTCGTCGATGCAATCCATACGATCGAGTTATCCTAAGAATATTTCTTGTGAGAATATTCTTGGGAACTTCTCGATAAATTGGGAAGCAGTTTATACTCGTAATCCTAGTTGGGTAGGATTAGGCGTAGCGTTGATTTCGTCGATGCAATCCATACGATCGAGTTATCCCTAGAATATTTCTTGTGAGAATATTCTTGGGAACTTCTCGATGAATTAGGCAGCGGTTTATACTCGTAATCCTAGTTGGGTAGGATTAGGCGTAGCGTTGATTTCGTCGATGCAATCCGCTTCTGGCGTCTCGTCTCTCTTGATCAACGAGGTATGTATACAAGGGTTTTGTAAATTCTTTTCTTCTTTTCTTCCCTTTTTGTGCGTCTGGTGACGCCGACCACAAGGGGAGAAGGGCGTCGGCGAGTGGCGAGGCACCGGCGCCGAAGGGCGACTGGGCGCCTGGCGCCAAGATTCGCTGGTATTGCTACGTTGAAGCGCCATGCCAGCCAAGGGGCCAAGGTACGGCCATGCCAAATAGCGGGCGGGAAGCCATGCCGGCTATGCCGCTGGCCATTAAGTATTTACGCGGCGGCGCTGGTTCGGCGCTAGCCGCGGCGCCGCTGGTTGTTTCGTTCGGTCTTGTCTCGGCCGCTGGTTGTTGGCGACGCCGATCGCCCTGCTTCGCTGGTTCTTGCGTGGCTAATGAGCCACGACCGACCAAACGGGATTTCGCCGTATTTGCCGATATTTAGCCATGTATCGACTTTTGTTGTATTTTTGCGGCCGCCGATGTCGTCGCGAAGATCTCATGTTCGAGTCGATCAACTTCGCCGCGCCCGGCGTGAATGCCGCCTCCTTCTTTCGGTGGTGCGCCAGCTTATCATATTCTCGTACATATACACGTTGTATCCCGCTTCGCTCTCCTTTGTGAGGCGATTGGGAAGAGCCGAGATTCTCCTTTGTGAGGATTGAGGCTTCAAAGATCACCCGTCTCGATGTTTTTAACGGGAGCGATTTCACACCGTACTCTCGCTCTGTAGAACGAAATATATTGCCGCTTTGTTTACGCGACTATATTTATCGTTCTCCGGGTATTCGATACGGATGAAATCGTCGTACCCGTTATAAGGTCGTGACTCAATCTCATGGGTTTCTGAGAAGAGTTCTACACCTTATGTTGTTTCCTTCCTCCTAAATGATCTGTTAACCCTTTGTTCTCTTGTGGTAGGCGGATGCTCCGATGATTATTCGTCTATTTCGAAGGCTCCAAATGTCAAGTCTCGCTTCTTAAGGTCATCCGGGAGAACACCTCTTTCCACCGAGGCGAACCGGCGAGGCGAACACCGCGAGGAAAACGGTGGCTGAGCCTACCATCATAATTTGGATGGCGAGTTTGAGGATCGCTTCCATCATCCGATCCGCCTTCCTTACAACCTTGGCGAAACCGGGATTTCCGACCCTTGAGTATAGGGGTGGAGGCCCAGGTTAATCTTGGCGGACCACTTCCACGGATTCAACCTATTGCGAGATTGCCGGGCCAAAATCTGCCGTTCGACTCGGTTACGTGATGGGTCTCCTTCATTTGTTGGAGAATGGTTTGAAGCGGCGATCTCTATTATCGAGGTTAGATGGGCGACTTTTATGGTCTTCTGCCCATTCATATTGAGTATCTTGGAGGAAATTCAGCGTGTTGGTGGCCCTCAGCTAGCTAATCGTTGTGAGCAAAAGCTCACTAGCTGGCTAACTCTTGCGTACCGTGTGGAGGATTTAGCCTTTTTTGAATCATGCGATGAGGTGATACGACTCGTCGACAAAGCTCGGATCAAGGCTTCGTGAGCGGCGCTTTTCGCGAGGAAAATATCGAGCAAGAGATCATTTTCGAACTCATATGGCGGCAATCGCTGCGGCGTAAGATAAACTTGTACCACACCCATGTCGAGCGTCACGGGAATCGGAATTTGTTCAAGGGAGAAGCGTTGAAGGATTTCAGCGTGAGTGCACGAGTCGGGATGTCGCGAGCGTGAAGCAAGTCCTCGGCGTCGTCGGGAACATCGCGGTACTATTGCCGAACTCTGAAGGAACTTGAGAAGGAAGCCAAGGCTCGGGTTCGGCGATCGGGGAGGAAAAATTAGCGCCGTCAAAGTGACCTTGCTTCCTTCACATTCTTGGATTGCGCCAATGAAGTCGATGTCTTTGCGAGACTTTTACGTTCTCTTTGTTCGGCCAGTCGTTCACGATTTTTATTTAGATGTATTATCATAACTTTGCTTGAATCAATTGTCTCGACAATTGTAGCTCCTTCTATATTTGCTTCAAATGAATAAGATTTATTCCTTTCATTATTTATTATGATTCTTTTATTTAAATCGAAATAATTAACCATAATACTTATAGGATTTTGGCAAATCCTCGGTAGTCAACGGGTTTGATTAGCCTTTACCAACTACCGTTTGAGTTGGGCTGGCGTCGCGGATTATCACGGATCCGTTCGCGCGTGGCGTTGTGCTAAAGAATGAAACTCTTCTAGACTTCGTTGCTATGATATTGAATACATAGGCCATTACTCTTTTACGGGCAAGAGACCACCCGACAGCGTGTTACACATAGACTCATCCCTTCTTAGGCGGGATAAAATACCCGAGTCGAACTCGGTGTCTTCTTCAATCGGAAAAAGACTAAGCCGACAGCGTGTGGCGTTGGCTTCATCCCTTCTTAGGCTTCGGGATAAAATGCCCCGAATCGAACTCGGTGTCTTCTTCAATCGAAGAAAGACTAAACCGGCAGCGTGTGAGGCGTTGGCTTTAGGGTTATTAGCCAACCCCGACCTTCAGCGGGTTTGATGAGCCTTTACCAACTACCGTTTGAGTTGGGCTAGCATGTAGATTATCTAAATCCGTTCTACACACAACGTTGTGCTAAAGAATGAAACTCTCGGACTTAATGCTACAATGTTGAATCGTGAAGCCGTCTTTTTCACGGGAAGACTAACGACAGCGTGTTACCGTAGACTCATCCCTTCTTAGGCTTGGGATGAAATACCCCGAATCGAACTCACGGTGTCTTCTTCAATCGGAAAAAGACTAAACCGACAGCAGCGTGTGGCGTTGGCTTTATCCTTCTTAGGCTTCGGGATAAAATGCCCCAGTCGAACTCACGGTGTCTTCTTCAATGGGAGAAAGACTAAACCGGCAGCGTGTGGCGTTGGCTTTATCCTTCTTAGGCTTGGGATGAAATGCCCCGAATCTAACTCGGTGTCTTCTTCAATGGGAGAAAGACTAAGCAAACAGCAGCGTGTGGCGTTGGCTTTATCCTTCTTAGGCTTGGGATAAAATACCCCGAATCGAACTCGGTGTCTTCTTCAATGGAGAAAGACTAAACCGACAGCAGCGTGTGGCGTTGGCTTTATCCTTCTTAGGCCGGGATGAAATGCCCCGAATCGAACTCACGGTGTCTTCTTCAATCGGAGAAAGACTAAACCGACAGCGTGTGGCGTTGGCTTTATCCTTCTTAGGCTTGAGATAAAATACCCCAGTCGAACTCGGTGTCTTCTTCAATCGGAGAAAGACTAAACCGACAGCAGCGTGTGAAGCGTTGGCTTTATCCTTCTTAGGCTTGGGATAAAATACCCCAAGATGAACCTTGGTGTCCTCTTTTGTGGGAGAATGGCTGAACGGATTAAGATTGATTGAGGTGGGAAAGGAAGAATGTGTTCTATTTCAGGGATGAGGCTAACAGCGATTCCTTGCCGTAGGAATCGAAAAGACTTCGGGTGACCTTGATCGGACAACACAGTGCGAAAATCTCGGCGCATACCTTCGGTCGGCTACCTAAGATGAAAGGTGGACCTAAGAGTGGGATCTCCACTCCGAGAACCGAAGAGACTTCGAGGTGACCTTGATCGGACAACACAGTGCGAAAATCGGCGCATACCTTCGGTCGGCTACGAGATGAAGATGGAACTAGAGTGGGATCTCCACTCCGAGAACCGAAGAGACTTCGAGGCGACCTTGATCGGACAACACAGTCACGAAAATCCGGCGCATACCTTCGGTCGGCTACCTAAGATGAAGATGGAACTAAGAGTGGGATCTCCACTCCGAGAACCGAAGAGACTTCGGGCGACCTTGATCGGACAACACAGTGCGAAAATCCGGCGCATACCTTGGTCGGCTACCTAAGATGAAGATGGAACTAAGAGTGGGATCTCCACTCCGAGAACCGAAGAGACTTCGAGCGACCTTGATCGGACAACACGATGCGAAAATCGGCGCATACCTTGGTCGGCTACGAGATGAAGATGGAACTAAGAGTGGGATCTCCACTCGAGAACCGAAGAGACTTCGAGGCGACCTTGATCGGACAACTGATGCGAAAATCGGCGCATACCTTCGGTCGGCTACGAGATGAAGATGGAACTAAGAGTGGGATCTCCACTCCGAGAACCGAAGAGACTTCGAGGCGACCTTGATCGGACAACACGATGCGAAAATCCGGCGCATACCTTCGGTCGGCTACCTAAGATGAAGATGGAACTAAGAGTGGGATCTCCACTCAGAACCGAAGAGACTTCGAGGTGACCTTGATCGGACAACTGATGCGAAAATCCGGCGCATACCTTGATCGGCTACCTAAGATGAAGATGGAAAGAACCCTTCCGTTTATCACGAAAAGGATCTTACGCTTGGAGAGGAAGAATTTTATATTCTATCTCCGTAAAGGATTTGATTGGGCCTCCTGTTCATAGGCGGAATCAAGAGGGGATTTTGGTAATGTACCAGAAAATTTGTAGACCTACCGTCAAGGAATTTGATCGGCGGGGGAAATTATGATGGAGGACAAATCTAGGGTTATCCTCAAGAAAAGTGGGTGAAATGTCCCACGAGGAACTTCCCGTCGAAGCGGGTTATCACGAAGATACTAAGGGTAGTATTTCTTGGGAACTTCCCATTATCGGCATTAATTGCGGTCGCCACTTTGGGTAATTAGGCGTCGCACCATTGGAGTAAACCGTTTCTATTACAAGCGGACCCTCCCATTTAGGTTGAATTTACCTTTCTTTTGGAAGTGAGGATTATCGGTCGTCGAGCAGCGAGGACCAAATCTCCTTCTCTAAAGGTTCTCTGTCGAACTTTCTTGCTGAAAGCCCTCGACATCCTAGCTTGGTAGAACTCAATGCATTGTTGAGCTTCCAGGCGCTTTTCATCTAACATCTCGAGTTCTTCGAGACGTTTCTGATGTTGTTCTTCAATCGTCATCTCCGTTGCAAGGGCAATGCGGGTGGCGAATCTGAATTTCAATGGGAGAAGCGCTTCACATCCGTGACCGGGAATCGGGGTCTCTCGGTTGGCGTCGCGTCTGATCGTCGCGATCGCCCGAGTGCTTCTCGAGTTTATCATCGGTCTCGCTTGTTACTCTTCACAAGCTTCGAATGATTTTGATAATCGTCTTGTTGAATGCTTGGCTAATCCATTTCTTCTTTGGATTATAAGGCATTGTGAGACATCTTGTATCTTGAATTTCGCAAAACGATGAAGGAATTGCGATAAATTGGGGACCATTATCATGCACGATCCGTCTCGGGACACCATGTCGATAAATGACATGGTGTTTGATAAATTTGACGACGTACTGCCTTGACTTCTTTTAGCGGGATTGCTACGCCCACTTGGAGAAATGTCGGTGATCGCTAGAATAAACCGATCGCCTTTGACCGACGGAGGAAAAATGGGACCTCGGCGTCCATTCCCCATGTCTCGAATGGCGGGATGTGGCGAAGGATGCAAGCTTTCGGTGATGCATATAATTAGCGTGAATTTGACCGCGTGGCATTTCGGCGTGCTCGACCGCGTCATTAATCATTGTTGGCGGTAGCCCATTCTCGATTCGATTGTAGAGCTTGGGACCGGTGGTGTGCACCACATTCACCTTCGTGTGCTTCGAAGGACCTCTCCTGCCTCTTTGTTTGAGAGGCATCGGAGCCAAAGACCATCGTACCCTCGACGATATAACGTCTGGGTTTGAGTGTCATAAAAGAATCTTGGAGCTCTTCGCGGATTGACTCTCTCTCCCTCCGTCTTCGTGAGAATGCCATGTAAGACGTAGTCGATGATAGGAAAGCGCCAATCTCGGGGCTCCAACTTGGTTTGGGTTACGTGTACTTCTTTGGTAACTACCCCCTTATCTTCTTGTGTCTCATTGTATAATGGTACGAAAAGTTGGTGAGTCGGCCGTAACTAGTTGCTCGGTCTCGGAAGGTTGTGCTAACGACCACGACTACTTATTTGGATTATAAGGCATTGTGAGACATCTTGTATCTTGAATTTCGCAAAACGATGAAGGAATTGGCGATAAATTGGGGACCATTATCATGCGATCCGTCTCGGGACACCATGTCGATAAATGACATGGTGTTTGATAAATTGGCAGCGGTACTCGCCTTGACTTCTTTTAAGCGGGATTATACGCCCACTTGGAATGTCGGTGATCGCTAGAATAAACCGATCGCCTTTGACCGACGGAGGAAAAATGGGACCTCGGCGTCCATTCCC
This sequence comes from Asparagus setaceus, assembly GCA_012295165.1. Taxonomy (NCBI): domain Eukaryota; kingdom Viridiplantae; phylum Streptophyta; class Magnoliopsida; order Asparagales; family Asparagaceae; genus Asparagus; species Asparagus setaceus. Next base: position 15,167,449 of record CM022709.1, on the reverse strand, counting down.
CATGTCTCGAATGGCGGGATGTGGCGAAGGATGCAAGCTTTCGGGAGGCGATGCATATAATTAGCGTGAATTTGACCGCGTGGCATTTCGGCGTGCTCGACCGCGTCATTAATCATTGTTGGCGAAGTAGCCCATTCTCTGATTCGATCGTAGAGCTTGGGACGGTGGTGTGCACCACATTCACCTTCGTGTGCTTCGAAGGACCTCTCCTGCCTCTTTGTTTGAGAGGCATCGAACAAAGACCATCGTACCCTCGGCGATATAGCGTCACGGGTTTGAGTGTCATAAAAGAATCTTGGAGCTCTTAGCGGATTGACTCTCTCTCCCTCCGTCTTCGTGAGAATGCCATGTAAGGCGTAGTCGATGATAGGAAGCGCCAATCTCGGGGCTCCAACTTGGTTTGGGTTACGTGTACTTCTTTGGTAACTACCCCTTATCTTCTTGTGTCTCATTGTATAATGGTACGAAAAGTTGGTGAGTCTGGCCGTAACTAGTTGCTCGGTCTCGGAAGGTTGTGCTAACGACCACGACTACTTATTTGCCGGTGCATCGCATAAAGCGTTTTGGAAGCGGGATATATTCGATGAAAAACTCTTGAATGAGTCCGCTATTTCAACGACTATCGATGATAGGGGATTAGATCAGTTCGACCGTAGTCACCACGAACTGTTTAACTATCAATTGCGAATCGCCCGTGCGGCGAGATATTGACCCCGGCTCCTTGGCGAAGCTAAGTCCAATAAGTAGCGCATTGTATTCACTCGTTATTAGAGCAAGGTCGGTGAGTGAATAAGCACGGGCATGACATGATTCCGGAAACTAAGACAACCCGACTCGTGGAAATCTTAGAACATCGGGGCACTTGCCACATTGGTAGCTCGAGAGGCTCCGTCAAAATACAATCGCCATATTTGTTGGTGCGATGTAGTGTTGACTTCTTGAACTTCATCAGGAAGATCATCATATAGCTCAAGCGCATCCGTTGTGGTGGCGACCAAGAGATCTAAATCGCTTGTCCTTTGGTGACTTACGTTGTTTGAAATACAAGTCATATTGGGACAAGAGCAAGGCCCATTTCGCCAAACGCCAACTCATCGAGGCGGTGGGTCATAAATATCGGTTGGATTTCGTTAGAGATAACATAAATCGTCATCCGGACTAAATAGTGCGCATTTTACGAATCGCGAACACTAATGCAAGGCACCGCTTCGACCATTGGATATCGAGACTTCGGCACCGACTAATGTTGGCTCGGGTAATACAGCTTGCACGATTGCGTGACCATGTCGTCGTCTTGCGAGTAAAGCGCTAACGAGTGATCCGTTGCCTTGGCGTAGATCAAAAGCGGTTTTCGATCGCGGTGCAACAAACGGGAGGTTTAGCGAATCGATTTGATCTCTTGAATGCCTTACGGCGTCGTCCCAAATAAATGACCGCCCTTCTTGTTCAACTTTGAGAGCGGTTGGCACTTCCACGATAGGTTCGATATGAACCATCGGATGTCACATGTCGCCCTTGTAACCCCGAGTTCTCTCGATTTCGGAGGTTGCAACTCTTGAATCGCCTTCACTTTGTCGGGATCGGCGTGGATTCCTTTGTCGGTGGCGACAAAGAGAACTTGCTGGACATCCCAAGGAAGGATTTGGCAGGATTCATCTTTAGCTGATGAGTTCGCATGAGCTCGAAAACCGTTCTAAGATCTTTGATGTGATCTCCTTTGTCACGGCTTTTCACGACCAAATCGTCGACGTAGCATTCGACCGTTTTCCGAAGATGATCTTTGGAAAATCTCGTCATTGCTTTGGTATGTTCGCCCGGTATTTTTGAGGCCGAGCGGCATGACCGTGTAGCAATATATGCCGATGCGTTCGGCGATGTGTGTTTGGCGTCATCGGGGTGCATCTTGATCGATTGTATCGAGAAACCATCCATGAGCGACATTCTTTCAAATCCACGTGTTGTCAACTATGACATCGGTGATTGGTAGAGGAAAGTCGTCTTTGGGGCAAGCAGCATTCAAGTCTCTATAGTCGACACAGATCCTAATCGAACCATTCTTCTTCATGGCCAGGGACTATATTAGCCACCCAATCCGGATCTTTGAATTTCCTCGATGAATCCGATTCTATGAGTTTCTTCACCGTCAGCGATTGCCTCCAATATTTGTGGGCGAAACCGTCTTTCTTTGTTGCTTGGCGGGTTTGACATCCGCCTTGATGTTGAGGCGATGTGTTGCCACATTAGGGTCGAGTCTGGCATGTCCTCGTAACTCGGTGAATACATCGATATACTCACGATTAGGGCAATCAACTCTTCCTTTTCTTAGGGGCGTATTGCGATGTTAATGAGCTTAGGATGCTCTTCATCACCCATATTAACTGGACTACCTCATCCTTAGTGGGGGTTCTCTTTGTTCAAACCTATCCCGAGCTGCTCTTGGAGTTGATGGATCCATGGGTCTTCCCATGTTGGCATGTCTTCATCACTCTCAGCGATGGCGGGATCAGCTGAAGCCATATTTGACATTAAAGCCTTGAAAGCTTCTCAGAAGTGTGAGAATCCCAGAAGAGTCGGGCGAATGTCCGTCTCCCTCACCGGGTGGATTATTATCAATCAGCCACGAGCATTCATCTTCTGAGGAGGATTCGTATCCCAATCCCCTTCTAAATGCATAGTAATTATCCGGCTTTCCTCTTGGGACATATGCCGCTTTAGGAGGGGTTCGAGGGCCTCGTCCGAAACATAGACCTTCCCCTCGTGTCAAGTCATACCCCCATCTCTTCATGATACCCAGTGTTTCTGGACTATATCTGAATGTGTGGAGGATAGGTCCATCGTCGTCTTCGTCGTTTTCTAAGAAGTGATTCGGCGCTGGAACTGCATCTCCTTTACCGTAAACCAAGTCTTTTTCACTACTCGATCTTCGTGGGATGACGAGTGCTGTCCCAAAGGAGTCTCCGCTTTTGTGTAAAGCAAGATGATCGAGTTGGCAGGTGCAACTCTGGATCATTGTATAAACCTGTCATCACATCATTCAAAGACAAAGGATACTCTAAATCGTCATTTATTGATTCATCGGCAATTTGCCAATTACAATGTTCATCTGACGATTCTTCATCGTCAAGATTGATTACAAGGGGTACAATGTCATTTAGAACAAAACCACCACTATAACCAAGCCCGGCTTCGGTATCAGCTTCTCCACCGTATCGTGCCTTGGTAGATGATTGATTTGGACTCATTACAGTAGAGGAGAGAATCGGTGAAATAATTCTCCATCCTTAAGCGGTTGTTTGTCGCGACCACCGTCTTGACCTCATTATTAGTGTCTACATATTTGAGACGATGAAGAGTAGAGGGACTATAACATTATTGTGGATCCAAGGTCGACCCAACAATAAGTTATAGGAAGTCTCGCGTCAATCACATAGCGGTGACTTGGACTTTAAGTCCCCATTTGGCACTTTATCAGGATCTTACCAAGCGGTAGAGACCGGTGTTAAATCCATAAATCATTGTGCTGTCGATGCCGGCTCTTGGCGGGAATTCAAGATGATACATGGTAGCGAGGGCATGATGCTCCTGTGAACCGGATCGACTTGGATCCGGTTAACTTCAGGCCAATATACGGTGAAGTATAGCGGCCTATCGTGCTTGGAATTCCTCGTCGCATATCCTCCTTTGTAAAAGTGATGCGGGGAAGTGTTTAGTCGCAAGGTTGCATTCTTTGGGCGACTCTTACGGACTCGGCCTTCGTGGGATGGCGAGTCTTTGTCCCAAAGGAGTCTCGGAGCTGCTTTTGTGTAAAGCAAGATGATCGAGTTGGCAGGTGCAACTCTGGATCATTGTATAAACCTGTCATCACATCATTCAAAGACAAAGGATACTCTAAATCGTCATTTATTGATTCATCGGCAATTTGCCAATTACAATGTTCATCTGACGATTCTTCATCGTCAAGATTGATTACAAGGGGTACAATGTCATTTAGAACAAAACCACCACTATAACCAAGCCCGGCTTCGGTATCAGCTTCTCCACCGTATGCGTGCCTTGGGCGATGATTGATTTGGACTCATTACGTAGAGGAGAGAATCGGTGAAATAATTCTCCATCCTTAAGCGGTTGTTTGTCGCGACCACCGTCTTGACCTCATTATTAGTGTCTACATATTTGAGACGATGAAGAGTAGAGGGACTATAACATTATTGTGGATCCAAGGTCGACCCAACAATAAGTTATAGGAAGTCTCGCGTCAATCACATAGCGGTGACTTGGACTTTAAGTCCCCATTTGGCACTTTATCAGGATCTTACCAAGCGGTAGAGACCGCTGGTGTTAAATCCATAAATCATTGTGCTGTCGATGCCGGCTCTTGGCGGGAATTCAAGATGATACATGGTAGCGAGGGCATGATGCTCCTGTGAACCGGATCGACTTGGATCCGGTTAACTTCACTGGAGCCAATATACGGTGAAGTATAGCGGCCTATCGTGCTTGGAATTCCTCGTCGCATATCCTCCTTTGTAAAAGTGATGCGGGGAAGTGTTTAGTCGCAAGGTTGCATTCTTTGGGCGACTCTTACGGACTCGGCCTAATGCAGGTGAAAAACTTACGAATCGGCGGGGCTTCTTGAAGAGCTTCTCTCGTCTCTTTTGATAACCGCAACAACTTCGTATAGAGTGATCCTTGCGGGGATATTATTAATTGTGCCATTACATCAAAGCGGTATGGGGAGTTGAAGTTCGGTTTATCTCTTCCAATCGAACCTGAATCGAGGCTGCCGGAGTTGAACTTCTGTGGCTGTTTGTCTTCGCCTTTTCGGTAGCGAGTGAGGGTGTTGTTGGTACCCCGGCTCGGCGGCGTCTTGGCATTTGGGTCGGAGGTTTAGGGTATTTGTATTTGTACTCGTGTCCACTCACGGTGGCGTGGGCTTGAGTTCCCCGCCGGACGGTGGAATGTTACCACTGTTCGTCATCTCCTTCGAGTGCGGAGCGGCATGGCATGCCTTTGCCTTCGCTTTGACTTTGCTTTGATGGAGAAGAAGCTACCCATTGCTCATCTTCAAGCGGTGCGGGTGGATCCACGGGACTTAGCCATTTGGGGCGTATATGATACAAGTCCTTTACGGTGTTGCTTGTGTGGGTCGTCATTCACCGTCTTCATTGCGACTTTGACCATTGGTTTGGGTTCAAACCCGTCAATGATCTTGACCCAAAGCTTATGGACACGCATTTGCTCCGACCTTCTTTTCTTTGGGCGGCTTCATAGTGATGACCCTACGTTAATTAAAGCACGGATTTTGTCCTTAAAGTGAAGCGAGGATTTAGTGGGGTGATGAAGCGCCTATAGTGCGCCGCGATATCTTGGGTCATTCGTCTTCATTGCCTCCTCTTGATTCTGAATCGGAGGGAGCTTGATCTTGTTATTTTCCACAAGATATTTGAAGAGACCGGGAATCTCGTCGTCCCTAAAGGAATAGGACTTCGGGAATCTCGGCTCTAAGGCCTTGTTTTGTGGCCAGTTGCCCGTTGATTGTGCTGTTGCGGCCAGTATTCTTCTTCTTCTTCTTCTTCTTCTTTGGGGTTGGAGTTGGAATGTTTGGTTCGCAACCGCCGTCTTGGCTTGCTCTTTCCCTTTGCCGCGTGGGACAAAGTTACGCTTCGGAGCTTCCGTTGTCGGCTGACCTCTCTCTGCCTTTTTCCTTTTGAGGAACCTCTCGGCTTGCTCTCCACGAACCTTCAGGTCCTTCCACGTTATGGGCGGTCTTTGTACCCATTGCTTCAAGCACATCTATCGATAAGTTACTGTGGCAGGTTTGGAGGATGAACTCCTCTGTTATTGGATCCCGACAGTTCATTGCCTTGTTCCGGAATCTTTTGACAAAGATATCCACGGTTTCTCCGTCTTTCTGCTTCTCGTCGAGCAATGTCGATCGATACCGGTATCGTCATCAAAATTGGTAAGGAAGCTAGACTCCATGTCGTCCCGGTGTGAATGCTCCCGGCTTGAGGCGGCGGTACCATTCGGCGGCCCACGAAGGGTGCCAGCGAATGACCGAACCATCGGGGTTCGTTGCGAAATAACTCCGAGGTGTGACTTGAAATAAATCAAGTCTTTGCGTCGGGGAACCCTTCCGTCAAATGGTGTGAAGTTTATTAAGTTAAACCGGCCAGTGCGGATTGATTCCCACTCCCTCGGGTATGGGCAAGGAATACCTGTCTTCTTTACTTCTTGAGCGGAAATCAATGAGTTGATTTTGCTCTCCAAGTCTTTGATCTTCTCGCTTTCCTGAGCAACAACATCTATGTTTTGCCCAGCGTTGCGGGGTTCAGGAGGGTTATCATCTTCTTGTGCTTCCTCCTGATCTGAATCGCTATCATCTTCATCGACGTTGGTGCGCTGACTCGATTCACCTTGATGTTTCGTCAAGGCTTGGATCTGTTGGTCATGCATTTCTCTCATCGTCTGTATGGCCAACTCCATTTCTAACTTGAAGTTTTCCCGTTGTTTATTCAGCGCCGTCTAGCATTTTGGCCACTTGATGCATGCGATCATAAAGCGTTTCTTGGGGGCTTCCTTCGCTAGATACAGTATGATCAGATGCGATTGCGGAGCCAATATCCGACGCATCATCCTCCGCGGGTATTCCCATCAGAAGTTTATCATATCATGGACCGTCGGATAGTCCCGGACCGCAAACGAGTTAGCCGTTGCGTCTTGGGAATAGCCGTGGCGATGGTTCTTTCTTGGTCATATTATTAGTGACCTCGGCAACTCATCCTCTCGGGATGTCATCCTTTTCTTGAATCGCCTTGACCTAGGTCTTGGCGGCGTTGGCGTAAGCCTCGGAAAACGAAACTCTTTACGGAGTTTCTTGCGGCAATTGCACTCGAGAGCACCGTCTTGATGAGCTTGGAGCACAAGCATGGCGCATCAATTTAGGGGTTCCTTGAGATTTTCGTACCCTTACGCGGTAGTACAGCTTCGTCGGTGTGTGTCTGGGAGCAATCTGCCGTGTGTTGGCGTGATCTCGGGTATAACGTCGTCGTCATCGGGCAGGCGTCTCCTTCGAGAATGGTCAAGACTACCGAAAGTAACTTCGCCTTGACTTCGCTTATGTGAGCATGAAGTTTGGGGGACTCTCGGACTTCAATCTTTAATCCGGTTGGAGATGTCGCAGAATCTCCGGTCCTTTATGGAGCAGTGCGGCCTCTGTATGAGGAGTGACCCGTGATCCCTTGAGAGGACCAGCGATCTTTGATAGTTGGTTTGGTGGTGGTGGCGGGGTTGGCTTCACCACCGGTTGAGTCTGAGCACCTTTGACCTTGGCGCCGTCGGACTTGAACTTTGGCGCCGATTCGCAACGCCGACACCTTTGGCTTAAGTGCGAGGCAGAGCATGGGAAGCTGGGGTTGGGGCACTGTTAGACTTGGGCCTCAAACACGGTGATGCGTTGGTGGCTTCTTTACGCCTCCTTCTTGAGTTCCGCGAGCTTGCGCACCAAAGCTTCGTGCTTGCAAGAGTCTTGCGGCCGGATCGCTCACGGAGTGTGGAGCGGTTCCGTTTGGCGGACCCACTCGTTGGTTGGCGGCTTGGATAGGCCGTCGATCACTTGGTGAAGCCTATCGTAAGTCTGGATCTTAGATCCGCCGTAGCGGACCCCATCCACGGATTGCATGACCTTGGCAAGCTTGCGCCATGCTTTGTCGTCGCCTTTGGCGGCTTCGCTTAGGCGCCCGGCGCATCATCGGCGTTCATCTCGGCGCCATCCGGACTTCGGCGCCGGCGGGATTTCGCTACTGCGGCGGCGAGGTTGGACTTCGCCGTCACGGGGCTCTACATCGGAGGCCCATCGGGTTCTCCTTGCGGCGGAGACCTTCTTGGGCGGGGAACTGGATCTGGAGGAGGGTGAGGATAGGTACTCCTCGAACTTCTCTGGTCGAACTTCGAACTTCGACCTCTTCTTCCAGGGATAGGGATCAGCGGTTGCACGGCGACCTCCGATCGAGGCGGTGGCTCCCCTAATGGTCGCCCGGCTTGTTGCGATAAAAGTTGGGATGATTGTCATTGATTTGAATTTGCTTACGGCTTCTTTGGCCTACAACAAAATTCAAAGAAATATAGCCTTTTATTTTAAGGCTTACAATGAAAATCAAAAGATTACAACTTTTATCCTTGTGAACAAACACGAGGATCTGTTATATCGAGGTCACCGGCTTGCGTGGGTTCTTTGCACGGTCCACGGACACAAAAGTCCGACGCGAGGCAAAGAACCCACGCAAGCGGTGACCTCGATATAACAGATCCTCGTGTTTGTTCACAAGGATAAAAGTTGTGATCTTTTGATTTTCATTGTAAGCCTTAAAATAAAAGGCGATATTTCTTTGAATTTTGTTGTAGGCCAAAGAAGCCGTAGCAAATTCAAATCAATGACAATCATCCCAACTTTTATCGCGAACAACGCCCACGGCTGTTTTGAGAAGAGGATTCCTCTCCCTGTGATGACTTCGCGTCGGGTTTAGGATCCCCTCTTATTAGTAGCACCTGTTCATGCCACATGTCGTAGTCACGGTGGCGCTCCTCATGCGCCTTTAGGGCACCGATCACCTCGTCCACCTGCATGGTCTTGAGATCGCCGAACTGCTCCATAGTCGCGGCGATCTGTAAGAACTTTGGTGGCACACAGCGGAGAAGTTTCTTCACCACATGGCTCTCCTCCATTGTCTCCCCAAGGGAACGGATCTGGTTCACAAGGGTAGTGAGTTTCGCAGCGAACTCATCCACCGACTGCGCATCGCCCATGCGCAGATTCTCAAACTCCCACCGAAGTGCTTGGAGTTTGACTTCTTTCACACTTTCCACACCAACGTCCATGATTCTGAGTGCCTCCCAGGCCTCACGGGCAGTCTCCTTGCCTGAGAGTTGAAGCATCGTCTCCTCCGGGATCGCCTGGTAGATGACGGCGAGTGCCATCTGATCTTTCTTCTCGTCCACCGCTTCGCCATCGTCGGTGGCCTCGACTGCCGCCCAAACCCCTTGGGCGCGCATGTTGGCCTTCATCTTCATTACCCACGCCGGGTAATTTGACTTCAACAGTATTGGGTACTTGAGGGTTACCGAACTCTCCCTTGTCGTAGCTTTTGACGTCGCCGTGTCGAAGAGCTCCCCGCTCCCGCTCTGGGATTTGCTTGGCGACGGCATGTGCTTCGGCATACCAATGCTCTGATACCACGTGTAGAAGCTCGGTCACCATGAACACACAAAGAACACATACACACGTACGCTGTAGGTTGAAGGAGCAGGTTGAGAAGAAAGAGATGCACAAAAATGGAATGTTTTATTGAAGAAAACTTGCTGCACAAAACCAGCGTACAACTTGATGTTTAAATAGCTAACAAGAGTAACAACTCAAATCAACAAACTAACAACCTCCTAAAGATAAGATCTGCTAACAACAAACTAGCTAATGATAAGCAACAACTGCTAACAAACTCCTAATGACTCCAACAAACATCGTACGTCAGGATTATTTCCCAACAACTCCTGGAACCTCGAGAAACTCTCACTCATCGCACAACATTTTTGGATCGTTTCAGCCAGGATAGTTGCCTTTGGTTTGATATTCTTCATCGTTCGTCATCGAGCTATGCTTATATTCTTCGAAGGATGATTTATTTAACAAAATGGCTATTAAATCTTTCTTGATTTTCTGAGCTTTAACTGTTTGTGTTGGTTTTGCTTTGAACTCGTTTTTACTGCGTATTCAAACAGGTTGAATTGGGGGTAGCTAGAGCTAGGTGTTACTTATTGTGGGAGTTAGGTTAGATAATTGGTTTCGGGTAGATTTCAAGGTGAGGTCTTGTAAGCATACTGAATCGGGTTTCTGATTTAGGAAAACTCTTTGCATAGTGAGGAAGCCCCTTCGTGAGGAAGCCCCTTCACCAGCATTACTCAATTCTACTATACGTAAAACAACAAATTTAAAGTTTTTGATGAATTTTTAGCAACAAATAATTGAAGCGTTAGTATCAAGATCTTGAAAGAATGCAATGGAGATTTTGTAGAGATTACCTTCACGGGAGAGATAGAGGGGAGAGAGCGCTCAATGATGAAACTACTTCTAGAGAGAGAAAGAGAGTAGTGAGGGGATCCCTTTTGTACTTAGAATAGTGCACGTGCGATGCACATGACGCACACTTGAATGAAAAAATATATAGTTTTTTCCCCTTTCGCAATGGAAGAATGAGCCTTAATATAATACGACCTATTCATTCACTAGATAATTGATTAGTATAGCCCCATATAGCAGCCCATTAGCCGTGCAATGCTTACGAGAGCAAAGAACACCACTAAAAGCAATGTCACCCGGGATAGTCAATGGTATACAATTAATACCAGTACTTTTCATTGTCCATAGTAGTACTCAGTTACCCGAAAATAAGGCGTTGATTTCTGCAAATCGCTGATTGTGCCGGTACGCACGTTTGCAACATTGCACGGCCGAGACAGCACCACTACAACCTGCGGCCCGAACAGCATAAGGATATCGATCCCTAATAATTGATAGGATTAATATTTAAACCAAAAGACGCAAAAGTTAACTTCGATCGTTTAAGAACTAAAATTTCCTAACATATTAATTAAGCTGATCATGAAGAAAACAGAATCTCGTTATCCACCATAATCAGATATTTGCAAAAGAAAATATTTTCAAATAACTAAGTACAACTATTGAGTATGGAAAATTAAGTACTGCTATCGCCGTGAATTTGGAAAGCCTGCACTTCCGCTGCCGCAAACCCTAACTCAGTTAGAGGGGTCGAGAAGAAGAAACGACTGGAGGAGGAAGATGAAGTTCTTACAATATTTGTGATTTGTCCATTGTTTGCTAGAAAGGAAGCCCGTCGGAGCCACTTCCCTTTTTTTTTTAATAGATACTAGTTTCTGACCCGCGCATCGCACGGGATTGTTTAATATTGAGTTTTAATTTTTGAAAATAGCTAAATATCAACATTTTTTTAATAATTTCATGTATCAAAAAGGAATTGAAACCATAATTGTTCATGAATTTCAACCAAAGTAAACTAACACAGAATTGACAATTGATTACATATTGTGCAAATCAGAAATACTATTACCTAGAATGTAGAGGCCTGATGACTTTTTATTATGAGATTAATTTAAGGGGTTGTTTATAATTTTTATATCTTCAAAAGGTTGCTTATCATTTTCAAATCTTAGGGAGCAGTCTAAATTTTTTGGAATTTTTCAGATTTTCACGAGGGCTTTTTGTAATTCCTGGATTTTTCAAGGATGTGCTTGTAATTTTCAAAATATATGGAGTTTTTTAAAATTTTCAACATTTTTAAGGGGCTATTGCAATATCAACTTTTTTCAAGGATTAATTTAGATTTTCATATTTTTCAAGGGTTGTTTGCAACTTTCAAATTACAAAAGAATTTCAATTTTTTAGGAGGTTTTCTATATTTTTTAGTGAGTTATAATTTCTTATTTCAGGGGACTCTTTGTAATTTTGAACTTCTTTGGTGCTGCTTTGTAATCATATTTTTCAAATTTAGGGTGGATTACAAATTGTCTAAACTATGGGGATAATATACAAGCAGTAAAGATTTGAGGGGTATATAGACAAAAAGTCATTTTTTCTCAGTCTTTCTGGCCTTGTAGGTTTCCTTATCCATGTAAAATTATAAGATAACACCATTATGGAGGTTATCTGAAAAAATCAAAATGTGTCGGGGGTTTACTGAATTCACAAACTCATTGGGGGTTTATTGAGTGTTTTTTAAAAATTTGATGCTTAAATACAAAATGTCAAAACTTATTGGGATTTTCAAGAAATTTACCTCTTTTTGTATTTGGTAGATGATTGTTACATGTAAAGGGAATAATTAGAAATGGAAACATTATATAAATTCTGGAAAAAGTAGAAGCAAGGGGCTCTTTTGGATCAATTCCAATTGAGAAAAAGTTTCGGGACTACAATAGCAACACTCTTCTCTCCCTTGTTTAGTACTAAATCTTAAGATTATTTTAAATTCAAGGACTAAATTAGTTGGCCCAATTCCTCCAATGGTTTGAATCAAATCCACACTACTTATTTTAAATTTATATTTTAAAGGATAACGGTCAATACATCAAAGTTGAACCAATCAAACATGACCATATAAATTTCAAGTGTTACTAATCAATTGTAAAACTTATACTCTCACTTATCTAAAAGTATTGACATTTTTATTTCATGTCCCTACAACCAAAAATAGATGAGATGGCTCAAAGTTATCTTTAATTAATATAATAGTACAGTGCAACAATAAATAATCAGTTGACAAAATTAAGATTTTCATTCACACAGATAATAAATCAAGTATATAGAGGTAGCTATCAAGTATACAGAACCATTAAGAAAATATAGCGTCATTGATAACAAAAGCTACCACAATCGCATCCAACATAAAGATTTGTGAAAACAAGACCACACACAAAGATATGATTAATACATAAAACTTTTAATAAATAGTTTCTTTTGAACAACAATAATCATAAATAGAAGTTTGATTCTATTAAAAGAATAAATAAATAACAGAAGTTTGACATATCAACTTTCAAATAAGCAGTTTAATTCCTCTCCAAGAACACGCTGATTCAGATATTGGAACAAATAACCGAGATAATTAAGTTCCAGGCTCATCACAAATTGGCATAATAAATATAAATAAAAAGCAACATATATTGTCCTTAAGATGTCTATATGTCCTTCAAAACTACCAAAGTCACTAAACTTTGTACTAATTAACCAAACAGAATAACTATGAATAAACAGTTGTAACACAAATACATTCACAAAACTTTTATTCAATGAATTTTGTATGAAAAAGCATGAAGATTTACATTATTAAGGTACCTATTCACATAAATAAGAAATATGAAACAATAACTATAACAAAGAGCATGTTCTAGTTACAATATACATAAATGAAAAATATGATATATCTATACAAAGAGTGGGTTCTAGTTACAGACCAAATACGAAACAATAAATACAACAAAGAGCATGTTCTAGTTATACTATACATAAATCACAAATATGATATATCTATACAAAGAGCGGGTTCCAATTACAGACCAAGTACTCCAAATGTAATAAGACCTAGCACTTTAATCACAGGTCAATATAGATTCAATCATAAGTTATAGTTGCATTATGGAGCTTCATGTTTCTGAAAGCTCATAGCATCCACAGAAGCCTGAAGGTAAAGTGGCAAATTGGAAATTTAAATTATCGAGTAGATGATTTTAAACAACAGAAACAATAGAAGTTTGATTACTGAAGTCTAGTTTTGCAGGTGGAATCACAGAGCTTTATAATAAATCCATTTACTTTATCCTAATTTATTTAATTTTATATAAGAACCATATGTAGAATGTCCTAATTTAAATGATTAATTTGTTCTCAATTCTACTGGCCACTGCTGAGATGTTATCCTAATTTTTGTTTTCACCGACTTATTTCTGGTTTTGTATAAGCTCCATAAACGCAAAAAATGCGTCAGTAACTCTTTTAAATATATAATTCAATTTCCTAAAGACATCGAAGAACCTTTTTATTTGTCTCAGTGCAAGAGTCACTATAAAGAAACATTTTGTTCAGAGAACATGTTTTCAAGATGACGGTTCGTCGCCCAAGCGGGCAGCTTTTTTTATTGAAATTGACATGTAGAAAATGAATACTTTGCTGAGACGTGTAGAAGAATAATTTTGACACGTGGGGGAGTGAGGGGTAGAGATATAGATATTTTATATTATTATATGGACTTGTTGAGAATGAAAATTGGTTTTTTTTTGGAAAGTAATTAAATAATGAGAAAATGCCAAGTGGCAGTTTCAATGGTAAGAGATTTAATACAGTATATATATATAGATTTTATAGAGAAGAGAGAAGAAGTTTACTGAAATTGTTGATGAGGGGTCCTTTTAGTGCCCCTAGGGCCCTCGTTTAGGAGGGGTGTAGGCACTTAGGAATTTCTCCTCGTTTAGGAACATTAGGTGAAATTAATTAGTTTTTCTATATGCACTACTCCTCTCCTAATAAATGCTTTTAATGACCTTTCAAATATCAAATATAACCTGCAAGTTATCTAAATCAATAAAAATTTTAAGATATCTACCAAACAAATAAAGGCTATAAAACATGTAGATTGAAATAGAACTTGACAATATTTCCCAATTAAAAGAAGCTTAATAGCATCTTTAGGAACAAAACCAAATCCAATTTGCTCAAAACAACATGCCTCACTCTTAAACTTTCAGAAAATATTGGGTTCAAGTCTATCTCTTCCCAAGTATTTTTCTTTTTGTTTTGCTTCTTATTCGAAACATCAACATTTTACTTTCTAGGACATGTAGCCATATTATATCCAACACCCTTAAATAATTCACAGTTTATTTAGCTCTAGTTTCCAGCGACTTAGCTCTGTTTTCCATTTTCTTTCTTGAGATAATTCGATAGTGGCGTATAAAATGGAGAAAAAAAGGTGAAAAGTGTTTCCCGATTTATCCTCTCATATTGGTCCACCACATACCAAAGAAATATTAATTACTTATGTTATATCATAGAAACCGCTAAGTGTAAATCTCGCTCTAGAAAGCGACACGTGTCTCGATTGACTGGATATCAACCCAACCCGAGTCTTATAAAGGCTGGCTCGAAAGTGTTAAATATAGGAATATACTCTCTTTGTTTAGTCCCACATTGGATAAAGAAGAAGAATGAGACCACTCCACTTGTATATATGGACCCCAATACTAATGAATAGAATTTTGCTCTTTTCCCTTGATTTGCTCTACTTCTAACATGGTATCAGAGCCACCCTCCCATCTCTCTCTCCAATTCCCTCATAAACCCTAGCCGAATAGCTTGTTAGGTTCCCTCGACAGGTCAATCCTAGAACTGATGAGAGGAAGAGTGTATATCCCACATTGCTGAGATATATCACTGTCAATTCTTGTTTACTTAGTGAAACGGGGATTTAGTTATGATCTTACTATCTTGTTGTGCACCAGAGGTGCTGTCGAAATTTTCGTTGCGCACAACAAGACTTCATAGATCTCAGATCTTCACAGATCTTGCGCTAATCATTTAGCCGGCAAACTAGATCTTTTTTTTTCAAGTTACTATGATGACGCCT
The DNA here is from genome assembly GCA_012295165.1 of Asparagus setaceus. Lineage (NCBI taxonomy): Eukaryota > Viridiplantae > Streptophyta > Magnoliopsida > Asparagales > Asparagaceae > Asparagus > Asparagus setaceus. Next base: position 15,152,240 of record CM022709.1, on the reverse strand, counting down.
GAGATGCACTTTCATCGACAATCTATTGATGTAAAACTTGACGGCGATAACTACCGTCTCTGGTCCTACTCCCTACGAGTCATCCTTCGTATCGTGGGCTCTGGGGACACATCGATGGCACAACAAAACCCCCAACTCAACCAACTCCTACCGGCGACCTCACCAAGGACTCGACTGCTCTCTCCTCTTATGAGTTCAATCTTATGACCTGGACTCTCCCTGAAGATCGTGCCATCGCTGTAATAGTCCAATCCGTCTCACCCTCCATCTGACTTCAGCTCGCACGATTCGACACTGCCATATCTCTCTGGAAATATCTGCAGCGCCTCTATACACAGTCAGATGACGCTCGAGAGTTTCAACTATACCAGGAGATATCCATGGTTACACAGGGCGATCGCTTGATCCGCGAGTTCTATACCCACATCTTTGACCTCTGGGAACAACTTGCCACCCTTGAAACACCTCTCGATCCGACTTCGGGACCATTCACCATAACAACGAGACAGTAACGCTTCTTTTCGGGCCTCGATGAAGCCCCAATGTTTCAACTGTCCACCGACCACTCCCGAAATAAATTGGCATGAAAGCCAGCGCCAAGAAACACGTTTCACCTCAACACTCTTTCCATCGGCCCAAGTTCGCCCACGCCGCTCCACGCTCATCCACCCACCGTGGTCCTCCTTATCATCAGTACACCTCGTCGACGAGACAACAACCCGGCCTCACCTCCACACGCAAACAATGGTGTGACATCCACAAACTCTGCGGACACACTACGGATCAGTGTCGCTCAAGGCTAGCTAAGAAACCACCACCAACGCCCCAGGCATCCATCACCGAAACTTCATCCACGAAACCATCATACACTGATCTCCTACAGGCGCTACATCCATCAGCCCCCTCACCTAACACAGGTTCGGCAGCTACCTCGCATGTCACTCAATCAGGTATAAAAACTAACTCATGAATTTTAGATTCGGGTGCTACACATCATCTTACGTCATCACAAACATACCTCCATAATCAAACACCCCTACCGCCTACAGCCATGGTTCGCACAGCCGATGGCACACCATTACCCATGACTTCCGTAGGTCACCTACATATTAAGCCTCAATTCTCAATCCCCAACGTACATCACGTCCCCGATGTCAAAATGAACTTACTCTCAGTTTCACAAATCACTTCACACAACTATACTGCTACCTTCACAGCTTCATCTTGTCTTATACAGGATCTTTGCATGGGAGAAACGGTTGGGACTGGCCGTAATATCGGTGGCCTATACTACATGGACAAGCTCATCCTTCCCACTCCCACTGCATCCGTCATTCACCTTCTTAACTCCAAACCAACCACCTACAACCTCTGGCATCGTCACCTCGGTCATCTCTCTTTATCTCGTCTTTGCACCCTTTCCACAACTGGTAAATTAGGTAATTTCTCTGCCGACACTTTGTCACCTTGTACCGGCTGTAAGTTGGCAAAACACTTGGCCCAACCCTTTCCAATAAATAATCAAATCGCGTCCGCTCCTTTTGACCTCATCCATACCGATATTTGGGGACCCTCTCCACATTCATCTCGTGGTGACAATCGTTACTACATAACATTTATTGACGATCACTCCCGCTTCTAACAGAAAGAAGTCTTCACTCGTCCTCGCTCAGAAGGCCGACTCGAAAGACGTCCTCACTCTAAGCCGTCTCAGATATCCGTGACATCCTCGCTCAGCAGGTCGAGTCGAAATGCGTCTTCACTCAACCTCTCTCAAAGAACCGAGACGAAAGGCGTTCCCTCTCGAACTTAGCAACGACAGCCAGTCACTATCACATTAAATGCATGGTCAAAGGCATCATTGCACCTCCTCTAGAGTCATAATGACTCATCAAACCACGCCAGCGCTGCAGCCCCTCTCATGCTGTCATAATAAATATATGGGTGACTCCGACCACCCGCTACCGACACTTGTAAAGTATCAGCTGATTTAGTCGGTCTGGACTCGGCCAAAGTTACACAAATAGCCTTCTAGATCTAGTATAAATTGGCACATTGCCTACTACATGAAGGTACACAAAATTCCGCACACTTAAGAGAACTAAATCATTTTTCTCCCCTTCAGATCACAACTAACCTGATCATCGGAGGAACCATTGGAGAACCCAAATCCAATCCTGTAATGTGTTGCATGTGTGCAGGACTCTCTTTCGCTTAACAATCAGCCATTAAAGGAGATTAAGGGACCCTAAGTTCTTCAAAATCTATCCTAAATCCTACTACTAAACTTCTGACATCAACAACTTACCTTTATTAGTCTTGTTATCCCAACCTCTTATACGTCAAATTTTATTGATGTTCATGTCTTTTTATGGTAGTGATCGGTTAAATATTAATGCTAAACCAATACTCCTAGGCCACTGGTTAACAAATACCTTTGCAGAGAAGCGGGATGGATGATAGGCTATGTGAGGTGGTGAGTCATATGCAAGTGATGGATATTAATGGGGAGCAGTGACGGGGCCAGGATTTTTTTCCCAAGGGGGCCAAAGTACGACGATCATACATCAACCAAAAATTTATCAAGTATTGTCAAGTATGACAATATTTAATAAAGTTTCAATATGTAACTAGGTGCAAGAAGAATCTAAAGTAAACATTTTTACAAAAAATTATTTTTGTTAATGCTTAAATCATTTTAGCCTATGCACCTACCGTGACAAATGAATCAACATGCTTCAATTTTCTAAAGTTTCATATTAAAAATGTGCCAAATGAAAGAATCCCCAATTCACAATTCCATCACAAACTGTAAAAGCACGCGAAAATATAATCGCATTTCACAGTTTTAATGTTAAATACAAAAATACATGAAAGTTGAAACACCATCTCCCTATTTTACTTGTAATGCAAATGAAATTACATGAAAATATGATATGTGTAAATATATAGAGTTTTCCATATTAATCCTTCATATCTTTAAAGTAATTTGAAATTATTCCCTCTAATAGAAGCTTGTCAAAATTGAGGGAATACTTCATCATATTTAATATTTTTGGGTGTGATGCAGTTATACCCATACAAATTCCAAAATAAACTTTGCTAGAGCACGAATTGGAGAAGATTATGTGAAAATAGAGCTAAATTCATTAATTTTGAACTTGATTTTGGTTGATTTGATAATTCAATAATTACCCATCCTTCATTAACCACCCACCTGTTGCTAACAATTTGGATGTTAAATGTAACAAGGGGATTTTAAAACTCTTTAAAGATTTTCAAAATATGAATGATTGGGAGACTACTTTAAATATGAAAGATTTGGGAACTGCTTTCAAATATGATAGATTTGAGGGACTAAATGTAAATAATTCTATATTGTGTATAGGTATGTTTATAAAAAGCCGGTGGGCGGAAGGCGATCCTCTACCCCTGGCTCCGTCATTGATGGGGAGAATAATGAGGTAGTTCATGGTTTAAGTTATTATGGAATCGAATTAGTGGGTTGACAAAAAGTTGTGTGACTTTTCAAATATTATCTTTAAGTATTTTGAAATTAGTCCCCTAAATCATAATATGTTGAAATTCGTCCCCCAAATGTGTTAAGTATTCTGAATCTTTCAATCTGGTGCTAATAGAGGACTATTATTGTCACGCCCGTGATCTAGCTATCATTTGAACCCTGTGTGCCGACCGTCACATCAAATCAATATATAGTCCCATATTCAAGCTCTTCAAAATTATTTCTCGAATACTAGTATCATAAATTCCATAAAATACTTGTACTAGTAAATACTAGACATATCTATGACCCCAATATATTTCAAACCTTCTAATCGATGTAAAATGCAAATAAAAGGACTTTACCCCATTGCCTCTCAAGCAAGCTTAGCCATCAATATTAGGTTTTCCCAAGGTGCGTAATCAATTTTTACGATCGAAGTAACTCTCACTTCATATTATGTGAATTCCCAATATTCTATACTCAACTTTTGATTAGTCGGGATGTTACAATTATTAAAATACTTAGAAGGTTTGAGGGACTAATTTAAAAATATGAAGATTTGGTGGAATAATTGCAAAATAACTAAACAGTTGGCGGACTAATTTCAAAGTATGAAAATCTGGGGGACTAATTCAAACTATAGAAGATGTGGGGGACTAATATCGAAAACCCACCAAGTATAGATGTGAACCCACCAAGTATAGGTGTGAACGGCACGTGGTGGAAAGCTAGTTCCAGTTAAACACACTTTCAGTCCCCCACGGCCCCTCGCGTCCAAACGTTGACCTCAAATTTCCGCGTAAAATTCAAAGTCCCCGGCAAAAAGTTCCCCCCTTTTAATCGCCGACGGCTCCCAAACTTCTCAAATGGAACCCTAGCAGACGTCAGGCCGAGATGAGAAGAGGCCGGCCAAACCCTAAGCTCTTCGAATTAGTGGGTTGACAAAAAGTTGTGTGACTTTTCAAATATTATCTTTAAGTATTTTGAAATTAGTCCCCTAAATCATAATATGTTGAAATTCGTCCCCCAAATGTGTTAAGTATTCTGAATCTTTCAATCTGGTGCTAATAGAGGGACTATTATTGTCACGCCCCCAGGATCTAGCTATCATTTGAACCCCAGGTGCGCGACTGTTCAGTCTGTCATCAAATCAATATATAGTCCCATATTCAAGCTCTTCAAAATTATTTCTCGAATACTAGTATCATAAATTCCATAAAATACTTGTACTAGTAAATACTAGACATATCTATGACCCCAATATATTTCAAACCTTCTAATCAGATGTAAAAATGCAAATAAAAGGACTTTACCCCCATTGCCTCTCAAGCAAGCTTCGCCATCAATATTCCGGTTTTTCCCAAGGTGCGCGTAATCAATTTTTTACGATCAGAAGTAACTCTCACTTCATATTATGTGAATTCCCAATATTCTATACTCAACTTTTGATTAGTCGGGATGTTACAATTATTAAAATACTTAGAAGGTTTGAGGGACTAATTTAAAAATATGAAGATTTGGTGGAATAATTGCAAAATAACTAAACAGTTGGCGGACTAATTTCAAAGTATGAAAATCTGGGGGACTAATTCAAACTATAGAAGATGTGGGGGACTAATATCGAAAACCCACCAAGTATAGATGTGAACCCACCAAGTATAGGTGTGAACGGCACGTGGTGGAAAGCTAGTTCCAGTTAAACACACTTTCAGTCCCCCACGGCCCCTCGCGTCCAAACGTTGACCTCAAATTTCCGCGTAAAATTCAAAGTCCCCGGCAAAAAGTTCCCCCCTTTTAATCGCCGACGGCTCCCAAACTTCTCAAATGGAACCCTAGCAGACGTCAGGCCGAGATGAGAAGAGGCCGGCCAAACCCTAAGCTCTTCGAATTAGTGGGTTGACAAAAAGTTGTGTGACTTTTCAAATATTATCTTTAAGTATTTTGAAATTAGTCCCTAAATCATAATATGTTGAAATTCGTCCCCAAATGTGTTAAGTATTCGAATCTTTCAATCGGTGCTAATAGAGGGACTATTATTGTCACGCCCGGGATCTAGCTATCATTTGAACCCGGTCTTGTTGTTGATCTGTCATCAAATCAATATATAGTCCCATATTCAAGCTCTTCAAAATTATTTCTAATACTAGTATCATAAATTCCATAAAATACTTGTACTAGTAAATACTAGACATATCTATGACCCCAATATATTTCAAACCTTCTAATCGATGTAAAATGCAAATAAAAGGACTTTACCCCATTGCCTCTCAAGCAAGCTTAGCCATCAATATTCGGTTTTCCCAAGGTGCGTAATCAATTTTTACGATCGAGTAACTCTCACTTCATATTATGTGAATTCCCAATATTCTATACTCAACTTTTGATTAGTCGGGATGTTACAATTATTAAAATACTTAGAAGGTTTGAGGGACTAATTTAAAAATATGAAGATTTGGTGGAATAATTGCAAAATAACTAAACAGTTGGCGGACTAATTTCAAAGTATGAAAATCTGGGGGACTAATTTCAAACTATAGAAGATGTGGGGGACTAATATCGAAAACCCACCAAGTATAGATGTGAACCCACCAAGTATAGGTGTGAACGGCACGTGGTGGAAAGCTAGTTCCAGTTAAACACACTTTCAGTCCCCCACGGCCCCTCGCGTCCAAACGTTGACCTCAAATTTCCGCGTAAAATTCAAAGTCCCCGGCAAAAAGTTCCCCCCTTTTAATCGCCGACGGCTCCCAAACTTCTCAAATGGAACCCTAGCAGACGTCAGGCCGAGATGAGAAGAGGCCGGCCAAACCCTAAGCTCTTCCAGCTCGCTCTCCCCCCTCGTGAGACCTCCATTGAGAAATTCCTGTAATTTTCTCCTTCTTTTTTTTCTCGTATTATTTTTTCTTATTTTTTCTACATTTTTTTAAATTTTGAGTTGTTGTTTGTAGGACTCAGAGTGGGACTTTCAAGGCTGGAGATTTGCTGGTGAACAAGGACGGGCTTCGGATTGTTTCCCATGGCCAAGAGGGAGAGGTAAGGGGAGATATCATAAACCCTGGACCCTCATTGGATTGTTCTTAAAATTCACATACTTTAGGAGTTGAAAGGAAGAAAATAGAGAAAAAAAATTTAGTTTTTGAATAAATTAGTATCTAAACCTAACTTTATTAAAGAGTTTGCTTTACGAAGCTTCAAATTCAAATCTCAAAAAAGAGCCCGAGGAAGAAGCAAGAAATTGTTACCTTTCTCGGGAGAAAATAGGATCGTATAATTGTCAAGCTTCAAAATAAGGTGGCAAAGTACAAACGTAAATTCGACTCTTCGGAGGCTAACGTCGAGATTGAAATAAAGAGGGCCGACGGTGCTAGTCAAGAGAGGCTGTCTCAGTTGGTTGAAAGGTAAGGATAATGTGATTGGTCATTGGAAGGTAAGGATAGCATGATTGACTGGTTGCAGGTCCTTTGGATCATGGGCCGCCGCTACTTGGGTTTAGACCGCTGAACATCTTTTGGATGGGGGCTCGGATCCTTTGAGTGATTTCATGTGCCCTTGACGGGCTTTGGATTGGGACAGATCCAGCGGGACTTCTTGCATGGACTTGGGCTTGCTTTGATGATGGGTAGGCTTGTCGTGCTCTGGCCCTTCCGTGGGCTTTCATCGAGGTTTCATTGAAACAGGCCTGAGTCTTCATTTATAGGACTTTCAGGGATGGGTGAGGCAGAGGATCAATTGAATCCTGCACGCACTGCTATGGTCACTTTCCCAACCAAAAGCTTTAACAAGAGCTGATTATCCGATAGCAGATTACCAAAATTTTGCTTTTAAAGATGGGAAGGAGAGTACAATCTTGTTGATCCATATGGAAAATGAATCAGTCACGGTTGCTTCTGTTGATAGGTTAGATTCCATGTTAAATATGCTACGTTTTTTACCCACCACTAGTTTCGCTTCTGCAGCCGATAGGGCTCGTCCAAAGCGAGTCCCAGCAGCCTTGTTTTGGGAGAGAGACACAGAGATCCTCGTCGAGACACTTTTTTTAAATCTCAAAAGAATGGCCTTGGTAACGAATATGCGGATTCCCATCTTTCAGTGTGCTAGTAATAAGCTGGGAAGTGATCTCGCTATGCACAGTGCCATAAAGTTATTGATTCATCACAGAGTGTAAGACTAGCCATAGAGAGAGGTAGTGTTGTACATTAACTCATACTACTGAGGGAATGGGATGCCCAATGCTGCTATATTATAAGGACCAGGTATTCTGTGTGAAAGAATGCCTCTATTGAAGTACCAAGCTAGGAAGAAGGAGAGCTTCTCCCACTTGGTCACATACATTTCCCAGGAATCGAGAAAGTGAGAAATTCCCTTAGCAAATTCATACAAAAATCTATGTCTTTATGTATGCAGCACAAATTTTATCACTGATTTGCATTATGCCCATTAAAAATTCTGCATAAAATTGAGATTTTTCTTTGACTTAACCTATATGTATTTGTGTAAGATCACCAAGCTATTTGATTACTGTATTAGGATAAATCGCAGATAATCTCCTCATCTATACCTTCTGCAGCACTATTTCTTTTCAACGAATTTATTAGCACCTATCACTCCATTGTGCGGTTATCCGCTATTTACCCTTCTCAAGCTATACTGGCAGATTGATGCATGAAATCTGCTAAATGAGTCTGGACTTGTTGTCACATATTCTTCGTATATCATATCCATTTAGATATTGGTGAAGATGTTCCCCCATTTGCGGCACTAAAGCCTCTGATCACTGATTTGCATTATTGCAATGAAAAATTCCTAAGCAAATTCAAGATTTGCTCGTCCGCCTTCTTATCGACGAGCCGGAGCCTGAACTAAAATCACTAACAAGTCAGGCTCCAATCGAAAATCCCCAAGAGGTCGCGGCAAATTTCATGGCTGCAATTCTCAAGGTCAATTTGACTGTTCTTGTGAAAGAATAGGCTGCTGGAGGAAGAACCATTCTTAGAGTGATCATAAATGGTCTTAATGGCATTTCTGTGACTTAATCTATGTATTTATGTAATATTGTTCTTTTCTATGATCCAATTAATGCTTGATTTCCTGCAGCCGCCTCTTATCAACCCGTTGGACGATCAGTTGGCTTTAGTTGATATGGACACTGTTAAAGTGATAGGAAAGGGAAGTGGTGGAATTGTGCAGCTGGTTCGGCACAAGTGGACGGGTCAATTTTTTGCTCTCAAGGTATTGCTTCGCTGACATATATAAATTTGTTCATAAGAATTTATGCTACTTTTCAGATCTATATTTTATTATGTCTTAATATTATAACATCTCAATCAGACCATTTTTGTGTTCATTTTGAACAATAAGGCTGCAATAGAATTGGCTTTAGGCTGTTTTGTAATCACTCTATCAAAGGACCCTTCCATTGCACCAAATTCTGAAGTTGTGGTGAGGGTTGAGGGTTACAATTTTGTACTCTATCTTGCCCTTATAGGTTAAGAACCCTTTTTTATGGGTCGAAACCTGGACACACACAACAATATCTTTTTTTTTTAAATCTGCTTTAAATTTGTGACAGGTGGAATTTGAACTTGGGTTGCTTTCCACAATACCAAAACTCCAGAGTTGTGGTGAGAGTTGAGGGTTACAATTTATACTCACACACTAATTGAAGACTCTTATAAAAGCTCTACAAGAATAATTGGATCTTTCGAGGAGCCTTTCTCTCTTATTTTGCATATCTTGACTAAAACAAAACTTTCAATAATGTACAACGGTAATGAGATAAAAATAAACTTATTGCCATGCACAACGCATCAATCATCCAGAGATATTTAGTCGTCAAGATTATTGAAATGCTTGATCTAGCCTATTAGGTGGAGAGGGCACTTCCGAACTTTTTATCACTTGATGATGTTAGTTAATTGCTGGTTATAAATTTCTTGGCTGGTTGATGCATTGATAGTTCACTCTGTACTATGAATTAGCCAAGCCTCCCAGTGAGAATTTAAGTAGCTGCCTGGGGATAAAAGAGTTCTGTTCTGAATAGTTGTGCTTACTTATGATACTAAAATGTGCGGAAATTAGAGACAAGCACAAGACAATTGATATTGACAAAGTTAGATATTACAAATTTACAATTTAAGTACCCGGTAACAAGAGTACAACAAGCAAGTATAGGCTTGTTTCAGTATCATGTCTTGTAGAATTGTGTCATTAATATCTTATTGATCATATTTTATCTGCCCCTAAAAAAAGTATATTTTATCTGCCCCTCAAAAAAAATTATATTTTTTCTGCCTAGTCTTATTCTAATGGAGTTCTAAATAACACTTGCTATGTAGGTTATTCAAATGAATACCCAAGAGGATATTTGCAGACAGATTGCACAAGAATTGAGGATAAATCTTTCATCACAGAGCCCTTTTGTTGTTGTATGCTACCAGTCATTTTATGCTAACGGTGCTATATCCATAGTTTTAGAGTACATGGATGGTGGTTCTCTCGCTGATTTTTTAGGGAAAGTCAAGTCAATTCCAGAGGCATATCTTTCTGCAATTTGTAAACAGGCTAGTGTTGATTGGTAGAACTTCAATCTTGGTGAGCGATCCATTTCCTTCACTATTCCATTTAACAGAAGGCCACATTCTTTGTTCAGGTGCTCAAGGGTTTAATCTATCTTCACCATGAGAAGCACATTATTCATCGAGACTTGAAACCATCAAACATACTAATAAACCACAGAGGGGAAGTCAAGATATCTGATTTCGGTGTGAGTGTGATACTGGCAAGTTCTTCTGGCGAGCGCGATACTTTTACTGGGACCTGCCACTATATGTCTGTAAGTACTGATATCTAAATTGATACTCTTTTCTCTTGCTTTTATTTCAAACTTTATGGTGTGTTAATGTTTTGATAGAAGTAGTTGGAGCCCATGTTGCTCGAACTACATCCAAATTAAAGGTTCTTGCATAAGCAAAGTAGGCCAAATATAGGGGAGTTCCTGTTGCATTCAAATTAAAGAGTTCCAACAACAGAAATTGGAACTGCATGATATTTTTTATTTATTGATTACCAACAGCCAATAGGCTAATTTACTTAGAGGTTAGGTACAATGTATCTGCATACCACCTAACCATTGTAATAACTAATTAAGATAGCAACAATAATGTGCTTTTGATATGAACAAGAAAAATAAGGCAAATAGTTACATGTAGCTCAGTATGACACAACATATATATATATATATATATATATATATATATATATATATATATATATATATAAAAGTTCGGTTACAATGCATATATGGTGTAAATAAGATAGTTGCACACACCTCTCTACCGTTGGATCTAGTTGATTGATAAGGGTAGATATCTCATAATCATGTGGGAACCAAGTTTAATTTGTTTCCTGCTTAAAGAACTCTATTTCCTTTTTAGCCTACGTGAGTTTTATTTCCTTTTTAATTCTTTTGATTTCTTTTATTAATTAGTTAGTTTTGTTTCTGTTTTACATGTAACGATTTATTTAGCCATGATGCCTACTCCCCATAGTCCGCTGTCGCACCTTCCTGAACACTATTTCTTATTATTTTATTTTTTTGAGAAAAAACAAAAAAAAAATATATATATATATAATAATAATAAATAGTCCACTTGCATGATGGCTACATAGCATAGTCCATTTGCATTTCTTTCCTCAACTATTTTCTTATAATTTAATTTTTTCAATTTCAGTTGTTAATAATTAATTAGATTGATGTACACATTCAGTGAAATCCGAAACGCGATCCGCCATACTAAGATATAGTCCATAATACTCATGAAATAAATTAAGATAAAATCCTAAAGAGTAATTTAATAATGATAAACCTCATGGAGCTTCAGAAATAGTAACCTCTTGTTCAGAACTACAATAAAATGTAGGTTACACAATTTCATATGCTAACATGTCTGATTGTGCAATAATCTATGCATAGAACTAAAATCTTCTAACAGCTTGCAAGTTTGGTATAATCCACCGACTCTTTAATTCCGTAGAAATTGCATTAACTTGTCCCTTGAGTAGATGGGAGAAGCATCTCTTCATAACTTCTATTTAATTCTGCAAAACTATGTAAATTACGTTGCAAGTTAAAGCATGTGTTGTATGCAAATAACTAAAAGCTCAAAAAAAAAAAAAAGCGAACTAATACCATGAAAATGATGTCATTACTGTTGTTGTTATGATTAGACAGCACACTTATGTGGGAAGGATCCTGAAATAATATAGACAAATAAGATGATTAGTCTTCAAATGACAAAGCAAAAGGATAATTATAAAGTGGATTACACAAGTTAAACAAAAATAATGTACCAAAACAATTTTATTACTTTCTGGATTTAACGGGCAATTTCGGCTGCCATGAGCTGCTAGATCTTTACACATTCTATATTTTCTTGAGCTCTTTGCGGTGTTTCTTTCTAATGTTGACTGGATTCTAGCATTTGACATCCGACCTTTAACAATTGTCCGTTTCGGATTTTGAACAATGTCTTCACTTGTCTTATAATTTGTTTCATCCATCCTCGCTAGTCTTTGTTCATTTGAGAAGTACTTCCATTGTGATCCAAAACTTCAGTTATGGCCATATTATCTTAAGGGAGGTGAGGGTTTCTCTCAATGTTTTTAGTGTCATACTGTAACCTTCTTTAGTCAATGAAACCACCTCGGCTAGTTTTACAGCTTCAAAGCATAAATTATTGAAGCGCATGGTTAAAGAAGCTTCGACATCCTCAAAAAGTGAAACGTTTACATTGTTAAATATATCACCTTGTTTTGCGTGCTTTGTCCATCGCTTCAAAATTTCCCTATCCGGAAGTTGTAATATCTGTTTTATCTTGAAGATGGTTAAAATATGTCTACACAAAATACCATCAAACTCAAATAACTGGCAACTACAATTGAATTTCACAACAAAAACTTCATGTTTCTCATCAATCTCTTTCACATCGTATGACTCAACTACTCCATCTTTGCTCATCAAGTTTGCCACTCCTGCAAGGCTTGCGGTAAATTTCTTCTGAAACATAAAGAATATTGTCCTAATATAAAGACCGACCATTTGTTCCTCCATAGGAATTGGTGTCCTCAGTTTGGGTTTAGTATGCAAAGTCTTGTGATCTTCAACTTCTTTGTCTAATCTATGTTTCAAAGCTCTTTCATATTGTTTTACAAAATCTTTAAGAGTGGTATTAGCAGTTACATATTTATCAAATAACGAGTTCATTCCTTCACTGTGTTGGGTTGTAGACATACCCGCTGAAAATGAACCTCTGATATATGTCAGAACCCAAATTTCTCGAGCTGTAAATAATGATGCCAGCCACTCGTTTGTTTGCAGGTTATACTTTTGAAGTAAAGAATCCCGCTCCTTCTCGAAATTAGGCCACGGTTTACATTTGTAAATTACTTCATTAAATTCTGCATGAAACTTATTATATGCCATACACAACGAGAATTTTTCCAAATTTTTTTTCATTATGTGCCACATGCATAGCCTATGTGTTGATGGAGGAAACACATTTGATATTGTTGCACCAATAGCCCTACCCTGATCAGTTATGATGACTCCTGGTTGATGCCCATGCATTGCTTGTAACCATAAAGTGAATAACCAACTAACCAAGTAAAACTTTCTTCAGTCTCAATAACTATGACCCTCCAAGTAATATTGATTATCTATGATGATTCACTCCTACAAATGGAGCGAATGGCAAGAAGTATCCATTTGTCTTGTACGTAGTATCAAAAACTACAACCTCGTTGAAGTGACCATATGACATTCTAGCTTTTGCATCGATCCATAAAATATGACTTAATCTGTTTTCATCGTCTACTTTGTAAACAGAGAAAAATGCCGGATTTTTTGTTTGCAGCTCCTTAAAGTGGTCGAGAACAAATTGGGCATTGCGGCCTAAAGTTTTTCGCCTCTCGTTCATCGTGTAATTTTTCATCATTTGTGAATCAACATTGGTTCCACCAGATTGCTCTATTAGTAAAGCTGATACATTACTTGGTTTCATGGCAATATCTTGATAAATATCTATCATTCTTTTTGTTGTCGCATGTAATAACTTTTGTGGTCTAATCTTTCCTACCTTTGATGGTGTAACTGCAGGATGACAATGACCATCTCGAAACTCCACAACCTCCCATCTACAGTCATTTTTTTTCTTAATTTGAAGTCTAGCTTCACATCCTCTCTAGTAACTGTCCTTTTTTCGCTTTTCGCTGTATCTTGTGTTTCCTTGTACTGACCTTGCTTTTAACAAACAGATGCTCTCATATAAATTTCTCCCATCTTAGCTTCTCGTCTTACTCTATCATTATGAATTCCAAAGCCTTCTTGCCTAGCGTGCAAGTTATAATAGTCCTTTGCCTCTTCCGCTGAATTGTATTCCATGTCGATAGATATTCTCAATTTATTATAGCCCATAACTTGTGGTGAATGGAAGTCATCCCCAACTAATTCATTTGACTCATCAGCATTATATGATTCTACAGCCTGCATGTCATCGTTATTCAAAACCACCCTGTTTTTTTTTTGGGGATGGATGTTAGTGTCTGATGAAGAAAATATATGCACAGCCTCAATTCATAAATCGACTTTCCTTTTTTCTTTTTCATCCGAAACAGGGCGTTTAATCAAAGCTAAGTTTTGCTCAAGGAAGAGGTCGGACTAATTTGGTTCATTAAATTATTAAATTAATATCTTTTTAATACTTTTAATGATTTAGTTCCAGAGAAATTTAGTTTAACTATGGCGGAATCTAGAGCGGCTCGAGATGCCGCAAACATTAATACGAATCAAAGCTATAAATATGGACAAAATATATTTATTTATAACTGAATAAAAAATAACTTTTGTGTTTTGAGAATCAAAAGATTTACTTACAGTACTCTACAAAACTTATCCATTGGACTGTAGAGTAGGCAACACGGCTAAATAAATCGTTACATGTAGGAGGGAACCAAGTAACAAAATAATAAAAGAAATAAAAATAATTAGAATGGAATTTAATCTCATGTAGGCTTAAAAGGAAATAGAGTTTCTCAAGGAGGAAACAAGATAAACTTGGTCCCCTCATAATATTTAGAAATCTAACTTTAATCAATCAACTAGATCCAACAGTGTAGAGAAGTATGTGTAACTATCTTATTTACACTGTGTGTATTATAATCGAACCCATATGTGTATGTGTGTAGGGTTACAATACACATGGGGTGTAACTAACTTAGTTACACGCATATAAAATGCACTTTTACCCACCGATATTAATGATCCACACCATTCATTGTATCAACATGTCATCAAGTGTAAGTGGATAAAAATCATGTGGTTTGTAATTTTCTATCCTATAATTCAAGTAACTCAAAATAATCGACATCTTAGGCAGGTTACAAACCGTCCATTTCTAGAAATATTGAATCTATGTGATTTTTAATCTCCATGTAGTTTTGAGTGCATAGATCACAATAAACGGTGTGGATCATTAATATTAATTGTCAAACATGTATTTTTACAGTGTAACTAAGTTAGTTATACCTGTGTGTATTGTAACATATATATATATATATATATATATATATATATATATATATATATATATATATATATATATATATATATATATATATATATATATATGTTCCTAAGGTGACGCTTTAGGTTCAATCTTTGATGCATGGATTAGACTATTTTGATTTTTCATTGTCTCTTTAGTTCTATTCTTGTAAAACCGTTAATTTTACAATCACTTGATGCATGAGTAACTATAACACAATATATCTAATTTTTATTTATATACAATCCAAAACATATAAATTGAAATGAACGGAGTGGATCAAGTAAATTGATTACATATAACGTAGTTTTCAAGGTGCTTCATTGGATTGAATTTAAGGTGTCACCTTAAAAACACTTTTCCCATATAAATAAATAAATACATATATATATACACACACACACTCACACACATACAGAGTTACTGTCCACTTAAGTGGACAGGAGCACTTGTCCACCCAATTTTATACCCGTTGGGTTAGTTTGATAGATTAAGATCTCACTTGATGACGTGTCATGTATTAATTAGAGGACGGTACCAAGGGAAAAAAAACTAATAGAAAAAATAAAGAAGGTGGAGGGTAAATTTCTCCTGCTTCTCTTTCTTCTCCACAGAATACGATCCATCTCTCTTCTTCTTCACTAACATATTATCTCCCCTCCCTCTTCTCGGATTCAGCAGCCGATCCTTGTTGTAATACCAACACTTTCTACAATAATTTACCCAATTGGTTTTTGTGATCCTTGACCTCACACTAACACAATAAAAAAGTGTGTGATTGTGAGTCTAGTCATTAATTTTGAACTCTTGGATAAGGTGAATAGAGATTGAAAATTTTAAGTAAAACTAATGTAGAACATGTGCGATAGATTCTGATGCCGTTAAAGATCCATCTTGTATTCTTCATTCGGCTAAAAGTTCCTGTTCTTGTTACTCAAGACTTGAGATAATATCAATTTCAACTGCCGATGTATGGGTGGTGAGTATCGATTGAATTTTTCATGCCCATGTTGTGATTGCTGGGTTTAGTTTGGATTGTTATGTTTAGACTGGGTTGGTTGTTTTCTATGTGAAATGTGGGGAGCTTGGATTTGGAAGGATGTTCGATAAAATGCCCAAGAGAAGTGTGGTTGTTTGGAACACGATGATTTCTTGGTAGTGATGTGGGAAGTTTGGAATATAGATTTCTTTTATTTTTTCTCTTATCAGAGCACCTCATATCATCGAATTGAAGTTTCAGTTGATAGATTTTTTTCATCTATAAGCCATTTGCTAATTCAGAGATGAAAGCGTATGCAGCCATGTAGGTTTTTGTTTTTCTTCTTGCTTCCAAAAGAACAATTCACAAATAAAGAAAATGCACAACCATAAAATTAAGAGTGCTGCTAGGAGGACCAAAAAATGGGACAGCTCCGTGGGACTGATGATGTGGCATGACCAGATGGAAATTATTAATGAGTTGGCAAAATGCAAATCATTAATGAGGTACATACTAATAATAGTGTTATGAAATAGATCAAATCAATTTTTATTCATGAGAAGAAGCAGAGTATATAGGATACTAAAGTGGATACTGTCATGGGTTAATTACGCACTTACCCAATAACTAAACATGATTTAATAGCTATCTAATTTAACACTCCCCCTCAAGCTGGAGTGTAAATGTCAATCATGCCTAGCTTGCTACACAATATAGAAAAAACTTTGGATGAAGCCGCTTTAGTGAGAATATCCGCCAATTGCTCAGAAGGTGTAAAGGGAGTACAAATCATATTTTTCATCACTGCTTCTCTAATAAAATGACAATCAAATCTGGATATGCTTCGTCTTCTCATGAAAAATAGGATTCTTGATAATGTAGATAGCAGACTGATTATCACAGTGCACAGGCATGGGTCCAGGCTGTACAAAGCCAAGTTCTAGCATCAGATTTCTCAACCACATCATCTCACATGCAGTATTTGCCATTGCCCTATACTCGGCCTCCGCACTAGACTGAGATACTACATCTTGTTTCTTACTTCTCCAAGTCACCAGGTTTCCTCCAACAAAGGTACAATATCCGATAGTAGACTTTCTGTCCCCCTTATCTCCGGCATAGCCCGAGTTCGAATAGGGTTGAGATATGTACATTTTCATGCTTCTTATACAATAACCCCTTTCCATGAGAGCTTTTCACATAAGCAAGGATCCTCAAAGCCGCTCTCCAGTGAACATCTCTAGATTTGTGCATGAAACAACTCAGAACTCCAACAGCATAAAATATATTAGGCCTAGTAACTGTAAGGTATATTAGCTTGCCAATCAATCTTCTATAATGTTTAGTGTCTTCAAAGAGTTTGCTATCTTCATGCCAAAAATCCTCCTCTGCTTTCATTGGGGTACTTGCAGGCTTGCACCTCATAAGACCAGTCTCCTCCAGAAGATCTAAGGCGTACTTTTTTGAGAAAGAAGTAACCCATGTTTTTGGTGAGCCACTTCAATCCCAATGAAGTATTTTGGCTTGCCCATACCCTTAGTTACAAAGTGGTTCTTCATATACTCTTTGGTTTCTGCTATGCCAGCTGTATCACTCCCAGTTAGTAAGATGTCATTGACATATATAACTAAGACCACTAATCCAGAAGTAGTACGATGAATGAATACAAAGTGATCTGAATTGCATCTCTGAAAACCAACACCAGATACTACCTTACTAAACTTATCGAACCATGCCCTTAGACTTTGTTTGAGCCCATAAATTGCCTTTTTCAGCCTGCATACAGTATTCTCCCCTTGAGCAACATACCCTAGAGGTTGCTCCATATAAACCTCCTCCTGAAGATCACCATATAGAAAATGCATTCTTGACATCCAGTTGGAACATGGGCCATTCCATATTAACAGCAATGGAGAATAGGATACGGATAGAATTCAGTCGAGCAACAGGTGAGAAGGTCTCAAAGTAGTCCACTCCATATGTCTGTGTATAGCCTTTAGCAACCAACCTGACTTTATATCTATCCACAGAACCATCCGACCGTTACTTGAAAGTATAAACCCAACAACAACCAACTATATCAGCCCCCTCAGGAGCATGCACCAAATCCCAAGTCCCTCTAGAAACAAGTGCATCTATCTTCTCATCCATAGATTGCTTCCAAGCAGGAACTAACCTTGCATCCTCATAAGACCTAGGTGTAGATATAGAAGACAGGGACAAAGTAAACTGACGAAAGGACGAGGTAAGACGATCATAAGAAACAAAATGAGAGATCGGATGAGCAGTAGTAGATCGTTTACCTTTTCTGAGGGCAATAGGAAGATCTACTAATGGGTAGGATCTGCAGCTGTAGATAGAGGTTTGACTGAGGGTGAGGAGGAAGCAAGAACTTTCGGTCTTCGAGTATACACCAGTAGAGGTTTTGTTGCAGGTTTAGCTTCCACTCCAGAACTCAGCACTAGTTGAGGGAGGGGAACGGATGCTTATGGAGGCCCTATACAAGCTGAAGAGAAATATGGTACAGACTCAAAAAATGTAACATCTGCAGATGTAATATACTTTCTAGATACTGGATTATAATACCTATAACCCTTTTGAGTTCTAGAATACCCAATAAAGACACACTTAAGAGACCTAGCAGATAACTTGTTGAGGCTAGTGCTTAAATCTTGAACAAAATATGTACATCCAAACACTCTAGGAATCATAGAAAACATGCTCTTAGTAGAATAAAGGCATTGGAAAGGAATTTTCTCATTACGATCAGAAGACGGCATCCTATTAATCAAATGGCAAGCTCACAAAACAGCATCAAACCATAAATATTTTGGAACATGCATGTGTATCATTAGAGTTCTAGCTACATCTAGAATGTGTCTGTGCTTTCGTTCAGCAACACCATTTTGCTGAAAAGTGTGAGAACATGAAGTTTGGTGAATGATGCCATTAGTGGCACAAAATCTAGAAACATCATTTTTCACATATTCTAATGCATTATCAGTACGAAGCACTCGAATGGTAGTAGAAAACTGGATCTTTTTTTCATTATAAAAAAGTTCTATTACACTACCAACTTCTGACCTCTCTTTTAACAAATATATCCAAGTCATGCGAGAGAAGTCATCAACAAAAGTAATAAAATATCTAAATCCTTTAACTGAAGGAACACGATATGGACCCCACACATCAGAATGAACTAACTCAAAGGCAGTACTACTACATTTATTGACTCGATGCTAATAAGAAGCACGACGATGTTTTCCTAACTCACATGACTCACAAACTACTGACGAAATAGAAGACTCAACAGGAACTAATGTTCGAAGCTTCTGAAGAGAAGGATGTCCCAGACGCAAGTGCCACTGTAAAGTAGTATCAGATAGACCTGCAACAAGACCAAACTGTGGCACACTGTCGTCCAAGTAGTACATGCCTCCTCGCTCATGACCCGAACCAATCCTCATCCCAGTTTGCAGATCCTGAAAGACACAATGTGAAGGAAAAAAATTATTTTATAGTTATTCTTGATAAATTGACTAATGGACAAAAGGCTAACAGGAAATTTAGGAACATGTAGCACATCAGTTAGAGTCAAGGATGAAATAGCCTGAACTACCCCATCACCAAGAATAGGTGAAAGTGTACCATCAGCAATCTTGACATAATGAAATTTGTTCGAAATGTGTAAAGAATCAAACTTTTCTTTGATACCTGTCATGTGGGATGAAGCTCCTGAATCTAGTATCCAGGGTCTGTCTGAGGAGGCAATATAAGTAGCCATACCTGAAACGGATGCATGAGTTGCTGAATGACTGTTGTGGGTAGACTAGATTTGCATCAACCTGTCATACTCGGCTTGTGATATTTGAATAGTGGAAGGCCCTGAAGGAGCAGTTGAGGATGGAGTAGAGGATGAAGAAGTAGTGCCAATGGAGGTGATAGAATCAGTTGTAACCATCTGTGCCCACTCAGCTTTGCCAAACTTCTGCCAGCACTTCTCTGATACATGGTTGTTTTTCCCATAATATGTGCAGTGACTTGATCCCTTATCAAACACACTTTGTCGACCACCATAAGGGGTGCGTTCTCCCCCTAAATCACGACCATGATCACGTCCTCTGTCACGGCTAGCAACCATAGCAGACTGCTCTATAGAAGGAGTAGAAGGTGCTCTAGTCCCGGTAGAGTCTCTCATCACTCTGGCGAAAGTGGAAGACAATGATGGAATACTATCACCTCTAAGAACCTGTCCTCGCACTTGAGATGCTAAGGAAGGATCCAAACCAAAGAGGAACCTCGACACAGCTAAATCCTGACGATATCCCCTTAAGGTCTTCGGATCAGTAACCGCAGGTTGAGGAATTTCTAGCTCATCCATCAACCCCTTCAACTCAGTATAGAACTCGGGAACTGACCTATCTCACTGCTATAAAGTGAATAGCTTCTCATAAAGCTCATATACCCCCGATATACTCTTCTCATTCCCATACATCTCCCTGAGGGTATCCCACATCTCCTTTGCAGTTTGTAAGAACATAACGCCGCAACTGACTTTCTCCTCCATGCTATTGAGAAGCTAGGTCATAACACAGTAGTCTACAGATCTCCAATCAGTATAGTCAGATTCTGTAGAAGCTGGTGGATCCTCTAACAGGTGCTTCAACTTGTTTTGCACAACAATAAAATTTTGAAAAGCTTGAGACCATAGCAAGTAGTTAGATTCATTCAGCTTCATAGTGGTTCCCAATAAAATTTTGGGAGCCGCAGTCTACAGCAGAAGTAATAGAGGAAGTCAACACAGTTGAGTTCTCGAAAGAAGTCATCACAACTAATCAAATAGTAAAATAGTATACAACTAGAATCAGTAGTCAGATAGCCAAATAAATTCAGATTAGCATGTAGATCTTGTAAGGAGCATCAAGTCGACTCCATAAAGTAACAGAAATCAGAGGTTCGAGTTGACTTCAGATCATCAAAAATGAAGGGCGGCAGCACACAATAGCAACATCGACCTCAAATAGTAGCAGCAGGGCAGAAAACAGCAGCAACAACGCGGAAAACAGCCAATAGGCGAGAAAACAGCAGCAACACTCTGAAAACTGCAGTGACAATGCAGAAAACAGCCAACATGGCAGAAAACACCAACATCAACTCAGATCTGGTCAGATCTGGACAACAAAAATAGCAAAGAACAGCCAGATATCCGAAAGCATTCTCGCCGACGAAGGGTTGATGGCTTCGATAGAAATTGCGGCCGCAACAAGGAAGGTTGCCGGCGGCAGCGACAAGCCCTGGTGGTGTTCCTGGCATGGTTTTAAATATCGGCCGACATGTCATGTCGGATTAGAGGCTAGAGCGATACGGATATGGCCATTTCAAGTCGGATATCGTTTTCGAGGTCCACGTTGGACATGTCGGGGGATATTGCGGACATATCGGCCGATTTTCAGCCTTGAAAAATCAGAAATCGGCCGATTTTTTTTTGGTTGAGTTGATAAGTATTGGGGTTTGGGTTTAGTACTCAAAACCCAAACCTGATTAATTCTTTTTTTAGCCTTTTATTTCCATAGTAACCCGATAGCATATAATACAGATTAGGGTAAAGAATAAAAATATTGCTTTCTTTTCCGTCACGATCTCCTCTCGTTCATCTTCGTTTCTACAAATTGAAATTGCGAATTCATAAAAGCGTGATGTAAACAATAAGTTTGAACCGTAGCTTGAAATCAATCCAAAGTCTAACACTTTATGTCAATTTTATGCAAGTCACTTTACTTTATGTTAATTTTATGCAAGACACTTCGAAAGTTCTAGTTTGACAATGTGTATTTTATTTATTTGTTGGCATAATATTTCAATGTTTCCCTTCAAGAAATGAAAAATAACTCGTGTCTTGATGATGAATACTCAACTCAAGTAGGATAGGCTATAACATGACAAGTGCATTCCATCTTGGTGACCAAAATTGAGTAGAAATCCATTCGATATGGTAATCTGATATTTAGTATATGTCTCCCGATATATCCCCGATTTTCGCTATCCGACATTAATTTTAGCTATCCGACATGAACCTGACATCCGACATTTAAAACCTTGGTTCCTGGACCAGTGAGGTTAGGGTTAGGGTTTGGAGTAGATCAGGGTTAGGGTTTGTATTGGATGGTGGAGATTAGATTGACTTTTAGATGGAGGCATGAGATTAAGATCTATTTCATAATCTGCTCTGATACCATGTTATGAAATAGACCAAATCAATGTTTATTCATGAGAAGAAGCAGAGTATATAGGATACAAGAGTGGATACGGTCATGGGTTAATTACCCACTAACCCAATAACTAAACATGATTTAATAGCTATCTAATTTAACAAATAGAATAAGGGTATTTTGGTAAATTGCGTCATCTCTCCCAAAAAGAAAACTCAGCGAAACAAATTTTGCCTCAAATCTACAGCTCCTGACCTTGTGTGATTAAAGTCACCGATAAACGCAGCAAATGCTCCGGTGACTGGTTTATGCGAGTAAGAATATACTCAGACGTTGGTGGCCAGAGCATGAGATGACAAGAGACGACAAGTCGTCAGGTGACGATGAGAGCATGAAACATTGACGAGTTGTTGATGTCGAGAGCAAGATGCTCAGGTAACCAAGTACCTCACCCATCGATGTTGTCCTCATGTCCTCTCTTATCGACACCTCTCTTATCGACAATCAAGATTTCACATTTGTCTATAACCTAAATAGATCTTGTCGACCTCTTCTCCTCTTGTGGCCAACTGACCTTTTCTCCAACTTAATTTAACCCATTCCAATGAATATTGCATCAACCAAAAGCTCAAATTTAGTTTATATATCTCCTAGTTTGGATCTTATTAGTCGGAATCATGTAGAAAATTAAATCAAAGTTTCACCTAATTCTCTACTTAGCAAAAATGAAAGATGAGTAAAAAAAAAGATGAGAATATGCCTTACAGGCAGTTTCATTTACACAAAATGGCATTTGATGTTCAAAATGGCGGTCATGACGAAAGTGGGAGTCTTCAAATTATGTTGTTAACTAACGTAAGGAGTTACTGTTACGAAATAAGGAACATGGGAGGAGGTGGAAGATGAAAGTTATTTCTATTTTTGCTAGAGTTTTTCCTTTTTTATCTTCTATTGTTGTTTCTAAGAGTACCCCTATTTATTTAATTTGATTGTCTAGCTTGGAATATTACAACTCAGCTGTCTCATGCCAAGGTCCCATAATTTGGGTCCAAAAGGAATTATTCTAAGATTAAATATAGGAACCAAAATCAATCCAAAATAAAAAAGATGTCTCTCAACCGCATGGTGGTATACCTCCTTTACACCCATGGACAGACCAAAGGTTAAAGAAGAATTATGTGTATAAGAAAGATGAAAACCGTCATGTTGTCCGTCCCTACTTTGGGAAATCAAGTACACACCGATTTCTTTCATCTCAACTGCGGAGAAGATGAAGCAATTGGTAAAGATCTCCGTGTTTTCCTTCTATTTTTCTTCTTTTTGTGTTTAAAATTTTTCCTATAGTACCCTCTAATTAATACATGCCACATCATATGGTGAGATTTTAATCTATCAACCTAATTCGACGGCTATAAAATTGGGTGGATAAGTGCTCCTATCCACTTAAGTGGATATGACCCTTGTCCATTTAACTTTTTAACTGTTAAATGGACTTCATGATCAAAATAAGATATGATGAGTTGGCAACTCATAATTGAAGGGAGGGCAATATAGTAAAAACGCCTATCTTAAAAGAAAATAGAAAAGATCATTTTCTCGTTTTCTCCTTTCCTCATCAACAGCTGGCATCCCTCCGCCTTGGCCTCAAGCGACCCCTCCCCTCCTCTTGCCATCGTGGCGAGCACCACCCCCTCTCCTTGCCTTTAAAAAAATAGAACAAACAAGTTATGAGGATGTTAGAATAATGGACCAAGACCTGTTTGTTTGATTATCAAAATATCTAACAATAATAATCTTGCAAAATATCTTCATCTTGAATTTTTGATAGTTTAAAAGTTAATTATCATCCCTGTAGAAGATTAAAAATTCTTTATTCTGATTTTATACCTTTTCTCCTGAATGAATGCTAAAACTTAAAATGAATATCTAATCTGTGCAGCCCGCATTTTATTACTAATGGTTTTCCCCCAGAAGCACCATTGATTCATATTATTTTTCCTTATTATCCAGAACTAAAAAACAACACTTAGATTCAGATTGGTTTTCTTGTTGATCCAAAACTCATCAATATATATTGTGATACTGCGTTTGTGGTAGCAAGAGGAGCTTGCTATATTGTCCTCCCTTCAATTAGGGCTCATATCCACTTAAATGTATTGTAGCTCAACACACACACACTCTCTCTCTCTTATATATATATATATATATATATATATATATATATATATATATATATATATATATATATATATATGGATATGCTTGGTACCAAATATGAAATTGGTGCTTTCGGTTGTGAGGTGGTTCATTCTCATCTACTTATTTAAAGGGGGACCACATTCACATTGGTGCACATGGGTTGGATAATTAAATGAGTGGATGAGAAGTAGCCACCTCACTACCAAGCACCAAATTTGGTGCTTGGTACCAAGCATATCTATTATTCTCATATGTGTGTGTGTGTGTGTGCATGTCCATGTGTATGTGTGTATGTGTGTGTGTATATATATAGAGAGAGAGAATAATGGGGTAAGCTTGGTACCAAGCACCAAATTTGTGTGTGTGTGTGTGTATAGAGAGAGAGAGAATAATGGGGTAAGCTTGGTACCAAGCACCAAATTTGTGCTTGGTACCAAGTATACTCATTATTCTCATATATATATATATATATATATATATATATATATATATATATATATATATATATATATATATATATATATATATATATATATATATATATGCCAAGAAGATTCGAATCAGGGTTGGCTCTAGTACCATGTGAAAGTCCCTCTAATCATAATATCAAAACTCCGAAGTTATATAAGGCTTGTGGATTATAGTTGTACATTCTAACAGCAGGTAAGTACTTTTTATTGATGTTGACTTTTTGTTTTAATAGCCAGAGCGTATAAGTGGAAACAGACATGGCTATTCAAGTGATATTTGGAGCTTGGGTCTAGTTATGCTGGAATGTGCAACTGGTCAGTTCCCATATCCTCCTGTCGATAGCTTTTATGAACTTTTGGAAGCAGTTGTTGAAAAGCCAGCACCTCGAGCCCCTTCGGACCAGTTCTCGGAGGAGTTCTGCTCATTTATCTCCGCATGGTAAATATGGATATAGATCATATTTATTTGATTAATTGCACATAAACCCCTTGTACTATGAGGGTTTAGGCACTTGTACCCTCTGAAATATTTTTATTAACACTTACATCTCTGAATCTCAGAAGGTATTACTTTTTTTTGCACCAATTTAGATGGTAATGTGGTCTTTCTTTCCAATTAAACTAATGGCACAAAAGACAGTTTATCATCACGTGATTCCCTCTTGGTACTACAGCCTAACAGGAGAAATACTGTCTTCTGAGGTTCCGGGATGTAAGTGCTCATAAAGTAGTTTAGGGTTATTAGTGACTTTATACCCATAGTATAGGGAGTCTACATGCAATTAACCCCATATTATTTGATTTAAATGGTTCAATGTTTCTTCTTTGCTTTTATACAATGAAACTACGATTCACCTTTTTCTGTAAATTCAAAGTTATATTACGATTGTATGTATCCAATGTCCATGGCATGATAAGCTTAAATTTTTTATTTTTTTAATATGTAAGTTTGATAGATCTGTTGATCAGATTTGTGCTGGACTGAATTATCATGTTTTGCCTAATCATAACCAAGGTGTTGGCAAATTTTTTTTAGGGCATTTTGAATTCTTAAAGCTTTTGCACAGCACCACAATTTGAATGAGTGAATCATAAAAGTAACTAGATGCTGTGGAAGAAGTACATAACCAATTACATAGGTGAGCATTGAAAGAGAGGAAAATGAAACTATTTCCATTATGCTTGGCATAGCTCAAACTCACTTATACTTTTTCAAAGCATCTGTAGCTAATAGTGTATTATTCTTTAGGGTTAATTGTTGCAGATAGACCCCTGAATGAACTTCTTTGACCCTTTTACCCTCAGAGAAAGAGAATTAGTCTTTGACAAAAGGACCTCCTAAGGGTAAAAGATTCAAAAAAAAATTCACACAAGGGATCTATCCGCAATTGGGCAATTACAGGGGATCTATCCGCAAAAATAGAACTACAGGGGGTCTCCTATTAGGCAATAGTACAGGGGTCTATCCGTAGTTAACCCTGTTCTTTATTCTTTTCACAGTAACCTTTTTTCACTGTTACAACTCCCCCTAACTAGGGATAATGCTATAGGACTTCTCTGCCTTCTCAGTAGTTGAAGTGTTGTAATAATCACAGATTCAGATTTTTTTTTTTTAAGCCGTCATAATTACTTTGCTAACATCTTTCATTTACTTGATTCCGCAGCATACAGAAGAAGCCAGAGGATAGACATTCTGCACTGTTACTCTTGGTAAGAACAGAAAACACTACATACACCGTTTACTATCTCCATTATGCAACAGCACACCGTCTCTGTTGTTTCTTCCCGGGTAATTTTCATCATTTTGTTCAGGAACATCCATTCTTGCACATGTACGATGATCTTCACGTCGATCTCTCTTCATATTTCGCAGTTGCTCGTGCACCGTTGGCTACTTTCTGAGTAATGTCTATATAATCTGTCTTTGTTCCCTTTTAAATATTATCATTTCTGATCTTCAGCTCTATCAACGTGATAATATACCAAGTATATCCTTCATTCATGCTTGTTGATTCTACTTGTAGTCGTTATTTCTTCAACAATATGAAAAGTACTCTGATAATGCTTTTTACTTAGTAGATTATCATGTTGATATTCGCATCGGAGGACTAACTTCTAATCATCAGATATTTGTCTTTGCCTCAGAAATAATCCTCAAACTTCAGCATAAGTTTGGAGCTTGGTACAGTGAACGAGATTCAATATCAGAACAATTCAAATTCAAATCTCACCAACACGTTCAAAGAGGATTTCAAAATGATATCGTTACATGAGTCTAGGTTTTGACATATGATAAGGTCGCCCAACTTGCAAAGACATGTTGACAACAACTGAGTTTTGTAGCCAGATCTGCTGTATAAGATTCTGAATATTCTACAGCTAGCCCAATTGTATCTATGATCTTCTTATCTTTCTTTATTGATAGAAGATTGACTTTTAGAAGGTAACAGTGTTGCAAAACAAAAGAGTAGGATGCATAATGCATATTTATTCAATGCTATTACTCCATTTCAAGCTTAGGAGATACTTCAACATGACCATTCACTATAATTATCATCTAATTTCCTTTACATCTTAAAGTGATAGATCAATGATCAATTCTAAAACATTACTTAATATTTGGAATGTAATAGTTATAGCCCAATTTCAAGTCTTTGACATGAAAAGAGTAATCAGATCTTCATTATGATCTCTCAAGCACAAGCAGAAGCGATCAACCTGACGCCACTTTGTTCATGTTTCTTTAAGACATTCTTTAACTTCTAGCTCAAACTCTCTAAACAACCAAATGCATCAAAAAACAAAAAAGAAATACTTCCATCAAGACCATCACCCAATTGACTTCATATCAAACTAACACACAAGAAAATAAATTACTTCAAGTACACATTCCACAAACCTAATTTAAAATTAACATAATCCAATTCTAATGCGAAAAAAATCAAAAACTTTCATCTATCCACCATCTCTCAATCTCAATGCCGGCCCCTTCTCTTCTTGGAGTCCTTCTCCCTTGCCACAATCTTAAATTTCCCTGTCAATTGTTGCTGCATCAAAGAAGAAAATAATAGAAACAGACCAAAATGTCAACTTAATGAATCAAAAGATTTATGTCAATTGTAGATACTCCCTTTAGACTATTCTGTTAGTTCTTATATGCTCTGAATTTTAGACATCATATTTCCCACTAAATAGAAAGGTACAGTAACTCACATTTTTGTCCTCAATTTAGTGAGGAATTTAAATTTTTTTCAATTAATTTATGGAGCAAAGTAATAATATATTGTCAAATGATCCCCTGCGACATACAAGAAAAATAATTCTATACAGCATTTAGAGAGTATAATGGTATAGAACACAAAATATCAAGAAAATCAATTAAAAATTGATGTAATTGCAAATACAAGATCTATTATATTCTCTCTAAATCTCAAAAAACATTATTTCTTCAAAAACAAGGACAATAAATTACTCTTGTTGCCTTCTATATAAAGTGCATTCAATCTTTTCAAATAATTTATCAATTCTTACATGGAATCAAGTGTGTACTAAAATTACTCTTCCCATAAATTCAGAATATAATTTATTCTCTTTTTCGATTAATCTCAGGAGAATAGTAATTTATCATCAACCTCCTTTGAAAGCATTAATACAATAGAAGTTTCTAACAAATGATATAGCAATTTGGATTAAATTATATAACTTCACCATATTTTAAAGCAGAGCAACACAGATCTATGGCTATTTTGGGTATAAAAACGATTCGAAAAGTGTGTATATTCAAAAATAAATCAGAGTAAAAGAATGGATTTATGATAATAATAACTATTAATTGTTTTACCTTCTTCCAGAGCTTGGTGTGCTCACCACAAAACCCAGCGACAATCCCGCCATCCCCTCCCTTCCCCTCCCTCACCTCGAAACACAACCCTCTTCAACCCCGCAAGAAACGTGAAACCCCAACCCACACTTCCTCTCAGAGCACTCCACTCCGCACCCTCCTCTCCCCCCACAAACATAGCACTCCACCTTCCTCCTCATCAACGGCACCTCCGAGCAATCGATCCCTTCTCGCCCTGCCGGGTCTCTGAAGAAGACCTCGGGGACGAGCAGCGCACAGATAATGTGGGCCCACTGGCCGTCGACGGTGGGTTTCAGGGGCCCACCTTGTTTCGGGCAGAGACAGCATTTTTTTGAATCTGGGGGGTTTGGGGATTCGGAGCATTGGAGGCAGAACCAGGGGCCGTCGGGGATGGAGTGGAGGAGGGGGGCGCCGTAGCAGGTGGAGTGGACGGTCAGGTCGCACCCGTCGCAGAACACGATCGGGTCGGTGGGGTCCGCGTCCGTGCTCCTGCACACGGCGCAGATGATCCCATCATCGTCGTCGTTGTTGTCGAGGGTTACGTCGACTTCTTGGCTCTCGGTGTCGGCTGGTTTTGGCGGGGACGGAGGAGGGGGAGGGGAAAGGGCTCGTTTTTGGCTGGAAGGACGGCGGCGGCGCCATCGTCATCGTTGACTTTGTCGTGGTTGGTTGGTTTTAGTGGGGATGGAGGAGGAGGGAGCCAGGCTCGTTTTTTGGCGGGAAGGATGGCTTCTTCGTCTTCTTTGTTGGGAATGGTTGGTTTCGTTGGGGATGGAGGAGGGGGAGCCCATACTCGTTTTTTGGCGGGAAGGACGGTGGTGGATTGGTGGTGGTGGTGGTGGAGGAGATTGAAGCGCTTGGAGGGTGGGAGATTTTTGATGGGTTGATCCATTAATTGATGGGTTTAGAGAGAGAGAGAGAGAGGGTAATAAGAAGGGGGAAGGAATTAATGAGGGAAGAGAGAGAGAGAGAGGGCGGGAGAGGGAAAAGAGCAGGGGAAAACTTTTGGGGTTTGATTTGTGTTTTGAGGGATTTTCAAATGTTTTCCGTTTAAATTTTGGAGGGATTTTTTTTGGTTTAGATTTGAATTTAGAGAGAGGGCGGGAGAGGGAAAAGAGCAGGGGAAAACTTTTGGGGTTTGATTTGTGTTTTGAGGGATTTTCAAATGTTTTCTGTTTAAATTTTGGAGGGGTTTTTTTGGTTTAGATTTGAATTTTTGTTGTTTTAAAAGGAGTTTGAATGGTTTAGTTTTGATTTTGGAGGGGAGGGCATGGGTTTGGGTTTCCCTCTTATGGTTTTGAGATTTTGATTTTGGGATTTGGGCTTTTCAAAGACACGCGGGAACTGTCTGGGATCTTGAAAAGCGCCAGGGGCTGGAATATGGGGATTCGGCAGGTGGGGAGCACGTGATGAGATGAACTGTGTAACGCGCTAAAACACACAAAAGCATGTGCGGCTCTTGGTTGTAAAATATTTTGTGATGGCCCCAGATAATAGGATCCCAATTCAATTCAAAATTGTGTTTCAATCTAGAATCAAAATTTAAACTAATAATCTGATAATCGATATGACATTTTTTTTAATATATTTGTTTGTTTAGTATTAATCATATGGTTTCTTTTCTATCTGAACATGAATTTTGAGTTTATTCGATGATATCTAAACATGACTAAGATTACTTAAAACAAGAACAAATAATGTGAAAAGAAAAGTTCAATTTAATTTAAAAATATGCAAAACTACGATACTAAAAAATTTTGCTTGTTGACTCACAGTCACATTGAGAGTT
This sequence comes from Asparagus setaceus, assembly GCA_012295165.1. Taxonomy (NCBI): domain Eukaryota; kingdom Viridiplantae; phylum Streptophyta; class Magnoliopsida; order Asparagales; family Asparagaceae; genus Asparagus; species Asparagus setaceus. The sequence goes on along the minus strand of CM022709.1, from coordinate 15,121,627 downwards.
ACGCTGATATCACACTTTAGACTCAGTCGACAAACTTCAGTAAGGGCCTGTTTGGTTGCCTTTTGAAAAAATGCCCAGTTGCTATAGTAACCGCGAAATGAAACATCCATCTGTATCTAACTGCTACAGCATTACACCCTAAATCTCTCCTTTATGCTGAGAAAAGCTGTGGGCATGCCAACTCAGCTACAGTAACCGGACTTTTTGAGCAAACCAACCAGAGTAATTGGGTGTATACTGTAGCACCTGACATGTACAGTATTACGCCCCAAAAAATGGCCAAACAAGCAGGCCCTAAATACATTAGAATTAGAAGCACTGAGACTGATGTCAGATAAACCCTTATGTATTTATTTTATTTAAATAAAAACAAAAACAAAGGCCATGATAACTCATAAAGCTTTGATCTTTGTACTACATTAAGTCTGTGGAGGAAATTTAGTACCCTGATAACTAAAACAAATATTACACTTCTGATGATACTACTGCAGGCATCTATGAGCTACTCAAAAGGTGCATTTGGAAGATAAAATCCAGAATCCAGAAATTATATTAAGCCAAAATTTTAATTGCAGCAAATTTCAGAAGATTGAGGGAACTTTCCAACATAAAAAATGATATATTACAAACAAATAGCTTTTCACATACAAAGAATAATATAAGCCTCCAAAAGGTGGCTTCAGTACTATCATCAATTACATTACAAACATGCAACAACACTCATAACAGTTGAAGAACCCTTTCTTAAGGCAAACTAAACCAGTGTGCAAGTCACACTAGTTCCAGGTCCACAAAAAGAGACCTGTACACTTTGAATACCTTGCTCTTAAAAAAATAAAATCAATCAATAAATCAAAATAAAAAGAAAATAAAACAGGACCTATATTCTGATATACCAAGCTGCCTGTTGGATAAGTAGGCATATAATGATATATAATTTACAAATATGCACAGTTTGTGCAAGGCATATTGCACTTAAAAATCATTACTCTGACCGCTGTAGCAAGAATGAAAACCCTGAATTTTCACGGATTAATGGTGGTGGATCCACATCAGATGCATCTACTTGTGCCATTGATTTGGATATATCATCCACCGAGAATGGTATGCTGCAAAAAAAAAATTTAATAATAATAATAATAATAATAACAACAACAAAGTAAGAAATAAGTCAGTTGATAATTATTTTCATGAGGACTCCTAAGAAGAGTTTACCTTGAATCATCATCCAGCAAGAAAGAACTGCTGACTGCATTGTTTGAGTCCTCAGTCATCAATGTTCTCATGCTTGAAATAACCTAGACAATTATAGCCGGATCAAATATCAATTTTATGGAGTTATCCTATTTTACACACCAAATAGAAGCGGATTTACCTCGGAAGACACGCTATGTGTCCCGTATTTATCATCCCAATACATAGTACTGATTCTGTACAATTGTTGTATGCTAAGCACCTGAGTACAATGAAAATTTACCCAGAAAATCATCTAGTGTCCCTTTTTTCCTTTCTTATGGCACGAATTTTGAAGCTAGAGTTACTCACTGGACACAAATCATTGGTTATCTCCTTCAATGACTTCTTTGGCTTCTGATGTATCACCTGAAAGACCGACATGACATGAACAACAATATAGATAGAGAATAAAAGGAAGCTTTGAGTTATGTGCTCCTAAAATAGACATACCAAAAATCCAACTGCCTGCCTGATATGCTTCAGTTCATCCCAGGCTGAACCTACATACTGTGAGAAGTTGTATTTTAGATAAAATTCCTTTTCATAACCAATCAATAGGACCAACACTGACCTCTTCAGTTGCATCAAAACACCATCTTTCCAACTCAGCCAATCCAGCTTTCACATATTCCCCATTGCTAAATGAACAGCACTCCCTTCGCAAGAGAAGGCTACAGAATTCGAGAAGGAAACCATTAGTCATGCTATTACGAAAATATTACTTGATACTGGTAGATGGAGAAGTTGTGCATTAGAAATGAGCTACCTGTTGAAAAGCTGAACATTTATGAAGGAAAATATTTGGGTAAACACCTTCCGGACTAAAAATGGAGGAACCTGCAAAGCTCATGTGTCAGGAGTGAAGTTCTTATTTAATTGCAATATAACAAGAACTCATAGAAAGCTCACATAGTTGGCTCGCAATGTTCCTAAATAGTTATTCAGGCTTTTAACGATGCTTTGCCAGTGTGCAATCAAAGCCTGTTGTGCCATGGCATTAGCTTGAGAACGTGATCCTTTGACCAAACTTGCGCGGGATGTCCTTGGTGCCTGCACCCAAAACAGAATTATACATAAGCAACTTAAATCAAAACATAATTAATAGATTCTGCAGAATTAATTATCTAAGATTGCTTAACAATTGAAGGCTAATTTTTTTTAATGTTTTACTTGAGATTTATTGAACATGCGGAATGTAGTACCTGGATACACAATCCAAGCAATGGAGATATCTCTTTCTTCAAGTTATCTCTTATCATTCCATAAATCTTCTCAAGGAAAGCTGTTAATTGTTGCTTAAAGAGCAAAGCTGGATATTTGGCTTCTACTTGGCGCAAATCATTCAATCCACTAAGCATCCTACCATTAAGGAAAGGGAGCCCAGCACTTTGAGGAGACCCTCGGAGTCCCTGAAGATTAAAAAAAGAGAAGATATCATATAGGAATACTGGTATGCACAATCTATAAGTAAATATTAATGGTTGCATCCTTTACTTGAGACATCCTCCCAAACAAAGAAGCTGATGAGGGTCTTCGTCTTTGTGGAGTCAAGCTAGCTGCACCACTTGCTTTCAGTGTCCGTTGTAGGAGCAAGAGTAAAGTGGACGAATTGGATAACCAGTAAGATAGTGCATCATTGTTCTCCTGAGTCTTGAAAAGGAAAGAATACCAAGTTCAATAACAGACAAAAAAGTTAATAAAATAAATTTCTTTGTATTTCATTGAATGCTATATATACCTAGTAACACTATCTAAAATGCAAACATGGAGACAAAAGTTACCTCTATAGCAGAGCCTATTGCTTGAATGATTCGGTCAAAAACAGTAGTTCTTTCAACTTCAAATGATCTCCAGTGAAGAAGACATTTGTATATGACACAAGCCGCAATAGGCCTCCCATTCGAGAAGCCAAGGTCTTGCGAGATGCACTTAATCAGCAAGTCCTGGTTTTCCTGTATCACCAAATTAACAGTAAATAGAAATCGAGTGGAAAATTAAGATCATAAGTGCAACCTTCAAAAAGCTACAGAAGGTAAATCAGGATAGACATGCCCTTCCCAGATTTCCCTACTGTAGAACTTATTGTCTTTCCTGTGCTTCTAGTCTAGACTATACTAGTCTTCCTTCCGAAGTATACAATTTTTCAGGGTTGCTCCTCCATTGCATAGCTTACTGCATTATAATAGGAAGGCTTCCCTTCCCTTACTCTCCCATCAAGGTCTTATTGTAGATCTCTTTATTGTCCATAATTTCTTCAGTGAAGGGTTTGGCAGCTACTCAAAAAGGTGATGCGGATTGATATCAATAAACATGGTCAGATTTTGCTCGGAACATTCCTGGTCTGGAATTGTGCCCATAGCCAACTCCATTTAGATGGAAAAGGCTTTGATGATAATGACAAGAAGGACAACAACATGACATTTTCAGACAAAGTGTTTTACATTCTTATTTAGGTCAAAAAGGCCACAGATACCTGTTGCTTCTCATTGAGTGACTTCTGCGGCTTCTCCTCATTTTCAAGCTCCTTGTAATTGACTGCAGCAGGAGTCATATCCTACAACATATGTGGAAACAAAAGCTTATGAATGATTATTTGAGGAAGATGCCAAATATGCATCCATAGAATATGCATCTACACTTACCAATGCAAGTTTTGTTTCACCATTCAAAAGATTCCCATTATCTGGAGTTCTCTGTTAACATGAAATAAACAAGTTCAGCATGTATATATAAGAGCATAAGTTACAAGCATCTGATGTTAAAGCTAAGAGATGTAGCAAAAACCTGGACAATAGTTGTTCTTGGGCGCCCAGATAAAGCTCTACTAGTGGGTGAAATGGCGAGTGCCTGTTGACGAAGTACTTGATTCTCTGACTCAAGGTTGGAGAGCTTCTCTTCAAGCCTGTTTATCAGGGCAACTTTTACTTCAAGGTATTGAGAAAGAAATGTGAAAAGTTGTGCATGGCAGGTTTTTAATTTTAAGCAAAACTGTATGTTGGATTTGGTTATGTTTTTATGTTACCCTTTTACATTGTACTGCTTTAGCATAATGTTCACAACACAAGCATAAACAGAAAATAACCTCTGAACAGAATCTTGAAGCTGATCAGCTTTGGTTTCAGCATCTTCAAGTTTCTTCATGAGTTCACCATTTCTATCTTGAGATTCAGCATGTGCTTTTTTCACATCATCAGCTGACTGCCTCTCTGAGACCAGTAAAGCCTGTTGCAGAAAAATCACGCTAGGTGAATATACACGAGGACATAGCCACTATCACTGTGCAAGTGCTAAGAAAATTTTATTCAGTAATCCAGCTCATAAGATGCAATTTAGCAGGGAGACAAGGAAACTAGGTTGCATGGATATTAATGATGAGAATCAAACTAATGAACTAGCAGCCCTAATTTGTAGACATATTACAAAATCTTGTGCTCTCAAATTTTAGTCCTTTTCTTATCCCTTTTGCCTCAATCCATATTGCTTTCCAATTGTCAAAGAAATTATTAAATTGCTAAATAAGGTTTTTACAGTGCAAAAGTTTAGATGCCTTAATCCAGCACCAGATAAACTATTTGTTGATACTGAACCAAAACACTTCCAAAACTATGGTCCAATGCTTAAAAGTGAGTGCAATAAATTTAAAATAAGGATTAGGTTTTCACTTTTCATAGTGGAACTGGGTTAATAATGAAAGGGACCTGAATGGCTTACATTATGTGCTTCATACAAGGCTAATCGTAAACAGAGCAACTGAGGCACATGCGTGCACACAAACACAAATAGACACACTTACATATGCAGGTAACTCAAATTTCTAGGGAACGGACACCACTTAGAAGAAGAGATTTGCCATACAACCTATATTATATTTTTAGAACAATGATGAATATTAAATCCTTTTGAAGCATTCATTTAATGCTCTAAGTATAATTTGTGTCATTGACATTCTGTTTCATTTATTTTTCCTTTTCGAGAGAAAAGTTTCAGTTGGTTCCGATAGATGCAAGAACACTGCAAGTTTTATATGATAGAATTAGTTAAAGTTCTACTGAGACTAGGGAGACTGAAACAAAGAGGGTGCTGTTGACAATAGGAATTTTAACGCACTGACACCTAATGGACTAAATGGCAGAAAATTCATACAGTTGACCGCAATGACTTGCTGTAACGCTTTTTCATCCTACTGCTGTGTTATCATCTGCTCATGAGTAGATTAGTATATGGGTTCCAGAACATGGTAAAGCCACTGCATGAAGTTTTTCCTGCACATGAAGTACTAAACTTCAGCAGTCAGTGAATCAATCATAGCGTCAAGACATTCACAGCTACTATTTGAATTTGGTCCGGTAGTCTAGTTTGGACTTCAGTGGCCAATTAGATATGTCATATGCCAACTTAACTGTGGTAAATGGACTTTAGAGTTGGGCAGAAAAAAGGAATCACATAGCTTTCTGAAAAGACTGTGTTTAGGGTTAAATGATATTGTCTTCCTCATGCTTGAAATCAGAAACTACTATAGCTCTGTATAAAAACTCAGCAGATGCTTATCTTAAGTTTGATCCCACCTTTAGGTGTTCAACTTCAGCTGTCAGGGAATCTATCTTTTTTGTATCTTGAACTAAGACAGGGGTTTCCTTGATAACTGGTGGGGCTTCTTCAATGGCCTTCCGTGCAATCTCTCTTTCCTTGATAAGCAGGGATTTTGTTTCGTCCACTTGTAATTGCATCTCATGCAAGGTCTCTTGCAGCTTAGTAATTTCTGCAGCCTTTGCCTCCTCTAGATCAGTCTGCATTTCCAAAATCAACCACGATTAAATTTAAAGGTTCAATTTGTAGTGACACGTCAACTTAGACAGGTTAATCGATGACCACATATCAAACTGAATGTCATAAATCTTTTTCTGCCACTTGTGCAACCAAAAAAAACAATTTAAGAATATTAAATTGCATACTCTTAATCGTTTTTCCAATTGCAAACGCCATGTCAGCTCCTCTACACGCTTTTCCAGTTTGTCTTTTGCTTCTTTAAGAGCCCCGGTCTCTCTTGCAGCCTACAAACATTTTGGAAAAATATATTACCAACCCAATAGTGATATTAGATGGCATGTATTATATCTCATATTTAGATAAAATAGAAATACTAAAGAACAGATTAAGTATGAATAGAATAACCAACCATTTTGAGCTTTCTGAGCTCTCTTCTCGCAATCCTTTGTCTCCAAGCACACTGATAAGTTAAAGATGCATCCTTCAGATTCTTGTAGTATGAATAATCTCTGTGACACCGCCATTGAGCCTGTAAAGGATTGGAAAATGAACCAACTCATATTAATCTCAGATCATAAAACTAAATCATCTAAACAAAAGATAGTTAAAATCTACATTGGCTAGCAATTTTTTTGCTCCAAAGTGTCATAAAGAAAAACTACCTGGATAGCAATAGCTGCTTTAGTTTGCTTTCTGAACCTAAATTCGTTGCGCGAACTCATTGTCCTTAAACCTGTCTGCAAGATGATTGCAGATTCTCGAACTGTTTTATAGGATTTCCTCGAAATGTGTCGACGCAAGTTCTTCTGAATCTTTATTGCTGCTGCCTCACGCCTCATGTTTTCATATAATTTGCAGGCAAGCTTTCCTACAAGCAATAAAATAAAGAAGCGATGCAATCTTTAGATTGGCATGAGAAGTACACTATTTTAAATGGCTTCTGATTGACACATAGGGAACCCAACATAAGGTTACAGTAACTTTAGTTATCACATGACCGTCAAATAAAAATAAAGCAAATAACAGTAAGAAAGATAAGGCACTACAATGTTAAAGTGTCTTATAAATAAATCAGTTTCCATATAAAGGTTGATACCTCTCCAATGTGATTGCAAATGAATGGCAGCCTTGCGTAACATAAGGAATTCTTTGCGCGCAATGTGTGTCCGAATTTGTCTCTGTATGCTTCTCGCTGCTCTTCCCAGTACCACAGCTCTTTTGGCATCCAGTTCTGCCATCTGTCCAGCTCTAAGGAATACCTTGGTTTTACCTATCTGCCAAAGCCAAACATCCATGTTGGTGTTAAGACAACCCTCTATAAGTTTCAACATTCACCAAAATGCTATTGCACTAGGCATAAGAAGCATGATTATTACACTTTCCATCAGACCATCAATTGCTTTTGTTAGTGACATGTTATCATCAAGCAAAGTAGTTTTCATTTGGAGTCTCACACCTTATCCACTTGGTAAGGGATAAATTCCACATTTTGTCTTTGCATGTTCATGTAGTTATTTATATATTATTGGTCCCTTGTAAAGGATAAATGTAATTATACATTACAGAAGGTTAGAATTTACCTGATAACCTTGTAGCCTCATTTTATCTAGAATCTTTTGGCAAGTGACCTTGTCATCCAAGCTATGCATATATGCCCAGATAAAAGCTGTAAGGTGTTGCTTAATTGCAACGAAATGAGTAAAGCACAAGTGAATGATAACAGAACTTACTTTCCTTCCAAAAACTCTGGGGCAAGGACACCAAAGCGATTAACAAATTCATAGAATGTCCTTCTAGTTGGATATCCAGCACAGCTGATCCTAATTGCTTCAAGGACACCCTAAGTATGACAAGAAACGTCAAACAGTAGAATTCGAGCAAGTAGACTATGATGGCATTTTAAAATTAGATACTTACACCACATCGTAGCTGTTGAATAATATTGGCATTCTCAAATATAGCAGGTTTAAGGACATTGTTTGGCTTCACACATCTGATATAATGAGGCTCGGTAGAGTTTAAGGTTTCCATCAGCGATTGAAGTTGTAGCTGTCATCCAAAGGTTGGTACTCAATATTTCAAGCAAGATTAGCTACCCATGCTCAGTTGATTAATCTAAATACCATCACGAAAACTATGCCATTTTATACAGAATGTCGAATGTTATCCAGAAAAAATTTTAGGTTGGAAATTGTTTATTAAGCACAGAATGCAAAACATTACTTAGTGGGATGCAAAAGTGCAAGCATAACACCAAACAGTGACACATATATATGGTAGAGTGCTTGACACGACCCATAAAAGTTTTGTAGAATGTTGTAAAGAGCAATAACTTCCGACTGCTTGATAGCTTTTACCTAATTAGAAGTTTCTGCAAATGATTGTTTATAGAACGTTATTTACCATCCAGAAAGTAATTAATTAGCTCAAAAGGGAACAGAAGTAGTATGGGGAAAATGTTGGAAATTTACATTTTCGTATTGCTAGCTTTCTGTGAATCAAATCAGTGGAAAAATGTCTCACCAAGATAATCTCAGAATAATTGCATACCTTGAATAATGTATTCTTAGATTTAAAGGTAATCTGTTATCACGTATCAGAAATATAGATGCTTTTGAGACAGCCACCAGAACATCAGTAAAGAAGATGTCATAAGATTGAATCAAGTTTTTGCATTAACAAACTGATCATTGTAATTGAACTACACCTTTACACTCATATATCTTGTATGATTACTCAATATAAACTACAATGAATCTTAACCTAATGCACACGGTTACCCCTGTGATTGGCCTCTTTACATAATCATGTTTGGCAGGCTGTTGCAGACCAGTATGTCAGATCTTCCTTAAATGCATGGTTTTCTTGTATTCCCTGATCCCAGAAAGAATCATTGTTCTACTGTTTTGCATTCTTGAAGAAAAGGGCCCTATACTATTTTTGATTGGAAAAGGTATCTTATTGTTTAAAGTTCAGCTACAGGCTACCAAGTTTTCCTTAGAGATGCCTTTTCATGCAAACAAAGGATTGGTATTTCACACTATTAACATAAGAATTAGAATTGAGTAACTATGGATATACTTATAAAGGTTGTGTGGCTCTTTATCATCCTACTCTTAATCAAGGTTATTTTTTTATGTACCTTCATCATATAGAGTGATCGGTGTCGAAAAGGTAGGTAGCGTGGGCACTTCAAAAATGAAAATGCGTCATGTGAGATATGTGTTGAAAAAGTACGTCAGACACATATTGAACATGATACATCTGTTATTTTGTACTTTCTATGTATGTTCGTAAGTCGTGTAGTATCCATGTTCATGCAGCATATATGAAAAATGAGGGCAACAATTAGTATAGTTGGGAAAGTACAACAATATTTTTTCGTGTTTGCCATTTTTAGTTTGATCCAAGATAAATCCACATTCACAATGTTACTACTAGGTTTCCACAACCTACAAGGAGATATATTGTTGATGAGTCAATGACTATGAGCTACCATTTGTTTTAGGGATGGGGACTCCAGATATATAGACTATATGTAGAACTGTAAGAACTGATTTCAATAGTATACAGCGTGTGCATGACTATATTCACATGATTTTTACGTAATGATGATTGATGCATTATGTAAGGGATTAGCAATATCTCTATTTGGAGTTTGGCCCCTTTTTGGTTATGTTATATTATTGGATCAATGCGAAACAAAGAACTACTTTGTCAAGAAGCCTTTCATGCATGACAATATGGAAATATACCTTGATCTCAGTTCAAGAAAATAAGGTTTAAAAATCTTTGAAACAAATTAACTCCAAAATCAAATAAATAATACCAAAAGCAAACTCTTAACTAAAAATAAAAAGATAAGTTTTAACCTTAAAGCGTGATCCAATCGAAGAAAATTTAGAAGACTTGGATGTCTCCACAGGAAGTGGTGGAAATAGACCCGCCACAAAAGAACATTTGGAAGCATTCAATAAATCCTGATGTTCAGCAACCACATAATCTTTGTTTTTGTCTAAGAAGTGATCAGCTTGATATGTTACCTGCAGCAGAGATAAGAGTGGTACTAGAATTACAAAAATTACTCATGCAAGATGACTTGTTGAAAAAACAAATTCTTACCTCGCCTGCATAATGAGAAATAGTGAAATTGGTACGAGAAAGCTTTGGCTTGATAAACCTCTTGTTTTTTGTAAATGTTTGATATAACTTCTGAGCAAATGTCTCGTGTGTTGACTTGGGAAACATGCTGCAAGAATCATCCTTACAAATATGTATAAGCACCAACAACAAAGTAAAATCATACTTATCTATATTTAATGATTAAAACATTTAATATAAATAAGTCTATCGTTGCAAATAGCTAAGGTCTATAACAAAGACAGTTATAGGTGCCACGCATGCGCCGCACTGCAGTAAGCACAGCCAGTGCCTCCACGCTTTACATCAGGGCAGGGGGGAGAGGGGGAGGGAGGGAGGGCTCACATACCAAGCTTCATCAAGAAGTGCAATAATACCACCGGGTTTCTGCAAAGAGAATTCATGCTTAGATCAGTGATATATAATATCATTGCACAATAGGCAAATATAAGTTCATATACGTGGAATAATTACGTAGAAATAAATCTCTCGTGCAAGGATAACAGGACAAGTGAAGAATTTACGGGATGCCTGGGTCTTTATAACATTTGGTATATATTTTACTACAAAATGTCAGATAAGACAGCTTTACTGTATACTTCTGAAGGCTCCAACAGAACATTTAATCCAGTTGAAAGCTGGTGAGTTGAATCTTATTTAACTCCATATATAACAAGAAATGTGGCATGACTTACTGAAGCTACTAGATGAGCCGCAGGGGGGCATGCAATCGAAAAATGTGCAATATAATCTTAAAAGTGAGCTCAGAATCAAAAAGAAAATTTGTAAAAGATAGGGTTAGGGTACAGGTGCAGATACAGGTATGAATACAGGTACAGGATAAGACAAATTTGTAAAAGATAGGGTATGGGAACACGGCTGTGTGTGCGCGTGAGTGCGCGTGTATTAGCAATTTTATATATGATCATATTGTTTTTCTATTCACATCTTATGAGATTTGGATATGGGCTGAAACGAACCCAACCCATGTTCAACGAGTTTGAGGAAGTGGATGTGAAAGTGTAGGATATACGCCCAAGAAATGTATTACAAGTGTTTTAAATTCAAAAATGAATTATGCAATTGGGTAAATGTAAGAAGTAATGTATGTATATAATATATATTTGAGAAGCGTCAAAGAAATCCAAGGAGTGTCGGCGTTCAGAACGTGTCGGGTACGGGTACGGCTTCATGATAGAAATATCCCTTGCAACATAGCTCAAAAGTGATAATTTTAGTCCACAAGATAAGTTCCAAGAAGAGTCAGGGTAAATGGATAATAAATCAATATCACAACATGGTATATCTCCCAAAAATGAGAATATCACAACCATGGGCGGATGTAGGTATATGTGTAGGGTTGCAGTTGCACCCCTAACGTTTTATAAATTGCATTTAGACCTTATAAAGGTTTCAATCTTGCCCCCTATAAATTTTAAAAATTGCACCCCAACCTTTATTAAAACACTAATTACTAGCAAATGGAATTAGCCCATTGGAAAGTAAAAGCCCATTTAGATTCCCAACAATCAAGTCAAATGGGTCCAAACACAATAAAAGTTCAAAATTACAACAATAGAAACCTAAGAAATCACCGAGGGCATTCTAATCAGTTACTATTAGTTTTATAATATTATATTTTTACTTTTAGGTAAATAGATACTTATCGTCAGCCCACCAAGAAAAATTTTCTGGATCCACCACTGATCACAATGAATAATTTTAACCCTACATATCATCTATAATATTTTTTTTATTTGAAAGTGCGTATTGGATGAGAAAAATTATTATATATTTTATCAAAAAGTTAATATAATTGATGATCGAGATATGGAAACTTCTCCTATTCATAAATTTTGAATAATAAATAGATCCTTTCAAAATAGTTACACCAGTAAAAGCCCCAGAAAATGAAATAATTCAGTTCATGGTACTTCTAGAATGGAAACACGTACCATTTATACAATAAGAATAATAAGTAGATCTTTCTAAAGGGTGTTTTATTTGGCAAACAGACTTGTCAATAAATTGCATGCTTTTTCTAACAGGTTAGAGTGCTCAACTAACAAAAAATCGAGCTGTTTGTAATGCAACCCCCTATGTTTGAATGCAACATCAAAACTCAGCAATTTTTGTATAAATACTTTAAACAATTGATTATTCTAATTCAAATTTTCCTAAGGAATGTTCAAGACGTAACTAATATCATATTAATAAGATGTCGCATACACTCACCTTTTCAATCAAGTCCAGAACATCTTGGTTATCAACAAACTCTATGTAACTCCAGTTGATTTCCTCCTTAGTGTACTCCTCTTGCTCCATTTTGAAGACATGCTGGCAGGACAAACTAACGAGTCAATGTCAAATAAAACCGAGACCACAAGCAATAAGGTGAAAACTTCTGGCAGAAAAAGTGAACCTGGTTGAAATGTTGTTGCAACTTCTCATTTGTAAAATTGATACAGAACTGTTCAAAACTGATCCAGTAGAATAGTGTTATATTAGGACAAGATAAGATTGAGGTACTGAGGCCTACCAGTTTGAAATAACAGAATTTTCTCAACATTTAAACAGATTACCTGTTGCACTTAAAACTTTCAAAGCCATAAATATCGAGGACTCCAATCAAAGATTTAGAGTTTGGATCCTGCCCTATAGATATATTGATCTTGTCAACCAACCTACAAAGTTAGAAGAAGTCAATGATTATTAGCTCTACACTGTTCATCATAGCAACCATCAAATGGAAATGAATACAAATGCAAGTGAAGGATAATGCATGATCCTTACCAGTCAAATAGGCGTGAATAGATTGTTTTTGCTAAACCATCTCTGCTGACAATGGCAGAACCAGGATCTAGAGTTCTTGTAATGACTTCTTCTGGTGTCACCATCACTCGCTTAATGAGTGCATCCTCTAAGCCCTGGGCATCACACCTGCCACAAAGAATATGATTAAACGTGTTTGGCAACTTCCTAGTTGAGAAGAAATATCGATAAAGAAGATGGGGTGCATGCTAAGAATTTACAAAAGCCAGAACATACATGAGGAGTTTGGCCGCCATCTCAAGATGGAACTTTGACTTCTCATCCTTGATAACAGATGAATCTATCTCCTCCCCCTTTGCAAAATCAATATTCCCAATGTGAAGAATTGCAGCTACAACCCTGAATATCCCTTCCTGTAAATAGCATATTCTGCAATATTATTACAGAGAAAACCAGGTTTTTCACAAGTATAATTTGCTATGAAACAAATCTTCAACCTGTTCTTGCTCACTAATCCCAACTATATCCATCGCTCTTCGGGTAGCTAGATACTCATGAGCATCATTAACCCCGTCCAGTTCATAACAATCAGACTGGTTGAGATAATGAAATGATTTGGGATTCCCCAATTGATATTTCTCAATTTCCTGTCAGTCAAGAAAATTCAGGTAAAGAAAATAATACATGAGTCGTTGGTCATGCAACAAGCAAGATTAGATCAGAAGAGCAACAAAATCATTGCATAAATACCTCAGATGGAGCTGCACATAGAAGGTAGAAGCAATGGTAATTTCTTTCTGGACTATTAATTTGACAGACACGAGACCTTTCAAGCAAGTAAGTCCTTATAGCAGCGCCAGATATCCTTCCACTCTTATCAAATTGAATCTCGACAAACTTGCCAAAGCGACTTCATTGTTATTTCATGAACAGAAAACATGCATGCACTATTAAATAATTAAACATGGAAAACATTGTAGCAGAAAAATAACAATAACGCAACAAATATGTGTTTCATGCGATGTATCTGACTTCTACCCCTTTGCATAAAATGAAATTATTAACAAGCATCACATACTGGAAACATATACCTGGAATTGTTATTTCGAACAGTTTTGGCATTTCCAAATGCTTCAAGGACTGGATTTGACTGTAATAAAATGGTCAAAGGTACAGGTCTAGTTAGAAGGCTTCAGTCATCACAAGATAGTAAAGAGGAACAAATAAAAATGCCCGAACATATAGCTCTTGCATATCTGGCAACTCCAAAAGGCAGGAAGTGTCCACTTACTTCAAGAACTTGTTGTTCGACGGTCCTTCCTTCTATTCCAGAGCGTCCACCTAAGTGGGCAAGGTATCTCATAAGCATCTTTGTTGTTTCTGTCTTACCAGCACCACTTTCTCCGCTAACCAAAATGGAATTGCTCTTCCCTTCATTTATCATCGCCCTATTTTCTTAGAAGAAATCACATATCATAAACTTGCAATAAGTGCAAACTGCCATAAAATTTAAATTGAAAATTACCTGTAGGCCACATCGGCCACAGCAAAGACATGAGGGCTTAGCTCACCAAATGCTGCTCCCTTATACTGTTCCATCATGTGGGTATCATAAAGATGAGGCAATCTTTGAAAGGGATTTATTGCAATCAATATGTTCCCCGTGTATGTCTGAAAATGCAAAAACAAAAAAACAAAAAAACAAAAAGTTGTTGCTTAAAATTTCTGCTGCAATAGCTGAACCTGAAATCACGAGAATAAAGTATTAGACTCCAAGAATCTTACATAGATCTCATTAAGTTCATATCTAGTGGCCAGGTTTTGTAAAACACCCGGTTCATGCAGATATGACAGTTTTGTCATATCATCCACTCCTCCCGGTGGAGATTCTGTGTCCTTGGGGAATACCCTTGATATATTGGCAACGACCTTCACATAAGATTAGGTAAAGAAAGTTATTAAAATATTGATAACAAGTATCTCCAATATTCAAGGATGCTAGTGTCTTCTTTTTTCATACGAAAAATTCCGGCTCAGAAAGCTAGGAGCACTACATGGATGAAGAACCAAACATGATCAGCTTACCTCTTACATGCTTTAGATTACAATAAATCCAAAATTGTCATAGATTACCCGACGGTCCATAGATTAGACTGGTAGGTTTCTTCTATTGTTTTCTCACACACGTGCACGCATGTATACATGCACACAGATATCCATATGGGAAACCAAGAGATATGAGGTGGCAGCACATTTTGCTAAATGAGCTACTAAGAGATATGCTAGTGGTGAGGTCCACTCTACTTGTCACATCGAAGCACGTGGACCTCAAAGCTCATATATTTCGGTAGCTCATTTTGCTAATGAGGTGGTAGCTCATAACCAATATCCCAAAATATTTATTATATTATAATATACATACAGTTTACACATATACATATATGTAAGGTGACAAAGAAAAGAGTTCATTAATGATTCAACAAGTCAACAAGCAAAGTTAGGACAGTTTGACTAGAAAAACTAATAAAAGTGAAAAGCCATGTCTAAGTAGCTATGCTTACAAAAATTGAGGGAAGTTGAACAATAAGTACTATGGATGGAAAAATGACTTATTTCATTATTCTAGGACTGTACAGTTTGGGGATTGTTATGATTGCATCATAGTACTGATTAGAAAGAAAGAAAATGTCTCTACTTCAGAAACATACATCAGGTTAGCAAAAAATAGAGGGAAAAAGGTTCCATCCTCCAAGATATTTTCAAATATGTGACATCTCCCAAGTTTACTAGTCAAAGGTCGAAAAAAAAATTTCCTTTTTTAAAACTTTCCTCCACCCCTTTTACATACCTTTATCTTTATAAACACAATACCATTCTTATTTCTCTCGTCTCTTTTTCTCTCTTCCGTGCACCACACTTCCCACCACACCCCCGCCCAATATTTTCTCTCTATTTTTTTATTTATTTCATCAATTTTATATGAACATATCCACCTTTCATATGTTTCTATATACTTCTCAGATGTTTCTACCTATCTTCATATAGTTTGTCCATTTTTCATTTATTTCTATTTATCTTTCATATGTTTGTATCAACCTTGCATATATCTTTGTCTACCTTGCATATGTTTATATCTACTTTTATGTGTTTTTCTCTACCATTTATATGTTTTTATCTACCTTTCATATGTTTTCTTATGTTTTTCTAGTTCTTATGTTTCTCTACACCTTTCACATGTTTCTGTCCACCTTAGACATGTTTCTGCCTACCTTTCGCATCGTTCTATCTACTTTTCATAAATTCTTATCTACTTTTTGTATAAATCTACCCACTTTTTGTATGTTTTTGTCTATTTTTCATATGTTAGTATCCAATTTTTATATGTTTCTAACTACCTTGAATTTAAAAATAGAAAAATAAAATTTAGTTAGAAAACCCTAAGTAAAATCCATTTTCACGCACATACACAAGCACGGATATACACACATATATTATATAGTATCCACTATTATGTCTAACTCAGATTCAACATTCATATCTCACGCTATCTCCACTGTCATTCACTCTACGCACACAGCCACCACCCGCCATCTGTGATTTGGCACCTTGGCAACAAGGATTTTGCAGAATCCAGTTTTTTTCCCCCCAAAGAAGTAGTTACCCGACTCGCCCATGTGAGTCATCCAAATAGCTTTATGCAATTTTATCAATTTAAGGCTACAAGAAACTCTCTGCACAAACATGTATAATAGACTGAAACTATAATAAAACAGCAGGACTACGTCCAAGAAGTGTGTATGCCTACAGCTACGCAAAATAGATTGAAGAACTTGAATAAAATTTACAACAACTTGCGAAAAGAAAACACATACCGACTTTCCATGCGTTGTACGCACATGGATTTCATGGCCATTGATCCTTGAAACCTCCCCATCTATCCAAGCCAAATCAGGGTCTTCAACCCACACATGAGAACCTACAACAATATTGACTGGAGCCGCCTGCAAAACCAAAAATGGTCAATACAATATAGAGAAATGATATTATCTGACTCTTATAAATGGTTTTAGAACTGATCTCTTATTTTATTGTATCCCACGAGACCAATTGGGTTTTGACTTTGATGACATGCATAGACCTCCGGGAGCTTGGATCATTCTCTATGAAGCGAGTTCAGAGTGCAGACCCTAATTGGATTGGATAATACTGTCTCTAAATTTAAGATAAGTGGTTCCATGGAAAAGAGATGTTGATGAATAAGTAAGGTTTCAATTGTTAACTTCTTGTAAAATGTTTCTAAACAATAAATTCTTCTGTCCAGGGTTAATGTTATGGCTCTCTAATGTCAGCACATGAAATGTGAAATAAGAAGTTAAGATAGCGAAAGAAAACGAGCAGGATAAGTACTAATTTGGTCGAAATAATATGCCCTCAGCTGAAACTGAGAGAATCCACAAAATGGTAACATAGAAAACAAAAAACTCACAACAGTTATCCACAGCTGATGGAATAGAGAAGCGAGCTATAAATAACTATTATGTGAAAAAAAAATGGAGTTAAAAAACTCCAAGCAAATTTGTAGTTATGTAAAAGCATAGTGTTATTATCACATGAAACAATTAATTTGATATCGAAACTGAAATCTGGAATAAGACAAACTGAAGAATATCAGAGTTCCAATATTCTTTAGCTCTGTGTGAGTCGTTCTAGTATAGGCTTATCCTTTTTTTATTTAAATTCCATACATGTATTTTGGTGTAAGAAACTCCAAGCAAATTTGTAGTTATGTAAAAGCAGAATATTATTGTCACATCAAACAATTGATTTTATATTGAAATTGAAATCTGAAATTAGACCAACAGAAGAATATCAGAGTACCAATATTCTTTAGCTATGTGTGTGTCACTCTAGTATAGGCTTCTCCTATTTATTTATTTTTTCAAAATTGCATACATGTATTTTGGTGTAAGGGTCATATTATGTGAAAGAAGGATGCCTTTTGCATGAAAGATCTCGTGTACTCAGAATTATGACTTGAGATGCTTCATTGTTGTATTCCTCACAATTTTGTCATTAGATCTCCACTGTTCCTTTACGTGTAGACGTAAGCTGGGCCTAACCACATAAACATGTGGTGTGACTTCTTCTTACTTTATTTTCTCAGTATAGCTGACGAGATTAGTAATATAAATTGGTAGGCAACAAACTACAAATAGTGGAAGTGAGTTACTAGTTGCGGAACTTTCTTTTGACCTTAGATATCTTCTTGAAGTCACTAATGAAAATATAGGTTTAACGATGTAATTATGTAAAAGACTACAGGAATCTTCCCTGCAATAATCATAATGCATAGAGATTACCCTATTGTTTTCAAGTTGGAGCCTCTAAATATGGAGGAACCCTGAATATTATTTACTATCGTATTTTGTGTCTTTGGAGAATTAGCAAAGGGCTCTGTTTATAGCATGGGACTACCCCATCTCTAAGTCAGCATATAACAAATTTGCTTCAACAGACTAGATTGAGTGACTGCCCAAGAGCACTCCTCTCCAAACCCTAAGTCCAGCCTGAATAATCTGAACTACGCTAGGATCAAACAATTCAGCCAATCAGAACTTGGGTCAGAATCCTAGTCCAAACTGTTTCAGCTAGGATGGTTTATGGCTCAAGCTTGTGGCTCACATGGGTCAGGACCCATAAGACTCCACTTTCTGTACAAGTACTTATGGTTTGTGTTTCTTTAGGTTCTGCGAAAAATTGTTTCTTTTACTTTTCTTCTTAAAGTGTATAAATCATCAAAGGACACTACCACTACACCGTCTACACTAAACCTTTGAAGTTGTATCAAGGGTTGTGGATTATAATTTTGTAGTCTAACATGTCCCTACAAGTTGAGCGCCCTTTTTATGAGATAAAACCTAGACTCATTCAGCAGTATCATTTTTTTTTAATTCGCTTTAAAGATTGCTTTGATACCCTGTCAAAGGATCCTGCCACTACACTAAAGTTTCAAAGTCGTAGTGATGGGTGACTACTGTAATTCTATGTTTTAACATAAACATTAGCTCCTAATACAACTTTTAAAACTTCGTGGAGCCTAAGTTATCATAGAGTAAAATATGAAACATACAGGCTTCCTAACTGCATAGGAGATAATTCTTAGGTGGAAGAAAATAGATCTTATTTAATATTTTCGTACACCAATGCAGGAGTCCTACATATAGCTCCTTTGATGGTTCTGTAACATAGATCGTGTGAAATTGATGGCTTAGTGATGCTTTCATCCGCGGAATCGTTGTTTGTATTTCAAGGAATAAAAGGTATGGTTTAAGTCATGATAGGAGTAAAAATACAAAAATAGTTTATATTAGCAGCACATTCCTAAAACAATTAAGCTATCCACTTATTGCCTTCTAGACTCTTGAGAACCAAATCAGATATCACGTCGTGATCCAGATTCCAGCTAGAGTCACTTAAAATACAAAATTATCTATCTACAAATTTCATACTAACATCGTGCTTCTTATATCATTTCTCGCTGTTGTAAGTTGTAACAAAGTCCAGGCTCCAAAATGATGACCTCATGAGAAATCTTCCTTATTTTTGCAAACCATAACCTGCTCTTGAACTGGAAACCTATAATATAATCATCACTAGACAATACCCAACTTGGGAGTTCATTGACCACAATGACTATTAGAAAACCATTTTCCGGCAAATTCATGGAAACAATTCCCAAAAAATACAGTGATTTTTTCCCCAAAATATATCTCCCCTAAATGAGTGGATATCCCAAAAAAAATTACCATAAAATCCAAGCACTAGAAATACTAAAAATATTCAAGCCACAACTCCAGCTTTATCCATAACCCTGTGTTCAAACTCGCATCTTTACTAAAATTAAAATATCAGTATCCAAATAATCAATTACAGCCAATCTCTTCTAGCTCATCATTTCCCCAAACTAATCAAAACTCAAACACGTAATCAAGCTCCCCAATCCACAAGCAAACAACACTTTCCTGCAGAATTCAATACGAAAAAATCCCCCACAAATACGGTGATCTAAAAAAAATTAATATCTCCACCATAAAATGCTAAAACTTTGAAGCCCTAACTGCAGATTAGACATTTCTAGAATCAAAATCTAAGCATCCAAGTAACCAAATACCACTAATCTCTGCTAACTCGATCATTTCCCCTAACCAAACTCAAATCACCTACTCAACTTCCTCCAATCCGCAAACAAAACGACAAATTTAAGCAGAAAAAACCTCAGAAACGATCAAAATCTTACCATCTCTCATCAGATCAGCGAAGAAACGAAGTCGATCTTCGAGTCTTCAAGATCTTCGATCGAAGATTCGAAGAATTTCGCCT
This sequence comes from Asparagus setaceus, assembly GCA_012295165.1. Taxonomy (NCBI): domain Eukaryota; kingdom Viridiplantae; phylum Streptophyta; class Magnoliopsida; order Asparagales; family Asparagaceae; genus Asparagus; species Asparagus setaceus. The sequence goes on along the minus strand of CM022709.1, from coordinate 15,101,332 downwards.
CTTTCTCTCTCTAAATTTTTCTCTCGCTGCCTCTGTATCTATCTTCTTGCTGAAGCTAAAAACGACGGCAATGGTAAAGTTTGATTTCGAGTTCAAAAAATGATTTAATAAAACGAAATAAAAATTTAGGAAAATGGTGGCGTTTGGGTTCGGACAGTGGGGTGGGTAAAATGTCAAAAGTAAAAAGTAATTGTGAGAAAAAAAGGGGGGAAAGTACGCTCAGTTTGGGGCGAGATACGAGGCAGGGATCTTTTTTGACTGTTTAGCTTGAAAATGACGGAATTGCCCCTCCGAGTTTGGTGGAATTAGGTCCAACCATTGCCAGCGGACGCCATGTTCCCCCCCTCAACAATGGCTTCTGCTTGCTTGCCTGTTGAAGGCAGGTGGGCTTTTGGGATGGGCTTGGGCCGCCTTTATTGGGATTTTGCCATTTCATTGTTTTTTTAGTTGTTGCAATTGTAATTAGGATGTAAGTATCACTTGCATACAACTACTATAGTTGTTTGATTCAATTTTAAGATTTTCTTAATATTAGTCCCTTAACCTCTATTACTTTTAAATTAGTCTCCCTAATCACTGATTTCGCTATCTAGTCCGCTAGTTCTTAAGTTGTTTCAATATTAATCTCTAAAATCATTTAAATTGTTTGTAGGTCCGCAAATTGTTATAAGTAGTTTCAGATTAATTACTCCAATCAAGAATAACAGCCGCAAGATACATGAGTTGGGGACCTAATAGCAATTTCAATTATTTGAGATAATTATTTCAAATTATTAGTTGATATTAGTTAGTCAATCACCATATCGCCTAGTATTCCACTGGTTCACAAGGTTGCAAGAAGATTCTATGTCGTTTAACTCAAGAGTGCCTCGTTTTAATCAACGAACGTGTACAATATGGAAAACGAGATGGTAAAAGTTGTACAGGTTTGTATTGAGTTTTTTCGCATATTATTAGTTCGTAGAACTTTCTTGTTTATTAGAATAAAGGGTATGTAATCTCATACATTATTGGATGTGACGACACACAGATACATCCGGATAAAAAAATTTGGATTGCGTGCTCGGAAATAATATGATCTCCACGATAACAAATCACATTTAATTAACAGAAGATTAAAATAAATGGCGATTTGATTAACATATTATCTCTTAAATTATATGCCATTTGATTTATGTTGCAGACTTCTTTTTCACAAACTATTTGTTGCGTATTTGGGGACTTCAAGATATAATCCATAATTCTAATTATTATGAGTAATATAACTTCCTTTGATCGAGAATTAAGAGAGTTGCTACGAACCTGCATATGAAGTTTGACATGGCAAGATCTATGCAGCTAAACATGGATGAGCAAATAGGGATGACAGCGATTGTGTTGGACAATTGCCGATGTACAGGAACACGCTCATGTATATTCCGGGAAATCACGGCTATAATTGTTCAACTTGCTTGGTAATCATTGACGCGCTCATATATATTCTCTAATTTAAATGTAACTTTTTTGCTTTATGTGTTCATTTCAAATTTAAATTAATATAGAGTACAATTTTTCCGATATTAGTCCCTTAAAACTTTAATGATTTGAACTAGTACCTCTGTTGTGGAACAGAAATGACTTAGTGTTAATCACATTCCAGAAGTCGACACGTATCCTGAGTTACTATGCACCAAATTGAGTCGGCTTTGCGAGAGCTTTTCGACTCAATCTTACAAAATGAAAAGGTGTGGAGTTGGCCTATCCAAGATGGCCGAATCAAAATGTGTCTTTTATCGACCCTCTCGCAAAGCCGAGATGAAATGCGGTCATTCTCGAACCCATCGCCGACAGCCGATCACCATCACATTAAATGCACGGTCGGAGTCATTATTACATCCGCCCCGAAAGTCTTAATGACTCATTGGACCTCGTCAGCACCTTACTTCCCCTATCACCATCGTATTAATCACAAAGATGACTCATACCACTCTCAGCCGACACCTGTAAAGTATCAACCAAATAAGTTGACTGCTTGTACTTGGTGAAGTTACACAATTGTCCTCATGTATCTGCTATAAATAGGTGCACTGCCTACTGCATAGGTACGTAATCCTTGGCATCATAACACACAGCAATCATATTTTTTTCTCCATTTAAGATCAATACTGACTTGACCGTCGGAGGAACCCCGGAGAATTCAACTCCGATCCTCTTACATATTGTTTGTGTGCATGATCGAATTCTCTGCTCAATAATCAACCATCAAAGAAAATTGAGGAACCCTAAAACTCTCCATAATCCACACTAAATTTCATGTGTGATGTCTGACATCTACAACCTCAAATCATTGAAATTGCTAATAGGTCCCTCAATTATTGTAAGTTTTTAAAATCATTAGTAAATCATTAACTGTGATCTTTGCTCATCCAAAGTTGTTTGAAGTTAATCCCTCTAATGAAAAGTAGCACCACAAGATATGAAATTTGGGAGACCTCATAGCAATTTCAATAGTGTGGGGGACTATATTTAATATATCAAAGTTTTAATCGACTAATATAGAAAAATTCATGCAAAACATAGTATTTCTTCTAAGTTCTAAGGGGTTTTCTTGAAAGAGAAATGTCTGTGTATCCAAATTAGAAGAGTGGGTCCCACGTTTGTTAGTCGATGTTTGGGCTTCGTTTTTTGCAAGGGTAGACAAAATTGCCATGTATACTCTAATTGAAAGAATACTAACTCTTTCGTTCATTGTTTCATTATTATGTCTTGTGTCTCAAATCATAGGTATGTATAGATTGAAAATATTTTGGGTTAACCTCATCCATGATACCACGTGATAGTACTTATGGAGATGAGATGTTGGAGTGTCAGCACATGATTGACTTGCCGGGTCGTCATTTTAGACGTAGAGGTGAAAGTGTCTGACAGTAACTGCGCTAAGGGTGTCAATTCCGCCAGCAAGAGGACTTGTAAGCAATTTTCTATTTTAGACTAATAAATTATGGTATCACCTGAGTGCAGATTGGGTAGGATGTAGGGATGATAAAAAATACATGTATCCGAGAAAATATTCATATATGTATCTGTTTGAATACGAATATAGTTTCTAAAATCCATAACTGATAGGATATAGTTATGAATATGAATACATAGTAAAATACCTGGATCCATATTCGAAATATCAAAATACATGTTGGTCATACAGCTGCAATAGTTTTAATCCTTAGATTAATTGATTTTGAGGTTAGTTTTGATGATGAAGAGATCTAATATTAGCTTCTCAAGTATAACAAATATATTAATGAACTCTCATGTATCATATGAACTACTATTTTTTTAAGATTATCTAGTTTTTCTCATATTTATTTTGTATCCACATGTACATACACTTATATATTTGCATGTATATCTGTATCTGTATCTTATTTTAGCAAACATGGATATGAATATTATTATCAGGGCATGTCCATATCCATATCCATATTCGTATTCATGCTGGGTAAGAGTATATGAATATGATAAGCATCACATCCGAATGAGATCCGAATTGTTTGCACCCCGAATATGAGGGATGCACGTCACATGCTAGGTTTGAACCTAATTATAGAATGGACTTGTACTGAAGGTTTGTCTCCTAACATCTTTCTATATGAAGTTTTAAAGATTTACTAGATTGCTTAATAACCCATTGTAGTTTCACCAGAATGTCTCATGAACAATGTGTCATTGTTATTCTTATATCAAAGAGATGAATTGCATTCATAACTCTCACAAAATATTTGAACTTATAATCTCCACCGTATTATTACTCATACGCATAGTCAAGAAATAGATTTTTTTCAATATTAGTTCCCCAAATCTTTTATATTTTGAAATAATTTCCTAAAACATTGATATTTTAAGATCAATCTCCAAAATCATCTTCAAGTGTTTTAAAATTAGTCTCCTGCATCTAATATTTTGAAATTAGTCCCCCAAATCTTTAAGTGTTTTGAAATTAGCCCTTCTAGTTTGTAGCGGAGGGAAAGACTTGAGGGACTAATTTCAAAATACTAAGATTTTGGAGGACTAATTTCGCAGCAAAGAGACATTTAGTACGCTAAATTTAAAATTTTACAATTTGGGGGCCTACTAAATATGCACCCAAAAACTCCTACGAAATAAAAGGAGGCCTCCAAACCAATTTTTTGTTTGTATTTCTTTTCTGAGTTGAGTAATAAATATTTAACAATTCACAATCCAATATCTTACCGAATTCCGCTAAAATGAGCCCGTAATTAATCTCCCAGAAAATGGATGGCAAAGCACGTAATTAGATTTACAAGCAAGGGTAATAGATTGGTAGACCAGTAATTTCGTACACGACAGCGAAGATCCAAAAGGGTCCCACTTGCCGCCAGACCACAACAGTAACATTGGAGACATTGGACCACTTGAATCCATCCGAACCAAAACAATGACCATAACTAGTTTGGGTTTCTTTCATGGGCCCATTAAAAGTAATGTGGCACGTTTACCAAAAAACCGGAAAAGCTCCGCCCCTCGTTTCCAAACATGACAATAAATTGTTTACTTACTTGCCCCTGAGTCCCAAGCATATTTGCGGGCAGGTGAAAGGGACGTCCCGCTTCTAAAACGGCGTTTATTATTGTTAATTGGAATTTGTAAGCAGGGGGTATAAAGGTCATAGGATCGAGCTTGGAAGAATGATGGAGATATTAGCCGTTGGATTTGGATTGGACGGTTGGGATTTTGGGGAAAAGGTTTGACCGGTAGGTTGAGGGACCTGTAGGACACGCAAGATGTTTTCTTCACGTCTTGCATTATCCATCCCTTATGTCTACGGAATTAATATTTCCTTTTTTCAATCTACCTTTATTTTGGAGAGGCGTTAAAGAGGGTTATTCATTAGGACAATTTATAACTAAGTGGGACAAGTATCTCATTAGAATAATTTTAACGTATTAAGACAATTAGGTGAGATAAATTGAGATAATGAGATAATTTCAAGTAGTACTCGGGACAATTTGAGTAGGATAATTGATGACATGACATCTTATTAAAGTATTTATTTATCGATTAATCTAAATTAATTTTGCAATTTGTTTAACATAATATTTAATATGTTATAATAGTAATATAATTATTAAAATGTATAATAATATTATTATTGTATCTTGAGAATTACCAAGTCTAATGAACTCTGGAGAGTTGGCCGCGTATCATAATTAATTGGCCGAGTCTTACTAACCTGAAAGCTCGAGCTAGGTGAGAGCATAGCCGACCGTCCTGGCAGCCCAAGTCTAAGAAGAAAGGCATCTTCAATCTGGGTACGCCAAAAGGAGTGGGGTCTGAGATGAAAGACGTTTTCTACTCGGACTCTCACTAAAGAATATCTTGAATGACGAGATGACCTATCAACTTCAACAATTGTACTTTGCTGCTCAATCACCATCGAATTTAATGTTGAGTTAGAGTCATCATGACTCTTCGGCCGAAGTTATCACTCCTCGAACCACGCCAGCACTTCAACCGTTTTGTCACTGTCGAATTAAATGCGAAGGTGACTCATTCAGCCGGCTGCCGACATGTGTAAATTGCTGTCTAATTAGCCAACTGCATCGACCTAGTCAAATTACAGATGTGCCCTTCTATAAATAGTGTGCAATCTTCACTTTTAAATGTACGTAAAAAACCGCTAAATTACTCTTTGAAACTAGATTCTGTAAATTTGCTTAATTTATTACTGACTTGAACGTCAAATGGCACGTCGGAGCAACAAAATCCAGCCCTTTAATGGGTGTTTCATATGTAGAAATATGCGAAATTTATTTCTTCTCCTCAGTTAATTAGCCATCAAAGAAATCAAGGGACCCAAAACTCCTCCAAATATCAAATTACCCCTACAATTAACTATTTGACATAAAAAATATTATAACTATATTATTTAATTTATAGAGTACAATACACCAGAATATTTATAATCACTATATCTTCATTATAAGTATGTTTAAATACTATTATTTATATTTTTATAACAATATAATATAATATAGTATAATATAATATATTATAAAAATAAAAATAAAAATATAGTTAATTTATATAATTTGGTTAATATAATATTTAATATGTTATAATAATAATATTATTATATAATTATATAGATTATAAATATAATATAATAGTAATTAATTTAATGTAGTATATTATAATATCATATATATTAATATAAATTGTTATTATATTTTTAATAAAATCAATTTATATAATATAATATAATATTATATTACGATATCATATTCTAACGTCATATTATATTATATTATAATATTACAATATAGTCTGATATAATATTATAGCTACCTTAATATATTAACACAATATATTTAATACTACTAATAATATAATATATTATTATCATTATTTTATATTATATTATAATATAATAATTTATCGTATAATATAGTATATGACATTGTATAATATACTGTACACAAATATAGTAGAATAAAGTATACATATTAGATCAGATTATAATATTATTTTATTATATTAGACTCTAATATAAATTAGATATACAGAATTTATTATTATATTATACTATTATATATCATTTTATACATTTGTAATATAATTAGCATGTATTAGTTATTAATTTTAAGAAAGTTTTAAAATTATCCCATTTGCCTTTAAAGTTAGACATTATTGCTCCACTATGGCAAAATTTTCGCATTGGGATAAGTTCTTTGTATATGGATGGGACCGATTTATCCCAAGTGGAGAAATTGTCTCACTAATGTTCCAACAAATCAATAACACCAAAAAGTAATATCCCTATTCCATTATCTCAACCAATAACACCAAATATTCAAATCCTAGCCCCATTACCCCAGTGAATAACATTAAAAAAGTGATATCCCAAAAAGTATCCCCATTATCCCCAAATTACATCAAGGAATAATCCCCCGGTCCCCAAGTGGAGTACATTTCCTATCGAACCTCCCGCACCGCAGGAGGTTCTCGATCCCTTGATTTGTTAGTAGGGGCGCTTTGGAAACAAACCGCCCCATGTGTTCTCGAACCCCACGTGGTGGAGGGGTTCTGATAGGAATTGTAGTGTCCCCAGTGTAGTCGGCCTTTTTTTTATTAAGAGCTGGGACTATATCTTTTGCGGTGGTTATAAATAGCCTTCACACCTTATGGACTTGAACTATTTTTATTCTCGCATTACCCTCTGAATTTTCACTTTTAGTACGTAGTTGCTACGTTTTATGTATTACTTTATGGGTATTTTATATGGATTTATGAGAGGAAAGTGAAAGTTTGAGGGGAAAGATGAGACTGAAAATAGTTTAGAGGTCAAACAAACATGAATTTAATAGTCTAGGGAGGGAGGGAGAGAGCGAGAGAGAGAAAGAGAGATTGGGGGCTAAAAGCAGCTCGGGTTTATGCATGAACAAATTTACTAGTTTAGGGGGCAAATAGGGACACTCTCAAATTATGATTATCCATTGGATAATATCATATTACCCACCGAAAATTGCTATAAATATGACTGATTTTAACATCAAAAGGAGACTGCTTGGAGGGGGTATTTGTTGGGTTAGTGCAATCTAGGGTAGAAGGTCATTTTCCCCCTTTATTCTAATAAGGTTGAAATGCAAATAACCCCCTCAGTTATACCTTCAATAACATGTCTGTGACTCCTCCACTATTTCAGTAGTGTTAACTATGCTTGAATTCTTATTTTGAGAAGGGTAGAATGCATATAACCCTCCTCTCCCTCGTGAATTGAGGTTCATATGTGCTATTGAAATGAAGGGATAGATGAAGGGGTCTTCTGCATTTTACCCTAATAAAGGCCAATAGGCCATAGACACGACTTGAACCCAGAAATATTCCACATCCAATCCACAACTGAACAAAGTCTCAAGAGGTGTTGGGCCTCACCTTAACTAGAGGCTGTTGAGTGAGACAGAGAAGAACCATGGAAGTCATCTCATCGACTTAAAAAAAAACATGAAAGAAGATACATAATATGAAGTTGTTTGCTATATTTTAGGTATGTATAATGTTAGAGCAGATGATGGACATTTCATTTGAATAACGTTAGTGCTGAGTATGTATTGCAAGTTACTTCCACATTTTCTTTCGAGATAATGTATTGTATTGCTACTTTTATGTAAAAAAGATTTTCCTGAATTTTCCCTGATTTACATATCTTTTAAGGTTAAGTATGTATTGCAAGTTCCTTTCCGAGAAAATTTGAAAATAAATGAAATAAATTTCATTTTATTTAGATCCATTAATGTTCAGTAAAACTATTATATGAAATTTAAATCAGCTTTATTCCTCTTATAAAGATGAAGGGTACAACACTAACTTTTAGACACATAAAATATAAACATACTTATTAAATTTAATGTTACTCACACGTTCTATGTTACTGGCGCAATAAAACAAATACATATTAAATGGTTAATAATATAATTAACACGTAGAAATTTAATGTTACTTACACGTTCTATATTACTGGCACAATAAAACAAACTGCACTGCATCAAACCAAAGACGGCATCAAACCGAAGTCTACTCCAATTAAAACAAGCAAAGAGCACAATAGCTACATATTAAATCGGATAGCATACTTTAATAAAATTATTAACAAACCCATACCGCAAAATCTATTACAAACGGAACACATCATAGAAATAAATCTAAAATTGTTTTAGAGAGAAATCTTGCGCTAACCAGGTGCTGCTACAAAGCGGCTATGAGTTGCAGATTCACATGTACCCAAATATCCAACTAACTAAATGTAATACTGCGATCACAACAGGAGTTTAAACGGAGCATATCCACATAGAAATCAAATCTGAAACACGGGAAAAAAACATAAGAGCTTCAACTAAAGAGTTTAACAGACAAAAAGTTACCGCATCTAACCTAATATAATCATTTAAGTTACTGCATCTAATCTATTATAATAGTGAAGCACAAAAGTTCTCCCATGAAAGTCGACAAGACCATGCTTGATAAGTGTAATAATGATCATGCCACCTCTGACTTATATTCCAGCCGAGACAAATAATGCATCGCAGGATCGCATTTCCAACCAAAACCACCGCGTCAAGAATAACTAGAACGATGCATAAAAGCTGACTCCTTTTTGGGCGTTCCATAGCTGATAAAAACACCACCATCAGTACAGAAGACATTAACATCATGCAGCTCGTACAAATCAACAGGTTTTTCTTTGATGTTGCATCGACTAAAGGTTCTTCCTGTTCAATCATCTGAAAAGATAAAAAATGTGTTACTAGAAATCATATATGTATACACACACATACGCACATATCCATAGAATTGGATATGCTGAAAATATGTGTCACTAGTAGAAAAATGAGCAATCTAGACGGAAAAAACCGTCTAGTTTGCCCAAATTTCCGTCTAGTTTGACCAAACTAGACGGAATTCCGTCTAGAATATTTCCGTCTAGATTGAGTCAAACTAAACGAAAATTCCGTCTAAATTGATCAAACGAGAGGGAATGCAACCTAGACGGTTTTTTTCCGCCTAGGTTGCAACCTAGACGGAAAACCGTCTAGGTTGCAACCTAGACGGAAAACCGCCTAGGTTGCAATCAAGACGGTTTTTCCGTCTAGTTGTCAACCTAGACGGAAAATCCGTTTAGATAGGCAACCTAGACTAAAACCGCCTAGGTTGCTATTATTTCGTAAAAAATAAATTACAAAAATGTGGTTTATTCTCAGATTTTACATTTACTTGATATACAAATCAATATATATTTACAAATAAACAAAATGTAATACACATCCAACTATATTCAAATCCAATCCAATAATACGCATCCAACAATCCAATCCAATAATACGCATCCAACAATCCAATCCAATCCAATAATACGCATCCAATAATCCAATAAATTGGTCCAACAACCCAATCCACTCCCACAACCACATCCAACAATCCAATACACACATTCAGGAATCATTTATTTACAACAATTATACAAAGAATCCCGAGTACATATAACACTAGATAAATAACATAAAGTATTCTTGCAAATAAATACTGTTTAGTGCATAAAATTCTAAAAAAAATTCCAAACCTCACATCTTGTCATTGGCAACGGGTCAATTATCATCATCTCCAGCCTGAAAGTCAAATTGATTATTGTAGGCGTTAAAAGTTGCTTATCAGTACCCGAACAAGACTCGTAAACGGTGGGTTGACAACCGACGATCCATCCGACGGCGCTACTTAACCCGCCGAATTACGCCGCGAAAACGATAAAGCGAAGTCGACGAACCCATGAAGTGAGTCGGCGAGGCACGAGCAAATAAACGACACGCCGTGGAGAAAACCCGACGACGAAGCTCAACGAGGCGAAGTTGGCTAAACTCAAACGCCGACGAGACTAATCAACCGCATTTAGTCCGTCGATGCAAACGAGCCGCTTGAGCTCAAAGTTGATCGGACACGGACTCAAAACCTAACGGCAACATCACCGAGCAAAACTAAGCCCTAAGACCGAAGAGTCGACGGAAATCGACGAAGAGTCGACGGAAATCGACGAAGAATCGACGGAGAAACGGCAAACGACGAAAAAGCCGCTGAGTTTACACCTCTACCAAATGGTATAGGGTCTACTTTACTTTGTCGAGCCACCCCTACCAATTTGTCGAGGTGCCTCGCCAAGTGGCCGAGGAGGCTCGGCCACTTTGTCGAGGTACCCTGCCATGGTCAGTGGGTTCTACCAAGTGGCCGAGCCACTTGGTCAGCTACAAGCACCCCCTTTTGTATAAATAGGGGTCTTGGGGTTCGGATTGGTGAGGTTGGATTTTCGGGTTTTGGCGGACTTCAAGAGCCCTCGCGAGATCTACGACGCGACGGTTCCGGAAAGCACCGGCGAGCTCAAGTCCACGACGCCGATCTATAGGCGGAAGGTAAACAAACTCGGTCGAACTACAGATACCCTCTAGGTTAAGCTTCGCCTTAACCTCGTGGATAGCGCCGGATTTCTCCTTGTAGATTCACCCGCCCTACGATCCTCTCCTTCGTGAGTGCGATCCCCGCAGCATCCTCTCCTTCGTGAGTGTGATCCTCAGCGCTTCGCTTCCTTTGTGAAACGAGCCCTCTACGCCTCAGAAGTTCCGAACCCGGTTTACACCAGATCGGATTGCGCGGTGGTCAACGGACGAATAAAAAGTCCCCAAGACAGTAAAGAACCCACGCAAGCCGGTGATCCCGTGAAAATAGAGATCCTCGTGTTTGTTCACAAAAGGAAGAGAGTTGTAATTTTCGCTTTCATTGTACGCCTAAAATAAAGGCATTTCTTTTGTTTGAAATTTTGTTGTAGGCCAACGGCCGTAAACGAATTCAAACGAAAGCAATGAATAACAAACCAACTTTCCCCGCTAACAAGCCGGCCACAATAGAGCCAACGGCCAAAGAAGAAGCCGCCGTGGTCGCGAACCGCGATCCCGATCCCGGCCATCGAGGAGGTCGAAGTTCGAAGTTCACCGTAAGAAGTATGAAGAATACCTCTCCTCCTCGCCCGATCCAGCCTCCCGAAGTCCAAGATGGTCTCCGCCGCAAGGAAGACCCGACGGCCTCGGGATGCGGAGGCGAAAATCCACCACCACCGCCGCCAAGATCGCAGACAACGGTGGTTCCTCGCCCTAACAACGCCAAACCTTCGAACCCCGCTCTTGTGGGGTCGATTCCGCCAATGGCGTCGTGACTCTCCAAGAGAGCCCGCCGAGGCGACGCCACCGGGCTAAAACAATTAGCCCAGCGAAAGAGTCAATGGATGGGGTCCGCTATGAGGCGGATCTAAGATCCAAGTTGACTCGTGAGGTTGAAGTTCGAGATCGTAGCCGATTCCTGGTGGCGGCGAATGAATGGGTCCGAAGTCAAACGGAATCGCTCCACGCCAGAACGATCCGGAGCCCAGCTTCGCAAGCACGGCTTTGGTGCAACAAGCCCGCGAAGTTGAAGAAGGAGGCGCCAAGAAGTCGCCGACAATCAGCCTAGCTTGAAGCCCAAGTCCGTCGAAGCTTCAACTCCGACGTAACCCAAAGATCCAAGCCTAGCTCGCCAAAGAAGCCAACTCGCCCCGTGCTCAAATCGTAAATTGTGAGCACCTCAACAAAGTGGCATTGACGCCGGTTACCTCCTGTTCCGCATTCCAAACTTCCTGGGCTAACTCTCGCCACGCACTGCCAGCTTGCCGCTAAGGATCGCTTAGGTCCGTTAAAGGAATCGCTGGTCACTCCTAATACGTGGGTCGTACTCCACAAAGATAAGAAGAAACTCGCAGTTACCGCACCGGCTTCAAATCGAAGTCCGAGCCCGCCGAAGATTCACACTCGCTGGCGCAGGTCGCGGCGGTGACTTATGAAAGGCCTATTTGTTCTCGAAGGAGACGCCTCATCCGACGATGACAACGCTATACCCGAAGTCGCGGCCAACACACGATAGGTTGCTCCAGATTCATGCCGACGAAGTTGTACTATCGTGTTGGGGTACGAAAATCCCGAAGAGAAACGCCTCAGAATCAAACATGCCTTGCTTGTGTTCAAACCGATCAAGGCAAGTTATCGAGTGCAATTATGCTGAAACGACCTAAAGGCGCCGGTTTTGATAGGCTCTGCACGAGAGTCCACGAACCCAAGTCAAGACGCCGCAAAAAGAGATGGGCCTCAAGGTGATGAATTGCCGAAAGTGTTACCATCAATATGACCAGAGAGGGACGCCGTCACATGCCGCTCCCGGCATCGCAACGAATGACTCGATTAAGGTCCCGACCGTTAGACGACCCAATTATCGCAAGATGCGTAGGGATTACCCTCGATGATGAAGTGTCGGATGCCGGCCCGCAATGGCTTCCGATAATACAATTTCCAAAGATAGGACAACCTTGCGAGGCGCTCATGATCAGCGGATCAAGTGTCCCGTGATGCTTGAAGAGGCCCTAACCAAGCAAAAGGACGCTTTAAGCTTGAGATGGAACCGCCATGCGCCAGATGAGAGCAATGCATGACCAATGATCCAGCGATAATGAACCGCCAGGCGAGCCAAGTCGCCGCAATAATGTCAATTTAACATAGCCACACTGACAGAGAAGGAGGCCAAAACATAGGTGATCGTGGCCGCCAAAGAAAACGCTTAGCGATAACACCGCTATTCCTCCCCAAGTTTACCCGAACGGAGACGAGGGGAAAATGAGAAAATAAAGACCTCGAGCAAAATCAATACTTTGATTTCCGCCAAGAGGTAAAGAAGACGGTATACCATGTCCTTACCCAAGGGAGTGGGAATCAATCCCGTGATCCCACAAAATTCAACCTCATCAACTTTACACCGCTTGACGGAAGGGATCGCCCACTCAAAGACTTGATCTACTTCAAGTCTCATCTAGGTGTTATCTCCGCAACGAGCCCTTGATGGTTCGGTCATTCGCTGGCACCCTTCGCGAGTCGCCGATTGGTACCGCCGCCTCAAACCGTGGAGCGCTAATAGCCGGATGATATGGAGGCCATGTTTTCACCAATTTCTTCGACGATGACACCGAGGTATCCATCGGTCTTTGTTGGACGAAACGTAAAGACGGGAAACAAAGTGGATAACTTCGCCAAGAGGTTCGTAAATAAGGCAATGAATTGCCGAGACCCGATAACGGAGAAGTTCATTCTCCAAACTTGTCATAGCAACTTGTCATTGGGCGTGTTGGAAGCAATGGGAACCGACCGTCCCGAGACCTCGAAAGATTTAAGGATACGCGGAGAGCAAGCCGAGCGATTCCCGAGGAGGAAGAAAGCGAGAGAGGTCACCTATGGTGGATGCTCACAAGCGTAACTTTGTCCCCGTGGCAAAGGTAAAGCGCCGGCAAAGTCTGTAGATGCTAATCAAACGCTCGAATCGCAACCACAACAGCCGCAACAACGCACCACAAAGAATCGCAGCCTCAATGGCCAACAAACTCGGGACCGAAACCATCCGTTCGAGATTTCCCAAGACTTACTCGTTCAGGGCGAGGAAGTTCCCGCATCTTCAAATACCTTCGAAAACAACAAAATCCGGTTGCCCCAATTGTAAACCAAGAGGAGGCAAACAAGGTTACAGATCCTGGCATCGTGGCTTACCACGTATGTACATCATCCTACAAAGTTACGCTACCATCTCAAGGACAAGATTCGTGCCTTGATCGATGTCGAGTCATTACTCGAAACCCTCTAAAGAGAAGAAGGTGGGAGCAAATCACGGTCTCTATAAGCGGATCAATTCCTTGGATTGGTTCCAACCAACGCCAGTTGTGAAGGTAGGAATGAAGATGGTGAATGAAGATCCTCACGGGCAGCGTAAGAAGGGGCTCGTCACGCACCACGGCGACAAGCGGAGAAATCCTTTGGGTCCACCCCGACTTGCCGGAAGACGATCATGGACTACATCCTCGGCCATAAAGAAGTCCAAGGGAAAAGGCAAGCTATGCCATCTTTGCCCGGCAATTCGAGAGAAGAATGATGAAAAAGTAGCCACCTTCCATTTCACGAAGAGGAGATGAAGTCTTAGCTACTAGGAGTGGACAAGAATACTCCTACAAGTATCCGTGACACTCCAAATCCAAACGCTAAGACACCGCCGAGCCGGGTGATCACGACTCCTCTCACCCGTGCGAGAAAGAAAAAGCGGTGAAGCAAAGGAGAAAGCGACCTCGAGTCCGGAAGCTCAACTCCCGGCAGCCCCGATTCAATCGCCTGACAGAGGGATAGACCGAACATCGCTCTCCATACCGTTTCGGCGTCATGGCCGGTTGGCGAACATCCGGCGAATAACTCTCTGAGTTGCTCGATTGTCAAAGGAAACCCGAAGCTCTACAAGAAGCTCGGCCGACTCGAGGTGTTTCTCACTTTCGGATCAAGCCGATCCGGAAGAATCGCACAACAATGCAACTTGGCAACCAAGCACTTCCCTGCATTACTTTTACAAAGGAGGATATGCAGACGAGATTCCAAGCACGATCGGCGCTATACTTCACGGGTATATTGGCTCTAGTGAAGTTAACCGATCCAAGTCGATCCGGGTTCATTGTGAGCATTATGCCCTGCACCTCATGTATCACCTTGGAATCCCACGCGATGGTGGCATCATGACACAATGATCTATGGGTTTAACACCAGCGGTCTCGGCAGCTTGGTAAGATCGGATAAAGTGCCAAATGGGGATTTAAAGTCCAAGTCACCGCTATGTGATTGACGCAGACTTCCTATAACTTATTGTTGGGTCGACCTTGGATCCACGGTAACATTATAGTCCCATCTACTCTTCATCGTCTCAAATATGTAGACACGAATAATGAGTCAAGGCGGTGGTCGCGACAAACAGCCGTTTAAGGGGTAGAAATTATTTTCTTGATTCTCTCCTCTACGGTAATGAGTCGGCTGAATCATCGGCCCAAGGCACGGACAGCGGTGAAGAAGGCGTCTAGAAGCCGGGCTTGATTATAGTGGTGGTTTTGTTTTGAATGACATTGTACCTTGTAATCAATCTTGGCGATGAAGAATCGTCGGATGAACATTGTAATTGGCAAATTGCCGATGAATCAATAAATGGCGATTTAGAGTACCCTTTGTCTTTGAATGATGTAATGACAGTTTATACAACGACTCGAATTGCACTTACCAACTCGGTCATCTTGCTTTACACAAAAGCAGCTCCGAGATTCCTTGGGGACAACGCCATCCCACCTAAGATCAAGTAGTGAAAAGACTTGGTTTACGGAAAAGGAGATGCGTTCCAACGAATCATTTCTTAGAAGAAGATGAAGATGACAACGGGCCTATCCTCCACACATTCAGATATAGTACGTAAACACCGGGTATCATGAAGAAGTGGGAGTGCGACTTGACACAAGGAGAAGGTCTATGTTTCTGCAGGTCCTCGAGTCCCTCCTAAAGCGCATATGTCCCAAAAGGGAAGCCGGATAACTACTATGCATTGAGGCGGGGATTGGGATACGAATCATCCTCGAAGATGAATGCTCATGGTGATTGATAATAATCCACCCGATGAGGGAGACGGACATTCGCCCGATTCTTCGCTTGGGATTCGACACCTCTGAGAAGCTTTCAAGGCCTTGATGTCGAATATGGCCACGATCGATCCTGCTACTATCGAGGGTGATGAAGATATGCCAACATGGGAAGACCCATGGATCCATCAACTCAGAGAGCAGTTTGGGGATAGATTCGAACAAAGAGACCCCCTACTAAGGACGAGGTAACCCGTGCTAATATGGGTGATGAGGAGCATCCTAAGCTCATAAACATCAGAATACTCTTCCCCGAAGAAAAGGAAGAGTTGATCGCCTCTAATCGTGGAATATATCGATGTATTTGCCTCGAGCTACGAGGATATGCCAGACTCGACCCTAATGTGGCGACACATCGCCAACATCAACGTGGATGTCAAACCCGGCCGCAAAAGACGGTTTCGCCCACAAATCTTACAAAGCATCGTGAGACGAAGTAAAGAAACTCATAGAATCGGATTCATCGAGGAAATTCAACACCCGGATTGGGTGGCGAATATAGTCCCTGGCCATGAAGAAGAATGGTTCGATTAGGATCCGTGGTCGACTACGAGACCTAAACGCCGCTGCCCAAAGGATGATTTCCCTCGCCAATCACCGACGCCATAGTTGACAATACGTGTGGATTCGAGAGGATGTCCTTTATGGATGGTTTCGGGTTACAATCAAATCAAGATGCACCCCGATGACGCCAAACACACACCGCTCGTAACTTCCATCGGTATATTTTGCTACACGGTCATGCCGCTCGTTTAAAGAACGCCAAGAACATACCGAAAGCAATGACTAAAATTTTCCAGATCATCTCCGAAAACGGTCGAATGCTACGCCGATGACTTGGTCGTGAAAAGCCGCGGACAAAGGAGATCATATCAAAGATCTTAGAACGGTATTCGAGCTCATGCGACTCATCGCCTAAAGATGAACCCCGCCAAATCCTTCCTTGGGATGTCGGTGGCAAGTTCACCGGCCGTCGTCACCGACAAAGGAATCCACGCCGATCCCGATAAAGTGAAGGCTATTCAAGAGTTGCAACCTCAGAAATGCGAGAGAACTTCGAGGGGTTACAAGGGCGACATGACATCCGACGGTTCATATCGAACCTATCCGGGAAGTGCCAACCATTCTCTAAATTGAACAAGAAGGGCGGTCGCTTATTTGGGACGACGATGTCGAAAGCCGCTTGAAGAGATCAAATCGTATCTCGCTAAACCTCTGTTCTTGTTGCACCGCGTCGGAAAACCGTTCACGATCTATGTCAAGGCAACGGATCATTCGTTGCTTTACTCGCAAGCAGACGACGACACGTCACGCAACAGCAAAGTATTACCCGAGTCGAACATTGGTCGGCGCCGAAGTCTCGATACCCAATGGTCGAAGCGGTGCCTTGCATTAGTGTTCGCGATTCGTAAGATGCGACACTATTTAGCTCCGCGCACGATTTATGTTATCTCGCGTAAATCCGGTCCGGATATTTATGACCCACCGCTTCAATGAGTTGGCGTTTGGCGAAATGGGCCTTGCTCTTGTCCCAATACGACTCGCACTTCAAACAACGAAGTCACCAAAGGGCAAGCGATTTGCGATCTCTTGGTCGCCAACCCGACAACGGATGCGTTGAGCTATATGATGATCTTCCTGATGAAGTCCAGAAGTCAACACTACGCCGCACCAACAAATATGGCGATTGTACTTTGACGGAGCTTCGCCACTAATGTAGCAAGTACCCCGACGCTTCTAAAATCTCCGCCGAGTCGGAGTTGTCTTGATTTCCGGGAATCATGTCATGCCCGTGCTTATTCACTCCGCGAACCTGTTCCAATAGCGTAGCGAATACAACGCGCTACTTATCGGACTTAGCTTCGCCAAAGAGCTGGGGGTCGAATATCTCGAAGCGTATGGGGATTCACAACTGATAGTTAAGCAGGTCCGTGGTGACTACGAAGTGAGGAACTCGATCCGTCCCCTATCATCGTAGCCGCTGAAATGGCCGACTCATTCAAGAATTCTTCATCGAATATATCCCACGCCCAAAACGCCACGCAGATGCACCGGGCGGCGTAGTGGTCGTTAGCACAACCTTCCGAGACCGAAAGCAACTAGTTACGGTCAGACTCACCAACTCTTCGCACTCATTATATGATGAGGCACAAGAAGGTAAGGGGTAGTTACCAAAGAAGTACATGCAACCCAAACCAAGTTGGAGCCCCGAGATTGGCTTTCCTATCATCGATTACGTCTTACATGGTATTCTACCGTAAGACGGAAGGAGAGAGTCAATCCGTGAAGAGCTCAAGATTCTTTTACGCATACGTAAACCCGTGATGCTATATCGCCGGGGTACGATGGTCTTTACTCCGATGCCTTTCAAACAAGGAGGCGTAAGAGGTCCTTCGAAGCACACGAGGGTGAATGTGGTGCACACCGGTCCCAAACTCTATGATCGAATCGAGGAGAATGGGCTACTTTTGGCCCACAATGATTAATGACGCAATGAGCACGCCGAAATGCCATGCGTGTCAAATTCCGCGAATTATATGCATCACCGCCAGAGCAATTCGTGATCCTTCGCCACATCCTCGCCATTTGAGACATGGGGAATGGGCGTGGTAGGTCCCATTTTTCCTCCGCCGCTAAAGGAGATCGGTTTATTCTAGCGATCACCGACTACTTCTCCAAGTGGTGAAGCAATCCCACTAAAAGAGGTCAAAGGCGATACCGTCGTCGATTCATCAAACACCATGTCATCTATCGACATGGTGTCCCCAACGGATCGTGCATGACAACGGTCCCCAATTTATCGCCAATTCCTTCATCGGGTTTTGCGAAAAATTCAAGATACAAGATGTCTCGCCGACGTTCTATAATCCAAAGAAATAATGGGTTAGCCGAGGCGCTCAACAAGACGATCATCAAGATTTTGTCGAAGCTTGTGAAGAATAACAAGCGAGCTGGGATGATAAACTTCGGAGAAGCACTCGGGCATATCGAACGTAATGCGACGCCGACAGAGCTACCCCACTCTCGGCCCACTGCGTGAAGCAATTCTCCGCTGGAAATCCAGATTCGCCACTTCAGGCCGCCCTTGCAAATGAGATGACGACCAAGAACAACATCAAAAACGCCTCAAGAGCTCGAGATGTTAGATGAGAAGCTCGAGGCTCAACAATGCATTGAGTTCTATCAAGCTAGAATGTCGAGGGCTTTCAACAAGAAAGTTCGACAGAGAACCTTTAAGGAGGGAGATCTCGCCCTGCCGCTAGACGGCCGATAATTCTCAACTCCAAAAGAAAGGTAAATTCAACCCAATGGGAAGGACCGTTTATAATAGACACGGTCTATTCAAGCGGTGCATATCGCCTTATCACCTGAGAATGGCGGCCAGGCAATTAATGCCGATAAATGGGAAGTTTCTGAAAAAATACTATCCTTAGTATATTCAGGATAACCCATTTTGATGGGAAATTCCTCAGAGAATATCTCACTCATTTTCATGAGGATAACCCTAAGTTATTGTGTTTTCCTCCAAAATTCTCTCACCGATCAAATTCATTGACGGTGGGCCCACTAAAAATCTTCTTGGTCCAACCACCAGCAAATTCCCCTCTCGATTCCTTCCACGAACGAGAGGTCCACTTTCAGATTCTGGTTAGCAATCCTACAAAAGCGAAAGCTATCCATACCCTTCCAAGATTCTCGGAGTGGAGACCCCACTCTTAGTTTCTCATTGGGAAATAGAGTACATTCTTTCTTTCCCACATTTTACCTGGAGATAGAATACATTCTTCCTCTCCAGAAGCAAGAGATAGAATACATTCTTCCTCTCTTGTCTTAGATTCTCGAAGTGGAGATCCCACTCTTAGTCTCATCTTTCAAGATTCTCAAAATGGAGATCCCATTTTTAGTCTCTCCCACTGGAAACAGGACAAAAATCCTTCCTTTCCAATATCCGGAGATAGGAGACAAGATCCTCCTTCCTCTCCATCAATAAGAGATAGGATACAAAACCTTCCTCTCTTATTCCAAATTCGTGAGCACCTGGAGATAGGACACAAAACCTTCCTCTCTTGTTCATCCCTTACCCGGAGATAGGAGACAAGATCCTCCTTCCTCTCCACCTTCGGGAAATAGAATACATTCTTCCTTTCCCACCTCAATCAACCTTATGACGGTTCAATCCTTCTCCGGTCAAAAGAAGGCGCCAAGATTCATCTTGGGGTGTTTCATCCCGAAGCCTAAGAAGGGATGAAGTCGACGCCAACACGCCGCCGGTTTAGTCTTTCTCGATTGAAGAAGACACGAGTTCGATTCGGGGTATTCCATCCGAAACCTAAGAAGGGATGAAGTCGACGCCTAACACGCTGCCGCCGGTTTAGTCTTTCTCCCATTGAAGAAGACACCGAGTTCGATTCGGGGTATTTTGTCCCAAGCCTAAGAAGGATAAAGCCAACGCCTACCACGCGTTGCCGTAGTCTATTCCCGTGACAAAAGACGAAGCCTACGTATTCAACATCGTAGCATTAAGTCTAAGAGAGTCTCATTCTTTTAGCACAACGTCACGTGCGGAGCGGATCCGATAATCCGGCACGCTAGCCCAACTCAAACGGTAGTTGGTAAAGGCTAGTCAAATCCGTTGAGGGCTGGGGGTCGGCCAATAACCCTAAAGTCGACGCCTAACACGCGTCGCCGGTTTAGTCTTTTTCCGATTGAAGAAGACACCAGAGTTCGATTCTGGGGTATTTCATCCCGAAGCCTAAGAAGGGATTAAGCCAATGCCTCACACGCGTTGCCGGGCGATCTCTTGCCCGTAAAAGAGTACCGAGCCTATGTATTCAATATCATAGCAACAAGTCTAGAAGAGTTTCATTCTTCTAGCACAACGTCCGCGTGCGGAGCAGTTTGGACAATCCGCACGCTAGCCCAATTCAAGCGGTAGTTGGTAAAGGCTAATCAAATCCGTTGACGGCTGAGGGTTTGCCAAAAATCCTATAAGTATTATGGTTAATTATTTCTGGCGAAATAAAAGAATCATAATAGAGCACAAAAGAGGACAGAAATATGTTTTGCTTTAACTCAGATACTTTATTGAGGAAAGCTTGTTGAAGTTCCTCTGGCTTCGATACGAAAGTCTCCTCGCTGCCATTAAGGGCCTCATGATCTCCTTCTTGATGTCAACCGGCTTCTACTTGAGAGTTCAAATTCCTCGGGCACGGCTAGAGTCTTTTCTTTGTTGGCCGTCGACTTCAAGGCGATCGGGCTCTCCTCGCCGCTTGAAGCTCTGTTCGAGCTCTACTATCCTCGCTTCTCCGGTGACACAAGACCAAAAATGTCCCACGGAAGATGAAGCTTGACCTTGTGATCTCCAAATGATGCACTGGCCTCATTGCATTTGAACTTGAGTCGGTAATAGCATAAGCATCGGCCAAGGCTGTCGATGAGCCTCGATATAAGAGGCGAGCTCGGCTACTTCAAAATCTTGTAGACTTTGGAGCTTAACCTCTAAATGGTGAAATCATCGACAAGGTGGCACAGGCGGACTCAATCTTCTAGATATTCTCCCATGCCCTACTCCAAATAGGATTACAGTATAAACTAATTCACGGTTCTTAGCGAGAAGTTCTGGAGAATATTACCATATTCTTAAGGATAACTTCGATAACCCTCAATTTCCTCCGCTATGGGACCTCAAGGAGGGATAAAATTACGGCGAGGCTTATATCGGCCGGACAGCGTTCTACCTCGAAAGGACTCCTCACCTTGTATCGGTGCGATTCATACATCACCGAGGGCCTATCAATCAACAATTGGGAAGAATACCTCCCACCGTGGATGAACACACCGCAACGAAGTACGCAAGAGCGACGCCAACCAACGCCGTCGACGAAGGATTCACCGATCAGCGGTTCGGATCCACAAAGAATTCCCGATCAGCGGAGGAATCTCGAGGTCAATTGGGCGACAATCCACCGACGCGAGTCAACAACAAGAAGGAAACTTGATTAGCTTCTGATTGAAATTCCAACAACGGTCAAGCAATAAATGCGACACGACACCACAGGGATCCTACAAAGCACCGGAGAACACGAGAGGATTGGAGGAATCAAATCTGGAGCCAACCTCAAAAGAAATTCATCTATCGACTTCGGTCGAGATTTCGACAACGGTCGGACAAAAATGCGATGCAGTAATACCTTGACAATCCTACAAAGCACCGGAAAGATCAAGGGAATGGAGAGATCAAGCGCCGAGGTCATTCACAAGTCCTATCCGCCAATTAAGAGTGAAGGGGCTCATCATGTCAAAGCATCCCGGACTCATCAAGAATCGAGGCGAGGCGGCTTTGGAGGGGTATCTGTGGCGTTAAAATTGCTTATCGGTGCAGAACAAGACTCGTAAGCGGTGGGTTGACAACCGGCGATCCATCCGAAGCGGCCCGCGAGCGCCGTCGGCGTGATCGCCCATAAAAGCGCATAAAGCGAGTCGGCGAACCCATGAAGTGAGTCGGCGGCAATCTGGCAATAACGACACGTCGTGGAGAAAACCCGACGAAGCTCAACGAGGCGAAGTTGGCTAAACTCAACGTCGGCGAGGCGGAATCAACCGATATAGTCCGTCGATGCAAGCGAGCCGTTTGAGCTCACGAAAGTTGATCGGACACGGACTCAAAACCTAACGGCAACATCACCGAGCAAAACTAAGCCCTAAGACCGAAGAGTCGACGGAAATCGACGAAGAGTCGACGGAAATCGACGAAGAGTCGACGGAAATCGACGAAGAGTCGACGGAAATCGACGAAGAGTCGACGGAAATCGACGAAGAGTCGACGGAAATCGACGAAGAGTCGACGGAAATCGACGAAGAGTCGACGGAAATCGACGAAGAGTCGACGGAAATCGACGAAGAGTCGACGGAAATCGACGAAGAGTCGACGGAAATCGACGAAGAGTCGACGGAAATCGACGAAGAGTCGACGGAAATCGACGAAGAGTCGACGGAAATCGACGAAGAGTCGACGGAAATCGACGAAGAGTCGACGGAAATCGACGAAGAGTCGACGGAAATCGACGAAGAGTCGACGGAAATCGACGAAGAGTCGACGGAAATCGACGAAGAGTCGACGGAAATCGACGAAGAGTCGACGGAAATCGACGAAGAGTCGACGGAAATCGACGAAGAGTCGACGGAAATCGACGAAGAGTCGACGGAAATCGACGAAGAGTCGACGGAAATCGACGAAGAGTCGACGGAAATCGACGAAGAGTCGACGGAAATCGACGAAGAGTCGACGGAAATCGACGAAGAGTCGACGGAAATCGACGAAGAGTCGACGGAAATCGACGAAGAGTCGACGGAAATCGACGAAGAGTCGACGGAAATCGACGAAGAGTCGACGGAAATCGACGAAGAGTCGACGGAAATCGACGAAGAGTCGACGGAAATCGACGAAGAGTCGACGGAAATCGACGAAGAGTCGACGGAAATCGACGAAGAGTCGACGGAAATCGACGAAGAGTCGACGGAAATCGACGAAGAGTCGACGGAAATCGACGAAGAGTCGACGGAAATCGACGAAGAGTCGACGGAAATCGACGAAGAGTCGACGGAAATCGACGAAGAGTCGACGGAAATCGACGAAGAGTCGACGGAAATCGACGAAGAGTCGACGGAAATCGACGAAGAGTCGACGGAAATCGACGAAGAGTCGACGGAAATCGACGAAGAGTCGACGGAAATCGACGAAGAGTCGACGGAAATCGACGAAGAGTCGACGGAAATCGACGAAGAGTCGACGGAAATCGACGAAGAGTCGACGGAAATCGACGAAGAGTCGACGGAAATCGACGAAGAGTCGACGGAAATCGACGAAGAGTCGACGGAAATCGACGAAGAGTCGACGGAAATCGACGAAGAGTCGACGGAAATCGACGAAGAGTCGACGGAAATCGACGAAGAGTCGACGGAAATCGACGAAGAGTCGACGGAAATCGACGAAGAGTCGACGGAAATCGACGAAGAGTCGACGGAAATCGACGAAGAGTCGACGGAAATCGACGAAGAGTCGACGGAAATCGACGAAGAGTCGACGGAAATCGACGAAGAGTCGACGGAAATCGACGAAGAGTCGACGGAAATCGACGAAGAGTCGACGGAAATCGACGAAGAGTCGACGGAAATCGACGAAGAGTCGACGGAAATCGACGAAGAGTCGACGGAAATCGACGAAGAGTCGACGGAAATCGACGAAGAGTCGACGGAAATCGACGAAGAGTCGACGGAAATCGACGAAGAGTCGACGGAAATCGACGAAGAGTCGACGGAAATCGACGAAGAGTCGACGGAAATCGACGAAGAGTCGACGGAAATCGACGAAGAGTCGACGGAAATCGACGAAGAGTCGACGGAAATCGACGAAGATCGTAAAATAGAGATCCTCGTGTTTGTTCACAAAAGGAAGAGAGTTGTAATTTTCGTTTTCATTTATGCGCCTAAAATAAAGGCATTTCTTTTGTTTGAAATTTTGTTGTAGGCCAGCGAAGGCGTAGCGAATTCAAGCGAGCAATGAATAACAAACCAACTTTCCCATGAACAATTATGTTATAGAATCATGTGAATTTGACATTATATCAAATCTAAATATTTTCTTTATGTATTAGTCCTAAATATTCAATTTAGCATTAGTTCCTTATGTTTTCACTTTAAAGAAAATAATAAGCAATTATCGAATTTTGCGTGGGGTGATATGCAATAGAAATATTTTCTAAATAGTATGTAACTATTAAATATTATGGAGACCAATATATAATTTTCGTGTCATTTTCTACATTTAAAGGAGTAATATGTAATTATAATAGAATTTATGAACTCATTTTGAAATTGCATTAACACGGAAATAAGATACATCTTGTGGCTGCTTCTTCGAGCCGGTACTACCCTTTTGATGTTATAAGTCCTATAACATCACCCGAGCGAATCGGCGAGAATCACACCGGTCAAGCAACCTATAATGTAAGACATGACCTGCGTTCATGGTGCGGGCCCTCAACACAACAGTACTCATCTCCTTAGTCACGAGCGAGTAGTTCGGGGTCAATCCTTCCACGTAGAAAGCGAGAACCGTGAACAAGTGGCATAGCGAAATCTTGGCTTGTCTTTGTTGTATTTGTTGTAGATGACATGGAGGATCCAGTGAATGATCTAATGCGGTGTAGCTCCAACAGGTGCAATGGATATCTTCCTCTCCTATTATTATGGGTGAAAAGGAACCACATAAGTTTTATGTTCGAATTTAATAAATTAAATAATCTTATTATGTATATTATTCAAAATCGTTAATATTCACTAAGGACTCATGAATTTTTATCAAATACCTAGGTTATATCAATATTTAGTATTACGTTTAGATTGTTTACCTATTATATCCCAACCGTTCGAGTAAGATTGATGTTATCCTCTCGATAGCATGTGAGGATCGGCTCTCCTACGCTCCCTCTTGAGACATGCATTCTTGCCATCTCCTTTGTTGCAAGTTCAAACCCCTCCTACATAAATTATCAAGATTAAGCGTCAATTGCAACATAGAGAAAAGATCTAAGAAAATTTAAAGAAAATTGAATAAATTCAATTAACAATTCTAAATAAGTTATAATTAAGTCTTACCACCAACTTCGAGGTTTGCCTTCATCTTATCCTTATTTTTCTCATCGACTCTATACCGATCCCTGAAGTTAGCATATGCCAACTTTGCCTTTATGTTCATCGGCATTATTGATTTTCCCTGTAATTTTATAAATTTATGAGACTTTGTCGTCATATTAAGCACGAAGATCTTATAAAATTTTAAATAATATATACCCGCTCTCGACAATAATCATCCTCCAGGATAGCATAGGAGTGTGAACCCAAGTGATGGTCATGCAACTTTTTTCCTCTATTTACTAACCCCTTCGTTGATTTATTCTCTAAAAAATTGAATATCAGTAAAGTTACAATGAATGAATATATTATGTCATGTATATAGTATATCATAAAACTAACTTGTGCGGCCTCAGTGTCCCAATACATGAGGAGAACTGTGAAATGAAGCTTGTCAACCCTTTCATCAATGTTCAAAAATCGCTGCCAGTCCTCCGTATACTTATCATATGTTTCTGTCTTAATTTGATGTCTCCACTATTTGAGGACGGTCCCAATACATGAGGAGAACTGTGAAATGAAGCTTGTCAACCCTTTCATCAATGTTCAAAAATCGCTGCCAGTCCTCCGTATACTTATCATATGTTTCTGTCTTAATTTGATGTCTCCACTATTTGAGGACGGTTTCAACCTTAACATTAAAAACAGTGGAGACATCAAATTAAGATAGAAACATATGATAAGTATCTGGAGGACTAACGGCATTTTATTGATGAAAGGGTTGACAAGCTTCATTTCACTCTCTCATGTATTATTGAGACAACGACAAGTTAGTTTTATGATATACTATATACATAACATGATATATTCATTCATTGTAACTTTCTTGATATTCAATTTTTAGAGAATAAATCAACGAAGGGTCAAGAATAGAGGAAAAAGTTGCATGACCACCACTTGGGTTCACACTCTATGCTATCGGGAGGATGATTATTGTCGAGAGCGGTATATATTATTTAAAATTTTATAAGATCTTCGTGCTTAATATGACGACAAAGTCTCATAAATTTATAAAATTACAGGGAAAATCAATAATGCCGATGAACATAAAGGCAAAGTTGGCATATGCTAACTTCGTGATCGTATAAAGCGATGAGAAAAATAAGGATAAGATGAAGGCAAACCTCGAGTTGGTGGTAAGACTTAATTATAACTTATTTAGAATTGTTAATTGAATTTATTCTGAATTTTCTTTAAATTTTCTTAGATCTTTTCTCAATGTTGCAATTGACGTTTAATCTTGATAATTTATGTAGGAGGGGTTTGAACTTACAACAAAGGAGGCGGCAGTAATGCATATGTCTCAAGAGGGAGCAGAAGGAGAGCTGATCCTCACATGCTATCAGTAGAGGATAACATCAATCTTACTCAGAACGTGTTGGGATATAATAGGTAAACAATCGAAACGAATACTAAATATTGATATAACCTAGGTATTTGATAAAAATTCATGAGTCCTTAGTGAATATTAATGTATTTTGAATAATATACATAATAAGATTATTTAATTTATTAAATTCAGAACATAAAACTTATGTGGTTCCTTTTCACCCATAATAATAGGAGAGGAAGATATCCATTGCACGGTGTTGGAGCTACACCGGGCATTAGATCATTCACTGGATCCTCCATGTCATCTACAACAGCGTCAACAGCACAAGCCAGTATTTCTGCTATGCCACTTGTTCTACGTGTCTCCGGCTTTCTACGTGGAAGGATTGACCCTGAACTACTCGTTCAGGTGACTAAGGAGATGAGTACTGTTGTGTTGAGGGCCCGCACCATGAACGAGGTCATGTCTTACATTATAGGTTGCTTGGCCGGTGTGATTCCTGCTAATCTGTTCGGTGATGTTATAGGACTTATAACATCGGTAGCGGTAATCGGTTCGGAAAAGCGGCAGTATCTTATTTCCGTGTTAATGCAATTTCAAAATGAGTTCATAAATTCTATTATAATTACATATTACTCCTTTAAATGCAGAAAATGACACGAAAATTATATATTAGTCTCCATAATATTTAATAGTTACATACTATTTAGAAAATATTTCTATTGCATATCAGTCCCACATAAAATTCAATAATTGCTTATTATTTTCTTTAAAGTGAAAACATAAGGAACTAATGCTAAATTGAATATTTAGGGACTAATACATAAAGAAAATATTTAGATTTGATATAATGTCAAATTCACATGATTCTATAACATAAATAATTTGACTTTCAGGCTGGAGATGATGATAATTGACCCGTTGCCAATGACAAGATGTGAGGTTTGGATTTTTTTTAGAATTTTATGCACTAAACAGTATTTATTTGCAAGAATACTTTATGTTATTTATCTAGTGTTATATGTACTCGAAATTCTTTGTATATTTGTTGTAAATAAATGATTCCTGAATGTGTGTATTGGATTGTTGGATGTGGTTGTGGGAGTGGATTGGGTTGTTGGACCAGTTTATTGGATTGTTGGATGCGTATTATTTGGATTGGATTGGATTGTTGGATGCGTATTATTGGATTGGAATATAGTTGGATGTGTATTACATTTTGTTTCGATTGTAAATATATATTGATTTGTATATCAGGTAAATGTAAAATGCAGAATAAACCACATTTCTGTAATTTATTTTTTTTCTGAAATAATAGCAACCTAGACGGTTTTTCCGTCTAGGTTGACTCAACCTAGACGAGTCAACCTAGACGGAAAATCCATCTAGGTTGCTATTATAGCAACCTAGGCGGACATTCGTCTAGGTTGCCTATCTAAACAATTTTTAGGTATGGGTTGACAACTAGACCGAAAAACCGTCTAGGTTGCAACCTAGATGGTTTTTTTCCGTCTAGGTTGCTTACCTAGACGGATTTTCCGTCTCGGAGCAACCTAGACGGACATTCGTCTAGGTTGCTTACCTAGATGGATTTTCGTCTAGGTTGCAACCTAGACGGAAAAAGCTGTCTAGGTTGCTTTCCGTCTCGTTTGATCAATTTAGATAGAATTTCCGTCTAGTTTGACTCAATCTAGACGGAAATATTCTAGACGAATTTTCTAGACGGAATTCCGTCTAGTTTGGTCAAACTAGGCGGAAATTTGGGCAAACTAGATTGCTCATTTTCTACTAGTGTCACTTTAAAAGTACGAGTTTGGGAAAAGTTTTCATGGTTAATATTAACCTTCACATATTTCATTTAAATCTAAATCTATCCTAATCATAATTATATCATATCCTAATCCCATGTGAACTACCTACCGCTCAACAATTTAAAAAAAATAAGATTAATGAAATACATGAAACGGGGAAAAAGCTTTTCATGGTCAATATTACCCATCACTATTTTGAATATTTCATTTAAATCTTAATCTATCCTAATCATAATTATATCCTATGCTAATCCCATGTGAACTACCTACTGACTCAATAATTTAAAAACAATAAGATTAATGAAACACATGAAACAACTCTATGGTATTAGTTTGTTAAGGTAAAAACTAACATGCTATAATATATGAAATATTACACAATAACCCAAAATATTTTAAAAATTGCACAAAATACCCTCAAAAGTTTAAAATACAAAAACATCATGTCATTTTAAAACTTAAAATAACAAACATGAAATTTAGAAATTAATAGCGACCTTGAAGAATTTAAAATCTACAATTAACACCCTCGACGTTACAAAAATTATAGAAACACCTCAAAAGTTTAAATAATAAAAAGCACCCTGAAATTCTTAAAATTTAAAACTTACAAATAACAAAGATGAATTTAAAGGATTACCATCAGGCACCTAAAATTTTAAAATTTGCAAAAATAACCTCAAAGTTATAAAAATTATAAAAATTCCTTCAAAAGTTAAAAATCATAAAAACCTAAAATTTCAAAACCTATAAGCGGTACATATCAAATCTAGAAAATATTACCAGACCGTTAAAAGTTTGAATTTTACAAAAATAATCAAAGTTTTAATAATTGTAAAAACATCATCAAAATTTCAGAGTTGCAAAACTTACCACCAACACATGAAACATGAAAATTACAAGCACCCAACTTAAAATTTAAATTTTTAAAAACACTCTCAAACTTTCCAAATTTGAAAAACACACCCCAAAAATTCAAAATCACAAAAATGACTAAAATTTCAAAACTTAGCAAAGAAAAGAGTAGTTGTTTGATATTCTTTCATTAAGATATATAAATTTAACTTCCAATTAAGAGTTCACTATCCCTTTTCAACATCTAAATGTAGTCTACTTTTATCGAAAAAGATAAATGTGGAGAAAGATTGATGTCACTTAATAAAAATGAAAGCAGAAGGAATGAAATACACTATTTTGGATACTATATGGAATATTTTATTTTTAAAAGTAAATTAGGAATCTTTAGAAGGGATTTTCATGAGTTTTTAGTACTTTTATATACCTATGTGGATGCTTTGATCATATAAAAGTGTACTAGAGTTAGAATTAATCTTTAATTTATGATTTTTTAAAGTCTATCAAGGATTAATAACAAACTCCATATTATCTTTCTTGTCGTTTTAGCCTACTTTTAACCAATCATCTTGTCTTGCTAGCTTTAATTATTCATCTTCCTTTTATAACACTATTTTTTAAAAGTATTTTTCACTTTGCAACACTATACTTTCTAAGGTCAAGCTTGATTTCATGTCGGTCCAAATAACATGATAATTCAAATTGGCTTGAATTATATTTGTTTCCTATCAATTCAATTGTCAACATATGAAAATTTAAATTGGGTGTAGCTCATTTAAATGAACATTAAAGAAAATAAATAATCACAATGCTAAACTTTAGAGACATAAGTGAGCAAAACCATTAAAGTAGAACTGAGGAACAAATTTTTGATAAGTAAATAAACTAAAAATACTTAATTATGGTATTTAACCACGTGCAATGCTTGTGCATAAAATCTAGTAGAATAAAATGTGTCAGTATTATATGATATTATACACTGAATTAGAAATTACTCATAGTATAACAAAAAAAATGAGCATATGCATTTGTGTGTGCGTTTATGTGAGAGTAAATTTTACCTATTAATCGCTATCTATTCGGATTGGTTGGAAAACGAGATCTACTATAGCCCGATTGTTTGTAATATCCACATCTATTTTGCTTTGGAGCTCCTTCTCATCCTTCATCCATCATACCTCTTATGCGTACTGATCGTGGACGTTCAGCTTGTCTCTTATAGTTATGAGGTAATATATGCGGCCTGTTAAAAGGTGGCCAGTGACTACTATCTAGAATTGGATAGAAACACGGCTTGTATGATTATCTATAGTGACTTGACTAGTACCATTCGGAGTAGTATGTGTAGTATGAAGTATTTGCACCACCGTGTTACTTGGAACCAACCGCTATAGCATGCGAACATGGTTGTTTTTGCAATTGCGGTATGTTGCAAGTGCATGCACATTGCGTTCCTCGTAAATTGACGGTATAATAATGACCGTATTTGTCTATAGTCTACCATTCATCCGCAGCAATTCTAGTAATATTTGTTGATCTTGCTTGCACGGTATGAGACCCTACAATCTCTTCATTTTTTGGTGTCAACCCCATCATCCATTTTGCTCCATCCTCTCGCCACTTGACAAAGTATTTATTAAGTTTATAAAATGCCCTTGAAACCAACACCTATATGGGTTGCTAGAGCTCCCTTAAGTATACCGTTAAAGCTCTCAAAATAGTTAGTTGTCATAATACAAAACCGATTACCTCTGTCTTTACTTAGTGCCTACCGGTCGATGTATTCACTTTATAAATTACTCTCAATCCAGTCATATGCAGCTTTAGATGATGCCTTGATTTGATCCCTTATCCAATCATACACACATATTTCTGGTGCACAACCAGCTTGCCATAAAAGATTTTGTAAATGCATCTCCCCGTGCCTTTTTAAAATACATCTCTAATGTGTCTTAAGCAATATCGATGATAGTGATGAGAACCAAAAATCTTATGCAATGCTTTAGGAATTTCTTTCCTCCTATCGGATATGAAGAATTTTGGATCTTTGGCCATATTTTTAATTCCAGACAAGGAGAGGCTCTAATTCTCCTCCTTCAAAGAAGAATACTTTAGTTCATCAATGGGCTAAGTCCTAAAGGGTTTCTTGGGTTGCCTTGGGCCTTCTCTCTCTTTTGATCTCCTAGCCAAGATCTTGCTCCCTTGAGAAAGGGTTTGCTCATAGGTTTCTGATCACCCAAGAGCCACTACTACCACTCATCCATTGGAGTTTGTCCTCTCATTAGGGTTCGTAATCACCCAGGGGAGCAACTTCTCCTTATCCAGAGGTCTAGAGCAATCGTTATTTCACGAGAAGGTCATCATAGACCTGTGAGAAAAGAATCAACATGGTGTCATCACTCAACCTCAAAAAGCTTCTCCGATCAACATCAAACTGCACCACCTTGTTCATATCATCAACGGAGATCAGTACGAAGCTCCACCGGCACAAGGTCAAGAACTCACCAAATAAAAAAGGCAGAGAAGTCCATCCACTAAGGGGCTATTTGGTTCAAGTAAAATTTTGGCATTTGGTGTGGATTACAAATTTTAGGATAAAAAATATATATATTTGGGTTTTGGGATTCCATAGTTGATGTTTGTTTCAATAATATTTTTAGAATGTTGAATCCCAAAAGTGCAAAAAGCACCCAATTTTTAGAATTTGCCAAATCCTCTTAATTGGAGAAGATTTGACAAATCCCATGAATGGGTATGCTTACCCCTCTTTCTATACCTTTTTTATTTTATTTTCTTGTGAGAGGTAACCTCACAAAGTTAACTATATTCACCTCTCCATCTTTTTTAGAATTTATTATCTTTTAATTTGGGTTTGAATTAAATAAGATATTACAAATTGTAGGATTTGCTTCCTATAATAATATTGAACTAAACAAAATATTAGAAATTCCAAACATGTATAAAATCCTATGGATTTGAAATTCTCATGAGATTATAAATTCTAAAATTTAGGCATTTGAACCAAACAGCCGCTAATGGTTGGAAGTTATTTGCCGAGAAAGATCACCACGTCTCCCATAAAAAATGATGAAAAACATCTGGCATGCCCTGTGGGACCCGAGTTTTTTGCCAAGGAAAATATCATGTCGTAATATGATGAGGCGGTGCCCGGGTCCTTTGTCAAAAGCCTTGTTATTGAGGCTAATCAATTAGCCTTTGAGAAAATTCTCAAAGAAGATGGCTATAACAAAAATGCCACAAGGATGAACGGAGAAACAAACCCCGCTTCACGTGGAGATACTTTACGTGGCCCAAATCTAACCCCGTGTGAAGAAGATGCTAGTTCCACTTTAGCAAATGAAACAAATCCCGCTTTACGTGGAGACACTTTATGCAACCAAAATCTAGGCCTGTGTGAAGATGATGCTAGCTCCGCTTTAGCAAAACACGAAGCCGAGCTTTACGCGGGTCAAATCCAACCTCGCATTAATCAAGACAAAATGATCAAAAGTGCATTTTACGAGGTCCGATAACCCAGTAAACCATTACCTTTCGATAAGACCAGGCTCCCGCATGAGTAGAGGATTCTTTTTCTCTCTCTTTTTTTTGTAAAAGAAAAAGAAACTCTCCAAACGAGAGAAGAATAAATTCTTTTTTATCTTTTTTTATTTTTATTCTTATCTTTATGCTTATTCTTTTTTCTTTTCATTGTCCTTGATGAAACATAAAATAAAAATGCAGAATAAAGAATTAGAAATAAAAAGCTCACATTCTAAATTAGCACCAACCTTGTTGCTAAAAATTGTACCTTAAAATTTTAAAGAAGTCTAAAATGGTAAATTCTATGATGTGCTTGAATTATGTACTCTTCGAGATTTTTAATAATTTCTGTAGCCTCTAATGGCAGGTTGGCAGAGGGTTATGCATCTTGAATTTTCGGTGCCAATTAATTAGAAAGCTAGTCTTAGATTTGAACAAATATTTCACATAAATGAAAGTTTGTCCTAATACAACCAGCTCTTCTTTAAAAATTACCTCAAATCCAAGGTTCATGGTTGAGGCATGATAAGCTGATTGTTCCATATCTTCTATCAACCTAAGTTCATCAGCAAAGAGTTCTTTGAAGCTGAGATCGGTGAAACTTGTGTCTAACTCAGTGTTTTTCTTCTTAATGACTTGTTCTGATTCTAACTACTCTAACAACTTGATTTCTTCATCAAAGATCTCCTCAAAACTCATGTCTGATTAACATTCTTCTTCTAATTGTTCACTTGATATTCCCTGAATGAAGTTCACTTCTAGGGATTGATCTGATGGATCACTCGGCTATTTTCCTATATTGAAGATGTTGAGATTCACAGTCATATTACTAATGAATAACTTTATTTAACCAGTTATACAGTTGATCAGAGCATTTGAAGTGGCTAAGAATTGGTCTTTCTAAAATGACCAGAATCTAACCATTGAGATTAAAAATGAGTTGTGTTTCCAAAACTATGAAATTAAAAAAAATAAACTTTTCAACCTTAATCAGAACATCCTCTATCTCACCCTTGGGTATCTCCATAGATCAATCAGCTAATTGAAGAGTAAATCAAGTAGATTTTAATTCTTCTACCCCTAGTTGTTGATAGACTGAATAAGAAAGAAGATTTATACTAGCTCCTAAGTCCAGAAATACCTTGTTAATAAATGTATTTTCTATGACACATAAAATAGTAGGATGACCTAGATCCTTATATTTTAGGGGCAGGAACTTTGAAAGAATGTCACTCACAGTAGTAGCTAAAAAGACTTTCTTAAAAATATTAGTTGTTCTTTTCTTAGTGCACAAATCTTCTAAGAATTTTACATAAGATAGAATTTATTAGATAACATCTAAGAGAGGGTTATTGATCTTGACCTGCTTAAATATTTCTAAGATATTCTCCTTCTGAGGAGAGTCATAAGATATTCTCCTTCTGAGGAGAATCCTTTCTAGGTCTAAGTCTATATGGAAAGGAAGCAACGTGCTTATATCTATCTAGATTGAGCTCAGGTTCAGTTTCAGCTTCTTGGTCATCAGAAGAGGATGGTAATTGCTTATAGTTATCAGAAGGATTAGATGTTTGTTCAGGTTTAATAGATTGGATAGGAGAAGAAGGAGAAGCTTGGTCAGAAGGCATTCTAGCTTGGTTATCAATCTGTTTTCCTGACCTAAATATGTGGATTTTATTAGCTTTAGCTGGATCGGATTGATTTGGTCTTGTGACTTTAGGATTGGCAACTGGTTGACTTGAGAATGTTCTTTTTTCTCTTTCACTCACTACACTAGTTAGTTGTCCTAACTGAGTTTTCAATCTAGCTATAGATTGAGTATTGCAATTTAGAATTTACCCCGATGCTTGAATAAAAGAATTTAGAGTATTGGATGATTGAGTCAATATGGTGGTAGACTATACAGATGCCTCTCATAGATTCTAATCCTTTCTCTTAGACACTGAATCATTTCTCATGGTCATAATTTGGTAAAACAGAATTGACAGATTGATTATGAGGAGGCTTATTTTGGTATGAAAGATAGGCTTGTGAATTATGAAAATTATTAGTGTTGAATGGACCTGTGTTTTCCCCAGGAAATTGTGAAACTGAAAAGGGAGCAAAATTTGAATTTTTAAGAAATTCACCTGATTCCATGCAAAATTAGGATGATTTCTCCAACCCAGATCGTAAATTAGAGAAAATGGATCATTTTTGGGATGCTTGAACGCATCGTTCATCTGATCAAGTGGTTGGTTGTTTTCCAAAAAAGGAAGTTCATATGAAACATGAGCTGAAGATAGACAATTATGATACACTGGGGGAAGAAACTTATTTAATTTGAGCATGAGATCGATCTTTGGTTTCTAAAGCTTCTAACAGATGCATGATTATAGTCATCTTAGCTTCAGAGGCTATGTTCAACTCTAAGGACAAACCACTGGATTTGGTTGAGGGAACAGATGAAGTTGCTCTTTCGTCACAGTGTTCCCATTATGTGATTTTCTCAGATAAGTTCTCTAAAAATTTCGGGGCTTCATTAGCATTTTTCGTCATGAAATCCCCTTGACACAAAGATTCTAAGGATGTCTTTGAAGAATAATCTAATTATTCATAGATAATTTGGCATAGACGCCGCTTCTCCAAACCATTATGAGGATATTAGATAAGAATATCCTTAAACCTATCAAAATACTTATAGAATGGTTCCCCTGAGATTATTTTAGAAGACTGAATGTTGTTTTTAAGCTTACTTGTTTTATGTATTAGAAGAATTTTTTCAGAAAAATGGTAACAAAGTCATTCTAAGTGAAGATAGAATTTATGGGCAAGCTATACAACTATTTCTTAGACTTATCTTTTAGATCAAAGGGGACAAATTTGAGCTTGATTGCATCCTCAGATAACTCTCTAATCTTAATCATAAGACAAACTTCTTCAAACTCAGATATAAAATTGTAAGCATCATTAGACTCATTTCCTAAAAGTTTGGGAAAGATGTTTATGAATTGAGGTCTAAGCTCATAACTCGCACTATTAACATCGAGAGCTGTAATGCAAGATGGGAGTACATTCCTAGTAGGATATCACATACCCTGAAGAACGGGTGGATTCAGATTAGCCATTTCTCTTGGTTCGAATCCAACACGAATGAAGTTCTTTTTGTATATTTTTATTTTTATAAAACCTAAGAAAACAATCTTAAAAAAATTCTTTTTTAAGAAGGAAACAAAAATTAAAAGATCAAAAACATTTTTGCAAAAAAATAAGAAGAAAAGAAACACCTAGCTAAACAAATCAAAAGACAAATCACTTGAATAATCACTCCTAATTTCTAGAGTTAAGCCTAAACTCCACTAGACTAGCTCCTACTTAAAAACTTCTTTAGTGAACAAATCTAAGTTTACTTGATCAGTTAGCCAGGTAAGGATAGTAATAGAGGAAGGTTGGAAACCGTTTAAGACCCTCATTCCTTGCAGAGCGCTTAATACAACTCTTAAACATTTCCTTAGATACCAATGGAGTTAAATAAACTTGAATCGATTCACATAAGAATATCTTATTGAGCTTGAATCCTTAAGGGCCAACATCTAATGAATTTATAGGCTTAAGTTTGTGTAGTGAGAAATTAAGTGATTGTTGGGCTAAAGAAAAGGTGATGAAATCCCTCACATTATCTTGATTTGGGTTTTTGCCCTTCAAAGTATTTTCAAGTGTGTGCTCAAATCAAAATGCTTAAATTACTTTGGAGATTCCTACTAACTATATGAAAATGCAACCCTAAAAATTAAAGCGAATACAAGTGGATGTCAATTTTTTTAATTAGGTTCACACAAATAAACAAATATGAGAAAGAGAGCCCTTGTTTGAATTATTATCTTGTTTAATAGTTATTTAAATGAATGATGGATTTTATTATGGGCAATAAGAGAATTTTTTAATATAATTACCTAATTATCTCTAATTGTGAGAAACCTAACTAGAAGGTGAAATTAAAAATCACAAGAAAGAGAACTCACATTTTCAAGGGGTTGTCTCTTTTAAAGCAAATCTTCTTCATCTTTAGTCTTCTTCTAGCTCGATCCTTCATAATGATACACACAAATCAAAGAAATAAAATAGAAAAATTCCTAAATACAAGCTCCTTCCACGACAATGGCGCTAAAAACTTGATGTATTCTAAATAAAATATTGTAAATGCACAACTAGTGTGTGTAGCATGCAACTATCCATCCTATGAGGAAGGAGTGTTATTAGAAAGTCCTAAAGTGGTTCTTGAAATGTGAAAGAAAAAAAGAGAGTGTAGAGATTGGTTTGGATGTAATTGTTGCAAATAAAAAGGTTAAAAACAAGAAAAGAGAATGAATGAAAGTAAGAAATAAATGAAAAAAAATAAGAAAATAAGAAAAAGAATAAAATGAAAAGAAGAAGCAAACAAAAAAAAAAAAAATGGGAGGAAAACTAGTAATAAACTTCGAATCTAGGATTGAATCCACTAGTTAATTTCTATTTGGATTTAAGAATAACTCTCTTTTAATTATCATATTACTTAGAATTCTTAAGCATAGATTAGCAAGCTATTTAAAATAAGCATAACCTATAAAAGATATATT
Organism: Asparagus setaceus; assembly: GCA_012295165.1. Lineage (NCBI taxonomy): Eukaryota > Viridiplantae > Streptophyta > Magnoliopsida > Asparagales > Asparagaceae > Asparagus > Asparagus setaceus. Next base: position 15,063,409 of record CM022709.1, on the reverse strand, counting down.
CAAGCAATATTACCATTCATGAATAGAAATATATAACTAAATAGTATTTCTAGAATTAAGAAAGCATAAACTATCAAACCATTTAAGATAAGTATAGCCTATCAAATTCTTTTCCTACTAATTATTATTCTAGTTGATTATCCTAAGCATGATCATTTAAGCACTAAAAGAGTGCAATTCAAAATTAAAAGGGAAATTAAACTAGTTTCATTTAATCCTAGAAATCATAAAGAAATTAGCTACTCATACTATAAAAGCAAATAAATCCTAAATTACAAAGCATGAACAAAAGCAAGAAAATAAAAAAATCTAAACTACAAAGCAAGAATAAAAAGCAAGAAATTAAAATATAAACTATAAAGCATGAATAAAAAGTAAGAAATAAAGATCTAAACTATAAAGCATGAATAAAAAGTAAGAAATAAAGATCTAAACTATAAAGCATGAATAAAAAGTAAGAAATAAAGATCTAAACTATAAAGCATGAAATAAAAAGCAAGAAAATAAAAATAAAACTTACATTGTAAGGGGTTGGCCTCTCTTGAAGTAAATCTTTATCATTAAAAGAGAAGAAAATTAAAAAGAGATTTTTTTATTTATTGCAAACTAAAATTTACCATTTTGGAAGGCCTAATTAAAAGCCCTCCTCTTCAAAAGGAGTTCATAAAACTTTTACATATCCCTCACCCTCATTCTATACCCTATTTATACCCTACATCAATCAACATTAGCCATTGGATTAGTCTTGAACTTCAAGAAATTAAAATCGACCATTGATGAGTTTACATTTATAGACTAATCGATTAGCTAATTGATTAGTTTATATGATTTTTATTCTCTTTGTTGACTTATTGACTCGACTCATCTTTGACTTTTGGGCTTTGTGGGCTTCCTCTAGGCTTCTTTTAAGCTTCAAGTAGAGTTATTCTCGACTTCTTTGAGCTCTTATTTGATAAATTCTTTATTTCCTACAAATTTATAAAACACACGATATTAGCAATTATATTTATTCAATAAAATAGATCATGAGGGTATAAAATACAATAAAATATAATGATCAAATAATAAGCAAATAAATGATTGAAGCTGCAAGGGTTTTGACTTCGTCATCCAACAATGGAGAGAAGATTGTAATTTGTCTTCGTCATTCAAGATAATGCAAGTGAGACCAACCTCTTGTGTTTAGGGTTAACGATTTTGTATATTCTCTCACGATACAATTCAAGGAGCACGTCATATTTTATTCTAATTAAATTTAGAAAACAATCTTTAAAAATATTTGTTTATTCTCTACCGACTAAATCAAGAAATTATTCTTTATTAAAAATGTTGTTTAAATAGTAACCAGTAATTTTAGACCTTCGCATATAACCACCACTTTACCCTCTCTATAAACATTAAATTATGGGTAAATTTCTTTGCAAGTTATAAAGATTTAGGGGTATATATGCAAAAATCCTAATATTTTTTAAGTACTTGGACATTGAAGCTGTGGACTTAGTGAGGCCCAACAAATAAATACAGCCCGGCCCACAAACTTTCAAGGGGCTTATAAAAATAGGTAACCCTTGAGGTACCAATCACATAATTTGAAGAGATAATAAGTAAATAAATGATTGAAGCTACAATGATTTTCACTTCGTCATTCAACAACGGGGGAGAAGATTGCAATTTATCTTAGTCATTCAATGCAATACAATTGAGACCAACTTCTTGTGCTTAGGGTTAATGATGATTCTGTATATTCTCTCACGGTACAATTCAAGAAAGACGTCATATTTTATTCTAATTGAATTTCGAAAACAATCTTTAATAATCTTTAGTCTTCTTCTAGCTCGATCCTTCATAATGATACACACAAATCAAAGAAATAAAATAGAAAAATTCCTAAATACAAGCTCCTTCCCGACAATGGCTAAAACTTGATGTATTCTAAATAAAATATTGTAAATGCACAACTAGTGTGTGTAGCATGCAACTATCCATCCTATGAGGAAGGAGTGTTATTAGAAAGTCCTAAAGTGGTTCTTGAAATGTGAAAGAAAAAAGAGAGTGTAGAGATTGGTTTGGGTGTAATTGTTGCAAATAAAAAGGTTAAAAACAAGAAAAGAGAATGAATGAAAGTAAGAAATAAATGAAAAAAATAAGAAAATAAGAAAAAGAATAAAATGAAAAGAAGAAGCAAACAAAAAAAAAAATGGGAGGAAAACTAGTAATAAACTCGAATCTAGGATTGAATCCACTAGTTAATTTCTATTTGGATTTAAGAATAACTCTCTTTTAATTATCATATTACTTAGAATTCTTAAGCATAGATTAGCAAGCTATTTAAAATAAGCATAACCTATAAAAGATATATTCAAGCAATATTACCATTCATGAATAGAAATATATAACTAAATAGTATTTCTAGAATTAAGAAAGCATAAACTATCAAACCATTTAAGATAAGTATAGCCTATCAAATTCTTTTCCTACTAATTATTATTCTAGTTGATTATCCTAAGCATGATCATTTAAGCACTAAAAGAGTGCAATTCAAAATTAAAAGGGAAATTAAACTAGTTTCATTTAATCCTAGAAATCATAAAGAAATTAGCTACTCATACTATAAAAGCAAATAAATCCTAAATTACAAAGCATGAACAAAAGCAAGAAAATAAAAAAATCTAAACTACAAAGCAAGAATAAAAAGCAAGAAATTAAAATATAAACTATAAAGCATGAATAAAAAGTAAGAAATAAAGATCTAAACTATAAAGCATGAAATAAAAAGCAAGAAAAAAAATCTTAACTACAAAGCATGATATAAAAATAAGAAATTAAATCCTAAACATGCAATTCTAAATAATAAAGGAAAAAATAAAAATAAAACTTACATTGTAAGGGGTTGGCCTCTCTTGAAGTAAATCTTTATCATTAAAAAGAAGAAGAAAATTAAAAGAGATTTTTTATTTATTGCAAACTAAAATTTACCATTTTGGAAGGCCTAATTAAAAGCCCTCCTCTTCAAAAGGAGTTCATAAAAGTTTTACATATCCCTCACCCTCATTCTATACCCTATTTATACCCTACATCAATCAACATTAGCCATTGGATTAGTCTTGAGCTTCAAGAAATTAAAATCACCATTGATGAGTTTACATTTATAGACTAATCGATTAGCTAATTGATTAGTTTATAACAGATTTTTATTCTCTTTGTTGACTTATTGACTTGACTCATCTTTGACTTTTGGGCTTTGTGGGCTTCCTCTAGGCTTCTTTTAAGCTTCAAGTAGAGTTATTCTCGACTTCTTTGAGCTCTTATTTGATAAATTCTTTATTTCCTACAAATTTATAAAACACACGATATTAGCAATTATATTTATTCAATAAAATAGATCATGAGGGTATAAAATACAATAAAATATAATGATCAAATAATAAGCAAATAAATGATTGAAGCTGCAAGGGTTTTGACTTCGTCATCCAACAATGGAGAGAAGATTGTAATTTGTCTTCGTCATTCAAGATAATGCAAGTGAGACCAACCTCTTGTGTTTAGGGTTAACGATTTTGTATATTCTCTCACGATACAATTCAAGGAGCACGTCATATTTTATTCTAATTAAATTTAGAAAACAATCTTTAAAAATATTTGTTTATTCTCTACCGACTAAATCAAGAAATTATTCTTTATTAAAAATGTTGTTTAAATAGTAACCAGTAATTTTAGACCTTCGCATATAACCACCACTTTACCCTCTCTATAAACATTAAATTATGGGTAAATTTCTTTGCAAGTTATAAAGATTTAGGGGTATATATGCAAAAATCCTAATATTTTTAAGTACTTGGACATTGAAGCTGTGGACTTAGTGAGGCCCAACAAATAAATACAGCCCGGCCCACAAACTTTCAAGGGGCTTATAAAAATAGGTAACCCTTGAGGTACCAATCACATAATTTGAAGAGATAATAAGTAAATAAATGATTGAAGCTGCAAGGGTTTTGACTTCGTCATCCAACAATGGAGAGAAGATTGTAATTTGTCTTCGTCATTCAAGATAATGCAAGTGAGACCAACCTCTTGTGTTTAGGGTTAACGATTTTGTATATTCTCTCACGATACAATTCAAGGAGCACGTCATATTTTATTCTAATTAAATTTAGAAAACAATCTTTAAAAATATTTGTTTATTCTCTACCGACTAAATCAAGAAATTATTCTTTATTAAAAATGTTGTTTAAATAGTAACCAGTAATTTTAGACCTTCGCATATAACCACCACTTTACCCTCTCTATAAACATTAAATTATGGGTAAATTTCTTTGCAAGTTATAAAGATTTAGGGGTATATATGCAAAAATCCTAATATTTTTAAGTACTTGGACATTGAAGCTGTGGACTTAGTGAGGCCCAACAAATAAATACAGCCCGGCCCACAAACTTTCAAGGGGCTTATAAAAATAGGTAATCTTTAAGGTACCAATCACGCAATTTGAAGAAATAATAAGCAAGTAAACGGTTGAAGCTGCAAGGGTTTTGACTTCGTCATCTATACAACATGAGAGAAGATTGCAATTTGTCTTTGTCATTCAAGGTAATAGATTTGAGACCAACTCTTGGGGTTACGATTTATGATTTTGTATATTCTCTCACGATACAATTCAAGGAGCACGTCATATTTTATTCTAATTAAATTTAGAAAACAATCTTTAAAAATATTTGTTTATTCTCTACCGACTAAATCAAGAAATTATTCTTTATTAAAAATGTTGTTTAAATAGTAACCAGTAATTTTAGACCTTCGCATATAACCACCACTTTACCCTCTCTATAAACATTAAATTATGGGTAAATTTCTTTGCAAGTTATAAAGATTTAGGGGTATATATGCAAAAATCCTAATATTTTTAAGTACTTGGACATTGAAGCTGTGGACTTAGTGAGGCCCAACAAATAAATACAGCCCGGCCCACAAACTTTCAAGGGGCTTATAAAAATAGGTAACCCTTGAGGTACCAATCACATAATTTGAAGAGATAATAAGTAAATAAATGATTGAAGCTGCAAGGGTATTGATTTCATCATCTATACAACATGAGAGAAGATTGCAATTTGTCTTTGTCATTCAAGGTAATAGATTTGAGACCAACTCTTGGGGTTACGATTTATGATTTTGTATATTCTCTCACGATACAATTCAAGGAGCACGTCATATTTTATTCTAATTAAATTTAGAAAACAATCTTTAAAAATATTTGTTTATTCTCTACCGACTAAATCAAGAAATTATTCTTTATTAAAAATGTTGTTTAAATAGTAACCAGTAATTTTAGACCTTCGCATATAACCACCACTTTACCCTCTCTATAAACATTAAATTATGGGTAAATTTCTTTGCAAGTTATAAAGATTTAGGGGTATATATGCAAAAATCCTAATATTTTTTAAGTACTTGGACATTGAAGCTGTGGACTTAGTGAGGCCCAACATATGAACACAACCCGGCTCATAAATTTTCAGGGGCTTATAAAAATAGGTAATCTTTAAGGTACCAATCACGCAATTTGAAGAAATAATAAGCAAGTAAACGGTTGAAGCTGCAAGGGTATTGATTTCATCATCTAACAACATGAGAGAAGATTGCAATTTGTCTTTGTCATTCAAGGTAATAGATTTGAGACCAACTCTTGGGGTTACGATTTATGATTTTGTATATTCCCTCACGGTACAATTCAAGAAAGACGTCATATTTTATTCTAATTGAAGTTTGAAAACAACTTTAATAATCTTTGTTTATTCTCTACCAACAAAATTAAGAAATTATTCTTTATTAATAATGTTGTTTAAATAGTAACCCCTAATTTCAGACCTTCACATGTAATCACCAATTTACTCTTTCTATAAACATTGAAATATGAGTAAATTGTTTGCAAATACTCAAGTTTTGAGGGAATAAATGCAAAAATCCCTAATATTTTTTTAAGTACTTGGACATTGAAACTGTGGACTTAGTGAGGCCCAACATATGAACACAACCCGGCTCATAAATTTTCAGGGGGCTTATAAAAATAGGTAATCTTTAAGGTACCAATCACGCAATTTGAAGAAATAATAAGCAAGTAAACGGTTGAAGCTGCAAGGGTATTGATTTCATCATCTAACAACATGAGAGAAGATTGCAATTTGTCTTTGTCATTCAAGGTAATAGATTTGAGACCAACTCTTGGGGTTACGATTTATGATTTTGTATATTCCCTCACGGTACAATTCAAAAATTATTCTAATTGAAGTTTGAAAACAACTTTAATAATCTTTGTTTATTCTCTACCAACAAAATTAAGAAATTATTCTTTATTAACAATGTAGTAAATCTTGTCTCTAGGGTTTATATTCTTATTGAATTTGTGTTTAAGGTTAATAATTTTTATTAATCTCTAGAATTTAAGTTATAAACCCACTAATTCAAGAAACTATTCCTTTAATTCAAGAAATTAATCATTATTAACAATGTTGTAAATCTATTGTCTCTAGAGCTCTTTACAGGATCGAATGTTTCAAGAAACAAAAGTTTTTTTTTTCTTTTCTATCGATTGCATGTGTCAATCTTGAATTTTCTTTTTTAAAAATAATTAATCTGTGTTTTACGATTTGGAGAGAGGCGTTTGGAGATAGTTGTGATTATTTAGTTGATTCATGTCTATTTGTGATTTTGCAGCGCGATATCATATCACTCTACCAGCTACACCCTATTGATTGCATCGTCGTTGTACAGCGTCATTTCATCATCCGGCAGCACCATGACATCCAGTAGCACCGTGATGTCGAGTAGCAGCGGCACCGCGACGTCGAGCAGCAGCGGCACAACCACGTCGGGCAGCACCGCTACGTCAAGCAGCAGCAGCACGATGACGTCCGGCAGCACCACGACGTCAAGTAGCAGCGGCATGATGATGTCGGGCAGCACCCCGATGTTGAGCGACAGCGGCATGATAAAGTCGAGTTGCACCCCGACATCGAACATCAACAACACGATGGTGTCGAGCAGCATCGGTACCGTGACGTCGACCAACAGCATGCTGGTGCCCGTGACCCTATCAGGCCCAATTACCATGTCCACCTCTGTTACCCTATCGTTCCCCAACCTGTTAGTAGCTCCTCAACAGCCAACATGGTGTCACGCTGTCCGTGGCGAGCACATCATCCGGACTCATCAGTTCATCGCCATCCAGCAGGCACTTCGGCTCCCATCCCACATTCAGTTAGCCATCAGCATCCCAGATGATAACCCCTTGCCTTTCCCTCCCCCAAAACCCTAACCCTAACACCCCTACCCACTTCCCCTTCCCCACCGCCTCCTCGCCATCGGAAAGACCTCCCCAAATCCCTCCAAACCTTAACCCTAGCCTCCCTCATTGACGGTCGACGCCCTCTCCCCACGTTAGTCCGCTGCCGCCTCCACAACCCCTGTCCGAATCAACGACGTCCTCGACTGCGGCGGCAACGAGCTCAATCTCCTCTACCACCTCCACCTCCCCAAGATCCAATCCAATGGGCCTTCCTCATCACCCTCCTCGGCAACCACAAAATAACCAACGTTGAGGGACTAATTGTTGAGATAATAAACATCGCGAGTCTTAAACTGTTATGAACACGGGACTGCTAGTCTCGTTTTATTTAAAAAAATTAGATTAACCTTTAATTAGTTAATGCTAATTACATGAGACTGCTAGTCTCGTATTTTTTAAAAACTGTATTTTGTAGAATCGACCACTTTTCAACCAATTGTGCTAATGTGGTTGAAAAGTGATCGATTTTGCTAATTAAAAACGTTAACATTCGATTTTGCTTATTAAATTTGAAAAATAATCTATTTTAAAAATTCTCCTTCATGGACCAAATGAATTAGAATTATTCACATGTCATATATATATATATATATATATATATATATATATATATATATATATATATATATATATATATATATATATATATATATATATATAGAGAGAGAGAGAGAGAGAGAGAGAGAGTAAAACTCCTATAAACTTAAATGGATAGGAGCCTTGTCACCAAACTTTTTATCCTTCATTATGCTTTGAGATTTGTGCTACACATCAATGCTATCTTTGAGATTTATGTCTTCATTTGTATCACATGCTAGCACAAATCTTAACGCAAAATCAATAGATAAAAAAGTTGGTGAATGAAACTCTATCATCTAAATTATAGGGCTTCTCTCTCTCTCTCTCTCTCTATATATATATATATATATATATATTGGACACTTCTTGAATATATGCATATGTTTATTAGGACATATACTCAATTATATAATACGTTTTAACTTAAAACACTACTCAATAAACTTACTTGGATGTATATTCTACACTTCACATCTATTTCTTATATATATATATATATATATATATATATATTGGACACTTCTTGAATATATGCATATGTTTATTAGGACATATACTCAATTATATAATACGTTTTAACTTAAAACACTACTCAATAAACTTACTTGGATGTATATTCTACACTTCACATCTATTTCTTATATATATATATATATATATATATATATATATTGGACACTTCTTGAATATATGCATATGTTTATTAGGACATATACTCAATTATATAATACGTTTAACTTAAAACACTACTCAATAAACTTACTTGGATGTATATTCTACACTTCACATCTATTTCTTATATATATATATATATATATATATATATATATATATATATATATATATATATATATTGGACACTTCTTGAATATATGCATATGTTTATTAGGACATATACTCAATTATATAATACGTTTTAACTTAAAACACTACTCAATAAACTTACTTGGATGTATATTCTACACTTCACATCTATTTCTTATATATATATATATATATATATATATATATATATATATATATATATATATTGGACACTTCTTGAATATATGCATATGTTTATTAGGACATATACTCAATTATATAATACGTTTTAACTTAAAACACTACTCAATAAACTTACTTGGATGTATATTCTACACTTCACATCTATTTCTTATATATATATATATATATATATATATATATATATATATATATATATATATATATATATTGGACACTTCTTGAATATATGCATATGTTTATTAGGACATATACTCAATTATATAATACGTTTTAACTTAAAACACTACTCAATAAACTTACTTGGATGTATATTCTACACTTCACATCTATTTCTTATATATATATATATATATATATATATATATAGAGAGAGAGAGAGAGAGAGAGAGAGAGAGAGTAAAACTCCTATAAACTTAAATGGATAGGAGCCTTGTCACCAAACTTTTTATCCTTCATTATGCTTTGAGATTTGTGCTACACATCAATGCTATCTTTGAGATTTATGTCTTCATTTGTATCACATGCTAGCACAAATCTTAACGAAAATCAATAGATAAAAAAGTTGGTGAATGAAACTCTATCCACTAACTATAGGGCTTCTCTCTCTCTCTATATATATATATAGAGAGAGAGAGAGAGAGAGAGAGAGAGAGAGAGAGAGAGAGAGAGAGAGAGAGAGAGAGAGAGAGTAAAACTCCTATAAACTTAAATGGATAGGAGCCTTGTCACCAAACTTTTTATCCTTCATTATGCTTTGAGATTTGTGCTACACATCAATGCTATCTTTGAGATTTATGTCTTCATTTGTATCACCTCTTAAAATCAAAAGAATCATACATGTATCAAGGGTTTTTTAACGCCATTCTTTTATCCTCATTTATTTTCTAACCCATATGCATATAAAATCCTCCATAAATCAAGAACATCCGGTGCTAATTTTTTCAAAATCTAAATTCGTGTAATTGGGTAAAATTGTATATATTAATTCAATTTGAAATGCTAAAAGTTCATTAGAGAGTGTTATAGTAGCGGTTAAAGTAGTATAATAAAGGAGGTAAACTCAGTAGGGTTTATGTCATGTATCAATTACTTTCTAGTAATATTTTCAATTGTTATCCAAATAGAAAAAAGTGAATAAAGTGCAAGAAATACTATTTCTACTATTTCCAAAAATATGTGAAACAAATATAAAAAGTATTTCTTCCACTACTTCCTACTTTAAATTTTAGAAGTTATTTTTTTGACCTACTTCTTACTTCTAATACTTCTTATCACCTAAACAGGCCCTTAATGCAAGCCAGTCCTTTCCTGAGCTTGTGTTGAGCATGAGATATGCAATTAAAATCTGCAACTGTTAAACTTGCAGCTCTAAGCTGCCAGAGGTGAAGAACTCTTCGGCTTTATCGAGGAAACTAGTAGGAAACCTCTGGTGCAACATGAAAGTGTGAGAAGTTTCCAAGGATGGTAAATTGTGCTTGAAAGCCCATTCATCACAAGTCTTTGTTCCTCTGTGCTCCCTCTGCAATTTTGCCTTGGTCGCTTTTATGTTGGTAATTGATGTGCTTCCTTTTGCCAACGCAACTCTAGCGCCTTTACGATTTGGTTTGATGTCACCTTGGGGTTTTTTAGCCTCTTGAGTTTGTTGGGTTCCATCACATAGATCACTTGCCAGTGAATTCTCTTGAGGAGAGTTATCGGGTTGAACAGCAAGCAAACTTTGTCTACAGGATTTGAGGAGAGTGAGTAGCATATCTACACTCAGTTCTTGAAGCACCAGACCTCTGTTCTGATCACAGCCATAGCAAGCTGCCATGAGTGTACTAGCCAAGATTGGGGTCAACTCAGGGTCGCTGAAGAAAACAAAGGGCAGATCGCAGACCTGTGTGGTCAAAGGTAATTAGATCAGATATCCATATAACTTTTAGATGAGACGAGGGAATAAATTGGACAAAGATTATAAAGGACACCTTATGAAGAATCGTCGGACTCTTTCCCCACCTAAGAACTGCTTGATTTCCCGCATGAAACAATGCAAAGTAGCCAATAAGCAATAAAGATTCCAAGAGGAGCAAACTGACCTGATAGAAGTATTAAAAGAATTTATATACCAGGTATAAGCTCACAGTAGGATCCATAAGTTATCTATATAATGCAACTAGTATATGCAAAAAAGGATCTCAAGAAATTTAGCCAGGAAGAGAAAATTGCATTTCCAAATGTTCCAAATCATTAAATAGACATGTTAGATTGCATATATATATATATATATATATATATATATATATATATATATATATAGAGAGAGAGAGTAAAACTCTATAAACTTAAATGGATAGGAGCCCTTGTCCACCAAACTTTTATTCCTTCATTATGCTTTGAGGTTTGTGCTACACATCAATGCTATCTTTGAGATTTATGTCTTCATTTGTATCACATGCTAGCACAAATCTTAACGCAAAATCAATAGATAAAAAATTGGTGGACAAAAGGCTCCTATCCACTTAAGTTTATAGGAGCTTTACTCTCTCTCTCTCTCTCTATATATATATATATATATATATATATATATATATATATATATATATATATATATATATATATATATATATATATATATATATATATTGGACACTTCTTGAATATATGCATATGTTTATTAGGACATATACTCAATTATATAATACACGTTTTAACTTAAAACACTACTCAATAAACTTACTTGGATGTATATTCTACACTTCACATCTATTTCTTATATATATATATTGGACACTTCTTGAATATATGCATATGTTTATTAGGACATATACTCAATTATATAATACACGTTTTAACTTAAAACACTACTCAATAAACTTACTTGGATGTATATTCTACACTTCACATCTATTTCTTATATATATATATATATATATATATATATATATATATATATATATATATATATATATATATATATATATATATATATATATTGGACACTTCTTGAATATATGCATATGTTTATTAGGACATATACTCAATTATATAATACACGTTTTAACTTAAAACACTACTCAATAAACTTACTTGGATGTATATTCTACACTTCACATCTATTTCTTATATATTGATCTTATGTAAATGAATAAAAACAATATTTATCTTATATAAATTATTAAATTAATATATATAAATTTACATAACATGCATATATATAGCCGCGTCCCCGTACTCTACCTTTTACAAATTTCGTGTCCCGTACCCGTACCCATGCAACCTAGTATATACACACACACACAAGTAAAGCTAGAATAAACTTATCTTATGTAAATTATTAAATCAATCTATATAAATATACATAACATGCATATATATATAGCCATGTCCCCGTACCCTACCTTTTACAAATTTCGTGTCCTGTACCCGTACCAATGCAACCTAGTATATACACACACAAGTAAAGCTAGAATAAACTTAAGTGGATAGGAGTGCTAGCATGAATCTCAAAGCAAAATCAAGGGATAAAAAATGAACAAGAGCTCCTATCCACGTAAATTTACTAAGAGCTTTATATATATCTTGGATACTACTGATATTAGCACAACTCAACTCTGTGTGTGTGTGTGTGGGTGGGTGGGTGTGTGTGTAATTTCTCTCTGGAATGTTTTTCCCCAGACATCGGAGGCACCATTCATCAAACTCGTATTTATATAACCATATAGGAACGATACAGAAGTACTCTGCTGCGTAACATTGACAAAGTCCAAATGTCTTCTAAAAACAGTGCTCATGAAGTGGGCATATAAGATAGTATCAAGTGCTGCAAAATAATCAGAATTTGCTGCGGTCATCATGCTTTATGTTGCTTTACGTGTGCAGGTAACACATTAAATGGACATGAAATTGGTAACTACCGATAAACTAAAAGTATTCCTTAATAAAATTTGTTGAAGGGTGGCTGAGTGCACAAACTACATACTGAAAAAAAAAATCCTGAAAAATGGTAAACAAGAAAGAAAAATATTAAAGGGATTATATAGGAAGAATAAGGTAGCAGGAAAAGGTGCCAAAATGTGGGCATATTAATGTGCAGTACATAAGGCATACACAGGAACCTCATCAACCAGTTGCACCATATGGCAAAAGGGTTATCTGTTACCTGATCATTAGCTGCTTTCCACTTGCTTGTGCAGTAAGACAGAAGAAAACTCATCAAGTGAAACAACTCCATTTTCAGATCTGGTCTAGCCTGTAAAGAGTACAACATATTAGAGGGACTTCTTGAAACATACATCAAACAGCCAACTAATATCTATGGCATCCTTTTGTCGATTGAACTTAAGATGAGCAAGTGATGAGGAAAAGTTACCAGCATTCTTTGCAGAAGAGCAATATCCAAGAGTGCCAAATTGTTTAAAACCTTCAGCACACCAGTAGCCACTTCTTCAAAATTTGACGGAAGAATATAAGAGGCCTAAAATGAAACAAGGTCAATACATGCAAATAATATATTACAACTTATGCAAGGAAGCAAACATAAACCTATCAGAAAATGCACGGCGGCTAAATATAATTGGAGAAAAATATGCAAGTACATGCTCAAGAAGAGGCTTCACGTGCATTAGAATTGTTGGTCCACCCTACTTCATGATTAAGTTCACCAATTCACCTAAGTTGTTTTCCCAGTCTTTTGATTTTGTTCTTTTATCTTTTACCTGTAGTTGTCTTTGTCATGTGACAGTATCTCAAAATTTTGGTTCATCGAGAACCCGTCCCCTATAATGAATACAACAGATACGAGCAGATGCCAGACTAACCAATGGCAAAGGCAGGAACTATAACTTTCAGACAGTAGTGGTTAATCCTCAGGAGATGATACACAGCATAAAAAGTATCCAATCTATAAGAACACAATCCAAGGCAGTGAGGCACAACCGAACAGGACAACGGGGGAAAAAAAAATCCACCTGATGAGATACAATTTTAGCCTGGAAATAAGAGACCGGGTCATGCTATTTCTCTTACTTCCTAATGTAGGTGTACCTGTTCAGATGACAATCGATTGTTTGCCTGCAAAAGCACTGCTGTCAATAATGATGGAAGACCGACAAGACCTGTCTCCGCTATAACAGAAAGAAGAAATGCCATTGGCTGCTTCAACCTACATATTTTCTTGCTTTCTTTATTCTCATGAAGATTTTGCTCATTCATTCTTTTTCTTTCTACACAACCATCAATGGAGTTCTTTTCATTTTTCTGGGGTGGAACTGATTTGGCATGTTCTTCAGCCACAAGGTTCTGAACTTCACATGTAGCACTTTCTTCACACTTGATATCTCCAACATTGCCCTGACAATCCAGTGTAATAGAGGAATCCTTCATAGATTCCCCATCTAATGGTCTTTGATTTGGAATCTCTGGCATAGACAATATTCCTGATTGCAACTCTTTGGCACATTTATCAGACTCGTTCACCTGTAAATCTGCAATCTCCATTGCAGAAGGGCTATTTACCATAGAGATCTCACCTATACCTTGAGATGCTAAACTGTCTGGCTGTTGAAATTTAATGTCTGCTTCAGCTTTAGATATACAAGATTCCCAATCAATTGAAGAGATGGTTCTTGGTCTGGAGGTTAAGACTGCCAAGAGATTCAAACTTAGGATAATGGAGGTAGGGAAGGGTGATCCTTCCACCTGAGGTCTGTCGTAAAGAGCAAACAGATCACGGAGGCGATGAATAATTTGGTAAGCAACTATTAACTCCAGTAAACCATCCTGCATCTGGAGTTGCCGTTCATCGGTACGCGCATGACCTACAATTGTGGTCACAGTCCATAAGAAACCATCAAGTGCTTCAGTAATTGTTTCCAAATTTTCTGTTGATGCTTTACTTGTCAAAAGATTACTACATCCAGCACTTGATGATGCTGCAATCTTTATGTAGTTCTCAAGAGATGCAGAGAGCATGGGAATAATAGGAGGCAGTAGATTTTGTGCAAGAAAATAACTCCTGTTTGCCGGCATTGACATTGCTACACATAGAAGTCTTAAGAGGTATACTGTCACCTGACAGGCTTCAGGCTTTGAAGTGTGAGAGGCAGGTAGTGCAGAAGATACAAAATCAAGCAAACCAGCTTGGCGAGAAGCATGAAGCTCTGGGTCCTTGCCCTCTAAAAACTGTTTAAGATGACAACCAAAAATGCACAAATCATTTAGAAAAGATGCTCCAAAGTAAGTCAACATTAAAAAATTTAATGATATCATTACTTATAAGAAAGGATTGGCAAGAATATAGTATATGGCATATAAGCTATCAACTATTGTTACAAATATAAATCTACACAATGATCTAATTTGAAGACCTGAAATGCCTCACCTTTACCATTTCTCCCACAATCAATCCTATGCTTGCAGCACCCTCCTTTCTAGCCTGACGTAGTCTTTGAAGTTCCTGAAGCCATCGTCCAATCTTTGCCCTAGCAGTTCCCACTGAAGCTCTGTGTCCAATCCCCAAACTTTCACCACCAATCGGAGGTTCAATAAATTCATACTTTAGAGACATGAGCTTCTGACGAATCTTTTTTATCCTTCGCTTCAACGACTGCTGCTGTGTGACATTGACTAGTCCTCTAGAAGAATCTCCAGTGCCAGAAATGCATGAAGTTTGGTATTCTTCAACACTATTTGCGGATATAGATCGATTTTGGCCATCTTTTATGACAGAACGACGCAATAGAGGGGATGACTGGTCTCTAAAATCCATGGAGGCTTTTTCGCGTATTTGCTCTAGGTAAGATTTTCGACGCTGTTCACTTTCACTTAGTCTTTCAGCTAACTTCTGGGCTAGTAGTTCTGCTTCCTCTAGCTGAGCCCTAGCTCTAACTTCCTTTTTGCGATGCTGTTCCAGAGTCTTTGCTTCACGTGCCGCACTTGATGCCTTGCGCTCCTCTTCTCTTCTTACTTGAGCCTCTTCCTTTCTACGCTGCATCTCAGCAAGACGTTGCAACTTTTCCGCTTCAAGCAGCTTTCTACGTTCTAATACAGCTTCTTCTCTTGCTGTATCCTCCTTTTGTTTAATTCTGATTACCTGTAGTTTTTCAGCCCTTCTCATTTCAGAATCTTGAAGTTTTTGACGCAGAATCAGCTTTTTGTTCTCTTCGTTTAAGGAAGTTATAAAACGAACCTCGTTAACCTTGCTGCTTTCATCACCAGCTCTCTTAGCCACTTGAGCCAAATATGCTTCATGTCGAGACTCGCTTCGCTGATGACGAGCATACATCCCCTCACGCAACTTCAAGCTGCGAACAGCCTGCCATTCATTTACACGGTTCAATTTCTCCGATGTGCGTTGTAGCCTCTGCACTCTCTCATTTTCCAGTTGACTTCTAATTCTCATTGCCCGTGCATGTTTTTCTTCTGCTTCCCTCTTCAGATCCAAAGCAGTCTTTCTCTTCTTCTCAGGAGACATCAATTTGTCATGCAATACTCGTGCACGCTCCATGCCTTTTCTAGCCAGACCCGGGGACTGCGAGACTCGAGTAGAACTTCTCATTGGAGATTTAAGTATATCCTCCCAGTTCCTTTTCTCCCTCCAAGCATCCATGGGCTTCCACGGGCCACCATTGCGTTTTTCCTTTTCCTTTTCTTTTTCAGCTAAAGAAGTGCTCTTTTTGACAGTATCAGTGATCTTCGATTGCTTATCTGCCTTGCTTTCAGCTGATGCTTTATCCTTTCTTAATAACTGTTTTTCGGTTTCTGAAACTGGTCCTAGTGGTTCTCTCCTAGGCTTCCCAGTACCAGTAGCAGACTGGCTTTGCAGAGGCAAACGCCCATTATGCACTAGACCTACTCTGCTTTGCCTTGAGACATCCATATTCAGCTTTTCTACTTTGGTGTTTCCCAGAACTGAAGTCCCTCTTTGCTTTTCGGAAGTTGTGCTTTGTGCTCTACTCTCTGATGGCATTCTCAGAGAACTTCTAGGATCACATCGAATAGTTGAAAGTGAATTACTCAGGTATTTTGCATCTTGAGTTGCAGGTTTGCCAGCCCTTTGGGACTGAATTTTCTTGAAAGCCTCAAGAGATGAAGATAGTATTTCTGCCCTGTGTGGTGAAGTTGTCATTCGGCGGACCTACAAAAGAATTAGCAAACTGAACATGTTTACTACATAATGATATAATGATATTGTCATCTCATAAGCTATTTATGGTACAACACCCTATCGCTCATCCAAAATTTGGGTTGTTACCCATAGCCAATAATAGTACATGTAATGTCTTAGACCCTGTGATTGTTTGGAATTTGGGAAATTTAAGACATCATGATACACAAAAGGAAAGATGAGATGACCCCTCGGTTTCTTCTGAGCTATTAGGCTATTTTACTAAATGCCATTCAGTTCTTGATTCTTCCAGCTAGAGAGTGAGATAGAGTGCCAAAGGGATCTTGCAACAAGGAAAACTTCCAGTTTGCATTGAGGAACCGCAAAGCAAAAGCTGAATTACTATCCTCATAGCTAAATATGTATGAAACTTAGGCAATTAGATTTAGTTGAAAATAACTCTGTATTATAAAAATTTGAAAGCAGTTGTAAAATCGAATAGAAGGATCTTCCTTGCTTTGCATGTAGTGTTCAGATATGTAAATCATATGTAAAACGGTAACTTACCAGAGACCTTATATATAATGCATATATATTGGTGAATATAGCTGTTCGGTTAGCAAGTTTTTATACACCAGGCAGGAGTTAACGTAATACAGGATATAGTTACATCTTACATATCTCTTCCTTCTCACTCTTTGTTTCCTTATCTAACTTTGTTCATAGCACATAAATTGCACTAAGTAGTAACTTCCAAAGGATATAGATACTGCTCCTACGATTTATATTTTAAATACAAACTTGGGTAACTGTCATTTTCATCCTAATCTCTTATTTACTCTTTCCAAACTTTGCTATTCAAGAGTACTACTTGCAACAGCGGGGCCAAATAAATCTGTCTCCAAAGGGTGTGATCATTGAAAAAAGCTCCATCGGACCAATAGGTCCATTCCTTCCCCTCTATAGCTAGTCTAAGACTCTCCAATCCAATAGGTAACATTGCATTTAGCGCAGACTCGGAGACATGTGAAAAGCATAATATTCTCACTTCTTTTGGGAGTGTCCTCTCTATATCTTTTACGCGTTTCATATTAAAGAAAACTGGGTCTACCTTCATCAAGATGACTCCCATGACTTGAAAATAATTACACAAAAGAGAAAAAAACCATAAACCATAAATGCTGACTCACAAATTACAGAAAATAAAAGAAAAAATTCCAACAAATTCATCTATAGGTTGATAGCTGGACCAGCTACTGGCCTACTGCAACTTATGACCACTAAGTCAATAGATTCAGCTCCATATCTTTGCCAAATTATCTAAAATATATGACGTAGTAACTTTAAACAACATCGCTACGTTACTCTCAGTAACCTCCACCTTATCAGCCAATCCTCTGTTTGACTTCTGTTCAAATATTCTCCGACCAAAAAGAACACTCTTTGAACATTTTAGAATAGGAACACTGGATTCTCCTTTTAATTTGCTGCTCATTCAATGTCTTCAAAATGGATTACTAGTCTATCTTGAGTTTCTGATGCAACCAACTAGCTATCCAAAGTATATTTAGGGGTTTAGAACACAAGTTTTCATAAGTTTTCCACAAAAAACAAACAAATTTATCTAAATGAATCTTTCCTAGACCTCACTTCTCAAACCCTTTATCTAACGAGTTTCTTTTGACTTCATATTCGGCAAAACTCTATTTACTCTTTCCTTGGCAAATCAATTTATTAACTGTGAAGGATAACTGTATGTTCCTCACTTTCTTTCAAAGCTCCCTGTCCACGGCACCAAAACTCTTTAGTTCTAAAGACCCAGCCTTATCGAGGTAAAATCCATAAAATATTAGGCAGCGTTTTATTATGGATTGCAGTCTAAAATCAAGTTTTTTTAGATTGGTGTCTAAGACATGTGCAGTGCAACTAGGAGCAAGAAGAGTCTAAGAATAAGTTCTAGGAGGCCAGCTGGTAGATAGAACAACCTACAACATCGTTCAAATAAACTTGTGCAGCTAGCAAGCTACATATCAACTTGTAAAGGAAAGATTTGCCAAGGAAATCATATTCATTAAAAAAAAATCATAAAGCAGAACTTAAATTCAAGAAAGATAATAGATGTTATATACATTAGCTTATCATAAATAGAAATTAGGAAGAAAAAAATGTGCTGTCCAACAGCTCCACTATAGACTGGATTGCCAGCTAAACATCTTCAACTAATGACTCGTAGAGGGAACCTGTTGGATGCATCTGCATGCCCATACCTTGATTATATTTAAGGGCAAGAACAGGAGGCAACAAACAGACCAAGCAACCAAAAAAAAAGAGAAAGAAAGAAAAAGAAAAAATTTATAATAAAATTTAACTCCACAACTTCATTTAGGAAAACTATCCTTTATTCGAACTTCTTAATTTCTTCCATACGGCAACAACTTTTTTGTTGTTCATAAATTATGGAAGCTCATACTCATATATTTGTTAAATTACAGAGCTCTTTTAGTTTTTCAGTGAAGTTCATGGTACAGTTTTAAATTCCTCTCCTAAAATATATATGACCTAAAGGACCTGTCAATTTAAAGCATCCTCTTTTAATGATAAGAGAATTATGTAGGGGCTGAACACGTTGACAATTTTACAGTCCAAGCCCATGCGTCATTGAATAGAATTTCTTAAATAACAAACTCTACATAATAAATGGTCAACAATCTAAAGATTATTTGGGTTAAAAAGTTCATTTGTTAGAGGCAGAGGTTCTTCGGCGACCATAACAGTATGAGTAACTGATTTTAGATGTCATGATGCAGCAGTGAAAGAAAAAAGAACATCTAGGGTTATCAGAAGATGAACATTTCGGTTTGATAACTTAAGTACACAAAACATATATTGGTTCAAACCAAGTAGTCCTTCATCCTAGCACTCAAGTTCTTGAACAAAGTTCTACTACCTCCATCAGTGAAATTCTGCAAACAATTAATTCAGATGACAGCAATAAGAAAAATAAAGACTGCAATACATATCTAATTTGAAAACAATGTGTTTCCAGTACTCCTGAGGTTTCTAGTTTTTCTTAGAAAGAATTGCCTGATGTTTTATGTCAAAACGAATTGCATATGTATCTGACCAATATTTGGACAGAATTTTTTCATTTTTCTGCAATCATATATCAGATTTTACCAAAGTAAACAAAATGAATGAACTCTCCATGTTCCAGAAATTCCATTATACAGTATCAAGAATGAACAAATTTCAATTGTGTATATAAGAATTACAACATTTGATGGGTTCAGAACTATGATTATTGTGAGCTAAATGGAAAAAAACTAGACTGGATGAGCATTCTTACCTCCCATGAGAGGGCATGTGGCCTGCGATGATCCGTTTTCACATTTACTGGCATACCATCTTTAGATGATTGGGAAATAGTCCGTTTCATGTTCTCAAAGTGTTCCACTCTACATTTCAGTTCCTTGAAATCAGATGCAGCTTCTTCAAGTACGAGTATGGCTTCCTTCATCTGCTCCAAATCGCATTCCAATTCACATAGAAGATAAAGTTCATCTACTGCTCTATTGAGGTTTTCAAAAAGGAAGCACCATAACCTTTCTCTGAACCTTTCTTTGCTCTCCCCCTGCTCACCTTCTTCAAAATCAACTGCTTCTGCTGGGTCATACTTTTGCCCCTTTGGATCTTCTGAGGCTTCTGTAACAGATGAATCAACAGAAAATTCAACGCCATTGTTTAGATGTGAAAGCAAATTAGTATCTGGAGGGCAATCGATTATGCCTGCATTCTCATTTGATATAGATATTTCTAAGACATTCAGTGCTACATTCTCAGACTCATCACACGGCTCCAGAGGGATCATACTATCAACTGATCCAAGGGGTGATGAAGAACAGGTTTTGTTAATTGTGTCATCAGGATCTAAGTCACCATCAAGTTCAAGTTCCGTTGCCTTAAGA
This sequence comes from Asparagus setaceus, assembly GCA_012295165.1. Taxonomy (NCBI): domain Eukaryota; kingdom Viridiplantae; phylum Streptophyta; class Magnoliopsida; order Asparagales; family Asparagaceae; genus Asparagus; species Asparagus setaceus. The sequence continues at coordinate 15,042,434 of CM022709.1, read as the reverse complement.
GTTTCAACTACATCCTTTGGATTAACACTCACTGATTCCAAATCTTTGATACAAATCTCACTAACTTCCTTCCAGGTCTCATCAGGACGTCCATCATGGACACCCGAAGAAAGCGGTATAGGAAACAATTCCGCATCTTCAGATGTAACTTCTCCTACTTGAGGTGGAGTGAATGATGACGCATTTAATGTTGGTTCACCAAAATCTGCAACATCTGCATGTTCCTGCATGGTGCCATCTGAGCCATCTAAACTCTCACTGTTTTCAATTTTACTTGAATTTTCACAACCTTCGGACAGTGACAAATCAACTTCTTCAAGGTCACCCCATTTAATTTTGGGAATAATATCCACGTTTTCCTTTACGAGAACTCCCTGAATTGCTTTAGGCTCTCTGTCTGAGGCTGCAACCTTTGTGGAAGTACAAGTGACCACCTCAATAGGTCCACTCCCATTGTTGATAACTACTTTGTCAAGGCACTCAATACCATGATCAGGAAGAACTGCTGAAGAACCATGGCTATCAGAAGAAGGATTTGAATGGACAGCAAAACCGACCCCTTCTTTAGTTGGCTGGACTTGGCACCTACCATGCAAATTTCTAACTTCATTATTTTTTGAAGTTTGAATTAATGGAGAGAAGGTTTGCCTATTTTTAAAAGATCCCCCAGAAGCCTTTTGCATTGAAAGCTTTGAGCTGGATCTATGTTTCTGCAAGTACCAAAAATTGATTACTACATAGACTATGAAGATGGGTTTGTATAAAGTATAAAAAGTCAATGTATAAATGTACCGAAGATGAGGAAATGAATTGAACTTATATGCTCGCAGATAAATGCACCTCCCAGTAGAATTTTGGTTACATGAACATAGGCCGTATGACTCATGAACTAGGCTGTATGACTCATGAACACATCTTGAAACCTGTCAATTGGCTGCATATTGCTTACAACAAACTCTCTTCCATTTAGACCTCCGCAAATGTGGGTGCTGTCAAAAGTAATTTTGTCGTCAATCTTAACACCAAGGCTTCAAGCTTTCTAATCGACCCATTTTGAAGGGAATTTTAGAAGACCTAAATATACGGTCTATGTATTTAATCCTACATTGATTAGATACATAGATCCAATCCTTTGGTGTTCCAATTTATACGGGTAGATGTACTTAAACAATGATCATCACAGTAATAAACTTTTCTATGTCTATATTTCCTTTAGCGTGGTTGGATCTTCTTCTTTTGCCTATGTCAACTGGTTCCAATTATCACTAGTGCCGGTGACTTCTAATTCAGACTCTATGCTAGTTTTTCCTTGAGTTTCATCTCCTAGACAACATGTTGATGAGACTCATCTGACTCACGATCTTGCCATTTCTATTGTTATTTTGTTCTTACCATGGGCTGTCACCCATTCTTGAGTCTTTGCTAGAGGCGTGCATCACACTTAGGTAGAGAAAAGCTATTGTAAGAAAAAATTATTGCACTTGAGCATAATAATATACAAACAATGTACAGATTCCACCAGCAAGGAAATGTATTGGTTATAAATAAAATTATGCAGTAAAATTTAATTCTGAAGGGACCCCTCGCTCACCTGAAAGCTCAGTAAAGGTTAATTCTGAAGGGACCCTCACTCACCTCAAAGCTCATGTAGTTGTCAAGGGATATTCTCAGGTATATAATATTGACTATTACGCAGAAGAGTTTTATGTGGTCAGTAAAATGACATAAACATGATTTTGGCATAAACCATTGTATCAATTAGAATTAAGAATGATAGACAGAGCCCCCACCAGTGCAATAAGCTTACAGGAGCTTTTCACAATGTGCATGTGTGTGGATGGTTTTGGCGGGGACCTGGGTTTGTTGCTTAGTGAGTGAAAAGTTTTCATATTGAAGAGATCATGTTATGGCTTGAAGAATTCTCTGGGGACTTGGTTTGGAAAGTTTGCAGAAGTTATCAAGAGGTTTGCCATGAAGAGATGCCACAGAGACCACTCGGTTATCGATATTAATAAAAGATGGAGGATTCTTCTAGTAGTCTATTTTGATCATATTTGTATTCTTACTGATGATGACAAAAGATTCATATTGTCAGTTTATATTCAGAAAAAGTTTCAAACTAAGGATTTGGGGAGGTTGAAATACTTTTTGGGAATTGAGGTGAAATGATAAAAACATGGGGTCTGTCTATCTCAGAAGAAATATTTGTTGGATACTCTCCAAGAGTGGGCATCAGAGTATAAACTAATTCATGAGCTGAAAGAATAGAATTCCAGTGTATTACCAAATAAGGAGAGCTGCTAGAAGATCCTAAAAAACATGGGGGACAAATAGGAAAGTTGAACTATTACTATCTTATTGTAACTTAGTATGATATTGCTTGTCCACTAAGTGCGGTCAGCCAATTTATGCCTGCTCCAATTTTTAACAAGGCAGAATCACAAAACGATGCATTGGACCCTTTCATAAAGCGAGGCGTAAGCTTCAAGGTGTCAGGCGCAAGGCTCCTAAATTAATCATATTTTAGGTTAACTTTCATTAAGTGTATAATGTATAATAGTATAATATTTTATGTATAGATATATTCAGCCATGGACAATAAATAAGAATGAAATAGGATAAGTAATGAAACAAATTATAACAATGTAAGGTACTTTTAAAAATATTTATCTTATCTATAGCTACATGACCATATTGAAGAGACTTGACCTAGAGTTATAGCTTGGGGCCAAGGGGATATTTGCCCCACCTCGGATTAATTAAAAAAATAAGCATAAGGGTTAATTTGCTAATAGTAATTTCATATGGAGTGAAATGCATAAGATACATCAATTATCTCAAACTTAATTATCTCAATTATCTCAAACTTAATTCTCCAGATTCCTCTCTCTATCAAGTTGAATATGTCTATAGGCTTTTATTTCCAAGAGTTGGACTACCAATTTGATAGAGTTATAATATGGATTTGTTTCCTTGCCTGGCATGTCTTGAACCAAAAAACTCATTCTCTTCGTTTAATAAAGAAAAATTGATTTGATTGGCCAAGTTTTATCCTAAAGATTAAAAAAAAGAAAGATTGCATAGAGCTTTGCGATCAACTCAGAACTACATCCCCTATGTAGCTATTCAACATGATTTTTTCAGGAATTGAAGGGATTGAAAAACTTGGTAAGAATTTGGTTGAATGGAAGATGGATACATCATCATATCCTTTGGTGAACAACTTGGTGAAGTTGGCACTAATTTTTCACATTGCAATGACAAGTGTTGAAAGAGCATCAACAATGGATTATTAAGAATGACCTTCGAAACCGAATGACGGATGAGTATGTCAATGATTATTTGGTGTCATATATTGAAAAGTATTTGTTTTGTAATGTTAATGAGTCATGAAACAATTTTAAGAAATGAAGGCAAAAAGAATGTTATTGTAATTTGTAAACACTATGTTCTAATTTGAAATATGATTTGAAAGGTATTATTGTATTATAATGTTCAGATGCTAATGAATAGTGCAAAAAAATTATATATTATCGTGTTTAATTATTTTTTCGACCCCACTTCCCGAAATTCCTAGCTCCACCACTGAGTTATAGTGTCTTATCCAAAAGTTTAGCTCAATTGTTATATTGACTCAAAGGATCATATGACAAATGAATGAGAAACTAAGCATAACTCACAAACCAGAGAAGAAATCAACTTTTAGAGATAAATATAACCTATTAAAATCTGAGAAAAAAAGAAATCAACAAAAATTCATAATAATTACTAGAAAACAACTTGAATAAGCAACAAAGTAATAAAGCTAGAACATAAAAGAAGCATAACGATAATGGGATTAGATAAGATGATTGTCTTGATTTCTAAATTTCAAGAAAAGAAACAAAAGAAATCTTTGAAGTTGACGAAAAAGAAAATAAAAAGATGAATATTTTTCAATTCCACTCAAAATTTTTTAAAACTTTTGTCTTTAATTTGAAGCATGTGCTTCATGGATTGCAGCTCACACTCTCGAGTTGCACTTCGAGATAGGGCGCATGCCCGTATTGACAAATCACTTTTCTTTTGAGCTTCAAGGTGATTACTCTTTAAAATGCCTCTAGGCGTGCATATAAGCGCGCATTCTGTCCAATCACTATTAGATCCATGTTTCCCATCACTATGTTTGTTAGAGGAAAATGGTACCTTAAAAAGGTAAGAAGCCAAATGTTGTATGCAGAACAAGTGCATAATTAAAGTATTCACCCATGGCAAAGAGATGATTTGAATTAAGAAAATACTTCGTGAGTTAGGAGTTGTCCAAAAGGCTTTAATGAGGTTAAATTGTGATAATTAAGAGGTATTTACATTTCTTCTACCCTAGTATTTCATGAGCGGACTCAACTTATTGAAATTATTTGCCATATTGACAGTGAGAAATTTGTTAGTATAGTGTACAAAATTCTCAGATAGAAAAAATATGTTAGGAGGCTCAAGACATGAATGATATTTATGATACAAATTGAGTAATGTTATAAAAATTAAATTTGATATGCGGTCTACGTATATAATCTCACACAATTCGGTATTCCTATATATAAAGGTAGATTCCCTCAAACAAAGATATGCTAAAATAAATTCTTAGTTTTCATTAGAAACAGACTAAATTATATTATAGTGAAGACAATGACTTTTGGATGCAAATATGAAGTCACTTAAGTGATATCTCTACTTTCACTAGGCCTACATCATGATCATGAGAGGAAGACTAGAACGGGGGAGGGAGACATCAAGAGGAAGGATTATGCAGGACGATCGTGGATCGTCCATCAAAAAATTTTAAGATCTATTAGAATAATTTTTATCTTAGTAATATTTGATTTGATTTCATGTAGCATTTTATTTTAGTTAAAATTTCTTTAGGACTTGACTTTGAGCTCTCTTTCTAGTTTAGTTAGGATTTTATTTGATTGCATTAGTTTTGTTAGGTTTTGATTTGATTAAAATTTTTATTTGCTTCCTTAAGTGTGTAGTTGCTTTCTTTTTCTATAAATAAGAGATGTAATCCTCTATGAGGAATAGACATTGATGAATAAAAAATTGAGTTTGAGAAATCTCTCTTGAGCATATGAGGTATTCTTGGCATTTGCTTTGCCTCTTTGGGGTGTGAAGCCTTTGGGTGTGAGGCCCCTACGTGTGAGGCCTAACTAGCTATCAAAACCTCAGCTCTTTACAAATGCCAACGCCCTCCCTATCTTGATCCATAACTTGCAATCAAGCACCCCCTCCCCCGCAGCTCTGTCCGACCAACAAATAGCCCCAAATACACACAAAACAACCCAACTTCACTATTAGGGATATTGTTCGTTCTATGACTGTTCATCAGTGAACAGTAATAACGATTACAGTTCATCATGAATTTCAACATCATTCCGCCATGTCAGCGACAATTTCTCGCCTCCAAATCAAAGCCCTAGCACCACTCCCCGTCAGAGGACAAGCCCTCACTTAGAGTGGAAATCTCAAGAAGTCTTATCCATATCATATTACATTGAGTACGTCATCATGAATAGTGCCTACTCCAACTCTCACCATCTTAACTACTACAATATTGCTAGAACAATGTGTTTTATCGAGTTCTATGCAAAAAGAAACTTCGTCACTATGAATATAATTATCAAGGGATCAAATAATATTAAAAAAGCAATTACCTTTTTAACTTCAAGCCAGCCTGAGCCCTGATCATCCCCTTCTCCTTCCATTATTCCACAATCAAAACTAGCATTATCAAAAAACACAAAAAATATAATAAATTTCATTTCAAAACTTGAACTAGTAGGTATTAGTAACATGACAAATTTCAAATAAAATACAAAAAATCAAGAAACTAGGAAATTAAAAAGTCTAGATTGTTCCATACTAAAACTTGAGCTAGATACTTCGCCTAGCTCTCGAATTCCAAACCACATTAAATTGAATCCGGTTTGGGATTTCGCTAAAGAATAATGAGAGTTGAGATTGATTTGGAGATTAATGTCGTCTTTTTTCCATGGACATAGCACTCATTACAATTTGGTTGTTGGTCTTTAATTCACGAAAAAAATAAGAGAATGATCGCAATCACATTAACGAAAATGCCTCTATACTTGAGCTAATGACATATTGGTCCACTTAAGAATTGGATAATTGCACCTAGGTTAGGTTTAACAACTAAAGTGAAAGAATGTCTAGATTTTTGTATATTTATTATGTTTTTATTACTATAGGGATTTTAGAGATTTTTATATCCTAGTATTTTTTAAATTCCATAAGAATTAATGAAATGAACTTGGACATGGTCCATGAAGGTGTAAGAAAAAATATTATTGTCATTATTATTTTTGCATAAGAACATATAAACAAAAGGTTGTTGTAAAAAACAAGCTAACAGGGGAATTATTACTGCATTCAAATTGAAGAGATTCCACCAAGCATTGGAGCTTCATAATGGTTATAAATGCATATATTGTTCCAACTGTTTCTAACCAAACACATCCTAATAGTGATTGATTGGAATGCTAATGGGAGAAACACTTATTACTAGAAAGAAAAAAACCAAATGTTTAACTCATTTACAACCACATGCCAAAAATTCTTTGTGGAATCTAAGGACTTTTAACAATGATGTTGTGAGTCAATGAACACATATTGAGTGGATCGAAAAAACAAGTTCATCAGTGACATAAAATTGGAGCTAAGGGTACCATGCATAACTAAGGACATGTTATCACACCGGTAGTAGATATATAATGGCCTATTCATGTATAACAAAGTTGTGAACCATATTTTTTAAATAATTTATTAATTAATATTTATACTAATTTTCTTACTGTTGTAATATTTCAGGGCTAAGTATTTCCTAGATGATCAAATGATCCATGCTTCAATTTATAGTCAATTATTCAAGGGCATCGAGCAATTTCAAAAAAGTTCAAGCTTGATCTAAGGAACATTCAACTAAGTGTTCATGGTCGTGAAGAGTTCATGAGCTAAAGCATCTTTGCATGAAAACTGTCTCGAGCCTTAGGTGTTTTTAATGTAAGGCTTCTAAACTCTAATAATTAGAAAGTTTTGGTACTGAATCAATTCTTAAGCTTAGAAGTTCTTTAGTTCTTTTCATAATCCTTTATAAGTCATTTCCTTGGTTCTTAATGGTTAGTTCTTCTCTGTCTAAATTGTTTTGCTAAAACGTAACAGTTTTTCGATGAAATATATTTGAGCTTAATTTTAAACCATAACCTACTACACTAAAGAGCCAAAGTTAATTTTCATGTTCAAACTCTAGCTTGAAAATTATTTTCTCTATCATCTCTTCAGTCTAAAACTCTGTTAGCTTCTTTGAGAGAAATAGCTTGAAAATTATTTTCTCTATCATCTCTTCAGTCTAAAACTCCTGTTAGCTTCTTTGAGAGAATTATATCTGATGAGAGTGTGTGGCTCCCTACTCTAAATGCCTATAGGAAAGATTATTTCATCTTAGTGCTAAAATTTCTTATCACTTAGCGTTTGAGAACCACTATAATCTCATTTATACTAGTATTTTTGTTGTGAGATTTCTGCTTAAATGGGTTCTCATTGTTGTATTGAGAGAATATAAGTCAATCCTTATTGTAATTGCTCTGTAGGTGTAGAGAGAGGTTCTATTATGCTAGCTCAAGGGTGTTGAGTATAGCATAGTGTTGAAGTCCAACTTACTAGGTTGTGAAGTTGGCAATTGTATTGTGTTTCGAGGAGAACTCTCTAATAGTGAAAGTTGTAAAGTGCAAGATGCGGTGCTAGTGAGGTAGATGTAGTTAATTTGAAGGGTGAATCACCTCTAAAATTTGTTTTTGTGTTTGATGAATTCGAACTCTTCTCTTGTGCACATCATTATCTCTATATTAACTCATTCCTATAGAACTTCCAATTGTAATATGTGTCTTTCAATTGCTAAGCGGGAGCTGTTGTTATTCTTGTTCGAGAATCAACTGCATATGAAGAAGGGAGGGAGAGAGAGAGTTGGTATTAGTAAGAAGGGAAGACATTCAATTGAAACCTCAAATGTCCAATGACAAATTGTTTGAAGAAAATAAAATTTGTATCAAACTATTAGTGTTCTATATTGTTTATCTTCCTTATGTTCTTTGTTTAGGTTCTTAATAATAATAAAAGAGCATTATTTATTGATGTTTTAAATGTCATAGAAAATGTTCCAAGCTCATTAAGAATATAATAGTGGGTACATTTAGCTTTGCAAACTTTATATAATTTCATTTCTAGAAAATTTTAGCAGCACCTACACACTATTCTTCGAGCACACTCTGCAAATGTTAAGCACATGCCAACAACGGACCAAAACGTAGAATAACATCCGCTTTCTTTATCGGAGAATGAGTAGGTATTCTTTGAATTGCCAAAATCTTTAAAACAAAATACGATTACATAAAGATAAATGGAGCACTATTACATTCCTAACTTGTTTGAAAGGCCGATTTAATAATTATGTAAGTTCATTCTCATTTGAACATAAAATATCACGACCATTGTTAGACACAAAACTTAATTTCATACCAAGCGAGTTGTGTATGCTTATGATAAAAATAAAAGATTAACATGCAGTTTTAGACAAGATATACGGATAATGTTAACTATATAGGATTTTTTATTAAGCTTAAACTAGATAAATATATAATACAAAATAGTATTATCGTCAAACTAACATGGATGTACTACAATAGGAGTTTAAGGATTAAGCCATAAATTTGTAATGAAATTCATAAATCAAAATTGAATTTATAAATTTATAATTGAAACTGAATATGCAATTGATTTAAACATGTAAATATAATTGGTTGTCTAAATCCATATATGTTCTCTTGTTAATTATAAAGTATGCTTCAATTGAATTTAGGAATGATTAAATTACATTTAGGACATGATATTATACATATGAATATTAGATATGACAATCGATATTTAGTCCATGTAGACATATCCCCGTTTAAGCTATCAGACATGGATTTCTCAGACATGAACACATCAGACATTTAAAACCTTGTATTTATTAATCAATCCTATTCACCACCCCTTTCTTGAATTTTACAAAACCCTTAAACAAAATGACCAGTTACATCATTTCCAAAAGCCTTATCAAATCTTGACGACTTCACGTAACTCATTATAACACATTCATCAACCAACACATATTGAGTGGATCGAAAAACAAGTTCATCAGTAACATAAAATTGGAGCTAAGGGTACCATGCATAACTAAGGACATGTTATCACACCGGTAGTAGATATAAAATGGCCTATTCATGTATAACAAAGTTGTGAACCATATTTTTTAAATAATTTATTAATTAATATTTATACTAATTTTCTTACTGTTGTAATATTTCAGGGCTAAGTATTTCCTAGATCAAATGATCCATGCTTCAATTTATAGTCAATTATTCAAGAGCATCGAGCAATTTCAAAAAAGTTCAAGCTTGATCTAAGGAACATTCAACTAAGTGTTCATGGCTGTGAAGAGTTCACGGAGCTAAAGCATGCTGCATGAAAACTGTCTCGAGCCTTAGGTGTTTTTAATGTAAGGCTTCTAAACTCTAATAATTAGAAAGTTTTGGCGCTGGGAATCTGAATTCTTAAGCTTAGAAGTTCTTTAGTTCTTTTCATAATCCTTTATAAGTCATTTCCTTGGTTCTTAATGGTTAGTTCTTCTCTGTCTAAATTGTTTTGCTAAAACGTAACAGTTTTTCGATGAAATATATTTGAGCTTAATTTTAAACCATAACCTACTACACTAAAGAGCCAAAGTTAATTTTCATGTTCAAACTCTAGCTTGAAAATTATTTTATCTATTATCTCTTCAGTCTGAAACTCATGTTAGCTTCTTTGAGAGAAATAGCTTGAAAATTATTTTCTCTATCATCTCTTCAGTCTAAAACTCCTGTTAGCTTCTTTGAGAGAATTATATCTGATGAGAGTGTGTGGCTCCCTACTCTAAATGCCTATAGGAAAGATTATTTCATCTTAGTGCTAAAATTTCTTATCACTTAGCGTTTGAGAACCACTATAATCTCATTTATACTAGTATTTTTGTTGTGAGATTTCTGCTTAAATGGGTTCTCATTGTTGTATTGAGAGAATATAAGTCTATCCTTATTGTAATTGCTCTGTAGGTGTAGAGAGAGGTTCTATTATGCTAGCTCAAGGGTGTTGAGTATAGCATAGTGTTGAAGTCCAACTTACTAGGTTGTGAAGTTGGCAATTGTATTGTGTTTCGAGGAGAACTCTCTAATAGTGGAAGTTGTAAAGTGCAAGATGCGGTGCTAGCGAGGTAGATGTAGTTAATTTGAAGGGTGAATCACCTCTAAAATTTGTTTTTGTGTTTGATGAATTCGAACTCTTCTCTTGTGCACATCATTATCTCTATATTAACTCATTCCTATAGAACTTCCAATTGTAATATGTGTCTTTCAATTGCTAAGCGGGAGCTGCTGTTATTCTTGTTCGAGAATCAACTGCATATGAAGAAGGGAGGGAGAGAGAGAGTTGGTATTAGTAAGAAGGGAAGACATTCAATTGAAACCTCAAATGTCCAATGACAAATTGTTTGAAGAAAATAAAATTTGTATCAAACTATTAGTGTTCTATATTGTTTATCTTCCTTATGTTCTTTGTTTAGGTTCTTAATAATAATAAAAGAGCATTATTTATTAATCAATCCTATTCACCACCCCTTTCTTGAATTTTACAAAACCCTTAAACAAAATGACCAGTTACATCATTTCCAAAAGCCTTATCAAATCTTGACGACTTCACGTAACTCATTATAACACATTCATCAACCAACACTATATTTCTACACCTACAATAGGGGGCAATACATTGCACTGCAGCCACTGCTCATTAATTCCCTTGGATTTGTATCGTAATACTGTAGGAAGGCATTTAATCGTCTTGATATTTATTATCACAACTTCTTTCAATACGACGAATTTTGATCCATGATTTGTTCAGAATCATCCTCATTTGTAGCTTATATAATGATTAAATTTTAATAGCTCATAACTAATCCTAGTTTGAAACTCTTCATTATAGTTTTATTCACCTTCTTAAAGTCTAACCAATTACACCCAAACTCCAAAGTTGTGGTGAGGGTTGAATGTTATAATTTTATATCTTAACACGCCTCAATTGGATATATAACACAAAATAGTATAACTCTTTATTAGTAGCTTATTTTTTCTTCTAAATTCCAATGCAATCGAACTTATGTTGAATTAAACTGTTTAGCGAATGTCATAGAAAATGTTCCAAGCTCATTAAGAATATAATAGTGGGTACATTTAGCTTTGCAAACTTTATATAATTTCATTTCTAGAAAATTTTAGCAGCACCTACACACTATTCTTCGAGCACACTCTGCAAATGTTAAGCACATGCCAACAACGGATCAAAACGTAGAATAACATCCGCTTTCTTTATACGGAGAATGAGTAGGTATTGCTGAATTGCCAAAATCTTTAAAACAAAAATACACAGTACATAAAGATAAATGGAGCACTATTACATTCCTAACTTGTTTGAAAGGCCGATTTAATAATTATGTAAGTTCATTCTCATTTGAACATAAAATATCACGACCATTGTTAGACACAAAACTTAATTTCATACCAAACAGAGTTGTGTATGCTTATGATAAAAATAAAAAAGATTAACATGCAGTTTTAGACAAGATATACGGATAATGTTAACTATATAGGATTTTTTATTAAGCTTAAACTAGATAAATATATAATACAAAATAGTATTATATGTCTTAAACTAAATGGATATATATAATACAAAATAGTATTATACGTCAAACTAACATGGATGTACTACAATAGGAGTTTAAGGATTCGCCATAACAATCACTTGTTTTGTTAGCACATACATGTCATTCGAAAAAATCAAAGCATAAAGTTAATCAACTAAAATTGATATATGACATCACTGCATAAAACTTATTAAAAAATTGTTGCAAAGGGTAAGGGATATTAGGTTATTAGGATTCGGGACCGGGGGTTAGTGTTATTAGGGTTAGGATTTGGGTCACTAGGATTAGGTAATTACGGTTAAAACTAGGGTAATTAAGATTAGGATTATTATTATTGTTACGGATAGTGTTGTTAGGATTATTAGCATTAGAATAGGATTATTATGGTTAAATCTAGGGTTGTTAGGGTTAGAATTAGTGTTATTATGCTCAGGGTGAGGATATACTTTTTTGGACATAATAAAAAACCTGTCACTGTGAAAGGAGGAAGACTAGAACATGGGAGGAGACATCCAAATAAAGGGGGAGACATCCTTAGAGTAGAAGCTCTCATGAAGTATTATCCATACAATTATACATTCAATTGATCATAATGAATGGCGTAGTTTCTAATTTACAGTTAAGGTTATAGAAAGCATTGGGCGGCCTAAGGATTGGACCCAATATCGGACCCGATGCCTAGAGCCCAGACACCTAGGCGGGTGTCTAGACGGGGTCTAGGCAAATTTCTATTTTTTATATTTTTATTTTTTAGTTACAATCAATGTTATCGAAAGCGCTATGCATCGCTAGGTGCTAAACTGGCTCCTAGCGCCTAGGCGCTAGGTCTAGGAGGATTTTTTTTAAGTGATGGCGGAGTAGGTTTTGGTCAGAGGAGTTGTCGTAGTCAGTGGAGGCCATAGGAGTTCGGAAAAGGTTAGAGGACGTGGGGGTAGCAACAGAGGAAATAACAACCAAGGCCTAGCGGTGCAGTTTGCGTAAGCGGTCTTGCTCCCCTAGGCGATCAAATGACCTAGGCGGGCAGAGCCTAGGTAGCCTAGGTACCGCCTAGGCATAGCCGAGCTAGGCAGAAGCTTTTAAAATATTGTTTACTATGTCCCAACTCCCTCCCCTAACTATTTTGAAATCCTAGTCCAGCTTTTATCGTCTTAACTACTAGTCTACTATAATGTTGCAGGAACAATGTGGTTTATCTAGTTCTATGCAAAAAAAAACCTCGTCACTATGAAAACAATTATCAATGAATTAAATAATATCAAAAAAAAGATACAATTACCTTTACCATTTCAAGCCGGCTCGAGCCCTAATCACCCCCTTCTCCTTCCATCATTTCACTATCAAAACTAGCATTATTAGTAACACAATAATTGTGAGTAATTTCATGTCAAAACTTGAACTTGCCGACGTTATTAATAAGACAATTTTCAACTAAAATACAGAAATTCAAGCAACTATGAAATTAAAAAAGTTTCTATTTCTCAAGTTGAAAATTTGAGCTGAATCCAGTTTGGAATTCCATTGGAGAAAAAGGATTTCTCTTAGAATAGTGAGAGCTCCAATTGATTTAGGGATTAATGCTCCCTTTTCACTATGGCTGTAGCTGAAACTATTACAGTTTTGTTGTTGGTCTGTACTTCAGGAAAAATAGGAGAATGATTGCAATTACATTGACAAAAATGCCTTTGTAATTTGGGCTAATTACATATTAGTCCCACTTTAAAAAAGGATAATTGCTTTTAGGTTAGGTTCAACTCAACCACTAAAGTGAAAGAACGCTAACTTTTGTACGTTTATTTTGTTTTTCTTATACTAGAGCTTTTTTGGAGTTTTTTACCTACTAGTATTTTTGTAACAATTACTTAAGAATTAATGAAATGAAATTGTACATGGATGTATAACAAAAAAAATATTATTTCCATTGCTCTTTTTTGCATAAGTACTAAAATCCATGACCTCCTGAAATTTGCACTTAAATCTAGTTAACCTAAAAATGACCAAATACAAAAGTTGTCGTCATTTGAAGTCATTATTAGCCGTAATAAAACAAGAAAATTCACATAATAAAACAAGAAAATTCACACCTAATCAAATGATTACTAGTAGAAGTGAAGGTTTTAGTTGAAATATGTTATTTTTCTGGTTTGCAATGGATGAGAAGGCAACAATGGAGGTAGTCAATGATCAAAATGCCAACCTTTATATGATCAAGCTAGTATTCGCGACGATAGTGATAACGGTCCGAATACAAATCGAAATCTGATAAATGCTAAACAATAATTTATTTCATAAAGAAGTTACAAGTATGACTTTAAATAATTTATAATTTACTTTATGTAGTTCTTTAAATAAATTAATTAATATTATCATTATTTTGTAATAAATAAATAGTAGTTTTATATAATCCTACAATATTAATTATTTTATAAAGTTATTTCTTTTGTAAAGTCAAATATCATAATTGAGTCATACTAACTAATTTACTAATTAGCTATTAATTAATTGTTAAAAGCCCAATATGAGTTAAAGCCAATTAACATGTTTAACCTCTTATCCATTAGTCGATCAATTCAAAATTATAATGTTGTTATAAATCTCATTCACGATATCTTTAGTATTCTTTTTGAATTCCTAATCCAAATCTGAACCTTATTCCCCTAACCATGATAGTATTTCAAATGGCTAAATTACCAAATTGATATTTTATTTCGACCACTTTTACCAGTAGGATATTTTAAAACGCTCTGGCAACATTAAGGTATTTTATTTCTACTCTCTTTACTAATAGGACCTTTTTTTTCTCATCGGCGACGAGAATACCAAGTGTGAATTGTAAGTTTTAATTGGGAAAATTTATTCCATCCCTTGACCCATAGTTGCATAGAATCCGGTTCGTTTCGGTTCACGAGACGGGTACGGGAATGTAATACGCCACTTATTAGGAATCAGGTACAATGGCGTAGGCTTATACGATACGCCAGGAAACATGGTACATTTTGGGCTCGATTTTTAAATGTAGGAATTGGAGGTTTTGCAAGAGTCAAATATAAAAAATATGCTAGTTGATATCAGTAATAGTAAAAGAACCTTGAGAATCATGTTGCACATAAGTATGTGCACTTTGTTTGCTTTATTTTTCATGTTTTTGTTGTTTATTTTTCTTTTGAAAAAGAGTTATTGTTTTCAAAATTTTAACTACTTTGAATTCTAAATTGGATCGCTAGAGTTGGTGAATCGGGTCATGTCCCAATACGATTCCGGAACGATTGAACCCGGATCGTGGTTCGCTATAGCATCCCATGTTCCCGACTTCTATGCCTAGACCTCTCAAAGTTATTGAGTCTACACCTATGATGTGGCAAAATATAGGGGGTTTATGTGAAATTGACCCTTTAAAAAATCTCTCTTTTCCCTATCCACACTCCATCATCCACTCCTCATCTCCTCCCTTCTTTTCCCTAACCTATTATCATCAATGGCCCCCATCATTCTCACCCTCTCCTCCCTAACTCACTATCTCCTTTCTCTCCCAAATAGCTCCTTCAAAGATTCCACCTCAACCCTTAGGGTGTGTTTGGCAATCTTTCAAAACTGGGCCAGGTTCAAACCTGACCCGGTTTTGAAAGATTTTTTGTTTGTCAAACAAGAGGGCCGGATCTGGTCCTATTTTCATAGGCCAAAATATGGCCTTAAACCAATTTTTTTTTGGACCAGGGGGTGCTGGTTCAAAAGAAAATTGGTTTAGCACAAAACAGTCCTGACCCAGTTTTGTGTAGTTTGCCAAACAAACCCTTAAACTTATCCAAAACCCTAGATAGAATGTGGAGAGGAAAGAGAAAGCTTTTTAAAAGTTCAATTTCACATAAATCTCCTATCTTTTGCTAATTGCTACAGTATAATGGACTAAGTGTAGGTCCAATACTTTTGAGATGTCTGAGGGTAAAATAAATTTTCCCAACAAATAAATAACAGTTCACGTCTGAATTCTCGCCGTCGGCGAGAAAAGATATCTTACTGGTAAATGGGTTGAAATGAAATGCCTTAACATAGTCGGAGCATTTTAAAATACCCTATTGATAAAAGGGATCGAAATAAAATACTAATCTGGTAACTTAGCCTATTTCAAATACCTATCCCCCTATTTCAAATACCTATCCCAGTCCATTAACCCTTAGTCTCAAAGTCATGAGTCTTAATTTAATTACCCTATATATTAATATAACTTTATATATCTTTTATCTACAATAATCCATGTCAACTATTTAATTCATTAACCATATTCTTTACAAACACTGCCTAATCTAACCCTATAACTCAAAAATACCCTATCTTTCCCTCTATTCTTATGTGTTGGTGCCTCCCCACCCCTTGGCAACCGAGCCAACATACCCTCCTCTCTCTTCCTTATTTGACTTCCACTAAACAAAAATAAAATAAAAATAAAAATAAAAAGAGAAAAGGAGAAATAAGAAGACCAAGAGAGAGAGAGAGTGAATGGCTGGTGTTGTGGGTTCCGTTCGGAGTTCGACGTGAAATCAAGGAGATGGATTTACAAAAGCACCAGAGCGCGACGATGAGAGATGAGACCCAAAAAATCTTTAATAGACCAAATAATAATAGTACAATTCTCACTGAGAATTCTATTAACAAGCAAAATTAACTATAGTAGAGAACAAGGATTAGTTCCTTTATGGTAGTTGGGCCTAATCGAGGGCTAAGGGAAAATAAAAAATAGGAAAGAAATTAAGACGAAAGAGAGAGGGAAAAAAACAAAGTAGAAAAGGACTCAGCGTTTTCGAGGATCGTCGTCATCCTCGCCGGAGGGAATTAGGGCTCGCCAAAGAAATCAGCGATTGATCAATTCGAGAGAGAAGAGAGGGATTGGATTTAGGGATAGGGTTTGTTTAGAGAGAGAGAGAGAGAGAGAGGTGGCAATCATTGTACTCCTCACAATTATGTGAAAGAAGGAATTGCTTTTTGCATGAAAGATCTCGTGTACTTGGAATTATGATTTGAGGAGATGTTTCAAATCATTGTACTCCTCACAATTTTGCTATTAGATCTCGGTTGCTCCTTTGTGTGTGGACATCTGCCAGAGGCTTAACCACATAGCTAAAAAAATATTGGATAAGGTTACTAGTTGTTTATCTTTCTTTTGACCTTAGATATCTCATATCTTCTTGAAGTGATTAAAGAAAAACAACAACCAGATGTAAGAGTCTAAGAGACTACATGAGTCTTCCCTGAGATAATCATAATGCATATAGATTACCATATATTTTCAAGTTGGAGCCTATAAATATGAACCTGAATATTGTTTACATGTTGTATCTTGCGCATTTGGAGAATTAGCAAACGGCTCTGTTTATAGCATGAGGGTAGCGGCTACCCCTTCTCTAGGTCAGTCTAAAACAAATTAGCTTCAACAGACTAGATTGGGTGGTTCCACAAGAACATTCCTCTACAAATCCAGTCTAGTCTGAATAGTCTGAACTATCCTGGGATCAGACAATTTGACCAAAGAGCATGTGGCAGAATTCATCCAAACCACCGAAGAACTTGAGTGTTTCAGCTGGGATGGTATGGGTCAATCTTGCGCCTCACACGGGCCAGAACCCACAAGACTCTACAGAAACACTTTCTGTATGTACTTATGGTTTGTGTATCTTTAGTTTTTACCTACTTTACTTGTTAAGTGTATATACATTAGCTCCTAATACAAATTTATAAAACTTCATGGCTTAAGTTGTCATTGAGTAAAATATGAAACACATAAGCTTCCTAACTACTGGTAGTGGCTTACTTCTCTCTTAGGTGGAACAAAATAGATCTTATTTTATCATTTTCTTGCACAAATGCAGGAGTCTTTCATAGCTCCTTTGATGGTTCCATAGAAGTAGATGGTTTAATGCTGCTTTCCATCAGCCGAATAGTTGTTTGTGTTTCAAGCAATATAAGGTACAACCTAAGTCATACTAGGGGTCAAAATACAAATATAGTTTATTTTGTTAGAAGTTAAGGTAGTTTTACTTCAAACCTCTGAGAAAACAAAACTTCCATCCTATTTCAACTACATGTAAGTGGCACTTTCCCATAGCCATTCAGCTATCCATCTATTGCCTTACTAGACTCTTGGGAACCAAATGAGATATCTCATCATGATCCAGCTAAAGTCACTTAACATACAAAATTATCTATCGACAAGATTCATGCCACATTACTACTTCTTATATCATTTCTCGCTGTTGTATCCAAGTCCATGCTCCAAACAAATAGCCTCCGAACAATCTTTTTTCCCCAGATGGTAACCTGATTGTGAACAGGAAACCTACAATCTTCACTAGATAATCCCCAACTTGAGAATTCATTGACCTCAATATTTATTAAAGAACTACTTTTCTACGGATTCATGGAAGAAATTCCAACAAACATAGTGATTATTTTCACAAAGTATATCTTCGCTAAATGAGTCAATAACCCCCAAAAAACTACCATAAAATCCAAGCACTAAAAATACTAAAAAAATTCAAGCCCAAGCCCCAGCTTTATCCATAACCCTGTGCTCAAACTCGCCTCTTTTCTAAATTAAAACATCAGTTTCCAAATGATCAATTGCAGCTAATCTCTTCTAACTCAGCATTTCCCCTAACTAATCAAAACTCATATCACGTAATCAAGCTCCCCATCCACAAGACAACAACAGATACAAAAGAACACTTTCCTGCAGATATATATATATCCACTAAATGAGCTGATATCCCCAATAAATTACCATAAAATCAAAAAATCTAAAAAATTTAAGCCCTAACAACAGATTTATACATTTCTAGAATCAAATTATCTGCATCGAGGTAATCAATTACTCTCTACTAACTCAAATCATTTTCCCTGACCAAACTCAAATCGCATACTCACCTTGCCCCAATCCGCAAACAAACAACAAATTTAAGCAGAAAACCTCAGAATCGAGAGAAAGCTTACCATAGATCATCAGATTACCGAAGAAACGAAGTCGATCTTCGAGTCTTCAAGATCGTCGGTCAGATATCCGAAGAATCGCCTCTTTCTCTCTCTAAAATTTTCTCTCACTATCTCTTTCTCTCTATCTCCTTGCTGAAGCTCAAAACGACGGCAATGGTAAAGCTTGATATCTAGTTTAAAAAATGATTTTATAAATGAAATAACAATTTAGGAAAATGGCGTCGTAAAAGTGAGGAGAAATAAAGGGTGAAAATTTACGCTTGTGTATAACCCATTGGCACATTTTTGCTAGAAGCAGAATAATTTTTAGTATAAGAAATTTTTTTGAAGTGGGATATTTTAGTGGTACATTAGGCCTAATTTTTTAAAGGGGTTTTCCGATATTGGTGCCTTAAATCACTCCTATTTTGTATTAGTCCCCAAATCTTTATATTTTGATATTAGTCCCCCAAATTGCTCAAGTTTGTTGATATTAGTCCCCCGGTTAGTTAGGGTTAGGGTTAGAGGGGAATATTCCGTTAAACTTAACTAAAATCCATGAAACACTCTTAAACCTTATACCCAAACCCATTTAACCCGATAGACTCGACCCACGCACTGTTCATCTTCTCCAACGTTTCTTTTTTTTTCCTCTAACTTATATAAGAGCTTTAATTCATCTCATCTCTCCATTACTCATCCCTCCTTCTCTAAGCCGCAAGATCCCAAACCCTATTCATCTTCCAATGGAGTTTCAAGTTCATCTTCACCCGCTAATGGAGTTCCTCTTGATGGGGCTAATTTGAGATGTTTTTGTGGGTTGCCATGTCGGATTCGCACTTGCAAGCAAGGAGAAATAAAGGTCTACAATTCTATGGTTGCCCAGTATAGAAATTCAACATACAAGGGTTGTGGCTATTTTGCTTGGGTTGATGATAGTAGGAGCTTGATGGTGAAAATTTCGAAGGAGATGAGCATGCTATCCAAGAAGTTTGATGAAGTTTTGATGTTGATGAGGATCCTTTTGGTTGTGTTCGGATTATTGTTTTTTTTAAGAATTATGTAATTTGATGTAATTTAATGTAAATTGATGGTGAAAAATTATGGGTTTAGTTTGGGTGAAATTTAGCAATTTGATGTAATGTAATCTTTAGTGAAATTTCTTGTAATTTTGCAAATTTAGTAATGGAAATTAGAAATTTATTATAATTTTGTATGGAATTTCGGGATTAATGAGTGTTTTTTGTTTTTAGTGATTGATATTTACTAAGACATGAACAAAGAGGGTTGGTATATGCAAATATGCAAACACTTAGATTAAATACATATTTTTGAACATGTTCCTAAAACCATGTTCATAAAACCGATACACAAGACAAATCGCATTTGAACATGTTCACAAAACCATGTTGAGAATACCGATACACAAGACAAATTTTTTGAACATGTTCATAAAGCCATGTTCATAATACATTGTTGATGTATATAATCTCACTAACCTCGAGTGAGTTTAGCTTTTAAGAGGCAGTCGCCTTCTCTCCTAAAGCCCGATGACTCAGATCAAGGGACTTCTGAAAAGAGGGACGTGGAAGGCGAGTTAGGATCTCATGGTTCCTCCGGGTCAAGTCGATAGAGTGGGAGATAATGTCATGGAGCAGAATTCACTCGAAAAGATTGCTTACTTGGTTTGTTTTTCAGCGTGGCTACTTATACCTAGGTTGCGGGGTATTTTCGTCTTCCGTTGGCTAAGAAATCATCATTGAGTCACCCTCTCCTCGCGTGTGAGCATGATTGGTGAGCATCTCTGTCTGCTACGTTAATGGTCTCACAGTGTCAAATGCGGGTAATTTGAGGGTTAGTGTGGTCTATTCGCCATTAATGGGATGGGATTGGCCAGCTGTACATGGGTCAGGTGCCTTAAATACCATGAGAGATGGGGAGTTAAAGTGTCGGTGCATTTAATCACGATCTTGATGGTAGCATCCATATAGTGGTTTGAGGGAGGAAGCCGCAAGATGAGGTGGTAGGAGCTGAGGTCGGGTGTGGACTCCGCCTCTGGACGTTCTTGAGGTAATCAGGAGGGGCGACGGGCTTCTGGTGTGCGTCCACGAGGCCGGTGTGATAGAGGGTCTGGATTCGCTTCACCTCGTTGGGAAAGGCGACAATTGGTAGGACGGGGCTATAACGGTGACGGGTTGGGAGACGACTAGCACGCTTTAGCGTCGTCCGAAGCGACTAGCGGTCGGAAAGCGATAGGCGGTTGCCTCGCGTCGTCCGATGGGACGGCGGCGTGAAATGGCCTCGGGATTCGGAGCGGGCGACCGTCCCGCCTTTCGCGTCGTCGCGGGAGAGTCGATTGACGACTGTGCCCGCCTCTGGCGTCGGCTATGGTGATAGTCATCTATTGGACCATGGCGGGGTGAGGCTGGAGGCTCGAACATTTTATTGACGACAAAGCGTTTATCCGTGTCGGTGCCGTTTTCTCCTTAATCAGCGGTTAGTGGTTATGACCATAACACCACAAATACATATTCACCATGTACAAAGTAAACAAATCTCATGAAGATACCAATGTGTCCAAATTACATAAACATGGTACAATGTGTCCAAATTACATAAAAACACCACAAACAAATTGAAACATTGTCTTGAACATAATCCATTACAGTTGAAAGTGTTTCTTAGTGTACATGATCCAAAATATGGCAAAATATCATGTACACAATGAAACACAGTGCATAAGTTCACAAAAATTGCCATGTTGACTCTAAAACATGGTCTTTAACTGTAATTACAAAAGCATGTACTAAACTACACAAATTAGGACCATTTCACATAGCCAGCAACTCGGTTTGGATGATTGACTTGGTTGGTTGGCTTCTTGTTGTGTATGTTGTGAGATTGCGAATTTTGAGATGGAGGTTGTGCTTGTGAAAGTTCGGATCCATCTAAGCTGGTGGTGGTGGTGGAGTCCATGTTGCAGTTGCTTGAGATGAGGATGGTGCTGCAGTTGTTGTCCTCCCACCCCTTCCTCTAACAGCATTTAGTTTTGACCTACAAATCATATATGTAAGTATTCATGCATTGGCGTACATGCATATAAGAAATTATACATCACCTTGATAGGTTTGATCCTCTGTCTTGGTGCTCTGATGTAATGGTCCTCCTACCCCTTCCTTTGTTGTTATTTGGTCCGCCATGGCTACAAAAAAAGTAGTATCACATTAGCAGACACTTATATCATGTACACAAAAATATAAAAAAAACATTACCTTGGTGCATCTTGACTGCTCTCACTTGTAACATTGAGAGGTTGTTTGTAAGAGTTCTTGTGATGGCCAAGTCCATTGCATCTGCTACACTTATGCACTCTCTTGCTAACTTGTGATGATCCACTTCTACCAATATCATCCTCATCTTTGCCTCTTATCCTCTTTTTCTTAGGCCTTCCCCTTGGTCTCTTTGTATGTGTGTGGGGGGGGGGGAGTTATTGTGAAATCCTTCTCATATGGCTCCCATTGATCCTTTGATGGTAGAACCCCTATAGCCCCTGCATAAGCTAGCCTGTACCTACAATAAATTTGAAGAAAATATGTGTTGAGACACTTAACAATCATGCTATAAAGACAAAGTAAAGTTCAGATTGCAGAATATGAGAATGTACCTGCTGACAGTGAAGTAAGTGTCACAATATTGAGACCAATCTGCATTTCCGATGCCTCCAATATAATTAGCAACATGTATACATGGCAACCCTGTTATCTGCCACTTCCTGCAGCTGCATGTTTGACTTGCCAAGTCAATTACTCTTCTTTCATATTCATTCTCTACCTCAGCCTCATAATCATTTGTGTGCCTCACAGTATATCCACCTAACTTCTTGCTCAAATCTTGGCAATACCTATCTGCATAAGGTACTAACTTTCCCTTCCATCTCATCCATTGTTGCCTCCTCTTATTGAATTTCTCCATCAATTTGCATCTAAGCTTGTCTACAAGGTCCACAACAGGAAGGAATCTAATATCCAGTATCCATGAATTGAATGATCCAGATAAGTTATTAACTACATAATGATTTCTAGCAGGATGAATGAACTTTGATCTAGACCAAATAAAATTCTGATTTGAAGTCAACTTTGAATATGCTGCATGTGAAACTGCATCCAATGCCCTCATGTGCATGCTAAATTCTTCACTGGTGTATGCCCTAGCTGCATCCCACAATGTCTTCTCAAAGAAATCCCCTGAAAAATCCTTTTTGAAGTTTTTTCATAGATGTCTGACACATATTCTATGCTCTACATTTGGTAATAGAGTGGAAACTGCCTCCAAAAGCCCCTTCTCTTGATCACTCATAATGGTTATCTTCTCAATTAAACCATGTAATGCAACAATTAAATTCTGTAAAAACCAATACCAGCTCTCACCACTCTCACCCTCAACAACAGCAAATGTCACAGGAAACAACCCATAATTCCCATCTACTGCAGTGGCTGTCAATAGTGTACCTAAATATTTTGATTTTAGGTGACAGCCATCAAGGCCTATGAATGGCCTAATACCATCTCTGAAACCTTCAATGCATGCATTAAAACAGACAAACATCCTCTTGAATGCATTATCAGACTCAAGTTGCACATCTATATAACTGCCAGGGTTCCTCTTCAAGAGTTCATTTTTCAAACTTAAGACCAAATCATATGTTGCTTCTACATTGCCAAATAGGATTTCTCTAGCCTTTTCCCTTCCCCTCCAAGCTCTATTATAATTGACAGTTAAGCCATATTTCTCATATATGCCCCTTGCAATGTCACCTGGTGTGATATTAGAGTTTGATTTTACATCTTTTAAGATCTTGTATGCAATCCAGTAACAAGTAGCTTGTTCATTGCCAAACTTATTAACACCAACACAATTATGTGGCTCTCCAAGAACTGTAACCTCCATAGTTCTACCATCAACCAACCTCTTTGCTCTCAATCTCCACTTACAACCCTCTCTTTTGCATTTAACTGATAATCTGACATGGTCATTTTTAACATATTGAAAGTTAAAATTATTTGTAATACTATGTTGTTGCAAGGAAATTTTCAAGTGTGTCATGTCATTAAACTTTGCACCTACATAAAATTGAGGATCCTCTAAATCCATGTTGTAAATAGGTCCCTCTTTAGGTCCAAAAATACCTAACTCATCATCACTCTCATTCTCCTCCTCAGAACTTGCAAGAGAATGATATTCCTCTTCTGAAACACAATTATCAGCATCATCTTCACAATCTTCAACACCATCACCTCAATTTCGGTGTTATCTTTAGTGTCGAGTTAAGGATTTCCCCATCCACTTCATCATCATTAGTACCCCAATCAAAATCATTTTAAGCGCATCCCTATCTAAATCATCCTCAATGGTGCCCATGTTCACAAACCTATCATCACTAACCCCATAATTCTCCTCTTCATCACTAGACAATGCATCCATATCTATATGAATAGCCTTGGTTGATTTATGTGCATGCTCTCTAGGTGGATTTCTTCTCCTATAAGACAATGGTGCTCTCCAACTAATGCTTGGGACAGACTCAATTGTTAAGAACATTTCAAGCTTCTTCTTGTTTAAGTGATTTTTACCACACCTATAAAACACCATTAGTCTTGATCCTAGCAAACCTTCTAGGATTAGTTCGAGAATTGTATATGACAACCTCATGATGTTACCCTTAACAACCTGGTAGAAATTCATAGATTAATTCACCCAAATTCTTTAGTGAAGTGTTATTTGCATCTACCCTTAATGTTCTCGATTTCCACACTCATATTTTTTTCTACCAGTCCTAGGTATATTTCTCCAATACCCATTGTACCTCAACACAATTTCCACAACACCCCCCTCCTCCATCTAAATTCAACAAAACAAACCTACACGTAATGACCAAAATCAAAGTTCAGTACCATAACAAGTTATTACAGAAACATGCATATAACAATCTTAAAATGACTGAAACTACACGTAATCAAAGACAAGAAAATCATAGAACAATAGACTAATTATTGAGACAAAGCATAACAACTCATTACAGAAAACATGATTGTCTAACCAAACAAAACATATTTTGCACAAACATAATTCAATAAGCCCAAGGTACATGAACAATGTGAATATAAAACTAATTAAAACCCTAATTCAACATGCTAATTAACATGCACAAACATATTTTGCAAATTGAACCCAAAAATTAGGGCTAATTTGGGGGTAGGCTTTAAATAAGCATCTAAACCTAAAAACCCTCACACAATAAACCCTTTAAAGTAAAGAATATGACAGGGGAGAAAACCAAACAAAAATTAAAGGAAATAATTACCACCACGTTCTTGTGCTTAATGGAGTCAATTTTTTGCAGAACTTCGTCTTCAATCTTGTAAGGATCTTCGTCTTCAATCTCCAGCGACCAAAATGACTGAATTTTGGGGTTGAATTTGGGGGTTATTTGGGCAAGATTATGATTTGGGCGCAACAAACCCTTTTCTTCTGTTCTGGGAAGCGGGAATACAAAGAGACAGAGAAAGGGAGGGGTAAGTACACACAGTTATTTGAGGGTGGGTATTTCGGTAATTTCATACCATGATTAGTCTTAATCTAACCATGGTTAAGGCTTTTAAATGGAAATAGTAACAGAAGGACTAATATCAACAAACTTAAGCAATTTGGGGGACTAATACAAAATATGAAGATTTGAGGGACTAATACAAAATAGGAGTGATTTAAGGGACCAATATCGAAAAACCCCTTTTTAAAATAGGATATTTTAGTGGGACAATTGTTAGTATAACTAGGGATAATTTACAATAATTAAGAAGCATATAAGTTATGCATTTTGATGATAATACTACTATTTATATATTTTAAAATTACTTGTATTAATAATAATTATTTACTTTCGTGCTAACTAATATTGAAGAACTATTGGATAGACTATAAGATATTATTATAATAATATTTTTGATTTTTGGAATTATTATTGTAATAAAATCTAAAAACAAAGTTTTTCCTTCTTTTCTCTTTCTTTTTCGATATGCGGACATCTTTAGTCATCTCTCAATTTTAATTAATTTTAATAAAATATAAAATTTTTAATTTTTAATTTAAATTAATTATACATATTTAATAAAAAGAATTTAAAATAGCATTAAACAAAGGGTAAGAAGAGATGTGATCTAATCTTATGATGTGGGTTGAAGAGGATGGAGAAATGAAATATGAAAATATAAAAGCAAATAAGAAAGTTCTAGTTTTTTACTGCCTAGTTCTAATCTAAAACTTGGGACAATTTCAGAGACTAAAACTCTCTTTCCATATAAATATGATAAAAGTGAAATAATTTTTTATCACTATCCCAGTTCTACTTTTATCAAGTTCTAGTTGACTAACACTGTATAATTTTATCCTAGTTCTAGTTCCAGTTGACTAACACTAAAAATATTTCTCCCACAAATTATCTTAGTTATAATTTAGAGTTCTACTTGACTAGTCACTTTGAATATTTCCACAAGAAGGAGGATAATTGTTGAAGTGGGATAATTTTTAAAAGTGAGATATTTTTAGGATAATTGGGAATAATTTTTGAATTGAGATATTTTGTTAAAATAATGTGGGATAATTTGTTATGATGAAGAAGTACGGAATTTTTAAATTTTGATGATATAACTATTATTTTATATTTTTAGACTTAGTATTATTTATTAATAATTGTTTCATGTAATGTTGGTTATTGTTGAATAACTTTTCACTCTGTTGCAGAGTTTACTAAGGAATGGAAGTAAAGATAAAATAAGGTAAGAAAAGGTAGAGATGGAAAGCAAAATTGTAATTTGTCATTTGGGAGTTTAGTAACGGGAAGGAAGGTGTACTTGATTCAACTTATTTGAGACTTCTTATTAAAAGAAGGAAAGGAAAGAGAATATATGTAAAATTACATGAATAATCTTATATGTTTTAAAATACTTTTTAACTAATCGATAAGGAAAGAGAATATATGTAAAATTACATGAATAATCTTGCATGTTTTAAAATACTTTTTAACTAATCGATGGTAAAAAAGAAGGTAAAATAACCATACTTAGAAATATTATTATTATTATTATTACCACCACCACTACTACTACATTACTTCATTCCCTATGTACAAAGCTTATAAGAACTTACTTTTCAAAACAAAGTAAGCCTCTGAAGGCTCCATAATTTACCCCTCTTAACATCCAAAGACTTTCTAGGAAACAATCTAGCACGTAATATCAACTAGCTTATCAAAATAATTTAACATAAATATGTCCATATAATATAATATAACTTGAACTTATCAAAATAACACATGATCTAATCAACAGAGTGAACACAATAATAAATCAACGAAAACACAACATAAAAGTCATAAGCATCAGAACATACTATCAAAACATGAACCACATCAATGCAAAAACCATGGTCTTAACAAATTTCAATCACCAACTTTCAACCAAGTTTTACCATAAACATCCAAAAAATAAGCAAAGTGATGTGTTGTGAAAATAGTGTCAAGATTGCAAGAGCACAAGCAAGTTGTAGTATAGTACAATGTCGAACCCACAAGAAAGGTGTGTAGTAAAATTTTAAAATTGGATCCTAAAATTTGTATGGACAAAGATGAGTGAAAGTGAAGAGATATAGAGTGTGTGATTACTTATACATAAAAGAAAACTAGAACAATAGGAGAGAAAGAGAGTGAATAAATAAAGAAAATAAATAATAAACAAGTAGGAGAAATAAAGAAAATTGAAAAGAACAAAATCAAGACTAAAAAAGAGGATAATCAAAATAAGTAAAATATGGAGGAAATCAAGTAGAGAAGATATGAATCTAGAATTGAATACACTAGTTAATTTTATTTTAGGATTTATGAACTACTCTCATTTTATCACATTTTACTTTAGATTTACTAAGCATAAACTATCAAACCACTTAAGGAAAGCATAACCTATCAAATTATCATCCAAGTAAAATTTTTATTCATGAAAAGAATAAACAACTAGATAATAATTTTAGAATTCATAAGCATAACATATCAAACCATTTAAGATATGTATAAATTATCAAATTCTTCTTCTACCAGTTAGTTCTCTAGTTGATTATCCTAAGCATGATTATTTTGAGCACAAAGAGAGCAAAATCCACAAATCATGAAAGAAATCAAACTACTTTCATACAATTCTAAAATTCCTACAAGATTTAGTTGCACATTTTGACAAATTAAAATAAGGAAATAAAATCTAGGCTAGAAAGCATAAAAGAAAGAGATCTAAAATAAAACTAACTATAAAAAATAAGAACAAGAACAAGGTAACAAAGATCTAAACTATGAGCAATAAGGAAATCTAACTGATAAAAATACAAGAGCGTAAAAGTAAATCTACACTACAAAAGAAAAATGTAAGAAATAAATTCTATAAAGCATGAAAAATAAACAACAAAGTAAAAAGCATGAAAGTAAATATACACTACAAGTCATGAAATAAAATCTAATCTACCAACATAAAAATAAAAATAAAATAAATCTTAAAACACTAATTTCTAAAACAAAAAATAAAAGAGAAAAATAAAACTTATATTGCAAGGGATTGGCCCTTGAAAGTAAATCTTCATCTTCATCAACAAAGAAGAAGAAAATAAAATTTAAAAGGTGGAGAAATTTTTTAAATTGCAAATAAAATTTTATAATTTTGAAAGCTCTTCTCAATTAAGAGTAACCCTCCTCTCCAAATGGATTTTTTATAAAATTTTTCACACTCTCAAACCCTTACTCTACGCCTCTATTTATAGATAATAAGAATCTCTCACAACCGTTAGATTTATCTTAGCCCCCAAATAACCATCACAATCATAAGATTCGGCTTAGGCCATAAGTAACCCTCACAACCATATGATCTCTCAAAATAATCTACATCATTGATTTAATAGTTGAGAGATAGGCTTTGTGGCCTTCATTTCTCTTGCATTTAATTCATTTAGCACTCTTAGGCTTCTCTTGAATGCTCTTGGGCTTCTTAGGATTTAGCTCGGCCTTCAAATAATTAAATTAAATTTAGATTTCTATCATAATCTGTTACTACTAATAAAATTTATAGAATTTGCCAATCTGGATGGCTCTGCCTCTTTGAGATAGACGATTTTTATATATAATATGTTAAAATTCTGCTTTCTTGAATGGGAGATATCGTCTTTTTTGTGGTTGATCAAGCTAAGCACGAATTTGACTTTATTTCTTTCCAGATTTGATTTGATTCTTACTTGCAGACCAAGTTATTAATAATTACTGACCTAGAAAGTGATGAGTGCTCAGATTTTGATTCTAGACTTAGTCGTGAGCTTTGGAGGCATTCCGGGCTTCATTAGAGATTTTTTGGGCTCGAAATAATCTTCTTTTGAGCTCTTATTCAATAATTCTTTATTACCTATAAATTAAGATCAAAAATATTATTAGTAGATATATTTATTCAAATAAAATAGATAATGAGGGTATAAAAGTGTAATAAAATATAATGATCAAATACCCCTACACCTAAAATTTTGCCAATCCTCTTGCAAAGAAAGAAAATAAAAAGGAAAGAAAGAAAATCATAACTCACTTTCGCAGGAATTGTGGTTGTATTTAGTACAAACAACAAACTTTTAAACCCCTAGGTTACTCTAATGGATGAGTTGTAGTCTTGTGAGGGTTTGCAGTGAATATACCCACAAAATTAGATTAACTTACCAATTTGAAGAAGTCGATGTATAATTAATTCACTTGATATCTTTAAACAATCTAATTAGAGCAAGTTTTACTCAAAAATATTTTTATGTATAACTCCAAAGTAAATCTCTTAGAAAATATTTTCATTATAGCTATACAAAACCAAGTCTAACTTATACATTCAATTAAAATTTTTGAAAAGAACATGCTAACTCTTTGTTTTAAATAAGCCTCTTGATCAATTTATTTTTCAAGAACATATATATAAATATAACAATATGAAGAAATTTTTTTTATATCTTTCTTTATTCCTTGGTGATTTTGTTCTACTTTCTCGGGCTTTCTAAATACTCGTGTAGCGAGTTTTAAATAATAGATCTCAACCCAATTGAGTTTAGGTCATTAAGTATTAAATTACTCCTCCAGTTAATCACTTGGTCAACTTAGGCTTAGTAAGATAGCATCACTTTGGAGTTCAAGAATTTTTTATTAGTGTCCATTTTCATACACCTCTTTGCAAATTATATATATATATATATGGAGGAACTTGTACCAAGCACAAGTTTTTAAAAATGAATAAAAAATTGAAACAAGTAGTTTTAACCTAAAACCTAGGATAATTTGAGAGATTAGAACTCTTATTTTTATATAGAAAAATGAAAAAGTGTATAATTGTTTACCATACCCTAGTTCTATTATTGTTCTAGTTCTAATTGACTAACTCTATAAAATTTTATCCTAGTTCTAGTTGTAATTAACTGACACTATAAGAACTTACCCTAGTTCTAGTTCTAATTGACTAACAATATAAAATTTTATCCGATAAATTATCATAGTTTTAGTTTTGATTTCTACTTGACTAACCCTTCACCCCCTCCCCCACACGTAAGGAGGGTTCTTTGTTGGAAGAAGGTGAAGCAAAGTGAGACAATATTCCAATGAGATAATTTTATCCTTTTGAACAATTTGAGTAGGGTAAAAGTAGGATAAGTTGGGATAATGAGACAATTTGAAGCTTTAATTTAATAATTCATATGGGATAATTGATGATGTAACACAATATTAAAATACGATATTTATTTATCAATTAATTCTAATTAACTTATCTAATTTGTTTAGTATATTATTTAGTATATATATTATAATATGTTATTTTCAATTAATATAATAAAATAGAATAAATTATATTATAGTTATCACAATTTATTATTAATAGGTTTAATACTATTATTTAATATAATATAATGTATTATAATATTATACTATATTATAATTGTATATATTACATCATTATAATAGCTACACACACACATATATATATATGATATAACATCATATTATAATATAATGTAGTAATATATAATATAATACATATAATATATTATATTATATTATAATTACCATAATATACTAACGGCATGTTCAATATTATTAGTTAATGTAATATATTATATTAATTTTATATACTATATCATATTTAATATACAATAAATTATTAGTTTTGTTATAATATAATAATATAATACTATAACTACCATAATATTGCAATATATTTGATACTATTCTTTAATAATAAATTATATTATTTTATAAATGTTAAAGTATAATAGAAATAGTAAATCATAATGTAATATAATATTATAATATAAAATATTTTATATAATAGAATTTATTTTTATAATTAAAATTATATTATAATATAACTAATATATTATTACATAAAATATAATAATATAGATATTAGAGTACAATATATTACATTATATATAAAAATTAATATAATAATATGTTTATATTAAATAATATTATAATATATCAAATAAGATAGGGTAATTGTTTAATAATATAAAAATAAATAATATGTTTATTATTAGATAGTATTATAGTAATGTTATTTAATAATATCATAATAATATTGTATTAAATAATATCATAATACTATCTATTATTATAGCATAATTTATATATTATAATATATTTAACAAATGATAGATAAATGAATATAATTATTATATATTATATATTATAATATATTAACATATATTAGATAAATGAACTTCAAAATTATCCCACTTTTCCTCAAAGTGGAGTATGATTGTTCCAAATTAACGCATGAGGTAAACTATTAAGGTTGGGATAAAAATTTGTATAGAAGTGGGATAATTTTGGGCCAAGTTGGACAATTGTCTCAATGTTTCAAAAACTAATAACACCGTTAAAATCTAATGTTATGTTTTTGTTAATTTTGTTCACTTCAAACGAATGCAAATTTATTATGTGCACATCAAAATTCATGATTTTCATGATTTTTGACAATTTATGCTCATTTCAAATTAATGAATATTTATTATGTGCACATCAAAATTGATGATTTTTATGAGCTATAATCCACGATTTTTGTTAGTTTAGAATGAATGCAAAATAGTTATAAACGTGAAATACAAGAAAGATGCTACATATGATTGAATACAAATTTGACTTCCCATAAAAATGGTGAAGTCACATGAAAGTGACAAAAATGGTAACTAATTTTAATTAAATAATTTTAAGCGTATTGACTAATCAATCTTATTTTGCCACATCATCTTCACATTGTACTTTCAACAATAATTTTGTTTTCAAATAAACATTGTATTTCACTTGCATGTTGATGTGGATGTAAAAGTTAGTTGTAAAAAATTAAATATCTTACACATTTTCAATTCACTTTTGAACTGCCAAAACACCCCCTTGGTGTCTGATTGGTAGTATCGCGTGTGGGCTCCACTGTACAAGAGATGTGTGGCCATGCGATATTAATTTCACATATTCGGGAAACTCACTAGCTATTGCTATCGAACAAATTGTTCCACAATAAATAAAAGAAGAATGTAGCTTAATTAGAGTGGACAAATGTGGACATCTAGGTCACACATTTCTTCTTTATTACAGGTATATTGGTTAGCAAAGGAGCAAGACAACATTCGATATTCGACTCTGCCACTCAAAGGATATCACAGAAGACGAAAATATGTTCCTTAGCTTGACCAAGAAAAAAAAAGGAGGATAAGTTGCCGATATGTTGCACAGAAGATCTCATTATGCAAACGTGAATTTGTTGCAGAGGTATATAATGCTTTCATAAATGATAATTTCAGCAAATATTCTCATAAGAGTAAGCTCAAGGTGAATCTATTAATCCTTGCTTGTTGTATGTACATATTTTTTAGTTATTTGTTTGTTTGTTTTTCATATAAAAACCAAATAAAAAATTTTCTAGTACTTTTCTTTGGTTTTTTCTTCCTTTTATATAAATACAAAAAAATTTATTCTCTTAAAATTTTTATGAAAAATAAGCCAAGATGTTTCCCAATAAGCTTTACAAACATATTGGCAAAGAGAACGCACATGAAATTATTTCTTAAACAAAGGGCATTTGTTTTGTAGAGTTAGGATTTGCATCCTTAGTCTGCTTATGTTTTTTCTCCCATTATCATCTTGTTGTTTTTACCTCCTTTCTTCTTCTTGTTCTCTCCGCCCCAACCCCTAAGGGAACTTTTTAGCTTTAAAAATGGCTATCTAACCTTGTAACTTGATATAAACATGGATAAATAATTTGTGCTTTACTATCCCAAAAGCCAAGTATAAAAAAAAACTGATACAAACCAACATCAATTTTAAAACCTAATTAAGATTAAAAAGTAAAAAATTAAGCTAGTTGCAGAATTTACCAAATGTTTTTTACTTCTTCTGAAATTTTAAACTTGAAAGCATATAAGAAAGTTTAAAATATTAGTATTTAGGATATTTACCTTGTTGGATTTTTACAACCATTTCAACATTAAATTGGTGGATTTAAAATCAATATTCATGATCCATCCACATTCTAACTTTAAGGGCCTGTTTGGCAAACTTATTAAACTGGTTTTAGTTGGAATAAACTTGGCCCAAGAGCTTATTGTGTAATTGACAAAATCTTAAAACTGGGAGGACTAAACCTACCAGTTTTGGGCTAGTTTTTGACTGGAAAAAACTATACCAACTCTGGGTCGGTGTATTCTATGCCAAAAAAAAGTGGCTTAAACAAAAAAAAAATTATCCACCCCTCCCTTGAATAAAAAGGAAACATGTTACCTCAAAACTTAGTTAAAATTAATCTTAGCCTAATTTTGAGGAGTTTGCCAAATGCCCTAAGTTTGTAGCATCTTTGAAAACATTGGTGAACTATAATTTGAACAATTTTAATTTATATTTGATAACTCTTGTACCATAGAGAGCTTATGTGTATCACTCATATTCCAAATGACTTATTTTGGCCTTCAACGAATGAGTCATTTTTCAGCAACTAACAAATATTTTAAAATTTGAAAAGAAATTAAACCGATGTCTTTATTTTCTCTAAATAGTAATATCTGCAACTAACAACAATTCAAAAATAATTAAAAATTACATAATCCTTTAAGAATAGCATATTGCTTACAATTGTTAATTCCAAACCATTAAAATCATTTCAAGAAAAGACAACTAAAAGGAGATAAAATATCTTTATTTTTACTCATCCGTACAAATCATTAACTCAATAAAGAAAAGAAAGTAGTCTCTCTTATACAGGGACTCCAGAATGTCAAATTTCAAGGAAAAGAAAATTTTTGTTAAAGATGAAGACTAATGGTTTTATTAATTCAATATTTTTATTCATCTCCCAACTCGACTACCTTCTCATTTGTTCACTTGGCAGCTCGGCACTTCTCTTCGGATGATAAATAGTCCTCACTTTGCCTACAATTATAGTGCTCTGGTCTTTCCCTATCTCCTTTTCTTTGCCTTCAATAGCTTCAATAACATAGAACCAACCCTCTTTCCTCTCCATTCTCCGCTCCTAGCCCAAAAGAAATTAATTTTCATTATTTCTCTCCTCAATGAAACAAGTAAGTTAAAGATTTTTTTTGAATAAAACTCAACTATACCCAATTTAGAGTAGCTCAAGCTACCTCCTCACATACGCTGCGGTAGATGTAGTAGGAGATGAGCTCTTCATCTCCATGGGTCAGATAAAAATGAAAATCGAGGAGGGTGGTGGTTGATGGAGATGAGATTGCAGCTATAAAAAATAAAACAAAGAAGAGGTAGTTAAAGCATTTGAAAGATAATAAACTTGATCTTTTTCTTTGGTGTTATTTGTAGTGCTTTTGTTTTATAAGTGTTATCAAGAAGTAAGGAAAAATTACTTTATAATATGTAATTTTAAGTAAGGTTAGTTTGAAGTTTGATTTGTTTTATGAAGATTTACATAAAGTCACAATTGAAATAATTTTTATAAATTTTTTATTTAGAAAGAAATTAAATAAAACACAATAGGTATTTTTTATTTAGAAAAAATAGACCATATTTTGTGTGATGATTTAAGGAATGGTTCTATCTCCTAATAATAAGCAACTAATCCTTAATAATGAAATGTAATTATAAACAATTTTCAAGTATTATATTTTATACTAATCTAAAAGGTTATTATATTTTACACATGATCAAATATTATTTTAGAACCTACATCATGCATTTTGGAGAGCTTTAATCGCCAAATGAACAAAAGGGTCATATGAAATATAAAATATGAACATATAAAATTTCTTTATAAAATTATTAAACTTTTTTGTAACTTCTAAAATTGTTACAAACAATTTAACTCCTACAACGATTAATGAACATAAAGGAATTTCATAGAAATATACCTCCAAGTTGCGTCTCCTTCAAGATGGATGTTCCACGAACTTTGTATAAACCTGTTGAGCCCTCAAAAGAGGGCTGCTGGTTCTTCCATAATATTATTAAATTAAGATATGATCCCAACTTCCTCATCAAGCTTAATTCTTATCACAAAAATACTAAATTTCACTGAGAATGGAAACGATATAAACATATATTTTAGCCAATGATCATATGAAAATTGTGTAAATAAATGTGAAATTCGGAGTATTGATCTAGAATATGATCATCAATTTTTTCAGACCCATCATCAGAGTAAAATCTAGGAACAAACAAGGCGATGATAATTTTGCACAGATTTTCAAGAAGGAGAAAGGGGGGTAAAGACAATGGATACTAAGACGAATATTGTATAGAATTAAATGGATTAAAAGAAGAAAAATAGTAGACTAAGAGATTAAAATACACAACTTCCCAACATCTAATGCAAAATCTAGCATCCGATGAGGCATAAAATTGGAAAAATAGTAGACTAAGAGATTAAAATACACAACTTCCCAACATCTAATGCAAAATCTAGCATCCGATGAGGCATAAAATTGGAAAAATAGTAGACTAAGAGATTAAAATACACAACTTCCCAACATCTAATGCAAAATCTAGCATCCGATGAGGCATAAAATTGAGCTGGCATATATAGTGTTTATATAGTTGAATGTTAACCTAAATGCATTGGATATAGTAAAACAAGAATTTAAATGCATGAACTTAATTTTTTCTTTTGAAAGAAATAATTTAATTAGCACATTCTCTTTTGATACACTAAAAAATATAAAGCATGAATTTTTGCATGTAAGGTATTCCCATTGAATGAATGATAATCATTTGCTAAATATGCTTTTCTCGATTCTTTCTCTCGAAAATTGTGCCCTTATTTAATATACGATTTTTTTCCTACATTCATTCTCTTAAAGAGTAGATGCATGTATATCAATATCTGAGCTATGCCTTTAGAAACATATTGGTAGATACAATGCACACGAAATTGTTTCTTAAATAAAGAACATTCAATTTTGTGAAGTTAGAATTCATGTTTTCTTATATATGTTATTTCTCCTACTATCATGCACTATTTTTTCCTTATAATAATATTATTATTTTTACGAAGAGGAGATGTTTTGGCGTTTAAAAAGAGTAGTCTAACCTGATAACTTAATCTAAGATCGTAAATAGTTAGTGGTTTGCTCTCCCAATATCCAAGTATGAAACTTATATAAACCTACATCCATTTGTACGTAAGCCTTGAGAAATTTTAAGGCGAAATTAATGCTTAAAAGTTAAAACTTATAACAATAATGTTATTAATTTAGAGGTAGGCTTAGAAGCTCTAAAGTTGATTTACTTACTAACTTGGTTAAATAAGATTTACTAAGAGTCAAAGAATTTATAAATGTTGTTTTCTCTAAAAATTTAAACTTCAAAGTAAGTACGTTTGAGAATTTGAACTTGTCCCTTTAAGATAAGTATTGATTATGATAGCCAATCCCAAAATTCAAAGTTAAAAAGACAATCAACTCAAGAAAGCAGATTTTGGGCGTAAGCTTCGCCCCGTGTGAGCTTAACTCCACGCGAGATTAAAATACATGCGAGCTTAGCTCGGCTTGAGCTTTAGCTCCATGTTAGCTTAGCTCCGAAGTGAGCTTAGTTCCGCATGGCTTAACTTCGTATGAGGTTCATGGGGATAATAGATTAGTGTGACAGTGACTCTTGTCCGACATCAGATCAAAAAAAATTCTTGCATTAAATGCGAGGCAGTACAAAATATGACTCTCTCGAAGACTGCACGCCCCTAAGCCTGGCCATAACTTTAGCCACGTGGGGGTGATACAGCTGATCTACTACTGCATCATATGACTTGTATATGCTTGCTCCATATAATTGCACAAAATTGACAAGATTTGTGATATCTGATCTGTTGCTCTTTTTTATTGAACTAGTATAGTCCACGTGCGTTGCACGTGGACATATTTATTTTTTTCTTTTGAATTTTCATAATAAAACTTTCGCTTTATATGGCCAAAAAATATCAATTTGATTTTACAAACTTTGTTCAAAACTAATAAGATAGAATTTTGTGAATATAAATGGTAAAATTAAAAGATAATTTATATTCTTTCAAAAATTATCCTCAATATTTAAACATGTGTAGAAGATCAAGAATGAAAATGAACTATCTTTTGGACATTGATTCATTACAAATGTTTAAAATCGGAATTCTCTTTCAAATAATTAGCAAGATATCTGCCTGTGCAAGTTCTCAACCAGCGGTATGAAATATTTTATTCTCGAAGTAAAATTTTTTGACATAAATATATTAGTTGCTAATTCCTTCACAATAGCCTTCCATTATTGTATGTCCAACTTCATTCTAAATCATGGCTCCTATGTCATAGGCTCTTCATCCTCTCTCATAATAAAAGATCTTTGTTAAGACCAATATGCATGTGTAGAAGATATATGGTAAAAGTAAAAGATAATTTATATTCTTTAAAAATTACCCCAATATTTAAACATGTGTAGAAGATCAAGAATAAAAATGAACTCTCTTTTAGACATTGATTCATTATAAATGTTCAAAATCGGAACTCTCTTCTAAATAATTAGCAAGATATATGCATGTGCAAGTTCTCAACCAACAGGATGAAATATTACGCTTTGAACTAAAATTTTAACATAAATACATTAATTGCTAATTTCTTCACGATAACCTTCAATTATTGTATGTCCAACTTCATTGTAAATCATGGCTCTTGTCTCATAGGCTCGTCATCCTCTCTCATGATAAAAGATCTTTGTTATGACCAATATGCGAGGTCCGGGAAGAACTCATCTTGACTTAGCAAGAAATATTACTATTTTCCTAGGAAATTAATGATGCCAAAAATAATCATGTAGTGCTCCTACTTATTGGTGAATATCAAGCAAGTTCATCAAGATAACAATTGTCCATATACTTTCTTCTTGAAGCATAATGGTTAATACTTGGTGAATATCAAGGCAAGTATGGACAAATTCAAGGTGTAAAATTTTTTTTTATATATATATTTTTGAGAGATGGTTATAACATTTATCAAGATCAAACAAATAAGAAACACAATAGAAAATAGGTATGAAAAAGGCGAATAAGACAAACTAAGATTACTGTTTATAAAACCAAGTGTAGAGATGATGGGAAATAAATGATTACCTCCTTAGTTGCAAGTATACAACCTTTATCAAGTTATAGTATAAAGATTATCGATCCCACGAGGAACGGAAAGTAGGAAGAGTTTTGCTCAAGTTTTGGTTCTCAAATTATGCGCGTGACAATTAGGAGTTTATTCAAATAAAATAAAAGTGAGAGAATGGTGAAAGTGGATATGGAGAGATAAGAGAGAGTGGATGTGGATTATGTGCAAGGAGGAGAAAATAAAGTTGAAAATGTGGTTGTGGTTATATGCACATAATAACAAAACTAGGTTTGAGATTATATGCACATGGAGGAAAATGAGATTGAGAGAAAATAAGTGCAAAATAAAAGAAAGCAAGATTGAGAGAGAGGAGAGGAAAATCAAAATCAAGAATAAAGAAAAATAACAAACAAATGGAAAACAAGGATAAGAGGAAAATCAAGAAGGTAAAGTATGGAGGATTAATTAAAGATATGAGGAATCTAGAGTAGATCCACTTAGCTTATCTCAATCTCATGAAAATGAGTTGGATTTGTTAGCTAGTTTCAAACAATCTCTAGGGATCCCACGAATATTAGCTCCACACTTAGAAAAGGGTAATTCCCTAGAGGGTTCTAGCCTCAAGGTGAATTAAAGAAAAGAAAAATCTATTCTAGAAAGTAAATACAAGAATTAAATACATTGCATGAAAGTAAATTGCAAGGAATTAAATTGCATGGAAGTAAATTGCAAGAAAGTAAATTGCATGAAAGTAAATCTATTCTACAAACAAGAAAATAAAGAAGAAAAGAAAAAGAAATAAAATAGAAACCAACAACTCCGATCTTAATCTAATCCTCTTTTTGGTCCTTGGATTAGAAGAAGAAAGGAAATAAATGATTACCTCCTTAGTTGCAAGTATACAACCTTTATCAAGTTATAGTATAAAGATTATCGATCCCACGAGGCAGGAAAGTAGGAAGAGTTTTGCTCAAGTTTTGGTTCTCAAATTATGCGGCGTGACAATTAGGAGTTTATTCAAATAAAATAAAAGTGAGAGAATGGTGAAAGTGGATATGGAGAGATAAGAGAGAGTGGATGTGGATTATGTGCAAGGAGGAGAAAATAAAGTTGAAAATGTGGTTGTGGTTATATGCACATAATAACAAAACTAGGTTTGAGATTATATGCACATGGAGGAAAATGAGATTGAGAGAAAATAAGTGCAAAATAAAAAGAAAGCAAGATTGAGAGAGAGGAGAGGAAAATCAAAATCAAGAATAAAGAAAAATAACAAACAAATGGAAAACAAGGATAAGAGGAAAATCAAGAAGGTAAAGTATGGAGGATTAATTAAAGATATGAGGAATCTAGAGTAGATCCACTTAGCTTATCTCAATCTCATGAAAATGAGTTGGATTTGTTAGCTAGTTTCAAACAATCTCTAGGGATCCCACGAATATTAGCTCCACACTTAGAAAAGGGTAATTCCCTAGAGGGTTCTAGCCTCAAGGTGAATTAAAGAAAAGAAAAATCTATTCTAGAAAGTAAATACAAGAATTAAATACATTGCATGAAAGTAAATTGCAAGGAATTAAATTGCATGGAAGTAAATTGCAAGAAAGTAAATTGCGTGAAAGTAAATCTATTCTACAAACAAGAAAATAAAGAAGAAAAAGAAAAGAAATAAAATAGAAACCAACAACTCTGATCTTAATCTAATCCTCTTTTTGGTCCTTGGATTAGAAGAAGAGAAAGGAAATTGAAGGGTGAAACATTTCATTTATTGTGTAACAAAAGTTACAATTTTGGAAGGTCTTCTCAATTAAGAGTGACTCTCCTCTCCAAATGGAGTTTTACAAAATATTTCACACTCAAAACACTCACCTTCACCCTATTTATAGCCCAACGGAGTTGATGTGAACCATTGGATCAAACCTAGCCAAAAGGAGAGAAATCCACCATTAATTGAATCATTTGGAAACCGATCGGTTGGCGATCGGTTAATAACCGGTTAATAACCGGTTGGCCAACCGTTAGTCAACGATTGGTTCCCAACCGAATTTGTCTTTTCTTGATTTTTCTTCACGAATTTCTCTTGGATCAATTTGGTATCTTGGGCCTTGGTTTGTCTTCAGATTTGGGCTTCAAATATTGGTAGAGATTCAGAGAATTTGAGTCATTTGGGCTTTTATTCATTATTTCTTTATTAGCACGCAAAATAAGATAAAATGATTATTAGTAATATCGTTATTCATATAACATAGGTAATAAGGGTATAAAAATGTAATTAAAATGTGATAATCAAATACCCCCACACCTAAACTTTTGCTAGTCCTCTAGCAAAGAAAATAAAAAGAAAACCTAACTCACTTTCGCAGGAATCGCGGTTGTATTTAGCACATACAACAAGCCTTTAAACCCTAGGTTACCCTAGTGGACGAGTTGTAGTCTCGTGAGGGTTTGCGATGAATATACCCACAAAATTCAGTCGACTTGCCAAATTAAAGAAGTTAATAAAATAATTAATTCATTTGATATCTTCAAACATTCCAATTGAAGTTGGTTAATACTCAAGAAAGCGTTTTATCATAACTCCAATGTAATTTTCTTAAGAAAATCCTTTCATTATAGTTATACAAAACCAAGTTTAACTCAAAAATTTAATTTGAAAGTTTTGAAAAGAACATGCTAACTCTTTATTTTAAACAAATTTCAAGTCTTTAAATCCATTTAATTTTTCAAGAACATATACAAATATAACTATATATAAAAACATGATTAGTATGACAATTATTATTATTATTTTTAACTCTTTATTCCTTGGTGGTTTTGTTCTTTTAATCGGGCTTTCTAAGTGACCATTTAGCGAGTTTTGGGCCAATTAAATCCCAACCCAATTGGGCTTAGGTCATTAAGTATAGAAATACTCCTCGGGCTTAATTACTTGATCAACTTAGGCTTAGTAAAATAGAACCACCTATGATTTTAAGAGAACATTTTCTTCTTTTGTTAAGTTAGTATAATATATATATGTGTATAGGTATATATATTCTGAACAATATTTGAATCAAGACAACTTGAAAAATTATTTTCAACTCTAAGTTAAGCATGCAAAAATTCCATTACTTTAATTAAAAATCTAAGTTAAAACTTAAGTAAAGTATACTACTTGAAAATCATTTCTTAAGAAATTTATTTGGAGTTGTCATAAAAGGTAAACTTGACTATAGAACTAACTAAGGATTAGAAGACTTAAATTCTATCAAATTGATCAATTATTAATCAACTCTATTAAGTTGGCAAGTGACTATTTTTTTTTATGATAAAAAGAAGGAAAAAAATGACATAAAAGAATGGTAAGAAAAAGAAAAAATAACTAAGATAAAGATAAAATGACTAATTCCCACCCCACACCTAAATTTTGCATTGTCCTCAATGCAAATTCTATTATGCACAAAGTAAAAGCAGATAAGAATGGAAGCACTTACATTTGTTCGGTCGACTTGAATAATGATAAAAATTCGCAAATACCTTCAAGATAAGGGGTGAAGCCAAAATTTATTCTCTTTTTATTTATATATATATATATTTTTAATAAAGAACAATAAGGAACTCTCACATAAATTCTTTTTATTATTATGAGACAAAAAATAAAAATGTAGAATAAAAGATGAAACATGAGAAGCTCACATTCTACATTAAATCCTACCTTATTGCTGAAAATTCTACCCCGAAATTTAAAGAATTTCAAAATGATATAATCACTGATGTGCTTAAATTCCAAAAATTTCAGGGTTTTCAGTGATGTTCGCAGCAATGGAAGGTAGGTATTAATGGTTGTATGCTTTTTGAACTTAGATTCGTTATTAACAAAAATTTCATCAAAAATGAAATCTTGTTGTTTTCTATTTTCTAACAATCTAAGTTCATTGACAACGGGTTCTTCAAATGTTGGCTTCAAGATGCATGTATTCAACGTAATTCTCTCGTTCTGAAGGACTTGATTAGTAACCTGGTTTCCTGATTGTTGTGAATGGATTGCATTCACTTGATCTTGGAAAGTTGAACTTGACCCCGCGTTCCTTGGATTGGTCACGGGTTGACTCGGAAATGATCCTTTCTCTCTCTCACTTATAGCGCTGGCTAGTTGACCAAGCTGGGTTTCTAATCTAGCTATGGCTTGAGTGTTGGAGTTGAGAATTTGTCCTGTTGATTGCATAAAGGAGTTCATCGTGTTAGATGTTTGAGTCAACAAGTTAAGTAGTGCGTGTAGAGGTTTTAATCAAGGCTTCCAAACCTCTTTCCAACACATTAAGGCGTTTCTCAACATTTGAAGGAATATGATTTGTAGATTGATGATGAGGCCGATTTGGAAATGACCGATTTGATTGTAGAAAATTGGTTTGAGAACTGAAAAGCTGCGTTGCCCTAGGGAATTGTTGGTTTGAAGAGAGTGAAATTTTGATTTCAGAAAAATTACCACGATTCCATGCAAAATTGGATGATTTCTCCAACCCGGATTATAGGTTGGAGAAAATGGATCATGTCGGATCTTTGGAATCGGCATTCATCTGTTCTAGAGATTGAGTATTTCCTAAGAGTGGACATTGCTCAAGCATGGGTCGTAGAAAGACAGCTATGACAACCTCGGCGAGAAACTTGATTGATTTGAGCCGAGCACGTTCTTTGGTTTCTAAAGTTTCTAACACGCATAGAATTGTAGCCATCTTAGCTTGAGGCTATGTTTGACTCTAAGGAAGGACCTCTAGAACTGGATTGGGTAATCGATGAATCACGTTGTTCCCATCGTATAGTTTTCTCGGATAAATTCTCTAAAAGTCCCAAGCTTCATCGGCATTTTTCTTCATGAAATCCCTTGACACATTGACTGCATAAAGGAGTTCATCGTGTTAGATGTTTGAGTCAACAAGTTAAGTAGTGCGTGTAGAGGTTTTAATCAAGGCTTCCAAACCTCTTTCCAACACATTAAGGCGTTTCTCAACATTTGAAGGAATATGATTTGTAGATTGATGATGAGGAAACCGATTTGGAAATGACCGATTTGATTGTAGAAAATTGGTTTGAGCTGAAAAGCTGCGTTGCCCTAGGGAATTGTTGGTTTGAAGAGAGTGAAATTTTGATTTCAGAAAAATTACCACGATTCCATGCAAAATTCGGATGATTTCTCCAACACGGATTATAGGTTGGAGAAAATGGATCGTGTCGGATCTTTGGAATGCGGCATTCATCATTCTAGAGATTGAGTATTTCCTAAGAGTGGACATTGCTCAAGCATGGGTCGTAGAAAGCGATTATGACAACTGAGGCGAAACTTGATTGATTTGAGCCGAGCACGTTCTTTGGTTTCTAAAGTTTCTAACTGCGTAGAATTGTAGCCATCTTAGCTTCAGAGGCTATGTTTGACTCTAAGGAAGGACCTCTAGAACTGGATTGGGTAATCGATGAATCACGTTGTTCCCATCGTATAGTTTTCTCGGATAAATTCTCTAAAAGTCCCAAGCTTCAGCGTTTTTCTTCATGAAATCCCTTGACACATTGACTCTAAGGAAGTTTTGAAGAATAATCCAATCCTTCATAAATGATTTGGCATAATCGCCACTTTTCAAGACCATGGTGAGGACATTGGATAAGAAGATCTTTGAATTTATCAAAATACTTCCAAAAAGGTTCTCCCGGGACAATTTTAAAATTTTGAATGTTGTTTCTAAGCTTGACCGTTTTGTGGATAGGAAAGAATTTTTTCAGAAAAACTTTACAAATTCACCCCAAGTTGAGATGGAATCTGTGGGCAAGCTATACAGCCATTTTTTGGCTTTGTCCTTAAGGGCAAATGGAATAAATCGGAGTTTGATCGCATCTTCAGTTAAGTCCTTCATTTTAATCATGAGGCAAACTTCTTCAAATTCGGAGATAAAGATGTATGCGTCTTCGGTTTCGACTCCTAAGAA
Organism: Asparagus setaceus; assembly: GCA_012295165.1. Classification (NCBI taxonomy): domain Eukaryota; kingdom Viridiplantae; phylum Streptophyta; class Magnoliopsida; order Asparagales; family Asparagaceae; genus Asparagus; species Asparagus setaceus. The sequence continues at coordinate 14,998,025 of CM022709.1, read as the reverse complement.
TTTGGGAAGCATGTTAATAAAATGCGGTCTAAGTTCAAAATTGGTTCCATTTACCTCGGGGAGTTTTATGCAAGAGGGGATTGCATTTCTAGTGGGGTAACAAACATCTTGAAGAACGGTGGGTTGGTATTAGCCATTTCGTTTGGTTCAAGAGATGAATCAAAAGCAATTAAGCGATTAGTATTATCCCTAACCCAAGTTTGCATACACCAAAATCAAAATTTTTTATTTGAAAAGGATAAGAGAAAAAATTAAGAAGATGATGAGAAAAAATATGGAAAAACTAACTAAAAATAAATCAAGACAATCACTTTCCAATCACCCTAACTCTAGGGTTAAGCCTAAACTTGACTTAAACCGACTCCTAACCAAAATTCCCTTAGTGAAAAGATCAAAGTTTACTTGGGTAATTAGCCGTAAGGATAGTACTAGAGGAGATCAAAGATCAATTAAGTACCTCTTTCCTTTGGATATACATAACCCTAAACCTTGCCTTAGACACCAATTAATCCAAATAAACTTGGACGGTTCACTTAAGAAATTATTGTTCCTTAATGAGCTCAATCCTTAGGGGCCAACGTCTAATCAAATTTTAAGAGGCTTGGGTAAGTGTAGTGAGGAATTAGTGATTTTGGGCTAAGGAAAGGGTGATGAAATCCCTCACCTTATCTTGATTAATGGGTTTTGCCCTTAAAATATTTTCAAGTGTGTGCCAAATCAAGATGCTCAAATCACTTGGTGAATTCCTACTATTATATGAAATGCAACCCTAAGAATTAAAAGCAACTAAAAGGATGCAAAAAACAAAATCTTTTTATTATTATTTTTTAATTATGGTCGACAATAAAAAAATGAAGTTTATTAGGGTCGACAAGGAAAAAAAAGCCTTTTATTTTTTATTTTTTATTTTTTATTTTTATCCTAATTGTCTCTAATGTATATGAACTATCTAAAGGGTGGAATTGAAAATACTAGATGGAGAAGTTACCCATAAAAGCAATGCAAAGCCTCGTTGGAGGCAATTCTTCAATCTTGAATCTTCAACTCTTGATCTTCAAGCTCCAAGTTCCTACACAAAAGAAAACACACAAAATAAAAACCAAACTTAATGAAAATCCTACTTATGCACGTTCCCGACAGCGGCCAAAAACTTGATGGGAAATAAATGATTACCTCCTTAGTTGCAAGTATACAACCTTTATCAAGTTATAGTATAAAGATTATCGATCCCACGAGGAACGGAAAGTAGGAAGAGTTTTGCTCAAGTTTTGGTTCTCAAATTATCTGGCGTGACAATTAGGAGTTTATTCAAATAAAATAAAAGTGAGAGAATGGTGAAAGTGGATATGGAGAGATAAGAGAGTGGATGTGGATTATGTGCAAAGGAGGAGAAAATAAAGTTGAAAATGTGGTTGTGGTTATATGCACATAATAACAAAACTAGGTTTGAGATTATATGCACATGGAGGAAAATGAGATTGAGAGAAAATAAGTGCAAAATAAAAGAAAGCAAGATTGAGAGAGAGAGGAGAGGAAAATCAAAATCAAGAATAAAGAAAAATAACAAACAAATGGAAAACAAGGATAAGAGGAAAATCAAGAAGGTAAAGTATGGAGGATTAATTAAAGATATGAGGAATCTAGAGTAGATCCACTTAGCTTATCTCAATCTCATGAAAATGAGTTGGATTTGTTAGCTAGTTTCAAACAATCTCTAGGGATCCCACGAATATTAGCTCCACACTTAGAAAAGGTAATTCCCTAGAGGGTTCTAGCCTCAAGGTGAATTAAAGAAAAAGAAAAATCTATTCTAGAAAGTAAATACAAGAATTAAATACATTGCATGAAAGTAAATTGCAAGGAATTAAATTGCATGGAAGTAAATTGCAAGAAAGTAAATTGCGTGAAAGTAAATCTATTCTACAAACAAGAAAATAAAGAAGAAAAAGAAAAAGAAATAAAATAGAAACCAACAACTCCTGATCTTAATCTAATCCTCTTTTTGGTCCTTGGATTAGAAGAAGAGAAAGGAAATTGAAGGGTGAAACATTTCATTTATTGTGTAACAAAGTTACAATTTTGGAAGGTCTTCTCAATTAAGAGTGACCCTCCTCTCCAAATGGAGTTTTACAAAATATTTCACACTCAAAACACTCGGCCTTCACCCTATTTATAGCCCAACGGAGTTGATGTGAACCATTGGATCAAACCTAGCCAAAAGGAGAGAAATCCACCATTAATTGAATCATTTGGAAACCGTCGGTTGGCCGTCGGTTATAACCAGTTAATAACCGGTTGGCCAACTAGTCAACCGATTGGTTCCCAACCAATTTGTCTTTTCTTAATTTTTCTTCACGAATTTCTCTTGGATCAATTTGGTATCTTGGGCCTTGGTTTGTCTTGATTTGGGCTTCAAATATTGGTAGAGATTCGGAGAATTTGAGTCATTTGGGCTTTTATTCATTATTTCTTTATTAGCACGCAAAATAAGATAAAAATGATTATTAGTAATATCGTTATTCATATAACATAGGTAATAAGGGTATAAAATGTAATTAAAATGTGATAATCAAGAGGCGAGAAAATAAGAGTGTCTATTACCGTAAGTGATATTACAATCTAAGAAAGAGCACCACGTCAACTTTTCTTTCGTCTTTGTATTTATGCTTTGGAGCATCCTCGGCTAGCACAACCACATGTTGCCCATGCTTGTGGCCGGAAATGAAATTCAACCAAAACATTGAAAATATCAATAATTAATTTATATTATAAAACTATATTTTTTTCCATAAATTGATTTTTGAGAAATGGAAAACTACCAATTTGGCGGTGAGGGGAGAAAGAAGGAGGAGCTCAAAAATTTCAATGGAAAATAGTATAGCCAGAAAATGTCATTTTGATCAGCTCCATAGGGAAAGACGGAGAAATGTGAATTGCATATTTTATTCTAATTCACTCTGATAATAATTGCAAGAGAGAGGAGGTGTTTTCATCAATTCCTAAATGCATGAGAACATTTCTTAGATAGGGAGAGATGGTGAAAATGTTTTATTAATGACTTTCATGTATAAAAGTAACAGTAATAGTAGGAATTAAAAGGACTTGTGAAATAGTGGAGAGAGTGGATGGAGGAGGTCATTTAAGATATTAAATGCACCATAAAGGAATTTAGTTAAGAAAATGATTAATACAATAATTATAAAAATAATAATTTTTCTCATTTAAGTATGCATGTATGTTCATGTATATATGTGTTTTATTATGTATGTATGCATGTGTTTTGGAGGATGTATGTATGTGTTCTATTTATGTATGCATGTTTTTGGAGGGTACTTTAGGAAGAAATGTTTTAACATGCCAATTCACTTTTATAATAGTATTAGATTAGATGTGCAACATTCAATCTACTTTATCTAATTACAGTAATATGCACATGAAATCAATTATATTCCCATCATTAGGGTTTGGAATGGAGATCCATTATGCAATTGAGTCATCTGACAAAATACATCCTATAAGTATATAATGTATCTGCAAGTGGATCATATAGAATCTGATCATTTTTTTGGGATTATTTATAATCGTTAAATATCAATGGTAGTCAATGTAGAAACCGATCTGCAGAGCATCTTTATGGATTTTTCAAAATTTCATCATCAGAAGTAATTGGTCAGAATCCCATAGGACTTCTTGTAGAGCACTGTGACTTTGAAATTGCAAGTAGTATTATCCATCGGAATGCAACGGGTGAAAGTTGGACAAGAAATTTTCCTGTCAAGAACAAATTAGGAAGCGCTTTCATAAATAAAAACACCATTTTTATGAAATACTATCCATAAAATCAAATTTTACTAATAATACTCCACTAACATTATCTCTCTTATAAACAAACAAACCACGCTACTAAACCACTAAACTTCAATTTCATTCATCACTATTTTTCACCCACCGAAGTACTTGCATCCGTCGGAGGAAATGTCTTTCTTGTCATCTCCACATCTCAAAACCCATGACGAACATTAGGCGGGGTCGAGCATTGCTGCATGATGGTTTGCATTGTCCTATAGCAGTCAATGCCGAGGCGCATACGTCATTCGCGAAGTAGAGTATGATCTTCTTAGAACAAGGTCGGAACTGTAATATTGCACTCTAGCAGGGAGGCCAACGTCATCATTCTTGAGGGCAATGGATAAGCGGGATGGGAGGGGGTTTATATTTGTTGCGGAAGGCTGAGAAGTGTTATGAGATAGGAAATGATGGAGAGATTGTTGAGAAGAGAGAAGTTCTAGAGGAGTGATATTTTTGGATCTAATGGTGGAGAGATTGGTGAGAAGAAGGAGAAGAGAAAGAAGGTGATTTATAGATGATGAGGATTGCTTCGGTTATGAGATGGTGGACATGAACAAATTCTGAATTAAGAGAGATTGATGAAGAGAATTAGTCACATATATGATACAGTAATGCTTAATTAATTAGCACCATAATACTGCTTCAACTTTTATTTTTATAACAGTAATAGTCATAAGTGTAAATTAAATTTCTATATCTTACTTTCATGCAATACTAATCTTTTCATCTTCCTTTCAATTTGAAGTTTTCAGAATTAAACAAATAAAATATGCTACTATGTGAACGTAAGCGTTACTCTTATGAGTCAATTGCTATTTATTGATTTTTATGCTTAAAACTTGATGGTATCAAAATTCTTGTGAATGCCATCGGACTTGAGCCGCTATATAGGTTGTGGATAATGTTGGAGTTCGATTAAAGTTTGAAGGCAGTATAGATGAGAAATAGAGTCAATTATTATTAGGCAGGGAGAAATAGTGGAGAGAGTGGATGGAAGAGGTTATTTAAGATATTAAATGCAGACAATAAAGGAATTTAATTAAGAAAATTATTAATAAAATAATTATAAAAATAATAATTGTTCTCATTTAAGTATGCATGTATGTTCATGTATATATGTGTTTTATTACGTATGTATGCACGTGTTTTGGAGGATGTATGTATGTGTTCTATTTATGTATGCATGTGTTTTGGAGGGTGCTTTGGGAAGAAATGTTTTAACATGCCAATCCACTTTTATAATAGTATTAGATTAACTTTGTATATGCTACAAATTGGTTTTAAAGAACACAAATATAAGACGCATGAATGGATATTTGATAAATTTAGATGCTTTGTCAACTCTATTAAATTAGTAAATACTAGATTCATTTTTAGTATGATTAAGCTCACAAGTTATCATGAAACTAGGAAAAATAGGGGACCATTAAATCATTGAAATTGTTATTATGTCCTTCAAATACTAGATGCACATGCTTGCTCCATATAATTGCACAAAATTGACAAGTATATGCCAAAAAAAAGAATATATTGTTAGAAACAGGGCAAATCAAGAGAAAGGTGCAATCTTATTCATTAGTATTGGGGTCTATATATACAAGAGGTAGTGGTCCCATTCTTCTACTCTTTTCAATGTGGGACTAAACAAAATAACTCTCAACACTCCTCCTCAAGATGGGCGAAAGATATCTATTAAGCCCATCTTGTCACACCCTCTAGCTAGGTCTACTGAGCTAAGTCCTTTAGTCAAGCAGTCTGCAGCCTGATCCTTAGTTGGAACATGGCCTAACTCCAGTAGCCCACTGTTCAGCTTCTCTTTGATGAAGAACCTGTCAATCTCGATGTGCTTGGTTCTGTCATGCTGTACTGGGTTGTTAGCAATGCTAATAGCTGACTTGTTGTCGCACCACAACCTAATCTTGGCCCCTTGATCTAGCTTTAGCTCCACCAGCATGTTTTTCAGCCACATCAACTCCGCAACCCCCACGGCCATTGCTCTGTACTCTGCTTCAGCTGTTGATCTTGCCACCACAGATTGCTTCTTACTTTTCCAGGAGACTAAGTTGCCTCCTACGAATATGCAGTACCCTGAGGTAGACCTCCTATCATCTCCGCAGCTAGCCCAATCTGAGTCACAGTAGCCCTCAATGTTCACATGGTCACTCCTCCAGCCCTTTGCCAGGGGCACCCTTCAGATACTTCAGGATCTGATATACTGCATCCATATGACCCTTCCTCGGATCATGCATGTAGCGGCTCACCACGCTCACCACAAATGAAATATCTGGACGTGTGTGACTCAGATAGATCAACCTACCAACCAGCCTCTGATATCTCTCACGATCAACTGGTTCTCCTGCCTCAGCAATCAGCTTGAACCTCTGATCGATCGGTGTAGTAGCAGGTTTGCACCCCAACATTCCTGTCTCTGCAAGAAGATCCAGTGCATACTTCCTCTGGGAGAGAACAATTCCCTCCGCTCCATGAGCTATCTCTATTCCAAGAAAGTATCGAAGCTGACCCAGATCCTTCACTTCAAATTCTTTGCTCAATCTCACCTTGAGCTGGGCAATCTCTTTCTCATCATCCCCTGTGATGATCATGTCATCTACATACACTGCAAGCATAGTGATGTGGCCCTCACTTCTTCGAAAGAACACAGTATGGTCGGCATTGATCTGCTTGTATCCCATACCAATCATAGCCCTCCTGAACCTATCGAACCATGCTCGGGGAGACTACTTTAGTCCATCTGAGACTTCTTCACCTCCGGACTTTACCCATGCGTCACGTGTCAAATCACGGTGGTACCTCCATATACACCTCCTCCACTAGATCCCCATGAAGAAATGTATTCTTCACGTCTAGTTGGTGTAGTTTCCATCCACTATTTACTGCGAGAGAGATCAGTGTCCGAACAGTGCTCATCTTCGCCACTGGTGTAAAAGTCTCATCGTAATCAATGCCGTATGTCTGGCTGTACCCTTTTGCCACCAGTCGTGCCTTGTAGCGTTCAACTTGTCCTTCTGGATTCTGCTTCACAGTAAATACCCATTTGCATCCCACTACTCTTTTCCCTGCTGGCAGTGTCACCAACTCCCATGTGTGGTTCTTCTCGAGAGCCCCCAGCTCCTCGTGCATGGCTGCCTTCCACTTTGGGTCCTTCTTAGCAGCCTGCCAGTTGTTAGGTATAGTAACAGAATCTAATGATGCAATGAATGCTCCATGTGAATGGGATATGTTAGAATAGGAAATAAATTGAGCAAGATCCCAACCATATCTGTCAGAAGGATTACCCGAATTACTGCAAGTAGTCCTCCTTACAGACACTGGTGTGGACAGAGGGGTAGCAGTAGAAGGAATGATATCACCTAAAGTGGAGGATGGTGTAGGTTTCTCAAGAGTTGGAGCAGAGCGGGACGAGGGACTGGGCACTGGCACTGTAGGCACCTCTGGCATTGTAGACACTTCTGACTGCTTCTCCCTCTTTGTTTGTACGTAACTCCCCCTGAGCTGTAGGCAACTCTCCCTGAGCTGTAGGCCTAGCACCCCTTGTCTCCTCCTCCTCCCCTTTGTCTTCATCCTCCTGCTCCTCTGAGTAAGGGACCGAAATTGGGATTGACCCCCTTGAGCTCTCACCATTCTCCTCCTCTCGCCTCATACCTCCAGTATCGGGCGAGACTCCAAAGGGTGAAGTTACTCCCAATGTGTAGTATGGCTCGAGCTCTCGAAACCGCACATCCATGCTGACAAACAGCCTTTTTCACTGGGCTCCAACAGACATACCCTTTCTGTGTGCCAGAGTATCCCACGAACATACACTTCACGATACGGGGTCGGTTCCCAACAGATGGTCTATTGTCCTTCACAAAACACACACAGCCAAACACCTTTAATGGTAGGGTCCCCCCGTTGTCTCCCTTCAGTGCCTCACGCAGAGATTTTTATTTCAATACACTCGAAGGCATCCTATTGATTAAGTGAGCGGCCGTCAAAACTGCTTGTCCCCACAATATTTTTGGGACATTCATTGCCATCATCATACTCCTAGCAACTTCTAGGAGATGTCTATTCTTCCTCTCTGCTACCCCATTCTGAGCTGGGGTGTATGTGCATGTAGTCTGGTGTTGTATCCCTTGAGCTGACAGATACTCCCCAAATATTCTGTTGATATACTCTGTCCCATTATCTGACCTCAACACCTTTACCACTGCACCATATTGAGTCTGGATGTGCCTATGAAAGTCTTTGAAATAACCAACTACATCATTCTTATTTTTCATCAGGTACACCCAAGTGACTCTAGAAAAATAATCAATAAATGTAACAAAATACTTGCATCTACTTATAGAATTTATTGGACAAGGTCCCCATACGTCAGAATGTATCACCTCAAAACTACAGGAACTCCTATTACCCGAACTAACATAAGAGCTTCTAGTAAGCTTTCCAAACTCACAAGCATCACACTGAAGCTTCTGTTGATTTGCTTTCTGAAATAAGGTTGGATACATTTTACCCAGAATACTAAATGAAGGATGTCTCATCCGTTTATGATGTAGCATCAACTCATCCTCTGCGCACAACTCAGTTCCTCCTGCTCCCGTCCTCTCAATCATAGATGTCAGCGCTGAGTCCATCCCTTCACGGTCCAGGTACCACAGCCCGCTACGCCATGTGCCAGTCCCAAGTCTTCGCCCTGTCCCCTTCTCCTGAAAGATCACCTTAGGAATATCGAAAGAAACAACACATTTCAGTTGAAGGATAATGGCACTAATGGATAACAGGCTGACAGGAAATGAAGGAGCATGCAAAATATTAGATAGTGTTACAGAACCTGTACAATTAACAGTGCCCTTACCGACCACAGCCTGTGTTGTACCATCCGCAATCTGGATACTCTCTGGCTCTGCTAGGTGAGTATAAGACGAGAACTCACTGGCATTGCCAGTTACATGTCTGGATGCTCCAGAATCCATTATCCAGTCTGTGGATCTAGTGGCAGTCATGGATGCAAGGGCATGTGTGTCGTTCATACCTTTGTTTGGGTGTGCGCGAAGAGCGTAACTGGCATAGTCTCCTCCAAAGAAAGCAGTAGATGCACCCTCGGACACGTAGTCTACTGCTTTCTGTTTCCTTCTCAGTGCCGCCAAGAGAGCTCGATCCTGCTCAGTAAAAGTCATCTCAGCTTCTTCCTCCTCCTCTGCCACCGACAGATTCGCCCGATGGCCTCCTCTTCCACCTCGCCGGCCTCCCGCGGCGGCGGCCCGACTGTCCACGTCCACCCCAGTTCCTCTCCTTGGATGGCTTAGAGCACATCTGTCTCAGATGCCCTACCTCTCCGCAGTTAAAGCACTGCCTAGTCTCCCCTCTGAATCCAGTGTTACCTGGGTTTGAGACCACCAGTGCTGACTTCTCCCACGAAAGTCCACATATCCCAACCTGTAGCCTGATACGGCTCTCTTCCTGTATCATGGTCGAGACTGTCTCCTCCAGAGATGGAATCTTCGTCTGGGCTAGTAGCATCGCCGTCCTCTGCTCAAATGATGGAGCCAAGCCTCGGAGGAATAGCATGATCCTCTTCTGCAAAGAGGCCTCGCGCTCCTTGCACTCAGGGTCCTTGCAACTTGTTAGGGACGAGAAGTGATCGTGATCCAGCCACAAGCGCTTCAGTTCCATGGCATACTCTTGTACAGTCCTCTCTCCCTGGACTGTAGCGTTGATCTCCTTTTCGATCTGGAATACCCTCAGGTTATTCCCTACCCCATCATAGGTCCTTCTCAGCTTCTCCCAGACATCCTGCACCTTCCCAAGGCCATCTATCGTGGCTGCAATTGGCTGGACTATAGAATTGAGAAGCCAGATATACACCAACATATGAGTGAACTTCCACTCATCTCTTCCTGCGGAGCCCTCAGCCGGTTCAGTCTTCTCTCCCGTCAGATATCCCTCCAGGTTCCTCCCGCAGGGTATATCTCACCGTAGCGACCAACTTCGGATATGTCGTTGGCCCTTCGAGCTTCCGTCGATAGGTGGAAGCTCCACCTTCTTAGGCGGTGGCTTTGTTGAGCCCTCTCATTGTCATTCTCATGAACTGCATCATAATTGAAACATCCTCCGGGTTCAACTTCTTAATGAGTTCCGCCATCGGGTTTGTGCCGATCTCCATCGATCTAATTTGTGTTCGGTTCCCTCATACCGATCCCACAAATCTAGATCCCACACCCGACCTTCAACTTTCCTCGTCTCCAAACATCACCCTCTTCTCATCCACCTTGCCCCCCCGTTCATCTCATCTCCTCAATACGAGGGGGGTCTACACGATCAAGGGGATTATTTCACGAAGGAAATAATTGCCAAAGTGAGTGAAATCGACCAAGCGAAATCACTACTCTTCTCAGGATCAAAGCAAAGTTTGATCCAGAGGGGTCAAGTCCAGAGGGGATTATTTCACGAAGGAAATAATCGCTAAAAGAATGACGGCTAGGGTTAGGGGATTATTTCACGAAGGAAATAATCGCCAAAGGGAATTATTTCACGAAGGAAATAATCGCCAAAGGATGACGGCTAGGGTTAGGGGATTATTTCACGAAGGAAATAATCGCCAAAGGATGACGGCTAGGGTTAGGGATTATTTCACGAAGGAAATAATCGCCAAAGGGAATTATTTCACGAAGGAAATAATCGCCAAAGGGAATTATTTCATGAAGGAAATAATCGCCAAAGGATGACGGCTAGGGTTAGGGATTATTTCACGAAGGAAATAATCGCCAAAGGATGACGGCTAGGGTTAGGGATTATTTCACGAAGGAAATAATCGCCAAAGGGAATTATTTCACGAAGGAAATAATCGCCAAAGGATGACGGCTAGGGTTAGGGATTATTTCACGAAGGAAATAATCGCCAAAGGAATTATTTCACGAAGGAAATAATCGCCAAAGGGAATTATTTCACGAAGGAAATAATCGCCAAAGGAATTATTTCACGAAGGAAATAATCGCCAAAGGAATTATTTCACGAAGGAAATAATCGCCAAAGGATGACGGCTAGGGTTAGGGATTATTTCACGAAGGAAATAATCGCCAAAGGAATTATTTCACGAAGGAAATAATTGCCAAAGTGAGTGAAATCGACCAGCGAAATCACTACTCTTCTCGGGATCAAAGCAAAGTTTGATCCGGATGGGTCAAGTCGAGAGGATTATTTCACGAAGGAAATAATCGCTAAAAGAATGACGGCTAGGGTTAGGGATTATTTCACGAAGGAAATAATCGCCAAAGGGAATTATTTCACGAAGGAAATAATCGCCAAAGGGAATTATTTCACGAAGGAAATAATCGCTAAAAGAATGACGGCTAGGGTTAGGGATTATTTCACGAAGGAAATAATCGCCAAAGGGAATTATTTCACGAAGGAAATAATCGCTAAAAGAATGACGGCTAGGGTTAGGGATTATTTCACGAAGGAAATAATCGCCAAAGGGAATTATTTCACGAAGGAAATAATCGCTAAAAGAATGACGGCTAGGGTTAGGGATTATTTCACGAAGGAAATAATCGCTAAAAGAATGACGGCTAGGGTTAGGGATTATTTCACGAAGGAAATAATCGCTAAAAGAATGACGGCTAGGGTTAGGGATTATTTCACGAAGGAAATAATCGCTAAAAGAATGACGGCTAGGGTTAGGGATTATTTCACGAAGGAAATAATCGCTAAAAGAATGACGGCTAGGGTTAGGGATTATTTCACGAAGGAAATAATCGCCAAAGGAATTATTTCACGAAGGAAATAATCGCCAAAGGATGACGGCTAGGGTTAGGGATTATTTCACGAAGGAAATAATCGCCAAAGGAATTATTTCACGAAGGAAATAATCGCCAAAGGATGACGGCTAGGGTTAGGGATTATTTCACGAAGGAAATAATCGCCAAAGGAATTATTTCACGAAGGAAATAATCGCCAAAGGAATTATTTCACGAAGGAAATAATCGCCAAAAGAATGGCGGCTAGGGTTTTGGAGGCTAGGATTTTGGAGACTCTGATACCATGTTAGAAACAGGGCAAATCAAGAGAAAGGTGCAATCTTATTCATTAGTATTGGGGTCTATATATACAAGAGGTAGTGGTCCCATTTTTCTACTCTTTTCAATGTGGGACTAAACAAAATAACTCTCAACATATACCAAGGAAGATAATATATAGAGAAAATGAATATCCAAAGTTTGGTGTACGCGTGTGTGACATTCCACAAAACTTAGTCCCACATCAGTGGGATGAGAGAAATTTAGAGTGTATATAAGATAAGTCATGGGGGACAAGTATAGCATCGGCTAGTCGATTTTGGCAGTTGTTTGAGCCAAACAACACGCTATACTCAGTGGATCCATTGACTTACTTTGCACCAACGGGCCAACGGGCCTGGGGCATGACAGCTTATTGGAACTCAATACACGTGCTATAGTAGAGAACCAAAGTGTTTCAAAAAGTGTTTAAAAAAGATCAAAGCACAGTTGATGCTACTAAACAGGTTAGCATGTCACAGTTTCAAGCACCATGCCACCATGTGCACAAAAATCAAGTCTGCTCCGTGTAGCTGTTGCATAAAATTGAACATTTGACCACAACAAATCACAATGTATTCTTTAGCCAATTCAAAGCATATATTGCAAATAAGCTAAGAGGCATTGTCATTTATCTTTTTCCATTTCTCCTCTGTTGAATCCTCAATCTTCCAAAGTTTATTAGTGGTCTTATACTTCTTCGTTGATCTTAAGAACCTTCCTCAGCTCCTTATATCATGCGATAGCCTCTCTCGATGAATTGAAGGTAGTGCATTACGTCCACGCTCGTGTAGTTGTTGGTCTCATCGGACTTGGGCTCGGGTTGGGTCACCGGCCTACTTCTCCTCATCCCACTTGAAATGGATCTCATCTATTTCTTAGAAGTGCAATTCAAATTAAGGCCCGGGGAGGAATTTGGGGATGAGATATCCAAAGAGATTGATGGAGAAGTATTATTTACCGAGTCTAATGCTTTTCTGAACCATACCCATGCTACGTCTTGCATCAAACACCAAAAATATATTAAACAACCATCATCAACTAACGAGAAAAGTGTAGGTGAAGGAAGATTCTAGGATTCTAGAGTAGTACAATATAATCGAATAAACTCACACATTTATAGAGTAGATAGTTGAGCACCTACTTTGTAGCAAATTTTTGCAAGGATTCATCGGAGGTCTTTTTCTTTACAGAAGGCATGTAAGAGAAACTATGAAAGATGAATTCAAGGTTTCAAGTTTTGAAGATTTATGAGTTATATTTGTCATGATAATATTTAACATGGCTGTTCCATGAGCCACATGAGATAGGATCCAAGTTAAAACTAAATTACGAGCTGATGCTAATTAGCAGTACCTTGTTCATAAACTTAAAAGTGTAATTTTATTGTTCATAAACTTAAAAGTGTAATTTTACAAATAATCAATTTCTTTAACTTCGACTTGATATGACTATAAAGAAGCAAAGAACAAGCTAGCTTAACATGTAGAAGAAGAAAAACGAAAGAAAAAAAAAGGAAAAGAAATGAAAGCGAAGAAAAGTAAAACAAAAGAATTTTAAAGGTAGAAAGCATAGGAAAAACAGAGTAAGATCCAACCAATTTTGTAAAATGAAGAAATTATTTTAATGTGAAATTTTCCTTTAAATTTTAAACTCTTGTGACGTTGACTCCTTGGCGTTTTCCTAAAACTTGATTTTATTGTATTTTTACTCAGTGAGTCTTCTCAATTTAAGGTTGGCATATAGATTTTATGCATTCCTTTTATTGGAAATGTTAAAAACTCAAAAATAAAACTTCTCCTAATAGCCTTTGTTTAATATCTTAAACTGAAATAATAAAAATAAAAATAAAAACTAAAGTATAGAATCTATTTTCCTTAGAATTAAAACCTAAGTGATAATTTATTTATAATAAGTAACAAGCCTTTAAGCATAATGATAGTCATGGATAAGAACAAGATGGTTTGTCAACAACCAATGAGAATTACATGCAATACGTGTCCAACATAAAACTAAAATGAAAGGATAACATTCAGAATAATAAGAAACATGCTAAAAATATAACAACCAGCAATAATGATTTAGGGATAAGGATGCATTTAAACCAATTTACGAGCTGATGCTAATTAGCAGTACCTTGTTCATAAACTTAAAAGTGTAATTTTATTGTTCATAAACTTAAAAGTGTAATTTTACAAATAATCAATTTCTTTAACTTCGACTTGATATGACTATAAAGAAGCAAAGAACAAGCTAGCTTAACATGTAGAAGAAGAAAAACGAAAGAAAAAAAAAGGAAAAGAAATGAAAGCGAAGAAAAGTAAAACAAAAGAATTTTAAAGGTAGAAAGCATAGGAAAAACAGAGTAAGATCCAACCAATTTTGTAAAATGAAGAAATTATTTTAATGTGAAATTTTCCTTTAAATTTTAAACTCTTGTGACGTTGACTCCTTGGCGTTTTCCTAAAACTTGATTTTATTGTATTTTTACTCAGTGAGTCTTCTCAATTTAAGGTTGGCATATAGATTTTATGCATTCCTTTTATTGGAAATGTTAAAAACTCAAAAATAAAACTTCTCCTAATAGCCTTTGTTTAATATCTTAAACTGAAATAATAAAAATAAAAATAAAAACTAAAGTATAGAATCTATTTTCCTTAGAATTAAAACCTAAGTGATAATTTATTTATAATAAGTAACAAGCCTTTAAGCATAATGATAGTCATGGATAAGAACAAGATGGTTTGTCAACAACCAATGAGAATTACATGCAATACGTGTCCAACATAAAACTAAAATGAAAGGATAACATTCAGAATAATAAGAAACATGCTAAAAATATAACAACCAGCAATAATGATTTAGGGATAAGGATGCATTTAAACCAATTTAGGTTTATTATTATAAAAAAGGTTTATTATTTATTAGTTAAAACAAGTAGCATTTAGATTGTTATTTTTGCCGCAGTTGTACTGTACGCACAATATTGTAAATTGTGTGACTATATTTTCCCCTGTTGTATTACACAAAGTGGCTTATGTACTAACTTAATGAACAAATGCGCAGCCTGCATGAACTAAAATATGATAAAACTTTAATGGGTTAAGCAAAAGAACCAATAATTGAATTTTCTTTCCCTCTTATATACTTTCATCTTATTTTAATTTGACTTCACTTCTTGCCCTCGGAGAATAATATGACGTTATGAATTAAATTTTGTCATCTCCTGCAGAAGTTCAAACTTATAGAAAAGAGCATAGAAATAATCCAATGAAACACTTCATTAACACTGTATTTGGATGGGGGTTAGAGGATGGAAGTTAAAGTGGAAGTTAAAGTGAAATTTCATTTTCACCTTGTTTGAGAGTTTTTTGAGGGGTTAGAGGATAGAATGGAAGGTTAAATTTCCTCACATTTTCCTCCCGTTCTAATTTGGTAGAGGATAAAATGGAAACCAATGTAAAATTTTACAATATGATAAGACAATTATACCCTTATGACATTAAAATCAATGGCTAAGATATACTATCATCCAATATGTAAGGGTATTTATGTAACTTTATATATATTCACTTCACTTCCCTCCTTTTTATTAGAACTCCCAAACAAGCGGTAAAATAAATTTACTTCGTTCCTTCTACTAAACTCCCAAATAATATTTTATCTTTTCACTCTCTTTCCTTACCTTTCTTTTCCATTATTTAATTTTCCGTCCCTTCCCTTCCAAACAAAGCCTAAAGATTCAGTAGTGACTAAGTAAGAAAAAGAGGGTTATAAGATTAAATAATAAAAGTATTGCAAAAAACCTTTATGCCAAAGTCTTAACTTTGAGAAGGATCACTGAGTAGAAAAACAATAGGATCAACGCCAAAAAAGTTTAAAATTTAGAAAATAAGAAAATAAATCAAAGAAAATTGACTAATTCACTTACCCGAGAAGGCCGGAGGAGAATGGGTGATGGAATTGAGGGGGGAAACAGCGGATGATGAAATATTACGAAGGAGATGAATCTGAGAATGAAAGCGGATAAAGATGGAAGAGGAAAAGCAATCGAATGAAAGCCAAAGGGCTTTTTGTTTGCCATCTAGGACCTGATTGGTGTACGGATAAATGACCATATTGGTATTAAAAGTAGTACATAATCACCATATTGGTATTGGTTTTAAAATTATCTCCAGCGATAATAAAGTATTTAAACTTGCATGTTGAGACAAATCGGCCCAAAAATAAAATTTCGGTCAATTTTTCTAGGAACCATTTACGTAATTTGTCACGTGATACTTTGGTAGTATATTTATGATGACATGACAGCAGCGGTTAGGCCTCATCCAATCTATTAGGAAGGGAGAATTTTCAAGTTAGAGCTAAAAAGAGATTGATTATAAATTTAAGACTTCTTCTCCTTCTTTTAAATTGGGGTTTCTCCATTGCTGGAGAATATGGATTATTCGATTCTTTGAGCTCAAGCGACGAGAGCCCCTAATTTGAAAGAAGGAGAGTAAGCCCCCAAATTAAAAACCCTTTTCTTTCCCTAGTTCGAAAAATCCCCCATTCTAACGGATTGAATGATGCTAACTACAATTGTCAAGTCATTATAAATATGTCACTTAAGCATCACATGGCATATCACATGAATGATTGGTGGAAAAATGGCCGAAAATTTTATTTTTAGACCTATTTATCTCATCGTGCAAGTTTAAAACCTCATCATCAATCGAGATAATATTAATACCAATATGATCATTAGGTACTATTTTTCATACTAATCTAATAATTTAGTCATAGATGTAGCTATTGACAAGCCCTTAAATTGACTAAAAATGATAAGGGAAATTTCGTCAAGCCGAATGTTACGCAGGAACAGCTTGAATGTCGAGAGCTCCTAAGGTTGTTTTGTTTTTATAAATCTTATGGCTATGGATAAAGAGAGAACTGTTTTTTTATAATTCGAAACTTTTTTTTATAGATACAAAAATACAAAATTGTTTTGATAAGTTTTTTATTCATAAAATTTATGGGACTAATATTTGCAAATATTCCCTTCATACAAAGTATTTAGCTGCTAATCTTGCTGAGCATTTAGAACTTAGAATAAGGAATATATGCTCAACGACTATAAAGAAAAACAAAAGATTATTCTATAACATTACAAAATATCGGAGATCTCTCTGCAGATAGGGGTGGAAACGAATCAAATATTTAATAAATAGTTTGGTATTTATTCGCCTAAGTATTCAGTCATATTCGATTCAATAGTTCATTTAATAATAAACGAATAGTTTTATTATTCGGTTCATAAACGAATAGAATTTAACCATAGATATATTCGATTCATTTGTTTAATAAACTATTCGTTTATATAGTTTAGACCTTAAAATTTTATTTTCTTTGCTTGTAAATGTGGATAAATAGATTTTTATTTGTGAATATTATATATCACTAGGTTGCATATTCATCAGGTATATCATGTTTGGCTCTATTGCAAGACTAGGATAATAAATATTTGTCGAATATCTAACAAATAAGGGCCGAATAATTTGCAAAGATTACCCAAACACTATTAACGAATATTCGCGAATAGTTCGAATATTCGAATACTATCCGAATCGAATTGGAATATTGATTTCCTATTCGTTTCGAATTTGAATACGAATTAGAATAATTGAATAGGAACCGAATACGAATACGAATATGAATACTGTGGTATTTGATTCGAATTCGGTTCGTTTGCACCCCTATCTGCAGATATATCAATGTCATGTTTACACCAGTGCGCCAATGTGGAGAACTGAGATATAACTCTATTTTGACATCAAGGTATCTAAATGCTAATAAAAAACTTTAAGATTAGTGACAAACCTTACAATACAAGTGATAAGTGTGACTAACGCAGTTTTAGAGGGTTCGAAAGTATTGTGTTAAGATTTGCACAGGTCTTATAAAAAAGTTAAGTGACTAGTATTTAGTTATCTCCTAGTATTCCATCGTTTGAGAAGGCGTAGTAAGATTCGATTTATTTATAACTTAATTGTGTCTAGTTTTAATCCGTGAACATATAGTAACACCCTAGTGTAGATTATACTAGTATTTTAGTTCGTGTTAAGCACAGTCTTAACTCAATGTTCTGATCTTACCTCTATGTTCCAATCTCTCGCCTACAAATAGACTCTCTAAAATGCATTAACCTCTTCCGGTTCGTATCTTATAGTATTTTAGCTCTTTCTAGGCATGGACTGATGCGAATAAAAATATGCTAAGTTGCAAGTGCACAACAATCAAATTATAGTAGTTATAAATATTGATCAACTGGAAAGGAGAGTATTAGAAAAACTAATTTAAATGGGTTCTTAGATTGTATAGGAACAAAGAACGAAAGTGGGGTGTGTTTTGGTTAAAGGGTTGTCACAAAAATGAAAGGCTAAAATAAGAGGGAAGAAAGAGAGAAAGAGAAGACAAATAAAAATAAAAATAAAGAGAATAATCAAAAAAGAAATCAAAACAAGAAATAATTAAAAAGATGGAGGAAATCTAGAGAGAAGACTAGAAATCTATGATTGAATCCACTAGTTAATTTCAATTTGAAAGTAAGAATTACTCTCTTTTGATTCTCATATTAATTTAGAATTCTTAAGCATAGACTATTAAGTTACTCAAAACAAGCATAAACTAAATTCACATCCAAGCAATATCACCATTCATAAAAATAACCAAACAACTAGATAGTAACCCTAGAATTGAATAAGCATAACATATCAAACCACTTAAGGAAAACATAGACTATCAAACTCTTTTTCTACCAATTAGTTCTCTAGTTGATTATCCTAAACATGATTATTTTAAGCACAAAGAGAGTAATTTAAAACCAAAAGGAAATTAAACTAGTTTCATATAATCCTAAATTTCCTATAAGAATTAGCTACTCATATTATAAAGTAAAAACAAAGAAAGAAAATTTATACTAGAAAGTATTAAAGATAAGAAAATCAATCTAAACTACAAAACAAATAAAGAAAGAAAGAAAATCTACTCTACAAAGCATAAAAAGAAAAAAAATAAAATCTACACTACAAAGCAATAAAGAGCAAGAAAATAAAGCACTCTGAAACATGAAATAAATCTACACTACAAAATAATAAATCTAATCTACCAAATAAGAAATTAAAACCTAAATATATAAAAATTAAGCAAGAAAATAAAAAGAGGAAATGAAGACTTACATAGCAAGGGGTTGGCTCTATGAGAAACAAATCTTCATCACCAAAGAAGAAGAAGAAATAAATGGAAAAAGTGGGAAAATATAAATAAAAATTTACAATTTAGAAGATCTTCTCAATTAAGAGTAACCCTCCCCTTCAAATTGGAGATTACAAAATTTTTCACTTCCCAAACCCCTCACCCCTACCCTCCTATTTATAGCCTATAGCTTTAAACCACAACCTTTGGATCAATCTTGGTCTCCAAGAAATCAAAATCAGCCATTGATGCATTCTATTTTGTTTAAAATATCATTAAATGTATATGGTCAAATTTTCACATAGTTTGGAGTCTTCTAGAATATGAATCAAACTGGTTTAATATGTTGATTTTTAGGCTGACTTAATAGTCATCCCTTTTATACATAACTAAATTAATAATTAGAAATTTTAAAATGATATAATTTTTTCTACATATAGATCATGATGAGTGCAAATCACGATGGGCGGTGCCGGTCAATCGTTCCGGGTAGCCTATTGGGCCATCTCACAATAAGAATCTCATCTCACCATCTAATTTTATCATTTTTCTATATATATATATATATATATATATATATATATATATATATATATATATATATATAGAAAATGATGGATATGAGGTGGCTCATTTTACTAAATGAGCTACCAAGAGATAGAGTGGATATGAGGTGGCTCATTTTACTAAATGAGCTACCAAGAGATAGAGTGGTATATATATATATATATATATATATATATATATATATATATATATATATATATATATATATATATATATATATATATATATATATATATATATATATATATATATATATATATATATATATATATATATATATATATATATATATATATATATATATATATATATATAGAAAATGATGGATATGAGGTGGCTCATTTTACTAAATGAGCTACCAAGAGATAGAGTGGATATGAGGTGGCTCATTTTACTAAATGAGCTACCAAGAGATAGAGTGGATATGAGGTGGCTCATTTTACTAAATGAGCTACCAAGAGATAGAGTGGATATGAGGTGGCTCATTTTACTAAATGAGCTACCAAGAGATAGAGTGGATATGAGGTGGCTCATTTTACTAAATGAGCTACCAAGAGATAGAGTGGTATATATATATATATATATATATATATATATATATATATATATATATATATATATATAGAAAATGATGGATATGAGGTGGCTCATTTTACTAAATGAGCTACCAAGAGATAGAGTGGTATATATATATATAGAAAATGATGGATATGAGGTGGCTCATTTTACTAAATGAGCTACCAAGAGATAGAGTGGATATGAGGTGGCTCATTTTACTAAATGAGCTACCAAGAGATAGAGTGGATATGAGGTGGCTCATTTTACTAAATGAGCTACCAAGAGATAGAGTGGATATGAGGTGGCTCATTTTACTAAATGAGCTACCAAGAGATAGAGTGGATATGAGGTGGCTCATTTTACTAAATGAGCTACCAAGAGATAGAGTGGATATGAGGTGGCTCATTTTACTAAATGAGCTACCAAGAGATAGAGTGGATATGAGGTGGCTCATTTTACTAAATGAGCTACCAAGAGATAGAGTGGATATGAGGTGGCTCATTTTACTAAATGAGCTACCAAGAGATAGAGTGGATATGAGGTGGCTCATTTTACTAAATGAGCTACCAAGAGATAGAGTGGATATGAGGTGGCTCATTTTACTAAATGAGCTACCAAGAGATAGAGTGGATATGAGGTGGCTCATTTTACTAAATGAGCTACCAAGAGATAGAGTGGATATGAGGTGGCTCATTTTACTAAATGAGCTACCAAGAGATAGAGTGGATATGAGGTGGCTCATTTTACTAAATGAGCTACCAAGAGATAGAGTGGATATGAGGTGGCTCATTTTACTAAATGAGCTACCAAGAGATAGAGTGGATATGAGGTGGCTCATTTTACTAAATGAGCTACCAAGAGATAGAGTGGATATGAGGTGGCTCATTTTACTAAATGAGCTACCAAGAGATAGAGTGGATATGAGGTGGCTCATTTTACTAAATGAGCTACCAAGAGATAGAGTGGATATGAGGTGGCTCATTTTACTAAATGAGCTACCAAGAGATAGAGTGGATATGAGGTGGCTCATTTTACTAAATGAGCTACCAAGAGATAGAGTGGTATATATATATATATATATATATATATATATATATATATATATAGAAAATGATGGATATGAGGTGGCTCATTTTACTAAATGAGCTACCAAGAGATAGAGTGGATATGAGGTGGCTCATTTTACTAAATGAGCTACCAAGAGATAGAGTGGATATGAGGTGGCTCATTTTACTAAATGAGCTACCAAGAGATAGAGTGGATATGAGGTGGCTCATTTTACTAAATGAGCTACCAAGAGATAGAGTGGATATGAGGTCCTTCAAATCGAACCCCCTCAAGATGACACCTATTTATACATGGCGAAGGGGGTGCGACCACCTTGGTGGCTCGGCCACTGTGAGCCACCTCGGCGGTGGCGGGTGGCTCGACCATGGTGGTAGAGCCGCAACCGCAGGCGAGCACCTCGGCAAGTTGGTAGGGTGGCTCGACAAAGTGGTGAGCCTCCGGCACCGCAGGCGAGCACCTCGCAAGTTGGCGGGGTGGCTCGGCAAAGTGGCGGCCACTAACCGCCGGCGAGGTTTGTATGGCGCCGTCTTCGCGGCGTTTCCGTCGTTTTCGTCGTTTCTCGTCGATTCTTTTGGTCTTAGGGCTTGGTTTTGCCGGTGATGTTGCCGTTGTGTTTGAGTCGTGCCGATCAACTTTGAGCTCAAAGCGGTTCGTTTGCATCGGCGGACTATGTATGGTTGATTCCGTCTCATCGGCGTTTGAGTTTAATCAACTTCGACGCGTCGTTTCATTGTCACCGTGCGTCTTCAGAGCTCACTTCATAACAGTGGGCTACGCTCTGGCGTTTTTTGCGGCGTGATGCATGCGGCGTCGGTTTGTCGAATGGATCGTCGGTTGTCAACCCATCGTCCGCGAGTTTCGTTCGAATGCGATAAGCAATTTTTATGCCTCTGAGATACCCCTCCAAAGCGTCTGGGTCGATTCTTGATGAGTGCGGGATGCTTTGGACATATTCCGGACCTTCGATCGGTGAGGGTCCCAAAGATAGCTTCAAATCTTGATTCTTTCGGATCATCGGTTCTTTGTAGGATTCACGATAAGATCCGCGGTCTTTGCATTTATTGTCGACCGCTTGTTATCTTGACTTCGAAGGTGGGTGAGTTTTGTTTGTAACTTCGTGTCGGTTGGTCGTTGTTTGACTAACCATCAGTTTGGACTTCTCAGGTATGTCGTGAACTCCTTGTTGTAGGCGTTGGGCGTGTCGAATACATGGAACTTCATAACCATCACTCGGCTAATTCCTCCATCATGGCGTGTGTTGTTGGTTTAACTTCAGCGAGGAGGATATGATTATCCGATGTCAACATGACTTTCACTCTTCATCAGTTATCCCTCTCTTGGAGATTATGGTGGGAGGACATTAAGGGTTGCCGAGTTATCCTTAAGAATATGGATTTATTCTCCAGGAACTCCTCGTTGAAATTTTGGAAATAGTTTATACTCGTAATCCTAGTTGGAGTAGGATTAGGCGGCGTTGATGGCGTCGATGCAATCCGCCCGATCGAGTTATCCTAAGAATATTTTTGTGAAAATATTCTTAGAACTTCTCGATAAATTAGGAAGCGGTTTATACTCGTAATCCTAGTTGGGTAGGATTAGGCGGCGTTGATGCGTCGATGCAATCCGCCCGATCGAGTTATCCTAAGAATATTTTTGTGAAAATATTCTTAGAACTTCTCGATAAATTAGGAAGCGGTTTATACTCGTAATCCTAGTTGGGTAGGATTAGGCGGCGTTGATCGTCGATGCAATCCGCCGATCGAGTTATCCTAAGAATATTTTTGTGAAAATATTCTTAGGAACTTCTCGATAAATTAGGAAGCGGTTTATACTCGTAATCCTAGTTGGGTAGGATTAGGCGGCGTTGATCGTCGATGCAATCCGCCGATCGAGTTATCCTAAGAATATTTTTGTGAAAATATTCTTAGGAACTCTCGATAAATTAGGAAACGGTTTATACTCGTAATCCTAGTTGGAGTAGGATTAGGCGTAGCGTTGATCGGCGTCGATGCAATCCGCCGATCGAGTTATCCTAAGAATATTTTTGTGAAAATATTCTTAGGAACTCTCGATAAATTAGGAAGCGGTTTATACTCGTAATCCTAGTTGGGTAGGATTAGGCGGCGTTGATCGGCGTCGATGCAATCGCCCGTCGAGTTATCCCTAAGAATATTTTTGTGAAAATATTCTTAGGAACTTCTCGATAAATTAGGAAGCGGTTTATACTGTAATCCTAGTTGGAGTAGGATTAGGCGTAGCGTTGATCGTCGATGCAATCGCGATCGAGTTATCCCTAAGAATATTTTTGTGAAAATATTCTTAGAACTTCTCGATAAATTAGGAAGCGGTTTATACTCGTAATCCTAGTTGGGTAGGATTAGGCGTTGATCGGCGTCGATGCAATCCGCCCGTCGAGTTATCCTAAGAATATTTTTGTGAAAATATTCTTAGAACTTCTCGATAAATTAGGAAGCGGTTTATACTCGTAATCCTAGTTGGGTAGGATTAGGCGGCGTTGATCGGCGTCGATGCAATCCGCCCGTCGAGTTATCCTAAGAATATTTTTGTGAAAATATTCTTAGAACTTCTCGATAAATTAGGAAGCGGTTTATACTCGTAATCCTAGTTGGAGTAGGATTAGGCGGCGTTGATCGTCGATGCAATCCGCCGATCGAGTTATCCTAAGAATATTTTTGTGAAAATATTCTTAGGAACTTCTCGATAAATTAGGAAGCGGTTTATACCGTAATCCTAGTTGGGTAGGATTAGGCGTAGCGTTGATCGTCGATGCAATCCGCCGATCGAGTTATCCTAAGAATATTTTTGTGAAAATATTCTTAGGAACTCTCGATAAATTAGGAAGCGGTTTATACCGTAATCCTAGTTGGGTAGGATTAGGCGTTGATGCGTCGATGCAATCCGCCGATCGAGTTATCCCTAAGAATATTTTTGTGAAAATATTCTTAGGAACTCTCGATAAATTAGGAAGCGGTTTATACTCGTAATCCTAGTTGGAGTAGGATTAGGCGGCGTTGATCGTCGATGCAATCGCCCGTCGAGTTATCCTAAGAATATTTTTGTGAAAATATTCTTAGGAACTCTCGATAAATTAGGAAGCGGTTTATACTCGTAATCCTAGTTGGAGTAGGATTAGGCGGCGTTGATCGGCGTCGATGCAATCCGCCGATCGAGTTATCCTAAGAATATTTTTGTGAAAATATTCTTAGAACTTCTCGATAAATTAGGAAGCGGTTTATACTGTAATCCTAGTTGGAGTAGGATTAGGCGTTGATGCGTCGATGCAATCCGCCGATCGAGTTATCCTAAGAATATTTTTGTGAAAATATTCTTAGAACTTCTCGATAAATTAGGAAGCGGTTTATACTCGTAATCCTAGTTGGAGTAGGATTAGGCGTTGATGCGTCGATGCAATCCGCCGATCGAGTTATCCTAAGAATATTTTTGTGAAAATATTCTTAGAACTTCTCGATAAATTAGGAAGCGGTTTATACTCGTAATCCTAGTTGGAGTAGGATTAGGCGGCGTTGATCGGCGTCGATGCAATCCGCCGATCGAGTTATCCCTAAGAATATTTTTGTGAAAATATTCTTAGAACTTCTCGATAAATTAGGAAGCGGTTTATACTCGTAATCCTAGTTGGAGTAGGATTAGGCGGCGTTGATCGGCGTCGATGCAATCCGCCGATCGAGTTATCCCTAAGAATATTTTTGTGAAAATATTCTTAGAACTTCTCGATAAATTAGGAAGCGGTTTATACTCGTAATCCTAGTTGGGTAGGATTAGGCGTTGATGCGTCGATGCAATCCGCCGATCGAGTTATCCCTAAGAATATTTTTGTGAAAATATTCTTAGAACTTCTCGATAAATTAGGAAGCGGTTTATACTCGTAATCCTAGTTGGAGTAGGATTAGGCGGCGTTGATCGGCGTCGATGCAATCCGCCGATCGAGTTATCCTAAGAATATTTTTGTGAAAATATTCTTAGAACTTCTCGATAAATTAGGAAGCGGTTTATACTCGTAATCCTAGTTGGAGTAGGATTAGGCGTTGATGCGTCGATGCAATCCGCCGATCGAGTTATCCCTAAGAATATTTTTGTGAAAATATTCTTAGAACTTCTCGATAAATTAGGAAGCGGTTTATACTCGTAATCCTAGTTGGGTAGGATTAGGCGGCGTTGATCGGCGTCGATGCAATCCGCCGATCGAGTTATCCCTAAGAATATTTTTGTGAAAATATTCTTAGAACTTCTCGATAAATTAGGAAGCGGTTTATACTCGTAATCCTAGTTGGGTAGGATTAGGCGTTGATGCGTCGATGCAATCCGCCGATCGAGTTATCCTAAGAATATTTTTGTGAAAATATTCTTAGAACTTCTCGATAAATTAGGAAGCGGTTTATACTCGTAATCCTAGTTGGAGTAGGATTAGGCGGCGTTGATCGGCGTCGATGCAATCCGCCGATCGAGTTATCCTAAGAATATTTTTGTGAAAATATTCTTAGAACTTCTCGATAAATTAGGAAGCGGTTTATACTCGTAATCCTAGTTGGGTAGGATTAGGCGGCGTTGATCGGCGTCGATGCAATCCGCCGATCGAGTTATCCTAAGAATATTTTTGTGAAAATATTCTTAGAACTTCTCGATAAATTAGGAAGCGGTTTATACTCGTAATCCTAGTTGGGTAGGATTAGGCGGCGTTGATCGGCGTCGATGCAATCCGCCGATCGAGTTATCCTAAGAATATTTTTGTGAAAATATTCTTAGAACTTCTCGATAAATTAGGAAGCGGTTTATACTCGTAATCCTAGTTGGGTAGGATTAGGCGGCGTTGATCGGCGTCGATGCAATCCGCCGATCGAGTTATCCTAAGAATATTTTTGTGAAAATATTCTTAGAACTTCTCGATAAATTAGGAAGCGGTTTATACTCGTAATCCTAGTTGGGTAGGATTAGGCGTTGATGCGTCGATGCAATCCGCCGATCGAGTTATCCTAAGAATATTTTTGTGAAAATATTCTTAGAACTTCTCGATAAATTAGGCGGCCCCCTTCTCGTGGTTTGCTCTTGTTTTCATCGCTTCTGTGCGTCTTATCTCCTTCGATCAACGAGGTATGTATGCGAGGTTTTGTAAATTCTTTCTCTTCTTCTTTTCTTCTCCGTGCATGGGTAGCCGCCCGACCGCTGAGCGGCCGTGGCGGTGGCAACCAACGGCCTTGGCGGCGGCTGGCGCTATGAATCTGGCCGGCGTAGCGTAGCAGCGGCAGGCGCCAGCGTTAGGCGCTGGCTTTCCGGCTTCTTTGGAAGCGCTGACTTCAGCTGAAACAGTCGGTAGGCGGCCCACCGGCTGGGGCGCTTCGGTCATTGGTCGCTGGCTTCGGTCGGCCAGAAGCGCCGGAGTGCGTCAAATCATTAGCCCGATGCACGATGTGGTTGGCCGAGCGGCGGGTCTTCTTTGATGCTTTTTTTGCGATTTTCATTTGCATATCGACTTTATTTGTCTTCTTTTGCGGTTCCGATGTCGTCGGAGATCGCAGCGTTTGAGTCGATCAACTTCGCCGCGGCGTGAATACGCCTCCTTCTTTCGGTGGTCGTGTCATCATATTCATTACATATATCGCGTTGTATCCCGCTTCGTTCTCCTTTGTGAGGCGATTGGGAAGGAGATTCTCCCATTGAGGATTGAGGCTTCAAAGATCACCGTCTCGATGTTATTAACGGGGCGATTTTATACCGTACTCTCGCTTTGTAGAACGGAATATATTGCCGCTTGGATTATGCGGCTATATTTATCGTTCTCCGGGTGTTTAATACGGATGAAATCGTCATACCCGTTATAAGGTCGTGACTCGATCTCATGGGTTTCTGAGAAGAGTTCTACGCCTTATACTGTTTCCTTTTTCAAGATATTCCTCCTAAATGATCATTAACCCTTTGTTCTCTTGTGGTGGCGGATGCTCCGATGACTATTCGTCTATTTGAAGGCTCCAAATGTCAAGTCTCGATTCTTAAGGTCATCAGGAAGACCTCTTTCCAGGAAGCGAACCGTGGCCGAACACCGCTGAGGAAGAAACATGGCTTTGAGCCTACTATCATAATTTGGGATGGCGAGTTTGAGGAATCGTTTCCATCATCCGCTCCACCGCCTCCCTTCGGCCCAGAAACGGGATTTCCGGCCCTTGAGTATAGAGTGGGTGGAGGCCCAGTTAATCTTGGCGGACCACTTCCACGGATTCAACCTATTGCGAGATTGCCGGGCCAAAATCTGCCGTTCGACCCGGTTACGTGATGGGTCTCCTTCATTTGTTGGAGAATAGTTTGAAGCAGCGATCTCTATTATCGAGGTTAGATGGGCTGACTCCTATGGTCTTACGCCCATTCATATTGAGTATCTTGGAGAAATTGGCGTGTTGGTGGCCCTCGGCTAGCTAATCGTTGTGAGCAAAGCTCACTAGGCGGCTAACTCTTGCATACCGTGTGGAGGATTTAGCCTTTTGAATCATGCGATGAGGTGATCGACTTCGTCGGCGAAGCTCGGATCAAGGCTTCGTGAGCAGCGTTTTTGAGAGGAAAATATCGAGCAAGAGATCATATTTTCGAACTCATATGGCGGCAGTAAACTGCGGCGTAAAATAAACTTGTACCACCCGTGTGAGCGTCACGGGAATCGGAATTTGTTCAAGGGGAAAGCGTTGAAGGATTTCCGCAGCGTGAGTGCACGAGTCGGGATGTCGCTGAGCGTGAAAGCAAGTCCTCGGCGTCGTCGGGAACATCGCATTTGCTATTGCCGCGAATTCGAAGAGGAACTTGAGAAGGAAGCCAAGGCTGGGTTCGGCGATCAGGAGGAAAAATTAGCGGTGTCAAAGTGACCTTGCTTCCTTCACATTCTTGGATTGCGATGAAGCACGATGTCTTTGCGAGACTTTTACGTTCTTTGTTGGCCCGGTCGTTACGATTTTTATTTAGATGTATTATCATAACTTTGCTTGAATCAATTGTCCCGATAATTGTAGCTCCTTCTATATTTGCTTCAAATGAATAAGATTTATTCCCTTCATTGCTTATTATGATTCTTTTATTTCGTCAGAAATAATTAACCATAATACTTATAGGATTTTTGGCAAACCCTCAGCCATCAACGGGTTTGATTAGCCTTTACCAACCACCGTTTGAGTTGGGCTAGCGTGCGGATTATCAGGATCCGTTCCGCACGTGACGTTGTGCTAAAAGAATGAAACTCTTCTAGACTTGTTGCTATGATATTGAATACATAGGCTTTGTACTCTTTACTGCAAGAGACAACCCGCAATGCTGTTACATCGTGACTCGCCCCTCCTTAGGCTTGGGATAAAATGCCCGAGAATCGAACTCGGTGTCTTCTTCAATCGGAGAAAAGACTAAACCGCAACGCTGCAGGAGGCGTTGGCTTTATCCCTTCTTAGGCTTGGGATAAAATGCCCGAGAATCGAACTCGGTGTCTTCTTCAATCGGAGAAAAGACTAAACCGCAAGGTAGGCGCTGGACTTTTAGGTTATTGGCCAACCCCGACCCTCAACGGGTTTGATGAGCCTTTACCAACTACCGTTTGAGTTGGGCTAGCGTGCGGATTATCGGGATCCGTTCGCGTGGCGTTGTGCTAAAGAATGAGACTCTCTTAGACTTAATGCTACGATGTTGAATCGTAGGCTTCATCTTTTCACGGGAAGACTAACTTGACGCGTGTTAGGCGTTGGCTTTATCCTTCTTAGGCTTGGGATAAAATACCCCAGTCGAACTCGGTGTCTTCTTCAATGGGAGAAAGACTAAACCGGCAGCAGCGTGTGGCGTTGGCTTTATCCCTTCTTAGGCTTGGGATAAAATGCCCGAGAATCTAACTCGGTGTCTTCTTCAATCGGAGAAAAGACTAAACCGGCAGCAGCGTGTGGCGTTGGCTTTATCCTTCTTAGGCTTGGGATAAAATGCCCCGAATCGAACTCGGTGTCTTCTTCAATGGGAGAAAGACTAAACCGGCAGCAGCGTGTGGCGTTGGCTTTATCCCTTCTTAGGCTTGGGATAAAATACCCCAGTCGAACTCGGTGTCTTCTTCAATGGGAGAAAGACTAAACCGGCAGCAGCGTGTGGCGTTGGCTTTATCCCTTCTTAGGCTTGGGATAAAATGCCCGAGAATCTAACTCGGTGTCTTCTTCAATGGGAGAAAGACTAAACCGGCAGCAGCGTGTGGCGTTGGCTTTATCCCTTCTTAGGCTTGGGATAAAATGCCCCAAGATGAATCTTGGCACCTTCTTTGACCGAGAAGGATTGAACGGATTAGGATTGATTGAGGTGGGAAAGGAAGAATGTGTTCTATTTCCCTGATGAGGCTAACGCAGATTCTCTTTACCAGGAATCTAAAAGACTGTGTGACCTTCACGGACAACCCGGTCCGAAAATCCCTACAAGATACCTTCACCGGCGCTACCTAAGATGAAGATGGAACTAAGAGTGGGATCTCCACTCAGAAGCGAAAAGACTTCGAGGCGACCTTGATCGGACAACACGATGCGAAAATCGGCGCATACCTTCAATGGCTACCTAAGATGAAGATGGAACTAAGAGTGGGATCTCCACTCAGAAGCGAAAAGACTTCGAGGCGACCTTGATCGGACAACACGATGCGAAAATCGGCGCATACCTTCAATGGCTACCTAAGATGAAGATGGAACTAAGAGTGGGATCTCCACTCAGAAGCGAAAAGACTTCGAGGCGACCTTGATCGGACAACACGATGCGAAAATCGGCGCATACCTTGATCGGCTACCTAAGATGAAGATGGAACTAAGAGTGGGATCTCCACTCAGAGAACGAAAAGACTTCGGGTGACCTTGATCGGACAACACGATGCGAAAATCGGCGCATACCTTCAATGGCTACCTAAGATGAAGATGGAACTAAGAGTGGGATCTCCACCGAGAACCGAAAAGACTTCGAGGTGACCTTGATCGGACAACACGATGCGAAAATCGGCGCATACCTTGGTCGGCGCTACCTAAGATGAAGATGGAACTAAGAGTGGGATCTCCACTCAGAAGCGAAAAGACTTCGGGTGACCTTGATCGGACAACACGATGCGAAAATCGGCGCATACCTTCAATGGCTACCTAAGATGAAGATGAAACCCTTCCGTTTGACACGAAAGGATTTTACGCTTGGAGAGGAAGGATTTTATATTCTCTCTCCGTGAAAGGAATTTTGAGTGGGCCTCTTGTTCATAGAAGGAATCAAGAGGGATTTTGGTAATGTACCGTAGTTTAGGTAACCCACCGCCAAGGAATTTGATCGGTGGGGAAATTGTGATGGAGGATAAATCTAGGGTTATCCTCGCAAAGGCTGGGTGAGACATCCCACGAGGAACTTCCCGTCGAAGCGGGTTATCGAAGATACTATGGGTAGTATTTCTTCAGAACTTCCCATTTATCGGCATTAATTGCGTCGCCATTTTGGGTAATGAGGCGATATGCACCATTGGAGTAAACCATTTCTATTACAAGCGGACCCTCCCATTTAGGTTGAATTTACCTTTCTTTTGGAAGTGAGGATTATCGATTAGTCGGCGGCGAGGACCAAATCTCCTTCTCTAAAGGTTCTCTGTCGAACTTTCTTGTTGAAAGCCTTGACATCCTAGCTTGGTAGAACTCAATGCATTGTTGAGCCTCGAGCTTCTCATCTAACATCTCAAGCTCTTGAGGCGTTTTTGATGTTGTTCTTCTACGCCATCTTCATGGGGCGCATGGGCGATGGATCTCGATTTCCAATGGGAGAACCGCTTCACACCCGTAGACCGAGAGTACGGTCTCTAGTTGGCGTCTGGTTGTGCGATCGCCCGAGTGCTTCTCGAGTTTATCATCGGTCTAAGCTTGTTACTTTTCACAAGCTTTGACAGAACTTTGATAATCGTCTTGTTGAATGCCTCGGCTAATCCATTTCGCATTT
The DNA here is from genome assembly GCA_012295165.1 of Asparagus setaceus. Taxonomy (NCBI): domain Eukaryota; kingdom Viridiplantae; phylum Streptophyta; class Magnoliopsida; order Asparagales; family Asparagaceae; genus Asparagus; species Asparagus setaceus. The sequence continues at coordinate 14,966,703 of CM022709.1, read as the reverse complement.
GGATTATAGGTGTCGGCGAGGCGTCTTGTATCTTGAATTTCTCGCAAAACGATGAAGGAATTGCCGATGAACTGAGGACCGTTGTCATGCGATCCGTCTTGGGACACCATGTCGATAGATGACATGGTGTTTGATAAACTTGATGGCGGTACTTCGCCTTTACTTCTTTTAGCGGGATTGCTTGACCCACTTGGAGAAGTAGTCGGTGATCGCTAGAATAAACCGATCGCCTTTGACGACGGAGGAAAAATGGGACCTACAATGTCCATTCCCCATGTCTCGAATGGCGGGATGTGGCGAAGGATGCGATTGCTCTGGCGGTGATGCATATAATTAGCGTGAATTTGACAGCGTGGCATTTCGGCGTGCTCATTGCGTCATTAACCATTGTTGGCCAAAAGTAGCCCATTCTCTGATTCGATCGTAGAGTTTGGGACCCGGTGGTGTGCACCACATTCACCCTCGTGTGCTTCGAAGGACCTCTTACGCCTCCTTGTTTGAAGGCATCGGAGTAAAGACCATCGTACCCGTGATATAACGTCACGGGTCTGTGTCGTAAAGAATCTTGGAGCTCTTGGCGGTTGACTCTCTCTCCTTCCGTCTTCGGAGAATACCATGTAAGACATGTCGATGATAGGAAAGCGCCAATCGGGGCTCCAACTTGGTTTGGGTTGCATGTACCTCTTTGGTAACTACCCCTTTGTCTTCTTGTACCCCATCATATCAATTTAAGAGTCGGTGAGTCCCGACCGAATTGCTCGTCTCTGGTAAGGTTAACTAATACGCCTAACGCCGCCAAGCAGACCGCTGCGGAGCGCGGAGGCGGATATATTCGATGAAGAATTCTTGAATGAGTCCGCCATTTCAACGGCTACGATGATAGGGGACGGATCGGGGTTCCTCACCGTAGTCACCACGGACCCGCTTAACTATCGGTTGTGAATCCCCATACGCTTGAGATATTGACCCCGGCTCCTTGGCGAAGCTAAGTCCGATAAGTAGCGTTGTATTGACTACGTTATTGGAGCGAGGTTGGTGAGTGAATAAGCACGGGCATGACATGATTCCGGAAATCAAGACAACTCCGACTCAACGGAGATTTTAGAACGTCCGGGTACTTGCCACATTGGTGGCCGAGAAGCTCCATCAAAATACAATCGCCATATTTGTTGGTGCGGCGTAGTGTTGACTTCACGAACTTCATCCGGAAGATCATCATATAGCTCAAGCGCATCCGTTGTGGTGGCGACCAAGAGATCACAAATAGCTTGTCCTTTGGTGACTTACGTTGTTTGAAATACAAGTCATATTGAGACAAGAGCAAGGCCCATTTCGCTAAACGCCAACTCATCGAGGCGGTGGGTCATAAATATCCGGATCAGTTCGTTAGAGATAACATAAATCGTCTGTCCGACTAAATAGTGCGCATTTTACGAATCGCGAACACTAATGCAAGGCAACGCTTCTCGACCATTGGTATCGAGACTCGTAGCCGTACCATGTTCTACCAGTAATACATCGCTCGCTTCAGGATCCCGCCGCCGCCTTGCGCGAGTAAAGCGCTTAACGAGTGATCCGTTGCCTTGGCGTAGATCAAAAGCGGTTTTCCGACAGCGGTGCAACAAACGAGGAGGTTTAGCGAGATCGACTTGATCTCTTGAATGCCTTACGGCGTCGTCCCAAATATATGACCGCCCTTCTTGTTCAACTTGGAGAGCGGTGGCATTTCGGATAGGTTCGATATGAACCGTCGGATGTCATGTCGTCCTTGTAACCCCGAGTTCTCTCGATTTCGGAGGTTGCAATTCTTGAATCGCCTTCACTTTGTCGGGATCGGCGTGGATTCCTTTGTTGGTGGCAGCGAAGCCAAGGAACTTGCCACCGACATCCCAAGGAAGGACTTGGCGGGATTCATCTTTAGGCGATGAGTTCGCATGAGCTCGAATACCGTTCTAAGATCTTTGATGTGATCTCCTTTGTCCGCGGCTTTTCACGACCAAATCGTCGGCGTAGCATTCGGCCGTTTTCGAAGATGATCTGGAAAATCTCCGTCATTGCTCGCCGGTACGCTATGCCGGCATTTTGAGGCGAGCGGCATGACCGTGTAGCAATATATGCCGATGGATGCCTCAACGCCGTAGGTTTCATCTGGGTACATCTTGATCGATTATACCGAAAAGCCATCCATAAAGGACATCCTCTCGAATCCACATGTATTGTCAACTATGGCGTCGGTGATTGGCGGAAATCATCCTTTGGGCAGCGGCGTTTAGGTCTCAATGCATACGCATCCTAATCGAACCATTCTTCTTCATGGCCAGGGACTATATTAGCCACCCAATCCGGATGTTGAATTTCCTCGGCGAATCCGATTCTATGAGTTTCTTCGCCGTCAACAATTGCCTCCAATATTTGTGGGCGAAACCGTCTTCTTTGTTGCTTGGCGGGTTTGACATCGCCTTGATGTTGGCGATGTGTTGCCACATTAGGGTCGAGTCTGGCATGTCCTCGTAACTCGGTGAATACATCGATATACTCACGATTAGGGCAATCAACTCTTCCTTTTCTTCGAAGGAGAGTATTGCCGATGTTTATGAGTTTGGGATGCTCTTCATCACCCATATTAACTTTGGACTACCTCATCCTTAGTGGGGGTTCTCTTTGTTCGAACCTATCCCCAAACCGCTCGAAGTTGATGGATCCATGGGTCTTCCCATGTTGGCATATCTTCATCACCCTCAATAGTAGCGGGATCGATCGTGGCCATATTAGACATCAAAGCCTTGAAAGCTTCTCCAGGCCGGTGTCAATCCTAAGCCGAAGAGTCGACGAATGTCCGCTCTCACCGGGTGGATTATTATCAATCGCCCACGAGCATTCATCTTCGAGGAGGATTAGTATCCCAATCCCTTCTAAATGCATAGTAATTATCCGGCTTTCCTCTTGGGACATATGCGCTTTAGGAGGGTTCGAGGGCCTCGTCAGAAACATAGACCTTCCCTCGTGTCAAGTCATACCCCATCTTTTCATGATACCCGGTGTTTGGACTATATCGAATGTATGGAGGATAGGCCCATTGTCATCTTCACCTTCTTCAAAGCGATTACGTTGGGCGCATCTCCTTTTAGTAAACCAAGTCTTTTCACTACTTGATCTTAGGTGGGATGACAAGTGTTGTCCCAAAGGAATCCGGAGCTGCTTTTGTGTGAAGCAAGATGATCGAGTTGGCGAGGTGCAACTCGGATCATTGTATAATCTGTTATCACATCATTCAAAGATAAAGGATACTCTAAATCGTCATTTATTGATTCATCGGCAATTTGCCAATTACAATGTTCATCGGCGATTCTTCATCGTCAAGATTGATTACAAGGGGTACAATGTCATTTAAAACAAAACCTCCACTATAACCAAGCCGGTTTGGTATCGGCTTCTTCACGCTGTCGGTACCTTGGTAGATGATTGATTTGGACTCATTACGTAGAGGAGAGAATCGGTGAAATAATTCTCCATCCTTAAGCGGTTGTTTGTCGCGACCACCGTCTTGACCTCATTATTAGTGTCTACATATTTGAGACGATGAAGAGTAGATGGGACTATAACATTACCGTGGATCCAAGGTCGACCAACAATAAGTTATAGGAAGTCTGCATCAATCACATAGCGGTGACTTGGACTTTAAGTCTCCCATTTGGCACTTAATCGGATTTTACCAAGTGGCGGGACCCACTGGTGTTAAATCCGTAGATCATCTGCTGTTGACGCTACCATCGGGTGGATTCCAAGGTGATACATGAGGCTAGGGCATGATGCTCCTGTGGAACCGGATCGACTTGGATCCGGTTAACTTCACTAGAGCCAATATACCCGGTGAAGTATAGCGGCCTATCGTGCTTGGAATTCCTCGTCTGCATATCCTCCTTTGTAAAGGTGATGCAGGGGAAGTGCTTAGTCGCAAGGTTGCATTGTTGGGCCGACTCTTCTGGACTCGGCCTAATCAGGTGAGGAAGACTTCTGAATCAGCGAGGGCTTCTTGAAGAGCTTCTCTCGTCTCTTTTGATAAGCGCAGCAGCTCATAGAGAGTGATCCTTGCAGGGATATTGGCCAATTGTGCTATTACATCAAAGCGGTATGGAGAGTTCGAGGTTCCCGGTTTATCTCTTCCAATCGGGCGACTGAATCGAGGCTGCCGGAGTTGAACTTCATGGGCCGCTTTGTCGTAGCTTCTTGGCGCCTACCTGCGCGCTTTCTCTCGGCGAGTGAGGGGATTTGTTGGTACCCCACGAGGCGTCTTGGCATTAGGGTCGGGGACTTCCGGATACTTGTATTTGTACTCGTGTCCACTCCTGGTGGCGTGGGCATCAGGTTCCCCTTCGGACAGCTGGAATGTTACCACCTGTTCATCGTCTCCCTCCGGAATTGCGGAAGTAGCATGACATGCCTTTCCCTTCTGCTTCGGCTTTTTCTTCGAAGAAGAGGCTACCCATTGCTCGTCTTCCAGTAAGTCTGGGTGGACCCACAAGACTTCGCCATTGGTATTATCGATACAAGTCCTTTACGGCGTTGCTTGTGCGGTCGTCATTCACCGTCTTCAACGCAACTTTGACCAGCGGTTCGGGTTCAAACCATGTCAGCGGCACCGACCGAAACTTATGGATACCGCATTCGCTCCGACCTTCTTTTCTTTGGGCGGCTTCATAGTAATGACCCTACATCAATTAAAGCACGGATTTTGTCCTTAAGGTGAAGCAGATTTAGTGGGGTGATGAGCGCCTATAGTGCGCCGCGATATCTTGGGTCATTCGTGTTCATCGCCTCCTCTTGATTCTCGGATCGGAGGGAGCTTGATCTTGTTATTTTCCACAAGATATTTGAAGAGACCGGAATCTCGCCGTCCCTAAAGGAATAGGACTTGGGAATCTCGGCTCTAAGACCTTCGCTTTTGTGGCTGTGTTGCCACGTTGATCGGTGCTCGCGGCGCTTCGGCTGTTCTTCGCCGCTGCCGCGCCGCCGGCCGGGTGGAGTTGAACGTTTGGTTCGCAACCGCCGTCTTGGCTTGCTCTTTCCCTTTGCCACGTGGGACAAAGTTACGCTTCGGAGCTTCCGTTGTCGGCTGACCCCTCTCTGCCTTTTTCCTTTTGAGGAATCTCTCGGCTTGCTCTCCACGAACCTTCAAGTCCTTCCACGTTATCGATGGTGCTGTACCCATTGCTTCAAGCACATCTATTGATAAGTTGCTGTGGCAGGTTTGGAGGATGAACTCCTCTGTTATTGGATCCCGGCAGTTCATTGCCTTGTTCCGGAATCGTTTAACAAAGATGTCCACGGTTTCTCCGTCTTTCTGCTTCTCGTCGAGCAACGTCCCGATCGATACCTCGGTATCGTCATCAAAGAAATTGGTAAGGAAGCTAGACTCCATGTCGTCCCAGCTGTGAATGCTCGGTTTGAGGCGGCGGTACCATTCGAAGCGGCCCACGAAGGGTGCTAACAAATGACCGAACCATCAAGGGTTCGTTGCGAAAATAACTCCGAGGTGTGACTTGAAATAAATCAAGTCTTTGTGTCGGAAACCCTTCCGTCAAATGGTGTGAAGTTTATTAAGTTAAACTTTGACGGTAATGATTGATTCCCACTCCCTCGGGTATGGGCAAGGAATACCCGTCTTCTTTACTTCTTGGCGGAAATCAATGAGTTGATTTTGCTCTCCAAGTCTTTGATCTTCTCGCTCCCGAAGCAAATGCCAAGATCGCTGTCGGGGGTTATCATCTTCGGTGCTTCCTCGATCCGAATCGCTATCATCTTCATCGATGTTGACGCTACCGACTCGATTCACCTTGATGTTTTGTCGGGGCTTGGATCTGTTGGTCGTGCATTTCTCATCGTGCATGGCCAACTCCATCTCTAATTTGAAGTTTTCCGTTGTTTATTCAGCGCCGTCTAGCATTTTGGCCACTTGATGCATGCGATCATAAGCGTTTCTTGGGGCTCCCTTCGCTAGATACGGTATGATCGGATCGCGATTCTTGAGCCAATATCGGCGCATCATCCTCGCGGTAACCCTTCGCTTATCGACTCGACCTTCGGATAGTCCCGACCGCAAACGAAGTTAGCCGTTGCGATCGCTGGGAATAGCCCGTGGCGATGATTCTTTCTTTGGTCATATTATTAGTGACCTCGGCAATTCACCCTCTCGGAAGGTCATCCTTTACGGAATCGCCTTGACCTGGGTCTCGGCATCTCCGTGGTGAGTCTCTGGAAGGCTGACACCCTTCGGAGCTTCTTGATGGCAATTGCATTCGAGAGCATCGTCTTAATGAGCTTGGAGCACAAGCATGGCTGTGTCAATTTGGGGAATTCTTCGAGATTTTCTCGTACCCTTACTGCGGTAGTCTGACTCATCGGTGTGTCTGGGAGCGACTGCCGTATGTCGGTTTGATCTCTCGGGTATAACATCCTCATCATCGATGAAAACGTCTCCTTCGAGGGCGGATCAACCCATCGAAACTTCAGAAAGTGACTTCGCCTAGACTTTCGCCCGATGTGAGTCTGAAGTCTCGGCAGACTCTCGGACTTGATTTTGATCCGATAGGGAGGCTGTAGGAATCTTCTTGTCCTTGTTGGAGCAGGTGCGACCTCTGCATGAGGAGTGACCCGTGATTCTCTCGAGGACCAAGGCGATCCTTGATAGTCGGTTTGGTAGTGGTGGCGAGTTGGCTCCACCATCGATTCGAGCATGCACGCCTTTGACTTTGGCGTCGTCTATCTTGGGCCTTGGCGCTGAGCCGCAACGCGCCAGATCCTCTTAAGCGCCGGAGACGGAGTGTGGCAACCGAGGTTGGGGCACCATTAGACTTGGGCCGCCAAACCTCGCGGTACGCTGGTGGCTTCTTTGCCACTTCCTTCTTTAACTCACGAGCTGTTGCACCAAAGCTCGCTTGGCGCTAGGAGTGCGCGCCCGGAGCGCGCCTCAAGTGTGGAGCGGTTCCGTTTGACACGGACCCTTTCGTTGGTTGGCGGCTTGGTAAACCGTCGATCACTTGGTGAAGCCTCTGCGTGAGTTGGATCTTAGATCCGCCAGAAGCGACCCCATCCATGGATTGCATGGCCTTGGCAAGCTTGCGGCGCCATGCTTTCGTCGCCTTTGGCGGCTTCGCTGGAAGCCCGGCGCATCGTCGGCGTTCATCTCGGGCACCATCCGGACTTGGTGAAGATTTCTATTTACTGCAGCGGGGGTTGAACTTCGCCGTCACGGGGCTCTACATCGGAGGCCCATCGGGTTCTCCTTGCGTGAGACCTTCTTGGGCCGAGGCGGATGCGGAGGAGGGTGAGGACGAGGTACTCCTCGAACTTCTCACAGTGGTTCGAACTCGACCTCTTCTTCCAGGGATAGGGATCGCGGTTTGCGTACAGCGACCTCCGATCGAGGCGGTGGCTCCCCAGTGGTCGCCCGGCTTGTTCGCGGTAAAAGTCGGGATGATTGTCATTGATTTGAATTTGTTTACACTTCTTTTGCCTACAACAAAATTCAAAAGAAATTGCCTTTTATTTTAAGTACAATGAAAATCAAAAAGATTGCGACTTCTTCCTAAACAAACACGAGGATCTGTTATGTCGAGGTCACAAACGCGTGAGTTCTTTGCTGTCTTGGGGACTTTTGTGTCCGTGGACCAGCGCAATTCGATCCGTAGAGACCGGGTTCGGAACTACAGGATGTAAAGGGGCTCGTTCACGAAGGAAGCGCTGAGGGATCACACTCACGAAGGAGAGGATCGCTGGCGGGTGAGATCTACTAGGAGAAATCCGGCGCTATCCACGAGATTAAGGCGAAGCTTAATCTAGAGGGTATCTGTAGTTCGACCGAATTGGTTACCTTTGCTTATAGATCGGCGTCATTTGGACTTGAGCTCTGAGTGCTGCGGACCGTCTTGGATTACTAAGTAGATCTCGCAAGAATTCTTGAAGTCAGAGCTCTTCCAAATCACCAAAATCCAAGCCTCAGGAAGCCTTGAAATCCCCAAATCCAAGTCCTTCAAATCAGACCCTCCAAGATGACACCCCCCATTTATACAATGGGGTGCCGGCTCTGGTGGCTCGGCCATGGTAGAGCCACCTCGGCAGTTGGTAGAGTGGCTCGGCCATGGTGGTAGAGCCACCTCGGCCACTGGCCGAGCACCTCGACCAAGTTGGTAGGGTGGCTCGACCAAAGTGGTAGAGCCTCCTCGACCA